>CM060415.1:123584748-124784748 GCA_030545235.1 Helianthus tuberosus
ATATTTTTACAAAATAAAATATGGAATGTTTATGACATTCTACAAAAATTTGGGAATTTTTGGAATAATCTAACTATTTTATTTAAATGTCCGAAAACAGCCGGTTTTGAATATTAATGCTGAAATAACATAAGTTGTGATTTGCGCGTCTAAATGTCGAGTATGCTATCTGTGAATGATCTAACATGTTATATGTGTTATATGCATTATTGTATGTTTGCTTATGAGTGGGGAATGGATGGGAAGTATATATGGGCGTAAATCGTTAAAGTGTGTGCCTGTTATGTGGTAGAAGTAATGTGCAAATAAACCGTACGTAGGATACGTGTTATGCATGAGAAACTGATTGTTATCCGTACCTTATTAGGACGCGATTGACCGACCTTGACTGTTAACTATATTGAGAATCTAACCGAGCAAACCGAGGTGAGTTCACACACTTTCTAAGGCATGGGATTCCCGGTGGTTTGGGAATGGGTTAAAGAATTAAAACTAAATCTACATATCCTCCTTGGGTAGGATATGTACGGCCATCCTCCATAGATTGGATGCCATTATTAAACCTACGAATTCTCCTAGTGCAGAATACGTACGTTGTGGTCCTCCTGGTGCGGGACAACAACCTTAAAACTAGCTAGACAAAACTCTATCATGAAGTCCCTCAATTTATATCGACTTAATCGCCGAGGCCAATGGCGAGCGGGTCATTAGTTAATAGCGCTATTAGGTTTAACAAACCTCACACCGTGCCGGTAGGACGGGAGTGTACTAATGGACTATGGCAGATTGTCAGTGATGATAGACACTGATATAGGGCACAACTTATTTGCGTAGCAGTCGATATCATACCGTCTAGTAGTTCAAACGGGGAAAACCCCCACTGATCATGGTTATGGATTGGGTAAGGAAAAAGTAAATGGTTAAACATACTTTCAACTACGGGGTAACCCCCACGGCAAATAAGCCAACGAAAGTCAAACCACGTTTTTCAGAAACAACTTAAAACAAAACAACCAAACGTGAACTCACTCAACTTTGTTGTTGACTTGTTGTTACATGCCTTACAGGTCGCTAATTGCTTGGAGCTTGCACGGGGAAGGAGTCGTTGTGGTGTACGGACTGTTATGTTCCGTGCTTAATATTTAAATCCTTATGAACTTACTAAGCTTGCGTTTTGAAACTTTAACTTATGAACTATGGACTTATGCTTTTGAACTCACGTTTATGCTTCCGCTGTTTAAACTAAACAAGGTTAACTAGCTTTGGTCACCAATCGTATTATGTTTGGTTTTATTTACTTAATTGAGTTGTTCAATATGATTGGTGGCTCGATCCTGGTACGTCACGCCTCCAAGCGGTGGTACTCCGCATGGTGGATTTTGGGGGTGTGACAGATTGGTATCAGAGCCATTGGTTATAGTGAACTTGGTTTTTAAAAGGGAAAAGTTTTTGATAAAACCAGACTATAACCAGTATAGTGCTCAACGCTCCACAACGACGCTTCGCTCCACGTGCAAGACTCGACACCATAAGTGGTATGATTTATGTTTATATTGCCTACTTGTTAGTTTCATGGTACATTGATCATGGTATGCATTAGTTAACGTGATAACTGTTATTTGAACCTTGTGTGCTTACGCTCTACTATCGTCCCACACTTACGCACTTTCACGACACTTTCCTCACTTACGTTGCTTCATTATGAAGATCATGAGCGGACGCGGAGGACATATCAACCTCACTCAAGCCCAGTTGACGGCTTTGATCAACGAACGAGTTGCTGAGGCACTCGCAGCTGTTCCTGCAGGAGGTATAACCTGCCATATCAACTCACCTTAGGACGTTTAGATCCTACCTTCACAAACCAACCCTCGTGCTTAACCTTGTCTTTTATTCTCGCGCAATAGGTCAACATGCTCAACCTCCTGTGTGCACATTCAAGACGTTCATGGACTGCCGACCTACCACTTTCAGTGGCACCGAAGGAGCAGTGGGCCTTCTTCACTGGTTTGAAAAGCTTGAGACTGTTTTCGAGATGTGCGAATGCCCCGAAGACCGTAGGGTGAAATATGCTACCGGAACACTTGAAGGAGCTGCGTTAACCTGGTGGAAGGCGCAGGTTCAACTACTAGGACTGGCAGTTGCTAATGCCACGCCCTGGAATGGTTTCAAAGAGCTGATCAAGGAGGAGTACTGTAGTCGGGATGACATCCACAAGCTAGAAGTGGAATTCTACAATCTGAAGATGACGGGGTCTGAGATTGAGGCGTATACCAAGAGGTCGAATGAACTGGCTATCCTGTGCCCTACTATGGTGGACCCTCCCATCAAACGTATTGAGCTTTACCTCAAGGGCCTTGTACCCGAGATTCAGAGTCACGTAACTTCAGCCAACCTGGGTACCATTCAGCAAATTATCAAGCTGGCTCATCGTCTCACCGACCAGGCGGTGGAGCAAAACAGGCTACCCAAACGTATCAGTGCCACAGCTACTTCTGATGCACCTACCGTTAACAAGCGAAAATGGGATGGGAACTCCAGTAAAGGTTCCACTTCAGTTCAGTCTCAACAGCGAAAGACTGATGACTACCAGAGTCCCGGTCAGCAGTCTTCCGGCAATCAAGGACAGGGTGGATACCGAGGAAACCACCCCAAGTGCAACCGGTGCAACAAGCATCACAGCGGGCAGTGCAACAAAGGTCGCTGTCAGAGATGTGAAAAGCTGGGTCATGAAGCTAAGGATTGTAGGAGCCCGCGTCCTGTGAATCAGAATCGCCAACAGCAACAAGCCCCATAGAACCACCAGCAACAGCATCAGCAGGGAAATAAAGGATGCTTTCAGTGTGGCGCTGAAGGCCACTTTAAGAGGAACTGCCCCCAGCTGAACCAAAACCAGAACAATAACCAAGGAAATGGGAACCACAATGGGAATAACAATGGAGGCAACAATGGAGGCGGCAATGGGGGAAACAGCAATGGCAATGGGGCAAGGGGTCGTGCTTTCGTGATTGGTCAGGGTGCTGCAAGGAACGATCCCAACGTTGTGATGGGTAAGTTTCTTCTGGACGACTTCTTTGTTACTGTTTTATTCGATTCGGGTGCCGATACTAGTTATGTGTCCTTAAAAGTTAGCCAAATGCTTAAGCGCACTCCAACACTCCTGAACACCAAACACGCGGTAGAGCTAGCAAATGGTAAAAGTCTTGAAGCCACACACGTAGTTAAAGGTTGTAACCTCGTCTTAGCTGGTCAGACTTTCCCTATCGATCTTGTTCCTATCACCCTTGGTAGTTTCGACGTCGTTATTGGGATGGATTGGCTATCTCATCATCAAGCGGAGATTGTTTGCAAGGAGAAAATCGTCCGCATCCCTCATTCTGGTGAAGAACCTCTCATGATTCGTGGCGACAAGAGTGGTGCTGTCGAAGGCATCATCTCTTTCCTTAAGGCCCAGAAGTGTTTGCGAAAGGGCCACACTGCCATTCTGGCACTCGTTACTGACACATCCATGGAAGAGAAGAGAATTGAAGACATCCCTATTGTGCGCGATTTTCCCGAGGTATTTCCTGAGGAATTACCTGGTCTTCCGCCTCATCGCCAAGTTGAGTTTCAAATCGAGCTAGCTCCTGGAGCAGCGCCAGTAGCTCGAGCACCATATCGTCTAGCTCCATCAGAACTCGAAGAACTATCCACGCAGTTACAAGAACTCTTGGAAAAGGGTTTTATACGTCCTAGCTCTTCGCCCTGGGGAGCTCCAGTACTATTCGTAAAGAAGAAAGATGGTACTTTCAGGATGTGTATTGACTATCGCGAGCTCAACAAGGTGACTGTGAAGAATCGTTATCCTCTTCCACGTATTGACGACTTATTCGACCAGCTGCAAGGGTCGAGCTATTACTCCAAGATTGATTTAAGATCGGGATACCATCAACTGAGAGTCCGAGATGAGGACGTCTCCAAAACAGCATTCAGAACTCGTTACGGCCATTACGAGTTTCTGGTTATGCCATTCGGGCTGACGAATGCACCAGCGGTCTTTATGGATCTCATGAACCGAGTGTGCAAGCCTTACCTGGATAAGTTCGTTATTGTGTTCATCGACGATATCCTGATCTATTCCAAGAGTCAGGAGGAACACGAGCAGCATCTACGACTTATGCTGGAACTTCTTCGAAAAGAGCAGTTGTATGCCAAGTTTTCGAAATGTGACTTCTGGCTTCGCGAAGTCCACTTTCTAGGCCATGTGGTAAACAAGGATGGAATTCATGTGGATCCATCTAAGGTTGAATCGATCAAGAACTGGCCTGCACCCCGAACACCAACAGAGATCCGCCAATTCTTGGGTTTGGCCGGATATTACAGAAGGTTTATAAAAGATTTCTCCAAGATTGCACAACCTCTCACTTCACTGACTCAGAAGGGTGTCATCTATCGTTGGGGTGATGCACAGGAGTCCGCATTTCAACATCTAAAGGATAGACTTTGTAGCGCGCCTATCCTCTCATTGCCAGAAGGCACCGATGATTTCGTGGTTTATTGCGACGCTTCCATCCAAGGACTTGGTTGCGTATTGATGCAACGTGACAAGGTCATTGCCTACGCATCACGCCAACTTAAAGTTCACGAAAGAAACTACACTACTCACGATCTGGAGCTGGGAGCAGTTGTATTCGCGCTTAAGATATGGAGACATTACCTGTACGGTACCAAGTGCACCATTTACACCGATCACAGGAGTCTCGAGCATATCTTTAAGCAAAAGGAGTTAAACATGCGACAACGCCGATGGGTCGAACTCTTGAATGATTACGAATGCGCTATCAAGTATCATCCGGGTAAAGCCAATGTTGTGGCCGACGCCCTCAGTCGAAAGGATACTATACCTAGGCGTGTACGTGCTCTACAGCTTACCATCCAATCTAACCTTCCCTCTCAGATTCGTGAGGCTCAGGTCAAAGCATTGAAGGTAGAAAACATCGGGGCTGAATCCCTACGAGGATCGAGGCAGCGGCTAGAACAAAAGGAAGACGGCGCTTACTATGTAAACGGACGCATCTGGGTTCCATTTTATGGAAACTTACGCGAGCTCGTGATGGACGAAGCGCACAAGTCTCGTTATTCGGTACATCCTGGTTCGGATAAAATGTACCACGACCTCAAGACTACGTATTGGTGGCCTGGCATGAAAGCCCACATAGCAACCTACGTCAGCAAGTGCTTGACCTGTGCGAGAGTCAAGTCTGAATATCAGAAACCATCAGGCCTACTCTAACAACCGGAGATCCCGAAATGGAAATGGGAGCAAATTTCCATGGATTTCGTTACCGGCCTGCCCAGATCTCAACGCGGAAACGATACCATTTGGGTGATCGCAGATCGACTGACCAAGTCTGCACATTTTCTGGCCATCAAAGAAACGGATAAGTTTTCTACTCTTACAGAGATTTACCTAAAGGAAGTGGTATCAAGGCACGGAGTGCCAATCTCTATTATATCTGATCGTGACGCACGTTTTACTTCTGAACTGTGGCAAGCAATGCACAAGTCCTTTGGCTCACGTTTAGATATGAGCACCGCTTATCACCCACTGACGGATGGGCAATCGGAACGCACCATCCAAACCTTGGAAGACATGCTTAGGGCATGCGTAATCGACTTCGGCAATGGCTGGGAAAAGCACCTCCCGTTAGTGGAGTTTTCATATAACAACAGCTACCACACCAGCATCCAAGCCGCTCCGTTTGAGGCATTGTACGGACGCAAATGCCGATCACCTCTCTGTTGGGCAGAAGTTGGTGACAGCCAAATCACTGGCCCAGAAGATGTGGTAGATACCACCGAGAAAATTGCTCAGATACGACAGCGAATGGCGGCAGCTCGTGACCGTCAGAAAAGCTATGCTGATAAGGGAAGAAAACCGCTCGAGCTCCAGGTCGGGGATCGAGTGCTACTCAAAGTCTCACCTTGGAAAGGTGTAGTCCGCTTTGGCAAACGAGGCAAACTCAATCCGCGTTATATCGGACCATTCGAAGTCATTGAGAAAATTGGTACGGTAGCCTACAGGTTGAATCTACCCGAAAAACTCAGCGGAGTTCACAACGTATTCCACGTGTCAAATCTGAAGAAGTGTCTGTCAGATGAGACCTTCATAGTTCCTCTCAAGGAACTCACAATCGACGACTAGCTGCGATTCGTCGAGGAACCAGTAGAGATTACTGATCGAGATGTTAAGATTCTCAAGCTCACAAGAATACCTCTCTTTCGAGTTCGTTGGAATGCTCGTCGTGGCCCAGAGTATACCTGGGAACGCGAAGACCAAATGAAACTCAAGTACCCCCAGCTGTTTAAGAAAAACGCAACCACTACTGAGGCTGAAGCTACTGCAGAATTTCGGGACGAAATTCCAAATCAACGGGGGGATGATGTGACGCCCCAGGAAAATCTGGAAAACAACGTAACTTAACTAGCTTCCTCAGTAACCACGCGCTAAATTTCGGGACGAAATTCTCTTAACAGGGGGAGAATGTGACAACCCTCGAATTTACATGTAACCGTACAGTTTATTAATAATAATAAATGTGCTTGACGACTGTGTGGAATTACTTAACTGCTTTCTGATATCTGTGTTATGCTTACGCGTATTTGTTAACATACTAGTAGTATACAGAAGAGTTACTAAAAAGTCCTGTGTGCTTTCCCGAGTGTTAAAAATTAAAAACGTTGCAAAAATATATATGTAGGACACTTAACGGAATAATTAAGCACTTCAACGGAACAGCGTCAAACCGAACAACCGGACTTTACCCGGAACACAAAAATATTGTCAAACACATCGTTTCACTCTTATTGAGCTAGTCATGGTTCCCGAACAGCGTGACATCTCTTACAAATATCTACTAACTAATATATGTAACTAATACTTAAGATTAAACTAGATTGTAACTATTTAGTTTAACCTAGTCTACTAGCCCCCCCCCCCCCCCCCCACCTAGGATCGGCCAACACCAAGGGCCCACATCAAGATTTTAATTGATTATAATATTGGATTATGTTGGCACATGAGGAACATTATATACAAGAGTTAATACTAGAACATGGATATAAGTATGTACCAAGAGCTCCTAACTTCCATCATAATCACCACACCAACAACACCATCATTCTCTCTCCCTTCCTTCTTCATTCACGGCAGCCCCATCATCACCACACCACCACCATTACTTGATCACTTTCAAGCATTTTACAAGCACACAAAGGTGTTAGAAGGTCGACAACGAAGCTCGGTGTGTTCGGAAGTTGAAGGACCTCTCTCGTTTTCTTTTAACCACCACTTTTCTTCACTCGAACTTCCCTAGCCTTGAGCTAGTGGTAAGAACTTAGATCCGTTCATTCTTTATGTTATTTTATTGGTTAATAGACGTTAGAATGATAAAAAGGTAAGAAACTCTAAGGCTCATAAACTAGTCTAGAACATAATGTGTTAAAGATGGATAAAGAGAAGTTATTTGGGTAAATGATGTAAATCTTGTGTTGTTGCGATTATATTGCTGATTACTTGCTGATCTATTGGTTAATATTGATGTTTGATATTGTTGCGGCCACTAAACATGATTAACGGGATCAACCGAACACAAACTAGTAAGCTAGAAACTAAAAACAGCAATCTGTCCATACTTTACAGCCAACTTCAGTTGGCTGTAAACAGGTCTTAAACTCAACGAAAAATCGATATTTTGAATCTAAAATATGTTATTATGAAATACGGTTCTAATGGCACCGGAATCGTAATTTTTGGACTCCGTTTACTATTTTTAAAGTGTTAATTTGTAACAGCAACTTAAGCTGAATTTTTGACAGCAATAAATGGGTGTCGTATTTTCAGTCATAACCTGAGTTTTGTGATGAATCGAACCATGAAATTTGTACAGTAAATGACAACCGATGTATTTGTAATTACCCCACTGGAATTTCGTAAATCGGACACTCGATGAATTTTTAATAAATTGTTTCGTGGACTGTGGTCAGAAATACATAAATCTGAGTTCGGTCCCGAATATGAATTTTTATAAAATGTGGGTAATGAACCGGACCCCGATATTTTTACAAAATAAAATATGGAATGTTTATGACATTCTACAAAAATTTGGGAATTTTTGGAATAATCTAACTATTTTATTTAAATGTCCGAAAACAGCCGGTTTTGAATATTAATGCTGAAATAACATAAGTTGTGATTTGCGCGTCTAAATGTCGAGTATGCTATCTGTGAATGATCTAACATGTTATATGTGTTATATGCATTATTGTATGTTTGCTTATGAGTGGGGAATGGATGGGAAGTATATATGGGCGTAAATCGTTAAAGTGTGTGCCTGTTATGTGGTAGAAGTAATGTGCAAATAAACCGTACGTAGGATACGTGTTATGCATGAGAAACTGATTGTTATCCGTACCTTATTAGGACGCGATTGACCGACCTTGACTGTTAACTATATTGAGAATCTAACCGAGCAAACCGAGGTGAGTTCACACACTTTCTAAGGCATGGGATTCCCGGTGGTTTGGGAATGGGTTAAAGAATTAAAACTAAATCTACATATCCTCCTTGGGTAGGATATGTACGGCCATCCTCCATAGATTGGATGCCATTATTAAACCTACGAATTCTCCTAGTGCAGAATACGTACGTTGTGGTCCTCCTGGTGCGGGACAACAACCTTAAAACTAGCTAGACAAAACTCTATCATGAAGTCCCTCAATTTATATCGACTTAATCGCCGAGGCCAATGGCGAGCGGGTCATTAGTTAATAGCGCTATTAGGTTTAACAAACCTCACACCGTGCCGGTAGGACGGGAGTGTACTAATGGACTATGGCAGATTGTCAGTGATGATAGACACTGATATAGGGCACAACTTATTTGCGTAGCAGTCGATATCATACCGTCTAGTAGTTCAAACGGGGAAAACCCCCACTGATCATGGTTATGGATTGGGTAAGGAAAAAGTAAATGGTTAAACATACTTTCAACTACGGGGTAACCCCCACGGCAAATAAGCCAACGAAAGTCAAACCACGTTTTTCAGAAACAACTTAAAACAAAACAACCAAACGTGAACTCACTCAACTTTGTTGTTGACTTGTTGTTACATGCCTTACAGGTCGCTAATTGCTTGGAGCTTGCACGGGGAAGGAGTCGTTGTGGTGTACGGACTGTTATGTTCCGTGCTTAATATTTAAATCCTTATGAACTTACTAAGCTTGCGTTTTGAAACTTTAACTTATGAACTATGGACTTATGCTTTTGAACTCACGTTTATGCTTCCGCTGTTTAAACTAAACAAGGTTAACTAGCTTTGGTCACCAATCGTATTATGTTTGGTTTTATTTACTTAATTGAGTTGTTCAATATGATTGGTGGCTCGATCCTGGTACGTCACGCCTCCAAGCGGTGGTACTCCGCATGGTGGATTTTGGGGGTGTGACAGATTGGTATCAGAGCCATTGGTTATAGTGAACTTGGTTTTTAAAAGGGAAAAGTTTTTGATAAAACCAGACTATAACCAGTATAGTGCTCAACGCTCCACAACGACGCTTCGCTCCACGTGCAAGACTCGACACCATAAGTGGTATGATTTATGTTTATATTGCCTACTTGTTAGTTTCATGGTACATTGATAATGGTATGCATTAGTTAACGTGATAACTGTTATTTGAACCTTGTGTGCTTACGCTCTACTATCGTCCCACACTTACGCACTTTCACGACACTTTCCTCACTTACGTTGCTTCATTATGAAGATCATGAGCGGACGCGGAGGACATATCAACCTCACTCAAGCCCAGTTGACGGCTTTGATCAACGAACGAGTTGCTGAGGCACTCGCAGCTGTTCCTGCAGGAGGTATAACCTGCCATATCAACTCACCTTAGGACGTTTAGATCCTACCTTCACAAACCAACCCTCGTGCTTAACCTTGTCTTTTATTCTCGCGCAATAGGTCAACATGCTCAACCTCCTGTGTGCACATTCAAGACGTTCATGGACTGCCGACCTACCACTTTCAGTGGCACCGAAGGAGCAGTGGGCCTTCTTCACTGGTTTGAAAAGCTTGAGACTGTTTTCGAGATGTGCGAATGCCCCGAAGACCGTAGGGTGAAATATGCTACCGGAACACTTGAAGGAGCTGCGTTAACCTGGTGGAAGGCGCAGGTTCAACTACTAGGACTGGCAGTTGCTAATGCCACGCCCTGGAATGGTTTCAAAGAGCTGATCAAGGAGGAGTACTGTAGTCGGGATGACATCCACAAGCTAGAAGTGGAATTCTACAATCTGAAGATGACGGGGTCTGAGATTGAGGCGTATACCAAGAGGTCGAATGAACTGGCTATCCTGTGCCCTACTATGGTGGACCCTCCCATCAAACGTATTGAGCTTTACCTCAAGGGCCTTGTACCCGAGATTCAGAGTCACGTAACTTCAGCCAACCTGGGTACCATTCAGCAAATTATCAAGCTGGCTCATCGTCTCACCGACCAGGCGGTGGAGCAAAACAGGCTACCCAAACGTATCAGTGCCACAGCTACTTCTGATGCACCTACCGTTAACAAGCGAAAATGGGATGGGAACTCCAGTAAAGGTTCCACTTCAGTTCAGTCTCAACAGCGAAAGACTGATGACTACCAGAGTCCCGGTCAGCAGTCTTCCGGCAATCAAGGACAGGGTGGATACCGAGGAAACCACCCCAAGTGCAACCGGTGCAACAAGCATCACAGCGGGCAGTGCAACAAAGGTCGCTGTCAGAGATGTGAAAAGCTGGGTCATGAAGCTAAGGATTGTAGGAGCCCGCGTCCTGTGAATCAGAATCGCCAACAGCAACAAGCCCCATAGAACCACCAGCAACAGCATCAGCAGGGAAATAAAGGATGCTTTCAGTGTGGCGCTGAAGGCCACTTTAAGAGGAACTGCCCCCAGCTGAACCAAAACCAGAACAATAACCAAGGAAATGGGAACCACAATGGGAATAACAATGGAGGCAACAATGGAGGCGGCAATGGGGGAAACAGCAATGGCAATGGGGCAAGGGGTCGTGCTTTCGTGATTGGTCAGGGTGCTGCAAGGAACGATCCCAACGTTGTGATGGGTAAGTTTCTTCTGGACGACTTCTTTGTTACTGTTTTATTCGATTCGGGTGCCGATACTAGTTATGTGTCCTTAAAAGTTAGCCAAATGCTTAAGCGCACTCCAACACTCCTGAACACCAAACACGCGGTAGAGCTAGCAAATGGTAAAAGTCTTGAAGCCACACACGTAGTTAAAGGTTGTAACCTCGTCTTAGCTGGTCAGACTTTCCCTATCGATCTTGTTCCTATCACCCTTGGTAGTTTCGACGTCGTTATTGGGATGGATTGGCTATCTCATCATCAAGCGGAGATTGTTTGCAAGGAGAAAATCGTCCGCATCCCTCATTCTGGTGAAGAACCTCTCATGATTCGTGGCGACAAGAGTGGTGCTGTCGAAGGCATCATCTCTTTCCTTAAGGCCCAGAAGTGTTTGCGAAAGGGCCACACTGCCATTCTGGCACTCGTTACTGACACATCCATGGAAGAGAAGAGAATTGAAGACATCCCTATTGTGCGCGATTTTCCCGAGGTATTTCCTGAGGAATTACCTGGTCTTCCGCCTCATCGCCAAGTTGAGTTTCAAATCGAGCTAGCTCCTGGAGCAGCGCCAGTAGCTCGAGCACCATATCGTCTAGCTCCATCAGAACTCGAAGAACTATCCACGCAGTTACAAGAACTCTTGGAAAAGGGTTTTATACGTCCTAGCTCTTCGCCCTGGGGAGCTCCAGTACTATTCGTAAAGAAGAAAGATGGTACTTTCAGGATGTGTATTGACTATCGCGAGCTCAACAAGGTGACTGTGAAGAATCGTTATCCTCTTCCACGTATTGACGACTTATTCGACCAGCTGCAAGGGTCGAGCTATTACTCCAAGATTGATTTAAGATCGGGATACCATCAACTGAGAGTCCGAGATGAGGACGTCTCCAAAACAGCATTCAGAACTCGTTACGGCCATTACGAGTTTCTGGTTATGCCATTCGGGCTGACGAATGCACCAGCGGTCTTTATGGATCTCATGAACCGAGTGTGCAAGCCTTACCTGGATAAGTTCGTTATTGTGTTCATCGACGATATCCTGATCTATTCCAAGAGTCAGGAGGAACACGAGCAGCATCTACGACTTATGCTGGAACTTCTTCGAAAAGAGCAGTTGTATGCCAAGTTTTCGAAATGTGACTTCTGGCTTCGCGAAGTCCACTTTCTAGGCCATGTGGTAAACAAGGATGGAATTCATGTGGATCCATCTAAGGTTGAATCGATCAAGAACTGGCCTGCACCCCGAACACCAACAGAGATCCGCCAATTCTTGGGTTTGGCCGGATATTACAGAAGGTTTATAAAAGATTTCTCCAAGATTGCACAACCTCTCACTTCACTGACTCAGAAGGGTGTCATCTATCGTTGGGGTGATGCACAGGAGTCCGCATTTCAACATCTAAAGGATAGACTTTGTAGCGCGCCTATCCTCTCATTGCCAGAAGGCACCGATGATTTCGTGGTTTATTGCGACGCTTCCATCCAAGGACTTGGTTGCGTATTGATGCAACGTGACAAGGTCATTGCCTACGCATCACGCCAACTTAAAGTTCACGAAAGAAACTACACTACTCACGATCTGGAGCTGGGAGCAGTTGTATTCGCGCTTAAGATATGGAGACATTACCTGTACGGTACCAAGTGCACCATTTACACCGATCACAGGAGTCTCGAGCATATCTTTAAGCAAAAGGAGTTAAACATGCGACAACGCCGATGGGTCGAACTCTTGAATGATTACGAATGCGCTATCAAGTATCATCCGGGTAAAGCCAATGTTGTGGCCGACGCCCTCAGTCGAAAGGATACTATACCTAGGCGTGTACGTGCTCTACAGCTTACCATCCAATCTAACCTTCCCTCTCAGATTCGTGAGGCTCAGGTCAAAGCATTGAAGGTAGAAAACATCGGGGCTGAATCCCTACGAGGATCGAGGCAGCGGCTAGAACAAAAGGAAGACGGCGCTTACTATGTAAACGGACGCATCTGGGTTCCATTTTATGGAAACTTACGCGAGCTCGTGATGGACGAAGCGCACAAGTCTCGTTATTCGGTACATCCTGGTTCGGATAAAATGTACCACGACCTCAAGACTACGTATTGGTGGCCTGGCATGAAAGCCCACATAGCAACCTACGTCAGCAAGTGCTTGACCTGTGCGAGAGTCAAGTCTGAATATCAGAAACCATCAGGCCTACTCTAACAACCGGAGATCCCGAAATGGAAATGGGAGCAAATTTCCATGGATTTCGTTACCGGCCTGCCCAGATCTCAACGCGGAAACGATACCATTTGGGTGATCGCAGATCGACTGACCAAGTCTGCACATTTTCTGGCCATCAAAGAAACGGATAAGTTTTCTACTCTTACAGAGATTTACCTAAAGGAAGTGGTATCAAGGCACGGAGTGCCAATCTCTATTATATCTGATCGTGACGCACGTTTTACTTCTGAACTGTGGCAAGCAATGCACAAGTCCTTTGGCTCACGTTTAGATATGAGCACCGCTTATCACCCACTGACGGATGGGCAATCGGAACGCACCATCCAAACCTTGGAAGACATGCTTAGGGCATGCGTAATCGACTTCGGCAATGGCTGGGAAAAGCACCTCCCGTTAGTGGAGTTTTCATATAACAACAGCTACCACACCAGCATCCAAGCCGCTCCGTTTGAGGCATTGTACGGACGCAAATGCCGATCACCTCTCTGTTGGGCAGAAGTTGGTGACAGCCAAATCACTGGCCCAGAAGATGTGGTAGATACCACCGAGAAAATTGCTCAGATACGACAGCGAATGGCGGCAGCTCGTGACCGTCAGAAAAGCTATGCTGATAAGGGAAGAAAACCGCTCGAGCTCCAGGTCGGGGATCGAGTGCTACTCAAAGTCTCACCTTGGAAAGGTGTAGTCCGCTTTGGCAAACGAGGCAAACTCAATCCGCGTTATATCGGACCATTCGAAGTCATTGAGAAAATTGGTACGGTAGCCTACAGGTTGAATCTACCCGAAAAACTCAGCGGAGTTCACAACGTATTCCACGTGTCAAATCTGAAGAAGTGTCTGTCAGATGAGACCTTCATAGTTCCTCTCAAGGAACTCACAATCGACGACTAGCTGCGATTCGTCGAGGAACCAGTAGAGATTACTGATCGAGATGTTAAGATTCTCAAGCTCACAAGAATACCTCTCTTTCGAGTTCGTTGGAATGCTCGTCGTGGCCCAGAGTATACCTGGGAACGCGAAGACCAAATGAAACTCAAGTACCCCCAGCTGTTTAAGAAAAACGCAACCACTACTGAGGCTGAAGCTACTGCAGAATTTCGGGACGAAATTCCAAATCAACGGGGGGATGATGTGACGCCCCAGGAAAATCTGGAAAACAACGTAACTTAACTAGCTTCCTCAGTAACCACGCGCTAAATTTCGGGACGAAATTCTCTTAACAGGGGGAGAATGTGACAACCCTCGAATTTACATGTAACCGTACAGTTTATTAATAATAATAAATGTGCTTGACGACTGTGTGGAATTACTTAACTGCTTTCTGATATCTGTGTTATGCTTACGCGTATTTGTTAACATACTAGTAGTATACAGAAGAGTTACTAAAAAGTCCTGTGTGCTTTCCCGAGTGTTAAAAATTAAAAACGTTGCAAAAATATATATGTAGGACACTTAACGGAATAATTAAGCACTTCAACGGAACAGCGTCAAACCGAACAACCGGACTTTACCCGGAACACAAAAATATTGTCAAACACATCGTTTCACTCTTATTGAGCTAGTCATGGTTCCCGAACAGCGTGACATCTCTTACAAATATCTACTAACTAATATATGTAACTAATACTTAAGATTAAACTAGATTGTAACTATTTAGTTTAACCTAGTCTACTAGCCCCCCCCCCCCCCCCCCACCTAGGATCGGCCAACACCAAGGGCCCACATCAAGATTTTAATTGATTATAATATTGGATTATGTTGGCACATGAGGAACATTATATACAAGAGTTAATACTAGAACATGGATATAAGTATGTACCAAGAGCTCCTAACTTCCATCATAATCACCACACCAACAACACCATCATTCTCTCTCCCTTCCTTCTTCATTCACGGCAGCCCCATCATCACCACACCACCACCATTACTTGATCACTTTCAAGCATTTTACAAGCACACAAAGGTGTTAGAAGGTCGACAACGAAGCTCGGTGTGTTCGGAAGTTGAAGGACCTCTCTCGTTTTCTTTTAACCACCACTTTTCTTCACTCGAACTTCCCTAGCCTTGAGCTAGTGGTAAGAACTTAGATCCATTCATTCTTTATGTTATTTTATTGGTTAATAGACGTTAGAATGATAAAAAGGTAAGAAACTCTAAGGCTCATAAACTAGTCTAGAACATAATGTGTTAAAGATGGATAAAGAGAAGTTATTTGGGTAAATGATGTAAATCTTGTGTTGTTGCGATTATATTGCTGATTACTTGCTGATCTATTGGTTAATATTGATGTTTGATATTGTTGCGGCCACTAAACATGATTAACGGGATCAACCGAACACAAACTAGTAAGCTAGAAACTAAAAACAGCAATCTGTCCATACTTTACAGCCAACTTCAGTTGGCTGTAAACAGGTCTTAAACTCAACGAAAAATCGATATTTTGAATCTAAAATATGTTATTATGAAATACGGTTCTAATGGCACCGGAATCGTAATTTTTGGACTCCGTTTACTATTTTTAAAGTGTTAATTTGTAACAGCAACTTAAGCTGAATTTTTGACAGCAATAAATGGGTGTCGTATTTTCAGTCATAACCTGAGTTTTGTGATGAATCGAACCATGAAATTTGTACAGTAAATGAAAACCGATGTATTTGTAATTACCCCACTGGAATTTCGTAAATCGGACACTCGATGAATTTTTAATAAATTGTTTCGTGGACTGTGGTCAGAAATACATAAATCTGAGTTCGGTCCCGAATATGAATTTTTATAAAATGTGGGTAATGAACCGGACCCCGATATTTTTACACAATAAAATATGGAATGTTTATGACATTCTACAAAAATTTGGGAATTTTTGGAATAATCTAACTATTTTATTTAAATGTCCGAAAACAGCCGGTTTTGAATATTAATGCTGAAATAACATAAGTTGTGATTTGCGCGTCTAAATGTCGAGTATGCTATCTGTGAATGATCTAACATGTTATATGTGTTATATGCATTATTGTATGTTTTCTTATGAGTGGGGAATGGATGGGAAGTATATATGGGCGTAAATCGTTAAAGTGTGTGCCTGTTATGTGGTAGAAGTAATGTGCAAATAAACCGTACGTAGGATACGTGTTATGCATGAGAAACTGATTGTTATCCGTACCTTATTAGGACGCGATTGACCGACCTTGACTGTTAACTATATTGAGAATCTAACTGAGCAAACCGAGGTGAGTTCACACACTTTCTAAGGCATGGGATTCCCGGTGGTTTGGGAATGGGTTAAAGAATTAAAACTAAATCTACATATCCTCCTTGGGTAGGATATGTACGGCCATCCTCCATAGATTGGATGCCATTATTAAACCTACGAATTCTCCTAGTGCAGAATACGTACGTTGTGGTCCTCCTGGTGCGGGACAACAACCTTAAAACTAGCTAGACAAAACTCTATCATGAAGTCCCTCAATTTATATCGACTTAATCGCCGAGGCCAATGGCGAGCGGGTCATTAGTTAATAGCGCTATTAGGTTTAACAAACCTCACACCGTGCCGGTAGGATGGGAGTGTACTAATGGACTATGGCAGATTGTCAGTGATGATAGACACTGATATAGGGCACAACTTATTTGCGTAGCAGTCGATATCATACCGTCTAGTAGTTCAAACGGGGAAAACCCCCACTGATCATGGTTATGGATTGGGTAAGGAAAAAGTAAATGGTTAAACATACTTTCAACTACGGGGTAACCCCCACGGCAAATAAGCCAACGAAAGTCAAACCACGTTTTTCAGAAACAACTTAAAACAAAACAACCAAACGTGAACTCACTCAACTTTGTTGTTGACTCGTTGTTACATGCCTTACAGGTCGCTAATTGCTTGGAGCTTGCACGGGGAAGGAGTCGTTGTGGTGTACGGACTGTTATGTTCCGTGCTTAATATTTAAATCCTTATGAACTTACTAAGCTTGCGTTTTGAAACTTTAACTTATGAACTATGGACTTATGCTTTTGAACTCACGTTTATGCTTCCGCTGTTTAAACTAAACAAGGTTAACTAGCTTTGGTCACCAATCGTATTATGTTTGGTTTTATTTACTTAATTGAGTTGTTCAATATGATTGGTGGCTCGATCCTGGTACGTCACGCCTCCAAGCGGTGGTACTCCGCATGGTGGATTTTGGGGGTGTGACACAAAACCTTGACGAGGTTTTGAAAACTCAAAGGGGTTCAAAACCATATAATAGAGAGTTCAAAACCTTACAATAGAGGGTTCAAAACCTAGTAATCAATCATCCTAGAACAGATGATTAGTTTTCAAAGCGGTTTTGAAATTTGTGTTCTTGTTGTGGTTGTCGCCTAAGGATAGGTGACAGTATTGTTTTATGACTAAACGCAAGTAAACTCGCGTTAGGGTCCTAGGAAGGTTATAGACTAGGTCAAAGTATTACTAATAACCTAATTCCCTATAACCATGAGCTCTGATACCAACTTTTCTGTCACACCCCGACCACGTAAAACAACAAAACGTGGCGGAAACATCGGGGAGTGTTGTAACAGAATCATTGTTTCATAACACATGGAAATTTAAATATTGTTTTATTGATTAAAGTAGTTACAATGTCTTGACAATCAAAGAAACATAACATAAATAACTAGTCTTGCATCTTTTATTGTCGCTAAGGCCCAAGTCCGCCTAAGTGTATCTTGATCAATCCTATGCATCATCTCCTGAAACACATGTGAAAATAGGTACGTCAGCATAAAAATGCCTGTGAGATACATAGGTTTTGTGAAAATAGAATTCATGACTTATGTTTAAGAAAATGTTTAGTCATGAACCTTGTAATTTGCTTTGTTTTGTAAATCAATTGAAAAACGATAAGATCAGATGATATGTATAAATAAATGTAAGGTTAAATGAATAACCATGTAAAATGAGTTTGTATAAGATATGTTGTTTGTAAAACAATGTCTTGTGAAAAGTATGTTATTTGTGTAAAATGTTATATGTCTCAAACTGAAATGATTCAAATAACGCTACGACATGTAATACCATACAAACACTTATATATAGGAAGTACCAGCGGCGTATCCACCATGCTTGTATCATATTACACACGCCTCGTTACTTAATCACTTACTCAAACCAAACCAACAATGTAAGATGTCTATGTTTAAACCAATTGTCAAAAAGTCCTTGTATAAACCATATCAAATGTTAAAGAGTCCAAATGTAGTCAAGTAATGTGTAACAAATGTTATGAATGGTAAGTAAAATAAGACTACTTAAACCATAAGTAAAAATGTACAAAACAAAGTATTTTGAGTAAATCAAAAGTTATGTTTTGTAAAATATATGCATGCTATACTGAATATGAACATTTATGCGGTATTGCGAAAATTCATACATCCAAGCCTTGCGACAGTCGGATAACCATGTAAAAATGGGTTATCAAAAGAATATGTATTCGGATTCGGTCATTCCTTATGTCCAAACAAACCCGAGATTTCAGGAATGGGATTTGTCAAGTCCTATGGTACCACTACCTACTACCGAGCGGCATGATCGGTGTTAATGAATGTATAGTATAGTTTAAACAAACCAAATGTCATACCAAAATGTAAGCATGTTTTATGAAGATAATGTACCTAGTATGCTAGAGTAAACATACAAGGTAGAGCTGTAAAACAATGTGTCCATATGTTACTGGAACATATGCAACAGAGATGCAATGTAAAATAATGTACTAAGCATGTACTAAATGGACATACATAGCATGTGATGTGATGTGATGTAAAACAATGTACTAAGTATGCACACAATGGGCGTACGTAGCATAAAACACAATGAAATCATGTACTATAAATGTACTAATAAACATAGCAAGTATATGATGTGAAAACAGGAAAGCATGAAAGTAACAAGTAGGCACATGTGTTCCACCCCAAAATGTTTGGAAAACAGTAAAAGAGGGGTCTATGTACTCACTTGAGATTGCTTAGTAGTCCTGAGTAACAACCAAACAATGCTAGAGATCGCGGATATCAAACGGCACCTAGTATAGGTAACTATGTTAATAAACCGGACCTAAATCGGAGGATTTAGATAGAATGAGGGTTCGTAAACCAAACGAGTATAGAGACTCGTGTCATATGGTTTAACAAAACCTACATACTAAAAGAAACCTAACATAAGTGCTTACGACCCATTACGACCCGTTTAGGTAGCTTATGCTACTTTAACGCGTCGTTCGCATGAAACGCGTTCGGACCGCCTAACTAGTCCTATGACAAGTGTTATATGCCTAAACATGTTACATAATAAGTTATGTGACAAAAGTTTAGGTTACATATGCTTAATTACCAATTATACATGAAAAGGGTATTCTGGTAATTTACCTAAGGCATATAAACTACCTATCATACAACTACTCAAACGATGTGACCATAGGGTATAACCTCGGAAGGTTATTCCCTATATACTATGGTCACCTAAGGTATTTGGTCGGATCCTAATGATCGGCCAAATGGGTCGGGTTCGAAGGTATAAGCGATTTATTAGATCGCTTACCCTTACGACCCTAGACAACGTGGTAATCAGTAGGCATAGTCCCAAGGGACTATAACCATCGTGATTACAATCACGTTGCGAAGTTCAAACGAACTTTGCATTGACCATAAGCTGGTCAATGCAGAAAGTCAAACAAAGTTTGACTTTCGGACTCGAAAAGCAATAAAAGAAAGAAAAGAACGAAAGAATACTTACGAAGGGTCCCCGAATGCTAATCGTGATCCAAGTAGCTTAGGTATGAAACAATGGTTTCAACTTAGAGCTTCTAAGATCAGATTCTAGTGGGTTTTGCTATGAAATGGGTTGGGTATTTATAGTGTTCTTCGAACCGTTAAGATCGTTTCATGGAAACCATGCTCGAATCTTGTGCGTACACTTGTTGGAAAGTTATGGTGACTAAAAATGACCCTTAATGATCAGAATGGGCAATTGTGGGTATGTGGTTGTGGATTAAACAGCTGGAATCTGCTGACTGATCGTTCTTATCTGTTCTGGGAGCCTGACGCGGGCCGCGTAAAGAACACAAGGATCCTACGCGGGCCGCCTGGCCTGCACAGATCAGAAACAAGTTTACAAAATGGCAGTTTCAGTCCCTGTTGGTGTTTAGGGCCATTTCCGACACTTCTTGTCACACCCCGACCACGTAAAACAACAAATCGCGGCGGAAACATCGGGGCGTGTTGCAACAGAATTAATGTTTCACAACCATGGAAATTTAAGTTTCGTTTTATTGATTAAAAGTGTTACAATGTCTTAACAAACAAAGAAATACAACATAATTAACTAGTCTTGCATCTTTTATTGTCACTAAAGCCCAAATCTGTCTATGTGTATCTTGATCATCTTATGCAACAGTTCCTGAAAAACACATGTGAAAATAGGTACGTCAGCATAAAAATGCCTGTGAGATACATAGGTTTTGTGAACATAAGATTCATGACTATTGTTTGAGAAAATGTTTAGTCATGAACCTTGTTATTTGCTTTGTCTTTTAAATCATTTGAAAAACGATAAGATCAGATGATAAGTATAAATAAATGTAAGGTTAAATGAATAACCAAGTAAAATGTGTTTGCATAAGATAAGTTGTTTATAAATCAATGTCTTGTGAAAAGTATGTTATTTGTACAAAATGTTCTATGTCTCAAACTGAAATGATTCAAATAACGTTACGACATGTAATACCATACAAACACTTATATATAGGAAGTACCAGCGGCGTATCCACCATGCTTGTATCATATTACACACGCATCGTTACTTAATCACTTAATCAAACCAAACCAAACAATGTAAAATGTTCATGTCAAGATGTAAATCATGTCAAAATGTCTATGTCAAATATCCAAGTCAAATGTCTATGTCAAATATCCATGTCAAATGTCTATGTCAAAATGTCATGTATGGCAAGTGAAATGTCTCAACTAAACCATATGCACAAAAACAAAGTATTGAAGTAAAACTTGGTTTAAATCAAAGTTATGTTTTGTGTAAATGCATGATCAAATGTCAATCATGTTAAAATGTCTATGCCGAAATGTCTATGTCAAATGTCTATGTCAAAATGTCTATGTCAAAATGTCATGTATGGCAAGTGAAAGGTCTCAACTAAACCATATGCACAAAGACAAAGTATTGAAGTAAAACTTGGTTTAAATCAAAGCTATGTTTTGTGTAAATGCATGCAAATATTTAATATGAACATTTATGCGGTATTGTGAATATGCATACATCCAAGCCTGGCGACTGAGGTGATAAACCCTTTAAACAAATTAAAGGTCTATCTGTCTTATATCAACGAATTCGGTCATTCCTTTCATCCCCTTTCCCTGGGACGTCCGGAACGGGAGTTGTCAATTCCTATGGTACCACTACCTACTAACGAATGGCATGATCGGTGTTAATGAATGTATTGTCCCATGTAAACAAACCAAATGTCATACCAAAATGTAAGCATGTGATGAAAAACAATGTACTAAGTATGCACGCAATGGACATAAATAGCATAAATGAAAATGTAAAACGATGTACTAAGTATGAACGCAATGGACATACATAGCATAAAATGTAATGAAATCATGTACTATAATGTACTAACGAACATAGCAGTATATGATGTTAAAACAGGAAAGCATGAAAGTAACAAGTAGGCACATGTGTTCCACCCCAAAACAGTTTGGAAAACAGTAAAAGAGGGGTCTATGTACTCACTTGAGATTGCTCAGTTGTCTAAAGATAACCACCAAGCAGTGCTAGAGATCTCGGAATCAAACGACACCTAATATAGGTAACTATGTTAAATAACCGGACCTAAATCGGAAGACTGGGTAGCATTAGGGTTTGTAAACCAAACGAGTGTGGAGACTCGTGTGATATGGTTTAACAAAGCCTACATACTAAACGAAACCTAACATAACTGTCTACGACCCATTACGACCCGTTTAGGTAGCTTATGCTACTTTAACGCGTCGTGCGCGTGAAACGCGTTCGGACCGCCTAACTAGTCCTATGACAAGTGTTATATGCCTAAACATGTTACATAATCAGTTATGTGACAAAATTTTAGGTTACATATGCTTAATTACCAATTATACATGAAAAGGGTATTCTGGTAATTTACCTAAGGCATATAAACTACCTATCATACAACTACTTAAACGATATGACCATAGGGTATAACCTCGGAAGGTTATGCCCTATACTAGGGTCACCTAATGTATTTGGTCGGATCCTAATGATCGACCAAACTGGGTCGGGTTCGAGGTATAAGCGATTTATTAGATCGCTTACCCTACGACCCTAGACAACGTGGTAATCAGTGGGCATAGTCCCAAGGGACTATGACCAACGTGATTACACTCACGTTGCGAAGTTCAAACGAACTTCGCATTGACCATTACTGGTCAACGCTGAAAGTCAAACAAAGTTTGACTTTCTGACTCGAAAAGCAGTAAAATAAGGAAAAGAACGAAAGAATACTTACCCAGGGTCCCCGAATGCTAATCCCGATTCAAGAATCTCAGGTATGAAACAATGGTTTCAACTTAGAGCTCCTCAAATCAGAATTCTAGTGATTTTTAAGCAATGGGGGGTGGGGTATTTATAGTATTCGGTCCACCGTTAAGATCGTTTGTCGAATATCGTGCCTTAATCGAAACCGTACAAGTGTTGCAAAGTTGTGGTGGCTTAAAAATGGTCTAAATGAGCTGAATGTGCAGATTAGAGTGTGTGGATGTGAATAAAACAGCTGGAAATAGCTGACTAAGCGTTCTTATCTGATCAGAGAGGCTGAGGCGGCCCGCTTCAGGATTCACCAAAGCTAATGCGGGCCGCATGGGGCTTCTGATCAGAATATAACTTTCAAAAATGACAGTTTCAGCCCCTGCATGTGTTTAAGGCCATTTCCGACACTTCTAAGGCCCGTAAAGCCAACTTTAAGGCCCTAAAATGATGCCTAAACATTGTGGACATGAAACATGCTCAGAAATATGTCGGGTGTTGGTTCGTTTGGTCGTACGAACGCGATGTTTGCTTAATTACGACGGAATGCGCACAAGCGCGAAAAACGATCCAAATGACGCGACGAATGGATTTTTCTTAAGGCGAACACTAAAATATAATATAGTCATGCTCACATAAATTTTTGGATGTCCGGATGTATTCAGAACGTAAGTTATGCGCGAAAATGCAAACTTGTGCACTTTTTGACACTTTTAGTCCCTGAATGACCCAAAAGTTTATTTTAGCACACCGAACCCCTCAAAGCCTATTTCTAAGCTATGTAAAGGATATTTATGGTATGTTTAACTTATGGTCATGTTCCGGAATGTCTGTTACAGTTCAAATTGGCATACTTTCGCAGTTTGTCATATTTAGTCCCTGTAAGCGATATAACTTTGATTTTACCACACCAAACCTTCCAAAACTTATATCTAAGTTATGTATAGGTTATTTAAGGTATGTTAAGCCTATTTCACTATTCCGGAGTGTTCGTTGCATTAAACTGGTTATATTTACGCATTAGTGCGCGTATAACCTTCCAGAAAGCGATTTAGAGCTTGAAATCGAACATGAGTCGATATGTGCAAAAGATACACATATTTATACAAGTCCAAAGTATGAAATACATTATTTCATTGGTTTGGCATTTGTTTGATGGCCGTGGAGGCACAGGTGTTACAGTCTCCCCTACTTTAGGAAATTTCGTCCCGAAATTTATTTAGAGGAAACTTGTGAGAGTTTAAAACATGAAGTTGAAAAGATCAAATAACATTGGTTAGGGTTCTTGAACTTCTAGTAACCTTAATAACATTATGTTTGCAATGTAAGAGGGACACTTATATACAAGTATATGAAGCGTCATTGGTGCGTCCACCATGCCTCCATTACATCGTTCTCATTTTGTTATTGTTGTCACTATCGGTTCCTTCACATAATAAATCTTACTGGATTTCTGTGCACTAAATTTCATAATTATGTGCGCATCCATAATTAGAGAATTCCTTGCACAGTTCACACAGTTTATTTTATAATGTGTAGGGTAAAACCAAATGAACAATCCTGTGATGAGCGTGACTTAGACCGCCATAGAGTCCTTTAGACTAAATCAATAAATGATTTAAATAGACTATCAAGGAGTCTGTCCAGCTACATCACTAGATGTCGTTCTTTAACCAAATTGTGAATCAATCTTTTTGATTAGACCACTAAAGGGTCTCTAATGAATCATGGAGCAGTACTATATAATCCAAGGGTCTTAACTATTACATAGAAGCCCATTAAGGATTTAAGGTAGTACCTTTTGAATATCCTGCTACGAATCTCTCATATGAAGATATGAAAGATCCTGCGAGGATTTGGATAACGAATATCCAGAGTATTAAAACACAAAAAAAACATAAAAGAAAACATAAGATGAATTAACACATAGTCACATAACCACAAAATTGTTTAACTAGAAGTTTGTTCTGCTAACAGAGTACATGTATTTAAAGCACACTAGGAATCCATCTCGTGGATTTCATTTGGTACTTTAAACATTATCAAGAATCTAACTATAAAGATAGAAAGATCTTTAAAAGAAAAATCCGATTTCGATTATAAGGAACCGAAATGTTCGAATTTAGGTACATCAGGAATCCAATTAAGGACTCTGATTTGAATGATGATCATCCACAAGGATCTAATTGTGAAGATAAAAAGATCCCTTATGGATTTTAGAAGTTGGAGATGTTTCGATACCTTGCACTGGACGTGCTTATGTCAAAACATGAAGAAAAAGAAAAAAAAAATGCTTAGGAAATTGAGATGCTAGATATGCCAAGGCGACATATGAAGCAGAATTTTGAAGGTTAAGTCAATGTATGAGGAAAATATTTTTGAAAACTGTGCATGGGGTTCTTTTAAGAAAAAGGTGTTTAACGTTTTTGAAACCTTATATATAATACTTTTTGAAATCATAAAGTAGGTGTATTAGGTAGATATACTTACAAAAATGTTTTTAAAATCATGCGAGATGAATTTTGAAATTATGTATAAGGTTTTTGAAAGATATGAATGATGCTTTTCGAAATCATGCACTTGATCAGAAAATGTATTGTGTTCATATTGTCTTCAGACTATATGAAATATTTTGAAATTAGAAAGGTTGGTTTTGATAACATGGCCAATGTTTTTGAAATAACATATACAATGCATCTAGAAAAAAATGTTTTCAAACTATATGAAATATTTTGAGATCATGAAGATTGTTTTGAAATACTGGTACTGTGTATGTTGAAAAATCAAAACGTAATGGGTATGAGATTTGAAAACACCCTTAGTTATCTAACCAAGGATTTAAATGCACAGATGTGCGAAAAGCACGATTACTCATAATGTCACTTAATTTTCTGTACTTTGTTTCTTAGAGTGAAACGAGTACTTAAAATTTTTGAGGGAATCATGAGCAATCATTTGAAAGAGAGAAATCACAAGAGTAGTCTGTAAGGTACATAGTTCCTTGATGTAGGTATCATAGGAAAAGCCATACACACCTAACAGGGGGTTGAGCTGGTTGGTTGGGGACTGCTTTACCATTGTGAGCGACCATGGCAAAGTTCTGAGAAGCCTTTCGCTTCTTTGACTTCTTAGGGGATCGTTCATCCATGGTCTTTGATTCCTCGATTGATTTCTTGGCTGATGGTGTTGTCGCCTGACTAGGTCCTGCCTGTCTTGGTGACTTTTGAGTGGCTTCATCCTGGAGATGATACATGGCAGTAGCTAATTCAACAGTCTTCAGGACTACTTCGCCTATTCGCTGTGCGAATTTGGCTGCTTGCTCAGATATCTGGGCGTCATCGTGATGAAGAGACATTCTTGAAGAAAAAGAAAGGCATAGGGAGAAACAGGTGAAAGATTATTGGACAATCAAAACAGAATGATAACGCATGAAAATTGCGATCATTTGTTTGTTACCTAAGGCAAACAAATGAGACAGTGACTGATCAAAGTAAATGGGTCAAAAAATAATGTATCGCGAAGACATGCTCGCCTATAAGTGAACACTCATCCCAAGAATTCCCAGGTAAGCACAACTGGTCTCGCGTCTGATGAGATGTATACGAAGTGCTTGCCTAGACAGAAAACCCAGAATACAGGCATTCACCCTTCCAGTTTGCACGTGTTCACATTATTTAAAACCCAAAACCTTGACGAAGTTTTGAAAACTCAAAGGGGTTCAAAACCATATAATAGAGAGTTCAAAACCTTACAATAGAGGGTTCAAAACCTAGTAATCAATCATCCTAGAACAGATGATTAGTTTTCAAAGCGGTTTTGAAATTTATGTTCTTGTTGTGGTTGTCGCCTAAGGATAGGTGACAGTATTGTTTTATGACTAAACGCAAGTAAACTCGCGTTAGGGTCCTAAGAAGGTTATAGACTAGGTCAAAGCATTACTAATTACTAATAACCTAATTCCCTATAACCATGAGCTCTGATACCATCTTTTCTGTCACACCCCGACCACGTAAAACAACAAATCGCGGCGGAAACATCGGGGCGTGTTGCAACAGAATTAATGTTTCACAACCATGGAAATTTAAGTTTCGTTTTATTGATTAAAAGTGTTACAATGTCTTAACAAACAAAGAAATACAACATAATTAACTAGTCTTGCATCTTTTATTGTCACTAAAGCCCAAATCTGTCTATGTGTATCTTGATCATCTTATGCAACAGTTCCTGAAAAACACATGTGAAAATAGGTACGTCAGCATAAAAATGCCTGTGAGATACATAGGTTTTGTGAACATAAGATTCATGACTATTGTTTGAGAAAATGTTTAGTCATGAACCTTGTTATTTGCTTTGTCTTTTAAATCATTTGAAAAACGATAAGATCAGATGATAAGTATAAATAAATGTAAGGTTAAATGAATAACCAAGTAAAATGTGTTTGCATAAGATAAGTTGTTTATAAATCAATGTCTTGTGAAAAGTATGTTATTTGTACAAAATGTTCTATGTCTCAAACTGAAATGATTCAAATAACGTTACGACATGTAATACCATACAAACACTTATATATAGGAAGTACCAGCGGCGTATCCACCATGCTTGTATCATATTACACACGCATCGTTACTTAATCACTTAATCAAACCAAACCAAACAATGTAAAATGTTCATGTCAAGATGTAAATCATGTCAAAATGTCTATGTCAAATATCCAAGTCAAATGTCTATGTCAAATATCCATGTCAAATGTCTATGTCAAAATGTCATGTATGGCAAGTGAAATGTCTCAACTAAACCATATGCACAAAAACAAAGTATTGAAGTAAAACTTGGTTTAAATCAAAGTTATGTTTTGTGTAAATGCATGATCAAATGTCAATCATGTTAAAATGTCTATGCCGAAATGTCTATGTCAAATGTCTATGTCAAAATGTCTATGTCAAAATGTCATGTATGGCAAGTGAAAGGTCTCAACTAAACCATATGCACAAAGACAAAGTATTGAAGTAAAACTTGGTTTAAATCAAAGCTATGTTTTGTGTAAATGCATGCAAATATTTAATATGAACATTTATGCGGTATTGTGAATATGCATACATCCAAGCCTGGCGACTGAGGTGATAAACCCTTTAAACAAATTAAAGGTCTATCTGTCTTATATCAACGAATTCGGTCATTCCTTTCATCCCCTTTCCCTGGGACGTCCGGAACGGGAGTTGTCAATTCCTATGGTACCACTACCTACTAACGAACGGCATGATCGGTGTTAATGAATGTATTGTCCCATGTAAACAAACCAAATGTCATACCAAAATGTAAGCATGTGATGAAAAACAATGTACTAAGTATGCACGCAATGGACATAAATAGCATAAATGAAAATGTAAAACGATGTACTAAGTATGAACGCAATGGACATACATAGCATAAAATGTAATGAAATCATGTACTATAATGTACTAACGAACATAGCAGTATATGATGTTAAAACAGGAAAGCATGAAAGTAACAAGTAGGCACATGTGTTCCACCCCAAAACAGTTTGGAAAACAGTAAAAGAGGGGTCTATGTACTCACTTGAGATTGCTCAGTTGTCTAAAGATAACCACCAAGCAGTGCTAGAGATCTCGGAATCAAACGGCACCTAATATAGGTAACTATGTTAAATAACCGGACCTAAATCGGAAGACTGGGTAGCATTAGGGTTTGTAAACCAAACGAGTGTGGAGACTCGTGTGATATGGTTTAACAAAGCCTACATACTAAACGAAACCTAACATAACTGTCTACGACCCATTACGACCCGTTTAGGTAGCTTATGCTACTTTAACGCGTCGTGCGCGTGAAACGCGTTCGGACCGCCTAACTAGTCCTATGACAAGTGTTATATGCCTAAACATGTTACATAATCAGTTATGTGACAAAATTTTAGGTTACATATGCTTAATTACCAATTATACATGAAAAGGGTATTCTGGTAATTTACCTAAGGCATATAAACTACCTATCATACAACTACTTAAACGATATGACCATAGGGTATAACCTCGGAAGGTTATGCCCTATACTAGGGTCACCTAATGTATTTGGTCGGATCCTAATGATCGACCAAACTGGGTCGGGTTCGAGGTATAAGCGATTTATTAGATCGCTTACCCTACGACCCTAGACAACGTGGTAATCAGTGGGCATAGTCCCAAGGGACTATGACCAACGTGATTACACTCACGTTGCGAAGTTCAAACGAACTTCGCATTGACCATTACTGGTCAACGCTGAAAGTCAAACAAAGTTTGACTTTCTGACTCGAAAAGCAGTAAAATAAGGAAAAGAACGAAAGAATACTTACCCAGGGTCCCCGAATGCTAATCCCGATTCAAGAATCTCAGGTATGAAACAATGGTTTCAACTTAGAGCTCCTCAAATCAGAATTCTAGTGATTTTTAAGCAATGGGGGGTGGGGTATTTATAGTATTCGGTCCACCGTTAAGATCGTTTGTCGAATATCGTGCCTTAATCGAAACCGTACAAGTGTTGCAAAGTTGTGGTGGCTTAAAAATGGTCTAAATGAGCTGAATGTGCAGATTAGAGTGTGTGGATGTGAATAAAACAGCTGGAAATAGCTGACTAAGCGTTCTTATCTGATCAGAGAGGCTGAGGCGGCCCGCTTCAGGATTCACCAAAGCTAATGCGGGCCGCATGGGGCTTCTGATCAGAATATAACTTTCAAAAATGACAGTTTCAGCCCCTGCATGTGTTTAAGGCCATTTCCGACACTTCTAAGGCCCGTAAAGCCAACTTTAAGGCCCTAAAATGATGCCTAAACATTGTGGACATGAAACATGCTCAGAAATATGTCGGGTGTTGGTTCGTTTGGTCGTACGAACGCGATGTTTGCTTAATTACGACGGAATGCGCACAAGCGCGAAAAACGATCCAAATGACGCGACGAATGGATTTTTCTTAAGGCGAACACTAAAATATAATATAGTCATGCTCACATAAATTTTTGGATGTCCGGATGTATTCAGAACGTAAGTTATGCGCGAAAATGCAAACTTGTGCACTTTTTGACACTTTTAGTCCCTGAATGACCCAAAAGTTTATTTTAGCACACCGAACCCCTCAAAGCCTATTTCTAAGCTATGTAAAGGATATTTATGGTATGTTTAACTTATGGTCATGTTCCGGAATGTCTGTTACAGTTCAAATTGGCATACTTTCGCAGTTTGTCATATTTAGTCCCTGTAAGCGATATAACTTTGATTTTACCACACCAAACCTTCCAAAACTTATATCTAAGTTATGTATAGGTTATTTAAGGTATGTTAAGCCTATTTCACTATTCCGGAGTGTTCGTTGCATTAAACTGGTTATATTTACGCATTAGTGCGCGTATAACCTTCCAGAAAGCGATTTAGAGCTTGAAATCGAACATGAGTCGATATGTGCAAAAGATACACATATTTATACAAGTCCAAAGTATGAAATACATTATTTCATTGGTTTGGCATTTGTTTGATGGCCGTGGAGGCACAGGTGTTACACTTCTAAGGCCCGTAAAGCCAACTTTAAGGCCCTAAAATGATGCCTAAACATTGTGGACATGAAACATGCTCAAAAATATGTCGGATGTTGGTTCGTTTGGTCGTACGAACGTGATGTTCGCTTAATTACGACGGAATGCGCATAAGCGCGAAAAACGATCCAAATGACGCAACGAATGGATTTTTCTTATGCCACACACTAAAATAAAATATTTTAGTGCTTAGATAAATTTTTGGATGTCCAGATGTATTCAGAACGTAAGGTATGCGCGAAAAATGCAAACTTGTGCACTTTTTGACACTTTTAGTCCCTGAATGACCCAAAAGTTTATTTTAGCACACCGAACCCCTTAAAGCCTATTTCTAAGATATGTAGAGGATATTTAAGGTGTGTTTAACTTATGGTCATGTTCCGGAATGTCTGTTACAGTTCAAATTGGCATACTTTCGTAGTTTGTCAAGTTTAGTCCCTGTAAGCGAATTAACTTGTTTTTGCCATACCAAAGCCTTCAAAACTTATTTCTAAGTTATGTAAAGGTTATTTAAGGTATGTTAAGCCCATGACACTATTCCAGAGTGTTTGTTGCATTAAACTGGTTATATTTACGCATCGGTGCGCGTATAACCTTCCAGAAAGCGATTTAGAGTTTGGAATTGAACAAAAATTGATATGTGCAAATGATACACATATTTTTACAAATCCCAAGTATTTCATTGGTTTGGTATTTGTTTGATGGCCGTGGAGGCACAGGTGTTACATTTCTTGTAGATCTTGAGTGATTGTAAAATGTTTCAAGTGTTTGATAATCACAGAAGATCAGATTGAAATATTGTGTGTTCTTGTGTTTGTATTTCTTGTTTCTGGTTTGAAGGTTAATCAAGGAGATTCCGTTTCCTTTATTAGTTATCGGTCTTGTTACGATCCATACGGGAAAGGGGACCTACAATTGGTATCAGAGCTTTTGCTCTTGTGCGTGGTTCAAGACTGATCGACAGGATTCAAGTTTTTTATTTGTTTGAAGATTTTCGGGTTACATTCTAAATTTATACGAAGAACAGTGTTTAATTCCATGTTTTGATCCATTTTGGTGGATTAGTTTGAATGTTCGCTTGTTTCAAGGAGATATTGTTGGAAAGTCTTTAAAGGGATTGATTTTTGGGAAGAATTGCTGATTTAAAATTACTGAGTTGTCGAGATTTAGTTACTGACTGGGCAGATTCACAAAGAAAAATATTGTACGAGATACTAAGTGTGCGACCAAGTGTGCTGAGTTGTCAACTGTGCGAGTTAAATTCAGTGTGCGAGGTCAACTGTTGGTCAAACTTAGTGTGCGACCAGGGAGTGTACTGTGCGACTTACTCATTGTGTGAGTTGGACTGTGCGACCTTTACACTGTGCGAGTCATAATGTGCGAGTACATCAGTGTGCGATCCAAATCTAGTGTGCGACTTGTCACTGTTTCGTGAATAGAGAATTATCCATGTCAGAAATTGTCACACCCCAACCGATGGCGGAATCATCGGGGCACGGCACTGAGCGAAACATATTGTTCAAGAGAATCCATAACAACTATCAAATTACCAAATCTTTAATATTAATATCCCATACTACTAACAGATAAAGTAACAATAGTTAACGATAGCATAAGCGAAGAGCGGTGCGTAAAACGATGAAAAGTGACCACGTGTCGAATGGTAATCCGATCGGATGGCAATCCGATCAGATGGCCATTCGACTGGATTGACATTCGTTGGCAAAGATGTGTTTGTGTATGATGGCTTTGAAGTTTTCGTTGTAGCATTTTGAAAATAGAGAAGTATCTCTACCCTTCAGGTCGATCGATCGAATAGCAGTTCGATCAGATAGCGATCCGATTGGCAAGACACTTAGTGAGAACAAGTTCAAAACAGGATGGTTACTCGATCGGATGGCAATCCGATCGGATAGCAATCCGTTGGAAACCATTGTTCTTTGAAAAAAAAAATTGAAAATGTTGAAGTTCTGGAAGCTCAAGTGCAATCCAATCGGATTGCGGTTCGATCGGATGGCAATCCGATCGGATGGCAATCTGATCGGATGGCAATCCGATAGAACTGACTGAACATTGACCATGTTGAAAATTGTTAAGTGTTGAACCCTCAAGTGTAATCCGATCGGATGGCAATCCGATCCACGAATCCACTCGTTTTGAACTTGATTATTTTGAATGTTTGCGGTTTCTTCGAGACGGTTTGACAACGTACTAAACAATAGAAACCCCATCTTGACCCAAGTGATCCGATCGAACAGGAATCACCCTAGTCCGATCAGTTAACTGTTCGGGATGGTGGTTCATGCTTAACCCGAAATCAGTTGTCCCTTGGGTAGAATTCAGATCTTGGACCAACACATCACCAAGAAAGAGTAGAAGGTTGGAACGAGCTCCGATTCTATCAGTTTTGAGTGCATTGAGTGTAAAAGAGTTGAAAGAAAGTTAGAAAACCATCTTTCAATCCTTTTAACCATGAATATGTATAGATCTATGCGAAAACATTGATTATTCATGTGGAAATCCTTCAGATCTAAGTTGTTCTTGGTGGAATGAAGCCAAACCTTGAAGTTCATAAGAACTCCATGATGACATAACCCTAGAATACTTCAAATCCAATGATTTCAAGGTTAAAAGTTAAGATTCAAAGGTGAAAAAGATGGAGGAGTGCATGTAGATCATAGAAGTACAAGATTTGAGTTGAAAACTTACAAGAATCGCGAGAAATTGAGAGAAAAGGGAACTTGAGTAACCATAGATAGCGATATCCTTCTTCAGCCTTGACTTTGGAACAAGTCAGGCATTTCAAAACATAGATAGCGATATCCTTCTTCATGCCCGGCCACCAGTACTTGTAGCGCATCTCCTGGTACATCTTGTCAGCACCGGGATGAATAAAACACCGAGATTTGTGGGCTTCGTCCGTCAGAAGTTGTCGCAAATTCATACGCTTGGGGATCCAAATTTGGTCCAAATAATGAAAGATAGTGTTCGATTTATTCTCGAGTTGGGCGCCATCGTTTAGATTCCTTTCCTTCTTCAAAGTTCGCTCGGTAAAATGAGCATGCTGCGCGTCGCGGATAAGAGCTTCGAGATTAAACTGGGCTTGGGAATTACGAACGCTATGCAAATAGCTTCGTCGACTGAGAGCATCGGCAACGACGTTTGCTTTGCCAGGATGGTAATGAATCACACAGTCGTAATCGTTGAGTAGTTCTACCCACCGGCGTTGACGGATATTCAGTTCCTTCTGGTCAAAGATATGTTGTAGGCTCCTATGATCGGTGAAGATCGTACACTTGGTACCGTAAAGGTAGTGTCGCCAAATCTTTAACGCAAAAACAACTGCGCCAAGCTCAAGGTCGTGTGTGGTGTAGTTCTTCTCGTGGATCTTGAGCTGTCGAGAAGCGTACGTGATAACCTTGTCTCGTTGCATAAGAACACAACCAAGACCAAAGTTCGAGGCATCGCAGTAAATTTCGAAATTGTCGTTTCCATCGGGCAATGAGAGCACGGGAGCATTGCAAAGCATAGCTTTGATTGTTTGAAAGGCTTCCTCCTGTTTAGTTCCCTAAACGAAAGGTTTATCCTTATGTGTAAGAGAAATAAGCGGCACGACGATCTTAGAAAAACCTTCGATAAATCGGCGATAATAGCCTGCCAGTCCGAGGAAAGAACGGACTTCAGACAGATTTTTGGGTGTAACCCAACTCTTAACAGCTATGATCTTTGCTGGATCGACGTGGATACCTTGACTATTGACAAGGTGACCCAAGAATTGGACCTAATCCAGCCAAAATTCACACTTGGAGAACTTGGCATAGAGACGGTTTCCCTGGAGTAACTCAAGAACCAAACATAGATGCTGCGAGTGTTTGGCTTTTGACTTGGAATAGATCAGGATATCATCAATGAACACGATTACGAAGCGATCAAGAAAGGGTTTGCACACTCGATTCATTAAATCCATGAAAACTGCGGGGGCGTTGGTCAAACCAAAAGGCATAACAACAAACTCATAGTGACCATAGCGGGTTCAAAAAGCGGTTTTGGGTATATCTTCCTCTTGAATGCGTAACTGGTGATACCCTGAGCGTAGATCGATCTTCGAGAAACACGTAGCACCATGTAATTAATCAAACAAATGATCGATTTGAGGTAAGGGATAGCGATTCTTGATTGTCAGCTTATTCAACTCCCTATAGTCGATGCACATCCGGAACGATCCATCCTTCTTTTTGACGAAAAGGATAGGCGTGCCCAAGGAGAGGTGCTAGGGAGAATAAAGCCTTTATCAAGTAGTTCCTGGAGGTGACTCAAGAGTTCGCGCATTTCAGAAGGAGCGAGACGATAAGGCGCTTTAGCAACAGGGTTTGCTCCAGGAATGAGGTCGATTCGGAAGTCGATATCACGAGCGGGAGGTAATCCAGGTAAATTGTCGGGGAAAACGTTGGGGAATTCACTAACAACGGGAACATCTTTCACTCCTGAGTTTCCTTTCTTTTCCTTTTCTGCTACTACAATGTTAGCCAAGAAAGCTCTGTATTCCTTGCGGAGATACTTGCTAGCTTGGACACATGACATGACTTTAAGTCCTTTCGAAGGAGTTTCGCCATACACACAAAGTAGGTCACCATTAGCAAGCGAGAAACGAATCATCTTATCGAAGCAAACAACTTCAGCACGATTTTCGCGAAGAAAATCCATGCCTACTATGATGTCAAAACTACCGAGCTGCATTGGAATAATGTCGATAGGGAAGACGTGATTGTTGAGTTCAAGCGTACAATCACGTAGAACAGAATTGACGGTGACGGTTCTTCCGGTGGCAACTTCAACATCGAACGTCGAGGGTAGATGGGCGCGCTTACGATTAAGGAGCTTTTTGAATTCAAACGATACAAAACAGTTATCGGCTCCAGTATCAAATAAACACGAAGCATATATACCATCCACAAGGAACGTACCATTAACCACATTGTTGTCTTCTTGAGCATGGCGAGCGTTAATGTTGAAGGCACGTCCATGGGCTGCTGGTTGTTGCTGCTATTGCTGTGGCTGCTGTTGGGGCTGCTGCTGTTGTGGCTTTTGCTTAACCACTCGATTAGGGCACATGTTTGCGAAGTGGTTGAGATCACCACACGCAAAGCAAACTCTAGCATGAGCCGCGTGTGTAGGAGCTGCTTGATGGCCTTGAGGAGCAGTAAGTAGAGCTTGTTGAGCAGAAGCTTGACCTTGAACTGGAGCTGGGGCTTGACGTGGACCTGTACGGCAGTTGGCGGTGAAGTGGCCGTACATGTTGCAATGCACACAGTATCTGCAAGCGATTCCCATAGGGTGGTGATAGGTACAAGTAGGGCAAGCCGGGTGAGGACCAGTATACGCATGCTTTGCCGGCGGTGCGTTGGTGACCGGTGCCACTACTTGGCGGGGTTGAGGCTGCGGTTGAGCAGGAACTGACTGGAGCGGGGCAGCAGTGGTTACAGCGCAATTCTTGCTACTGGTGTTGTTGTTCTTCCTCTTGCGACGAGAGGACTTTGAAGACTGCGTAGCGGCAGCGGTTTCAGCAGTTGGAGCAGTGGTAGCTTGATGCAGATTCTTGGAAGCTTTATCCCAGTAACCAGACTTGACTCGTTGGTCGTTGATCTCAGCAGCGAGTAAGAAGTTTCCTCAATTGTTGTCGTCTTTGCAGCTTGAACAAAATCAGCCACGCAATCCGGAAGAGCACAGATATACTTCTTGATAGTGATTTCAGGTGTGGTAACTTGGCTAGGGCAGATTATGCTTAGCTTCTTGAAGCGAGCAGTCAAACCAGCGTTGTCTCCATCTTTCTGCTTGATATGCCAGAACTAGTCCTCCAGCTTTTGGCGCTCGTGGGGAGGGCAGAACTCTTGCATCATGACGTCCTTCAACTTATCCCAACTCAGCCCGTAAGCTGCATCATTTCCGCGTTTTTTTCTATCGGCCGTCCACCAATCCAGAGCTCGGGATTGGAAGACGCCAGTGGCGTTAAGAGTACGGAGATTATCAGGACAGCCACTCTGGCGCAGGGTGACTTCGATAGAATCAAACCATTGGAACATGTCCGTAGGCCCATCTTCACCGGTAAAATCTTTCGGGCCGCAGGCTTGAACTGCTTGAAGCTAAAAGCAGCTTTAGGAGCATCAGTCCTTGACTCTTCAGAAGATTTGCTAGCGTTTTCATTCAGCTCACTAACAATCTGGGGGATAACTTTTGCCATTTGCTTAGCGACGAGGGCGGTGATGCATTTGTCATCATGATTGCGGCGAGCGGATCTAGAATGGAAGGATCCGAATGACGACATGGTCTGCAATTGACATCGCCACAGGACTCAGACACAGTTTCGATTAACCCTAGTATAGAATCTCGTTCCGCTCTATATTACTACTCATAAAGCTCAGGATCACATCAACCATACAAACACATAGGCACGTAGGCACATAAACCACAAAATCACATAAGCACATAGGGCACATAAGCACATAAGGTAGTCAGAACACAGAAACCAAACTATATTTTGCACGTATTCACCTATCATTCAAAGTTCGCACATTCAAGAATAGCGATATGCGATTAGCGAGTACACAATGAGTAGCATAGCATAAGCGAATATCATAGCATGCGATCGTCCATGGACAGTAACGATTTTTTAGCGATTTGAGATAGATGTGCAGTGCGTATTGTGTGTGTCGATCAAAGCGAACAACGAAAAGCGTATAAATCACCAAAGTCGAAACATATAACCAGGTAAAACCACATGAAACACATAAAATCCACATAAAACGACAAACATCAGAGTCAGCAGTTGCAGGCTCGGAATCGAAACACACATAAAAGTTGAGAATAGGGTGTCTGCGGCTGATAGACGTCGACTGCCGAAAGTGATTCGACTATTCACAAGGACTTTTGGTACACACTTTTGGCTTTCAGGACTATGCTCTCGCCTCGATTTGGGTGAAGGACACGCATCCTTCCAATTGCAGTGTGACTTCAAGTCATTGGAGTCCGTCGAGACTTTGGTGAGATCTTTGTAAAACCAAAATGAGAACGGAACTAGTTGTCAAGGTTCGGGTTCCACCCCTGTCTCAATGACTTCGTTCCCATTTTGATGAAATAGAGGAGAAAATCTGCGTTAAAGTACGGATTTCACTCCTGATTCAACGCAAATTCTCCTGTTTATTGATAAAAAATGCGGATCGAACAAGCGATTTGGTCGAGAGTTTGCGGTTTTCACACCTAATCTCGACCTAATCACTCGTTCATTTTCGAGAATTAGAGTGCAGTGATAGTGTAGTGTTCAGCGAGGGCGAGCGAGAATAGCAAGTAGCTCGTACGAAAACCCCGAATTGGTATGCACAAGTCGGTCCATTGGTACTTAGACTATAGACTAGGTCGTTTCTAAGACATCGACCCGGACTAGGTCGAGTCTCGCTTAATTCCCTATAGTTATGGCTCCAATACCAATCTGTCACACCCCAACCGGTGGCGGAATCATCGGGGCGTGACACTGAGTGAAACAGATTGTTCAAGAGAATCCATAGCAACTATCAAATTACCAAATCTTTAATGTTAATATCCCATACTACTAACAGATAAAGTAACAATAGTTATTATAGATAATTGTCTCAAAAACAAGCAAACTGTCCCAACGACTCAGATTTTTTATTAGGTTTGTTTCTAGACTCCATCCTAGCTCGATTCCAGCAAGTAACAAGTAATGAATCCTGAAAACCTGTCACATACGTTAAAATAGAGGTCAATACACATAGTGTAAAGGTGAGCATAAAAGTTTAATAGTAATAGTAAATTTCGAAATCGTTTACGCATAACCAACATGTAACATGTATGATGCGAAGCTAGTAGGTTATCGATAATGAAATATGCACAGACTAGACTGCAAGTTGTAGAACGCACAACACATATCACCACTGCGACATGTGAGAGGTAACCTTAACAACCCCTGCCCACGACAGGTGCTGAGTCCAAACAAATTGTACTATCATTGCTAAGGCGTCAGGCAACAATCACTGTGTTAACATAACATACAAGCATTCGTCGAGTAACAAGTAACATGCAATAACGGTCAGCGTATAAAATAGTGTTTGTGTTGTGTGATTGATGGGATTTAGAATAAGTAACGTATGTAACACCCAAAAGTGCGATAAGCGAAAAGGGTTCGAGTATACTCACAGATTGTGCTTAACAAGTAAACACTCTCTTTGATTGAAGGGAGCGCTGATAGATTAGCCTGAACAGTTAACGATAGCATAAGCGAAGAGCGGTGCGTAAAACGGTGAAAAGTGACCAAGTGTCAAATAGTAATCCGATCGGATGGCCATTCGATTGGATTGACATTCGTTGGTAAAGATGTGTTTGTGTATGACGGCTTTGAAGTTTTCGTTGTAGTATTTTGAAAATAGAGAAGTATCTCTACCCTTCAGGTCGATCGATCGAACGGCAGTTCGATCGGATAGCGATCCGATTGGCAAGACACTTAGTGAGAACAAGTTCACAGCAGGATGGTTACTCGATCGGATGGCAATCTGATCGGATAGCAATCCGTTGGAAACCATTGTTCTTTGAAAAAAAATTGAAAATGTTGAAGTTCTGGAAGCTCAAGTGCAATCTAATCAGATTGCGGTTCGATCGGATGGCAATCCGATAGAACTGACTGAACATTGAACATGTTGAAAATTGTTAAGTGTTGAATCCTCAAGTGCAATCCGATCGGATTGCAGTTCGATCGGATTGCAATCCGATCCACGAATCCACTCGTTTTGAACTTGATTATTTTGAATGTTTGCGGTTTGTTTGAGACAGTTTGACAACGTACTAAACAACAGAAACCCCATTTTGACCCAAGTGATCCGATCGAACAGGAATCACCCTAGTCCGATCAGTTAACTGTTCGGGACGGTGGTTCATGCTTAACCCGAAATCAGTTGTCCCTTGGATAGAATTCAGATCTTGGACCAACACATCACCAAGAAAGAGTAGAAGGTCGGAACGAGCTCCGATTCTATCGGTTTTGAGTGCATTGAGTGTAAAAGAGTTGAAAGAAAGTTAGAAAACCATCTTTCAATCCTTATAACCATGAATATGTGTAGATCTATGCGAAAACATTGATTATTCATGTGGAAATCCTTTAGATCTAAGTTGTTCTTGGTGGAATGAAGCCAAACCTTGAAGTTCATAAGAACTCCATGATGACATCACCCTAGAACACCTCAAATCCGGTGATTTCATTGTTAAAAGTTAAGATTCAAAGGTGAAAAAGATGGAGGAGTGCGTGTAGATCATAGAAGTACAAGATTTGAGTTGAAAACTTACAAGAATCGCGAGAAATTGAGAGAAAAGGGAGCTTGCGTGCGGCTGGTCGAATGAGGAGCTGTCACATCATGGGTATTTATAGGGTTTCCAAAAGAGGAAAGTGCATATGTGTCGGATTGGTCACCGATCGGATGGCCACTCGATCAGTTGGCCACTCGGTCCAGGTGTCCGGCGCATTGAGTTTTGTCGTTTCGATTCGTGTGTTGAGCGTTGCGATGCGATTCGAGTGAGCGATGCGTTATTGGTTACATAAATAACCCAACTACTATATCTAACATATAATCACTATAAATAACCTGCGTTTAGCGTTTGCGATTTAGATTGCGATGCGATAGAATTGCGATTGCGATTAAGCACCTCAACATAAACATAACATGCACAAGTAACACATAATAGCACACACACGTAAAACAATATCCAGAACACATAATTCGAGTTGCGAATGCGATAGCGATAAGTCGATTAACGATTAGACATGCGATTAGATAGCGATTAAACCTCGATTATTAATAGATACTCCGCATAATACAACTAAAACAAATAAATAATAGAATTCGATTACCAGTCATTAACGTACAATCAATAGTTAAGCAAGGAGTGATAGATCACAATTAGCAATCTTTTCTTCCTTTGACTTTGACTTTGACTTGTACTTTGACTTCCCAAAAGGCGGGTTGTTACAGAAATGGACAATTATGATATAGATAGTTATTCTGACATAGAGAAAAATGACAAGCTGGTTGATGCTTTACCTGCTAAATGGGATATCTACACTCTCATGATCAATGGGGAAGCAGATTATGAGACAAAAGAGCTTGAAGAAGTGGTTGGTAAGCTGATAGCTTATGAGCTCAATATGAAGAAGAAGGAAACAGGATATGATCAGGTTCAGGATCCAGGGATTTACAATGGACTTCCATCTTTTTCATCTCACAACGCTTTTAGCGACTCTGCTACTGCATTTCTGTCTTGTGAGAATGAGTAGGTTACCGTGAATGAAGATGGTGATGTGTGTATCATAGCTGCTTCAGGAGGATCAACAAGAGCTAAGAGAACATCAGCTATAAATCAGAGCAGCAATACCAAGTCTATGCCTATGAGTGTGAAGTCTACAGAAGAACATCTTGCTCTACTTGCTTCATTCGTTGCTTCGTATGAGAACTACATTCAGGGAAAGATATCTGATCCTGCCACTTTAAATGAAGATTATGATCAGATTGACCCTGATGATCTAGAAAAGATGGATCTACAATGGCAAATGGCCATGATTTCCAGGAGAGACAAGAGGTTCATGAACAGAACATGAAGGAAGTTTGTGGGGAAGAGCGTTGGTTTTGACAAGACCAAAGTGAGGTGCTTTAACTGTCAAAGTTATGGATATATTGCTAGAGAATGTAAAAAAAAAAAAAAACAGAGGCTTCCGATCAGAGTTTAAACAATAGGAATGCATCAAACAACTCTAGCTCAAGGGCTTTGATCTCCATAGCAAGAGAGGGTTCGTATGACTGGAGTGTTCATCTGGAAGATGATGAGAATGTTACTCAGGCATTCATGGCAGACATAGTGCCAGTTGATGATGTTGAAGCTACACTAGATGATGCTGAAACAAAAGTGGATGATGTTGAAGTTGAGATGGAAAGTGAAGCTAGAGAAGATAAGGCTGATCAGACAACTGAAGCTGAAGAAGAAAAGCTAAAGTCTCACTATGAAAGGGAAGCTGAAGAAAAAGATGCTAAATATAAAAGAATGGAAGCTCAACTTGCTGCTCTCATAGCCAACTTAGACAAACCAACAGGAGGGGTAAGTAATTCTACTAGTTCTGTTTGTTTAAGATATCGTGAATTACAGGGTGAGGTTGATAGGTTATCAACTCTAAACCAAAGTCCGATTAACGAGAGTTCAAGTATAAAAGAATCAAACTTTTTTGTAAAAAGAAATGAGTCTATGTATTTGAAGAAAATTAAAGGATATGAAGCTGAAATTGAAGTTTTAACTTGCAAATTAAACGAAAAACTTCAAATTATAGACTTAGCTCATGATACGATGAGTGAGAAAACAAAAGAGATTTCTGAAAAATGTAAAGAGTTGTCAGATGCACAACTCAAAATTGTTGAGCTTGAAAAGAAATTGAGTCAATTTAGAGATTCCACTTTTGTAATGAACACATGATGGGTGGGTTAAAGAAAAGTAATGACAAGACCAGTGTGGGCTTCTAGGGCTTTAATGAAGTCCCACCTCCTCTTAGTCATGACTATTCTTTCCTACCTGATGAAGATGAGTTAATAGACTTTGTGTCAACATCACCAAGTAGTTCCACATCAAGTTTTGATCGGACCAAACAAATCCATGTGAAGCTGCTCTAGTTACATGGATCGGACCAAATAAATCCATGTGAAGCTGCCCTAGTGGTTGTTGGATAGAGTTTATGTGTTTAGGCTTATGAGGTTTACGTTTGATTTTCCCTTTATCACAGAATTCACATTTGTTGTGCATGTTAAAACTATGTAATGGAACACCCAACACCAAGTTGTTCTTTATCAAGTGATTCATTTTGCATAGATACGCGTGGCCCATTCTTCGATGCCATTGGAAAGATGATCTTTTGTTGCCTTTGAAAACAGACACGTCACCGGACCAGAGGAGTTCACAACTGGACACATGTCCATCACATAAGTGTTGTTCACTCTTGGAGCTCTCATAACGATCCAATCTTCTAGAACTACAAATCCCGGCTTAAGAACGAAACAAGCCTTATCCGTGAAATGCATAGAATACTTGTTATCACAGATCTGAGATACTGACAGCAAGTTGTGCTTCAGTTCTTCAACATAGTTCACCTTGTGCAAGGTGATCTTGTCGCCACTATCGATATACCTCTTTAGCTGTTCCTGCATTCTCAAACAGGAAATCAGTTAGAATGGGGGACCCAAGCCATGACAGTCTTGGGTCATCCAAATTCATCAACAAATGAAAATTCCTTGAAATAACCATCTTCATTGTTGTTTCAAAGATTTCCACCTTGGTAATTGTTAGAGTGTCCACCCGCAAATCGAGGATTGTGCGGAGTTTGAGAACGGTTATTATACCTAGAATTTCCACCAAAACAATTACCAGAGTTTTGATATCCGAAGTTTTGACTGTGCTGAGGTCTAAAACTTCTATCAACCCTTGGTTGTTCGTTATCATGAAAAGCATGTCGTTGTTGATATCTCAAATGTTGTCTTTGACTGTGAAATCTGGTCGGTGACACGTTTTGGTTAACAATATAACGATTTTGAGCATGAGGTCTAACATTGTGGTTGTAAGAACCTCCAGATTGTTGATCTTGCTCTTGTGGTCGGAAGGGTTCCATGAGTTGGTTGTCGAGCAGGGGTGTTCTGATGACTCTCACATTTTGCAGAAGAACTTTCCGATCCACAATCTGAACCATGACCGTTGCCATTATCCTAAAGGTATATTTCTTGATCCCTTTCTTGTTGAATTTTAACCTTTGGTTTAACAACTGGTTTACTTTCTTGTTTTACAACCTTAGGTTTTTCTACCTTTTGTGTTTTACCACTTTTCTTTTCATTCTTTTTGAGTTCATTTTGTGGTTTGGTGACCCAAGGTTTATCAAGATCAACACGACTCTTTCCATTGTCGTTTGGACAATTTGCAGCTAAATGTCCTTTCAAACGACATATGTAGCATCATTGTTTATCAATCTTTTTCATTCTTTTCTTGTTGATCATCCTCACATTGACTGCTCAAGGACGAGGATGCTTCATTTGAGCCTTTTGTACTTTGTTTCACAAAGTCAGAATTTGAAACTTTTTCAATCTTTTCAATTTCATTGTTAAAGGTTTCGCCTTTCACAAAGTTGATTTTAATGTTTTTAACATTCTTTTTACCTATGTTGTTAGGCTTTGACTTTTGAACATTTTGAACATTTTGAACTTGATTTAAAGCTTCTAAGATCTTTGAATAAATTAAATTTTCAATTTTGCTCAAATCAAGTTCATTTGCTATAGCATCACTTGAACTCTTTTGTTCTGAATTTGATTCAGCTTCGGATCCAAACTCTTGCTGACTTAATGGATCAACAGTCAATGGAGCAGTCAGAATAAAATTTGCAATTTCAAGATCAATCAAGGGTGTCGATGTATAGTTGTGGTTAATAGGTGGAGGAACCTTTTTGTAACCAACACCAAACATCTCATCTTCCAAATCTTTGAGACGAAGCCTATTTATACAAAAAATCATCACCTCCGACGAACTTTCGAATTTCTCAAGTTTTCGTTGCAGATCAAGAATCAAGTTATTTTATTCTTTTCTAAAACAATGTTTTGACAAGTTTCAAGTTCATAGATGTCCTTGAGCTAGTCGTCTCTCAAACTCAGAGATGTCCTTTTACAAGGAAATCACCCTACTTCTATGCTCCATTTCGGCACTAGAAAGTGCAACAATTAACTCTCTAGATTTCTCCAGATCACTAATCAAATTATTGTTATGCAGTGCATATCTGTAACACTTAGCAACAAAGTCTACGCATCTAGCACATCTTTTATCAGTAGGTTTAGATTGTACCTCGTTGTTAGCCATGAAAGCTTAATCCGAGCTCTCTGCTTTTCCTGCTTCCATCTTTGCCATTTCTTCATCAGCAAAGCATTGCATTTCTTCAGCCGTGATCTTGAACTCAAACCGATCACTTTCTTCTTTCTTTTCTTCTGTCTTTCTACTTTCCTCTTCCTCATTCTATCTTCTCTTGTTTTCCTCATCTTCATTGATTTTATCCATTTTTAGATTTTCACTTAGAGCTTCCGCCACCACAGTCAATTCTTCCACGTTTGTCTCTTCGAACAAATCTCCAAACCCCTCTTCAATGTCTCTGCAATGAATGCTTGTGAAATGATAGCAGTAGCTTTTTCTTCCATTACAATCCCCTAGTCGTGTGGCTCATTAATGGCTTGAAGGGATTGAACAACCAAAGCGTTATGAGGACTAGGAGTAAGGTTATCGGTTGAGGTTGTTGTAGAAGTGGTAGAAGTTGTATTGGATGGGGCAGGACTGTTGTTGTTGGATCTTGCTGAGCTTCCTTGACCATTATTGCCTTCTCTATTTTGTCTCTCTCTTTGGTTTTCGGCATTCTCTTGCATAATGACCATAGATACTACAGTTGTAGCATTTAACTTTGGTCATATCAATTCCCATACGGGTCTTTGTGTTACCACCAATGAAACTCTTTCCCGTTCACTGAAGATATTTCTTTGCTCTTCTGAACAATAACGCCATATTTAATTGCAAGTTGAGTTCTTTCATTTCATCTTGATCAATTTGGTCAAGATCTTCATCGAGACTCGATGGTTTAACTAATTTTCCAAGCGCATAGTTCTCAAATGTCGTCATGAACGATGCTAGAAGTCCCATGTTTTCTTCTATGGGTTTTAGATAATGTGAGTCCATTTTACGAACATTCAAGCTTTGTGCACTTGATCTAGCAGTTGAAGATGAAGTTCCATGGGATGTATGAGTTCCACCAGCGACCTTCCACTATTGCTACCAACAAAGGCACTTTGGTTCGCAAAATCCCCTTGAGAAGTTTCTTCTGAAATAAAAGCAACACATGTACTACTTCCCTTTTCAATTTGTTTTGCTCGATATAAGGCGGGGTCTTGAAGCTTCTCAAAATCAGAATCTTGATCTTCCAAGGTCCATCCATAACCTTTCATTTTCTGACTTGCTTGATCAAGAGTAAGTTCTTCGTATTGTGCACTTTCTTTGATTAAAGCAGTAAATATGTTCCATTGCTTTAGTAAACAATTTAGAAACTTTTCCACCTTTTCAAATTCAGTATACAACCCTGGTTGACTACGATCCAACTCACTTAACAAATGATAGAATCTATTGATCAAGTCATCTAAAGATTCATTTTTCATGGCTTTAAACACTACAAAATGATTCTTGAATCGATCGAGTCTTCTTTTCTTAAATAGATCATTCCCTTCATATCTATCGCTCAAACTGTCCCACATCTCATTTGATGAGCTTATATTACTAAGTGTGAAGGATTGATTGTGGTAAAGACATTGTGATCAAGGACATGACCTGTTCTTCACATTCATATTACTTTCTTTGATTGTCAGTAAAGGCCAGGTAACTGGTAATTGTTAAAGTTCGAACAGGTGGAGCACCATGACCTGATGTCATAAAAAACGACATCCTAAAGTCTTTAGCTTTGATGTACCTCTCAAAACGTCCTTTCCATTCTGGATAGTCTAATTCATTTAACAGCACGGGAGGTTTATCGCTGCTTCCGACTTCATTGTTGTGTTTTATATTTTGAACAACAGTGGTTAAGTTGTTTGCCATGTTCACAAATTTAAGTAAAAGTAGGTTTTGGTTTCAGAGATAGTTAACACTTTCCAAAAATCTCTCAAGTCCGGAGAGAAATAAACACTTACAGGAAACCCAGATCAATAACCTGATGAACAAATACTGATGAAACCCCAACAACTAAACAAATTCGGACCATACAATACCTAAACCAACAAATTCGGACTGACAAAAGACACTCACTCACAAATCCTGATAAACAAATTCGGACCTCTAAAGAAATAATAAACCCTGACAAAATGATCCAACAAATTCGGACTACTAGAGGCAAATTCGAACAACGATGTAAGTGACCAAACCCTTACAACTCCTAACTGCGGACAAGATAGTGAACAAACCCTTACAACTCCTAAATTCGGATAAGGAGATGAATAAATCCGGACAACTCCTAAATTTGGACTAAATAATGAACAAACCCTTACAACTCCTAAATTCGAACAAGGAGATGAATAAATTCTAACAACTCCTAAATTAGGATTAGGAGATGAATAAATCTTGACTCCAAGGAAAATATCACAAACCCTGACAATGAATTTTGAACAAATCCGGATAAAAGCCCACAAATACTAACAGGGTTATATCCAAAATTGGATCAAAATCCAAATAACCAGCTTCTGAATTTATTTCCCAAGCGTGACTTCACATTAGGTCATCAGTAAATACAGAAGTAACAAATACAGGCAGATGTGTAAAGTAGAAAAATGTAAAACTCCAAAAATAGATCTGATGAATGATGACTGCTTACCGTAGCAATCTTCTTCACCTTTTCACCAAAAACCCAGAGAATTTGTAGAAACTTTTAGATCTGACACTCTCTAAACACAACCTCAACAATCCAATCAAGGAAAAAAAAACTAAAACCTAATCACCATCCATCATGAAAAAAATCAAGAAATAGATGAAGAATCCATGAAAAACATAGGAAAAGTATAAGAAACCCTAGAAAATAGAAAACCCTCTAGAACAAACAAAATCGATCTATAGATCTAACCTCCAACACAAAACCTACATCGGTGATAGCACTCTCTATACAGAGCCTGCTCTAATACCACGTGTAAGGTCGCCTACCGAACCTCGAACACCCGAACAGGATGACGAACATGAAACACCCACTCACGCGGTGTGCGGAATCCACCACATGATGCAAACCGCTGCGAGGAACACGATGTAGAAAGTGTAGAAGAACTGATGATGATGATGATGATGATGATTGACAATCTGTAAATCCACAAAGTATTCACAGATTCCCAATGCACACAAGAACACACATTTAGGGTTTTGCTTCACAGTGAGAAAACTTGCAAAAAATATATTCACCCAAAAAAGTCTCGTCTTGCATTTCATTCACTAAGTATAAATACAAGATTATGTTCGAACACATAAGTCCTTACAAGAAACACACTAGTCCGAATTTGTTACATAAACAAATACGGACATACAAATACTATCAAACAAACTCTACCAAATAAACTCTACTAAACAAACCCTACCAAACAAACTCTACCAAGCAAACTCTACCAAATATACTCTACTAAGCAAACTTTACAAAATAAACTCTACTAAACAAACTCTACCAAATAAACTCTACAAGTACTGACAAGAGTATTGAAACAAATTTGGACTATCAAGCACCAATCTATCCGAATTTGTTTATACTAAAACATAAACATAACAACAGTTACAATATTGACCCTAAAGAATCTTCAAGTAGCATCATCCAACATTTACCATCCAAAGGTGCACTTACACAAGGACTCTCACGCGCAAAAGAGATTGTTTGATGAATTCACAAACAGAATGTTGATAGAGAGTGGGGCAGTCACGAAGACCTATTCATAATGATTATCGTCTTGTGAAGTAACTATATAATGGGCCAAAATTCTTAAATCCGGAAGGAACCTGATATTGCCTATTTTCAGGGGGAAATTCAGTGATGAGTTTAGAGAGGTCAAAATTTTCCAAAAATGAAGGGGAATAAAAATTATCAAATATTAGAACATTTTGGAAATTCAGATGGGAAAGACGTGCAACAGTATTCGGGTGGTTCAGACGCAAATTCTAGTTGGTGATGCAGAGTATCTTGATTCTTTAGTCCGTGATCATAGGAAGTTCGGATTCTTAAGTTCGTAATCAGATTGATGTCTTTGTCTTCGTACAAGCCGGTTGCGTCAAAGGAGTGATGCATCAGTATTGTCGATACTTAAAAGATGTCAGAGAGCTTTCAAGAAATTAGATGCACGACAGCTCTATGATAGTCTAAAGTGTTAGAATGGTTAATCTTCGAGCAAAGGAGTTGTTTTCCGGACTAACCACCGGGGAATGATAATGTTTGTTGATTAAGTTGATGTCCGGACTAACGCATAAGGCTATATATTTGCTATCGTGACTAAAGAAGAAGAAGATGAATTTGATTGTGGAAGAATGTTTCTTAGATCAAAGTGTGTTACCAGATAATTTGCTATCCAATGAAGATTTGCGGATTGAAGAGATTACGTTGAAACTAACCAGTATTTGAAGATTGGTTGTGCATAAAGATGGTTAAAGAAGACGGGATTTCATATTTTCATGAGTATTCACTAAATTGGAAATAATTAGTGCGGTATTCAAAATTTTCTATCAATTGACGGTTGAGTTTTGAAGATCGGTGAATCAAGCAAGAGAGTTGCATTAAACCAAACTTGGATATGCATAATGTTAAAGATTGCTAGTTAGGTTTTGAAGATTCATGATCAAGCATGGGATTTTCGTTAAACTGAATACGGATGTGGTTACGTTGAAATGGAGATGCTGCATTGATTAGTTTCATGTTGGTGAATGTTCGTGAAGATTGGATGTTTGTAAATCGGGAGGATTGGGTCAGGAACCATGCAAAGTAAGAAGTGAAGTGTCATTCTAGGGGGAATCATTTCAGGAGAAATATGCTATTGCAAATGCAATCCTGAATCATCAATCAAGGGGGAATTTGTTGACGCGTTCAACAAATGCTTGATTGATGTTGCAGAATATTCAAACACGACTTTCATATTTGAAAACAAGATTCTACAGTGACGCACAAGGGGGAAACTGTTCGTGCATATTGTGTGTTTCCTCCACTGTACGAATAGGCTAGATAGAGCTTGTGTTGAATACTGTATAGTTGAGAGTTAGATACGAACATATGACACCTTTCGAGAGGACGACACCTTTCGAGAGGACGACACTTTTTGAGAGGGTGACACCTTTTGAGAGGATGCCACCTTTCGAGAGGACGAGACCATTCGAGAGGATGAGGACTCATCCGCACACATGAGGATTCATCCACACGGATGAGTCATCCGCTCCAAATGGTCATCCGGTCCAAACAGTCATGTCTATAAATAGAAAGTCATGTGTTCGAAGTTGGTAAGTTTTGGGAACGGCTGGAGAGACCTCAGATTTTTATCTAGCTTGTAAAATGATGTATGCTCTTTCGGTATTGAAGGAAGCTTCTACATTCATGTTAATCTAAACGTTATGATACCAAAATTTCTACCGAACTAACTTTATCTTATCCAAACTTCCATCTAAACCGTCGTTCCAGATCCTAACAGAATTTGAACCCTTGCTTAAATGTACACGATCTATGCTACCAAAATCCTTCACCATCAAAGTTTCCAACGAAATATCTATCACCATTGATTCCATAATATACGATTGTGTCCTTAACCTCAACGAACAAAAAAAATTCCAATCAAACTCATACCTATGCAATTAGGTAGCTTTGAAATCATAGTAGGCATAGATTGGCTTACCAAGGTTCGTGCCGAAAATGTTTTCTTCAAAAAGTTTATCGGTATTCCGCTTTCATCTGGTGACATCTTGCAAGAACCCTTCAAAGGACTCAAACTCATGTTTTGCACTCAAGCCCAAAAGTAATTGTGTAAGGAGTACTTTGCTTTTTTAGCCCACGTTGTGGAAGAGAAGGGCAAGGGAAAGAGTGTGACGGACATTCCGGTCATTCGTGACTTCCCCGAAGTTTTTCCCAAAAACTTACCTAGTCTTCCTCCCGCTCATTCCGTTGATTTTCGAATTGACCTCATACCTGGTGCTACACCTGTCACAAAAGCTCCGTATCGACTCGCACCTTCGGAAATGCAAGATCTATCTAGCCAACACCAAGAGTTACTTGATAAAGGCTTCATACGCCCTAGAACATCCCCTTGGGCGCTCCAGAACTTTTCTTCAAGAAAAGGACGGTTCGTTCATCGTGTGCACCGATTACCGTGAACTCAACAAACTCGTTGTCAACAACCATTATCCCATGCCTCACGTCAACGACATCTTCAACTAACTCCAAGAAGCAATGTGTTTCTCAAAAATCAACCTGCGTTCCAGTTATCATCAACTTCGCGTTCACAAAGAACATATCCCCAAAACCGCTTTTCGCATAAGGTATGGCCACTATGAATTCATGGTGATGCCTTTCGATTTAGCCAACGCACCCGCGGTTTTAATGGATTTGATGAACCATGTGTGTAAACCTTACCTCGACCATTTTGTAATTGTGTTCATCGACAATATCTTAATCTATTCCAAATCCAAAACCGAACACGAGTGACAATTGTGTTTAATCTTGGAACTCCTTCAGGCCGAATGGTTGTACGCTAAATTCTCCCAATGTGAATTTTGGCTACAAGAAGTTCAATTCCTTGGTCACATCATAAACGAAAAGGGTATCTTTGTTGATCAAGCCAAAATTGAAGTCGTCAAGAATTAGATTGATCTGAAGTCTCTTACTGAAGTCCGTTCCTTCTTTGGATTGGCGAGTTATTACCATCGGTTCATCTCCAACTTCCCAAAAATCATCGTGCCTTTCACTTCCTTGACCCAAAAGGAGAAACCTTTTCTTTGGGGTCCCAAACAAAAGGAATCATTCCAATCACTTAAGCGTATACTTTGCGATGCTTCCTAGCCCTTCCCGACGGAAATGATGGCTTCATTTTCTATTGTGATACTTCCAATCAAGGTCTCGGTTGAGTTCTAATGCAACGAGGCAGATTCATCACATATGCATCACTACAACTCAAAATCCACGAGAAGAACTACACCACCCATGATCTCGAACTTGGTGCAGTTGTTTTTGCATTAAAGATTTGGAGACACTACCTTTACGATACCAAGTGTGTGGTCTTCACCGACCATGAAAGTCTCCAACACATCTTTAACCAAAAGGAACTCAACATGCGTCAGAGATGATGGGTCGAGTTGTTAAACGACTATGATTGCGAAATTTACTACCATCCAGGTGAAGCCAATGTCGTGGCCGACGCTCTTAGTAGCAAGAATCACGTCAAGGCTCTTATCATTCGTGTAACAGATCGCTCTCGTTGCTTCCAAATCCAAACTTACATCCAATCTCATATCTGCGAGGCACAATACTCATTCATCAACGAAATCAATTTGTATGACGAGATGCAGTGTGGTGCCGAAAGTCAACTTGAGTCTAAATCTAACCATATCCTCCACTATCTTGCCTGTATTTGGATTCCAAACTGTGACAACCTTTGTGATCTTTTGATGAACAAAGCACATAAATCATGATATTCGATTAATCCCGGTGCAGACAAGATGTATCATGACCTTCGACGTTCTTATTGGTGGTCAGGCATGAAAAAAGACATTGCCCTTTCCGTGGTAAAGTGCCTCTGTGGATTCACTCCGAGGATCGATTCCATAACTATTGAATGCGATGAACACGTATCTTGTGCGGAATCCAAGTACGTGTGTAGATTGAACACACAGATGGAATTAAATGTTGATTTCTATTGATAATTGAAAAGTACAGAACCACGAAATCAACCGAGAAGAGTTTCCCCTCTCAAGTTACAAAGATGCCAAATGAACAAGACTAACCTAGTTTTATATTAGATGTGGTTTCGTACAAGACAACTACGAATGGACTCCGGTTCGTACGAACTGGCTTGTACGAATGGATATCATGTTGTTGTGTGGGTTCGTACGAACCTGCTATGACTCATTCGTACGAACCTGCGGCTCTAAACTAGTAATCTTTAATTTAAGCCATGTCTTGATCATCTAACTAAGCTATGATACGTGATTGATGGAAGTGATAGACATATGCACTCACAGACTCCCCCTTGGATATTACTGCAGTCAATCTCGTAGCTTTCTATCTCTCTCTGAGTTTCTAGAAGAGTTGACATCTTTAGCTCCACAGACTCTACCTTTTACGCTAACAAACTCCCCTTGGATCTGCTTTCAGCTTCAGCTGCTCCCCCTTACATCAAACTCTCTCTTCAGGCTCCCCCTTGCTTTAAGCTTTCGGGCTTTTAGCTTCTAGGGTCGAAACCTGGCTCTTCGATTACAAGCTCCCCCTTGCTTTGAGTTTGTCTTTAGACTCCCCCTTATCCTCAGCTATCAGGATCGTAATGGCTCAACATCTGAAAAATACAAATATAAAACAGTGAAAGCTTTTTGGTCATCCAGGATTGGTAACCTGGCTCTAAGCATAGATGTAACAATATGTAAGTTCCAGACTTGCCCGACTCTACTCCCCCTATCAAATACCTCTATATCTGACAGTGAAAGAATCCAACTACCAAAACCTCGCTGACAATCATCCAAGTCCAAATTAATGACCTTGGAGATTTCACAAACTGTTTTTGAGTTTTTCATTTAAAACCTCGAGTTTCAAATTAATGAAATTGTTTATTTTCAGAAACATGTTCGGCATACTTAGATTTTGAAACTCTACTTTCAGACATCGGTTGTCGAAAATAAAGTAGAAACAAAACTTTTTGTATTTTTTCTTTAAACAAATGTAGTAAAGAAATTTTTACAAGCATGTTTTTGTTTGAGTTTGCGTCAGAGGATCATATCAGTTTATGAAAAATCACTAGCACCGTTGAGCTCTAAACACTTTAAGTTCTAAATGATTCACTTAGATTGTCAGTATACGGATCCACTTAAATTCTCACACAAAGTTCAATTGTTCCGAGATATGAGATTTAATGTTTTAAGAACTTAATTTATTCGCGTATCCCACCTCAGAATATACCCCCGTATCAAGATTCCCGAGATTCAGTCTTACAGGTGAATATAGTATATTGATATCTGTACTCTGGGTTAGTGCAAGGCCTTGAGAGCTCAGGTATGAACTACCGTTCTGTCAAAGAGATGAAGGCTCGACTTTGAGGTGTGTCCCACTTAGGAATCTTCTTTACAACTGCACTTGATTTATATCTTTCGATATTTTTCAATTTTTATGCAGAGGGAAAGCTTTTTAAAGCACGCAAAGTATTAGACAAGGTCTAGACCATTGCTGACGCAAAATTAGAAGACCAAGTATAATACCCCAGATATCAATAAGTATAAAAACCTAGTATCTCAGAATTAGGCAACCTCTCAAACGAGATTTCGGAGTACCAAGTCCAAATATCCGAGAGATGTTCCCCATGACATAATCAAGTTATTGATATTTAGGTTTATATCTTGAAATCAATTTACTAAGTGTGTAAAAACCTACTGGCATATCATCAGTGAGACAGTTTATCACATTTAACTTTCCATTTCTTTAGCATGCTGTGATTGACTACTGATGTACTATCATTTCCTCTTCTTACACAAAACTCTTTTTCATTTTCTATTGTTTTTTTGCTTTTTCAAATTTTCAATGTTTTTTTTTCAAAATTCTTACTCCCCCTAAAATCCAAAACATTTACAGAAAATTTGACAACCCGATGCAGATAGCTTCATGTCGCCATCCATTTTCTGCTTGGCATGTGATGAAGAAAGTACCCCCATGATTTACAACACATTGATTTTTAACAATGTTAAAACCATTTAATCTCTTGTGAAAATAATCATGTTTGTTCCGCCGTGATGGTTTTAGCATATTCAATCAACATACTTTTTTCAAATTTTTGATTTTTAACAAGTTAAAAATAAACATATTTTTTCATTTTTCAATATTTGACAAAATAAAAACATATTTTTTAGTTTTAAAATTTTTCTATTTTTAGGGTTTTTGATTTATGGTTTATTTATATACAAAAACAAAGTAACTCCTTGTTTTTTTCTTGCAGGGACCTGCCACCTCCCGTGCCAGACTGCTCCGCTCTTCATCTTGTCAGTCAGCTGTCTTCAGGAGCACCTGCATATTCAAACAACTCAATCATTTGAATAATGCAACCCAAGCCTGTTTGACCTTGGGTATTGTAATACAATAAGAATTATTCAACTTAGGAAAATCTTTGTCATTTTTCACAAAAACTTTTTCATTCTTATTGTCAATCTTCTTGGTTGAATCAATTTTCCAATTATCACTCCCAGAAGTCTGCTTCTTGACCACCCAAATTTGTCCTTTAGAAACATTTCTTTGATAAAATCTTGAATCATTTAAAACGTTTTGTTTTGACAATTCAACTTTAGGTTTCCAGATTTGTTTTGGTTCAAACATGGAAGTTTTTTGTTTCCAATTTTGCTTTGGTTTTGAATGTTCAACTTTTTGTTTCCAAATCTGTTGTGACCCTAATTTGGATGTCTTTGTCTTCCAAATCTGTTTTGATTCGGACTTGGTTGACTTCTGATTTACTACCTCAACTTTATTTTTCACAACACCAACAATTTTCATATTTGGACATTTGTGACCAACATGTCCAGTTTGATCACATTTAAAGCATGTTTTCTTTGGAACATCTTTAACCTGTTGTTGTTGTTTTTTCTGAGCATAGAACTCTTTATTAGACTGTTGTCTAAATTAGAGTTCTTTTTCTTCTTCTTCAGAACTTGTTCCGTGAACAAAGTTCGTCCTTTTCTGATAATTTGTCTTTTTAGCCATTTTTCTTTGATTTTGTTTCTTTTTATAACCTAACCCAGCCTTCATGTTTTTCTTTTTGTAATCAGGTTTTTTATAAAAAGTTTTCTTGCTCTTACCAGCAAATTTTTCAATTTCTACCAATTAGAAAACTTTGTCAATCTTTTCTGAAATCACATTTTGAATCGGAAACTCAATGTCTGAGAATAATTTGTCCAATCCAATCATGGTATATGCCAATCCTATTGGATCATCATTCGCATTTTTCTCCGATTTTGAATTCTTATGATAATTTTTATGAAAACTTCCCTCATTTTCATCATGTGATTCAGACTTATCTGTTATAGTAGATTCCTCTGTCAAAACGCTTTCAACAACCTTACCTGCCACCTTTGAATCACCAAGATCATCAGATTCAGAGTAAGTCACATCAATGTTGTCAGGTAATTGGTCAACCATGTTAATTGCTTTGTCCACCTTTTCATTATCATAGAATATATAATTATTCTCCATTGGTGGTGGAACGTGATGATAATCTGACCGAATTCCTTTTTTGTACTTTTTCAGACTCTTTACTATTTGGTGTGATGTTGAAAATACATTCCAGAATGTATGCTAACTTTGAAGTTTATTAAACAACTTTTGTTTTTCAGCCAGTACTTGTTTAACTTTAGCAACTTCATCAATATATTGATTTAAAACCAGTTGTTTTCCTTCATATCCGGCTTCAAAAAATTTAGTTGTTTTTTACATGCTGACAATCTATCATCTAGACCTTTAACTTTTTTTGGGTAAAGGTTTCACCCTGGTAAATTTTATATCACAACAAAGCCAAAAAAGAACAAGTGGGGGACGGAATTGTCCACCAGTTCATATACCCGACACGCCAGGCATATGTACAACCAATCAAAACAATAAACAACCAGAACTAAACAAAAAACTACGATTAGAAACTAGCAACTAAACATGGCTAGTCTGCATCGCTCACTACGCCAAACCCCTTAGCCGATCCCTTCATATATCACGAGCCCTCTTGGCAGCTTCCATTCTCTAAGAATTTGGTCCACTTTAGTAGTATCCTTAAATTTAAGCGTTACCATCTTCAATCGGACATCGACAGCAATATCCTCAGCAACTTGGTTGACCGGCTTCTTCCTATTTGCAAATAATCTGGCATTTCTTTCTTTCCAAACATGATACACTGTTGCAGCTACTAACATTCTACCAATTACATTTTCCGCAGCCTTAGATTTAGAGGTAGAAATTAAGTGTCAAGAATATTCTCCCATTTATCTGTAAGGTGTTGCATAGCACCAAGAGGCTTTACCATTACCCACACTTGAGCCGAGAAAACACATTCAAAAAATAGATGAGCATGAGAATCAATACCATTTTGGAATAAGGAACAACACATCAGCCACAGATTAGTAGCTCCACCAACCTCCCATTGCTTCAACTTGTCTTGAGTCTTCAGCTTGTTGCGTATAACTAACCACATTAGAAACGCATGAAGTGGTATGCATTGTGAGAACCAAACCACGTTATGCCAAGGCACTCTATTACCATGAACTCGAAGCGTTTCCCTGTTGGGATTGAACCCTACCAAGAGGAACAGATAATTAAAGCCAAAACTGGATCAGAGCAGTGGATCCAGAATAAGCAGATGTTTACAGATGTTTACATACAAGCCTCTCCCCTTGAAAGTGATTTCAACATCTGCTGACCTCCTATCTACTGATCGTGCAAGCTACTGACCGTCAAACTGCTGCTCAAGTAAAGACCTGATGAAAGACTAAAGCTCTGCTGATTCAATCTACTGCCTTGAGTCAAGCACTGCTGATCCGGACAAGTACTGCTGGGTTCACAGCAGTGGAAGGTTGCAGCAGCTGATCTATAGTCTGTTTGTAATGTAATGTAATAGCAGTAGTTAGCATAGCAGTGTTTGTATTGATCAGAGGTTAGAGTTTGTTAGGAGGTTAGATGTCACTTTCATGGTGACGTCAGCATTAGATGCTCAGTGGTTTGCTAGTGCCTATAAATAGAACAGTGCTCTGTACTGTTCTATTAGCTCTTTGCAACACCGTCTTCTTTGCATGAACAAACACTGAGCTCTGGCTGAGGGGGAGTTTGTATTCAAGCATTACTTTGTAATCGTTGTTGAAATTAAATTCAATCATTCGGTTCTTTGTTGAAAATGTCTTGATCAAAGCAATACTCTCGTTTGATTGTATGCAAAGTTTGTTTTCATATTAATTCCGCTGCACAACTCTTTCATTTCCATCTTAATTTCAAACGTAAAATACAATCAAAACCAAACTCAGATCCAACAATTGGTATCAGAGCTTGGACAGTCAAATTTGATTTAACAATCATTTTGACATAAATAGTTCAGCTCAAAATCGTTGATATCGATAGTTTGTTCGGTTTGTTGAAAAACAGAGTAAGGTTTAATCACCATTAAAGTTGATTAATCAGTGCCTGTAAAACAACCAAGATGACGTCACAATCACAAGATGATAAGAATAATGTTGGCTCTCTTTTTAAACCACCTATGCTTAAGCGTAATGAATACAACATCTGGGAGAGAAGGATGGGTCACATCCTTGCTCAACAGAACACTGGATGTTGGAGGTCTGTTGTTTTTGGTCCCCATGTTCCTATGGTGCCAAGTGCTGAGGATCCAAAGAAGAACGTACCAAAGCCTTATGAAAACTATACTGAAACTGATTTTCAAAAGTTCGAACTGGATGCCAAAGCATTTAGCATCATAGCATCTCCATTACCAATTGAGATCTATGCTGGAGTATTGCATTGCAACAGTGCCAAAGAGCTATGGGATGCATTGAAGGAACAGTTTGGGGGTACTGAAGAAGTTATTGAAAACAATAGGGAAATTCTAAATCAGCAGTATGAAACCTTTTGTCACATTAAGGGTGAAACATTGACCCAACAATTTGAACGGTTCAGTTGTCTCATCAGTGAGCTAAGACTTGTTAAGGTTGAATTTCCAAAATCAACCCAAAATAGCAGGTTTCTTAGATCACTACCTGATAAATGGGACACAATTGCATTTGTGACTAGAAACTCTGTTGAGTTCAAAGATCTGACCCTGACCCAACTTCATGGTAGACTCCTGACTTATGAAAGGGAGTTGAACCAGAAAAAGAAGTTGCAAGAGTCTGGAAAAGCCACTGATGATTACTCATTTAGTAGCACAGCTCTTCTTGGTCAGGAAGAATCTGGTAGCAGTAGTAAGGAGCAGGGTTATGATCATTTCATTGATATAACAGCTGGTGGTAACTTTACCAACCCTGAACCTCACTCTGCAAATTATGCTTTTACTGCAAACACTGAAAACCAGATGTCAGATAATTTGTGTTTTGAACTCAATGATTTACAACATTTTGATCCCACTGACTTAGAAGAGATGGACATCCTGCACCAATTGGCTTTGCTCAGTGTTAGAACTAGCAAATTCTACAAAAGAACAGAGCAAAAATTCCCAGGTTTACATGGGAATCTAAGGGTTGGGTTGGATAAATCGAAAATCAAGTGTTACAAGTGCAATAGGCTAGGTCATTTCGCTAGGGAATGCAGGAGTCAAACAACTGGTCCTATAATCACTCATCCTAGTTCAAACCCTAGACCTCAAAATCAAAGCACTGTGCATTATACCCAATATACCCCTACAGCACATGTTAACACTGCTCATTATGCTGCTGCCCCTGTGCCTGTGCACTATGTCCAAACTACTGTCCCACAAATTCAGTATGTTCAAACCCCTGTCCCCCAGGCACAAGTGCAACCTGCTGCACCTCAAACAGCTGCTCCAGCAGTGGTACAACCAGATCAGCAAAGCTTTTTCACTCAAGGCTTTGTTGACTGGAGCAGCATGCCTGATGAGCTTGGTGATGAAAATTTTGCACTCTATGCTTTTAATGAACCTTCTAATGATGAATTTTTTTTGATGGCATTAGAGTCAATACCAGAGGGGGTTGAAACTGAAGGTGAACAGCTAAGTGATGAAACAGTGGATGAGGTGACTGAAGCAGTGGTTACTGCTGTGGCTGGTGAACTACTGTTGGGAGAAAGTTCAGGAACCCTGATTGAACCACTGACAGATCCATGGTCCGAAGAGGATAAAGAAGAAAAGAAAGATGAGAAAGCAGGTGAGAAAGAAGAAAGAGCTGATGATGAAGAAAATCATCAATGTGATTGTGCAATGATGGCTGCTGCCAAGGTATCACCTCAAGTTCTTGAAAAACTGTGTTCTGACAATTGCATTATTGCTTTTGCTAACATCAAAGAGGTAAATGAAAACCTTCGGGATAAAATCTTAACTGATGAAGTCAAATTTGAAAGGTCTTTAAAAGAACTTAAAAACAAATTGAGTGAAAAGGAAAAAGAGATCAGCAGTCTGAAAGAAGAACAAAGCATAACCAAAACTCAACTCCAAACTATGGTAGAAAAATACCAAGTTTGCAAAAAGGAGTTGGAGTCCACCCAGATCACCTGTGAAAGGTGGGTGGAATCATGCAAAGGGTATGAGGTTATGCTTGGAAAACAGATAAAAAGCAATGTGAAATTTGGTATTGGTTATAGAAAACATGATGATGAAAACACTGCGTTTGGAAAATCTGTTCAAACTACTGATGTAACCACTGAGTTCATCCCCACAAACAAGAATGGCCAAGAAGTGAAAATAACTGACAAACTTGGTAACAAAATCACACTTGACAGACCAATGGGATCCTCTACTTTTGAGGAGCTTGAAGATTATCAGTTTAAACCAAATGGTCTGATGAGTGTGATATTCTTGAAAATTTCAAACCAATGGACTTTACATCAACTGATGGTGTTAAAGCTCCAAAAGCTAAAGTCATTCCTCTTAAGGACATCCCAACAGAGGTTAAAACCCCTGCTGCAAAGGAGTCTGATAAGAGAAAGAAGAAAGAAAAAATTGATAACTTGTTTTGTGAATTCTGTGAGAAAAGGAATCATCTAACAAAAGACTGTTTCCACTTAAAAGCTTATGATTTGAACAGAACAAGTGTCATTGTTTCAGCTGAAAGCTGCATTGTTTGTGGAAAAACAAACCACAAAACTCAAGCATGTGTGTATCTCAAAAACTTTGATGTGAAAAAGAATGAGTACATTGCTAAAACATCCTTGAGTCCACCAACATCATCTGTCAAATTCACCAAGAAACAACCACTGTTTGTGCCAGTTCAAACAGCTGTCACAAAACAGCTGAACCAAACATTTGTCAAAAGAGATGTTCAGGTTACTGATGCACCTCCTGCCAATTAGTTCAGAAAAGGCAAGGAAAAACAGTCTTACCAAAGGATTCCACACGTTTATGAGGCCTACAAAAGGCCCTCTAAACCTAAAGTGAACAGGCATCCTTTTGGGTACCAACGGGTGATTGGTCAAGACCCCCAACAGTGGTTAGCAAGAAACAGTACTAAAACTGTCCAAAACCCTGACCTAACCACTGTCCATCATTCTGCATCCATCCCAGACACTGTTGAGACCCCATCCAAAGCCCTGTTGGCTTTGGAGACCCTAATGAACTAATCCTTTTACTTCATGTGCAGGGAGCTTCTGCATGCTTTGATAGTCTTTGGTATGTAGATAATGGAGGCTCCAGGCACATGACAGGATGTAAAGCCCTCCTCAAAGACTTTAAAATCCATGGAGGGGGTGATATATCCTTTGGGAATAATAGTAAAGGGAAAGTTCTGGGGTCTGGTACAGTGCAGTCTGGAAATGTAAAATTTGAAAATGTCAATCTGATAGACAATCTAAAATTCAACCTTCTGAGTGTGTCCCAAATGAGTGACAAAGGATTTGGTTCATTCTTCACAAAAGACTGTTGTAGGATTGTTGGACCAGAAATGGTCAAAAAGATTGAAGCAATAATCAAAACTGGTCAAAGAAAACTTGTTGCTCAAAGAAGTGGCAATGTTTATGTTGTTGATATGTCAAAAGAGTGTCCCAGAGCTGATGCCTATCTGTTCTCAGCTGCCTCTAACAAAGAGATAGAACTTTGGAACAGAAGGCTGGGGCACACAAATCTTAAGACAATCACTGAAATTTCAAAAAATGGTTTGGTGAGAGGCCTACCACAAAAATTGTTTTCATGTCCTGAACATTGCATTTCCTGTTTAAAAGGAAAACAGCATAAAAGTTCTTATAAGTCCATTGAAGAGTCCAAAACAACCCAGTGTTTGCAAATGCTACACATGGATTTGTTTGGCCCAGTTCAAGTCATGAGCCTCAAGAAGAAAAGATATTGTTTGGTTATTGTTGATGACTTTTCTTGGTTTACATGGACTTTCTTTTTACACTCAAAAGATGAGACTGCAGGCATTTTGCAAGACTTTGTGACACAGGTTGAAAAGCAATTTGACCTTCCAGTGAAAAGCTTCAGGAGTGACAATGGCACAGAATTTAAAAATAAGGAGTTGGATGCCTTCTATGTGAAGAAAGGGATTGTAAGGCAGTACAGCATCCCTAGAACACCAGAGCAGAATGGGGTAGTGGAAAGGAAGAACAGAACCTTGATTGAGGCTGCCAGAACCATGCTTGCTGATTCAGGTTTGCCATTAACTTTCTGGGCAGAGGCAGTAAATACTGCTTGCTATGTTCAGAACAGAGTTTTAATAAACCCCAGGCACAAAAAGACTGCTTATGAAATTCTGTATAAAATCAAACCACTGATCTCTTACTTCAAAGTGTTTGGCTGCCCATGCTTTATTTTGAACTTAAAAGATTCCATTTCAAAATTTGCAGCCAAAATTGATTGTGGTTATCATCTGGGATACTCAACCACTGCCAAGGCCTACAAAGTGTTCAATACACGGACCAAGGCAGTGGAGGAGACTTTGAATGTAAAGTTCAATGAACTTTCATCAATGAAAATCCCAGCAAATCCTGTAGATCTGTTTGATCTTGAAAAATTTACTTTTGAAAATACTGCTGTTAAGACTAACAGTGCAGGTCCATCAGAGGATTCTACACCAGACTATGGGTATGAAATCATCATTCCTCAAAAGTCTGTCAAAATGGGAAGAGCATCAGATGTTCAAAACAGCTGTCAAAGCTCAACCACTGCTACCTCAACAGTTGTTGACCAAAGTAGCCCATCAACCACTGCTTCCACATCTTCAACCACTGCTGACAAAAGTCCCCAAACAGTGGATAAAAGTCAACATGTGTCCACTTCATTACCACCAATTCCACCACCTTTTGAAGCCACTGCTGGATCATCAAAATCCCCAGCAGTGGTTAGCTCAGATGATACACATCTGCAGCCTTCACCAACAAATGCCATCATACCATACCAAGGAGATTTAATCTTCTTGAGATCTCATCCACCTGATCAAATCATTGGGAACATAAATGAAGGGGTGCTCACAAGAAGCCAAACCCAAAACATTTGTCTTTTTGCTGGTTTTCTATCACTCCATCAGCCAGTCAAGTACCAAGAGGCACTGAAAGACAACAGCTGGGTAGAAGCCATGCAAGAGGTGTAACAACTGTGCTTGTAATCTTTGTGAACAGTTCTATTATCAATAAAACAATGTTATTTGATCCCAATATTTGTTTGATTTTGTTTTACATTTTTCATGTTTTGAGTTTTGTGTAATTTCAAACTCTACATCGCTTTCTGGAGAGTTATACGCAAACTGATGCGTAAACGTACGCAGTTTAACGCGACAAATACTCCGGAACATCAACATATACTTAACATACCTTAAATAACCTTTACATAACTTAGAAATAAGTTTTGAAGGCTTTGGTATGGCAAAAACAAGTTAATTCGCTTACAGGGACTAAACTTGACAAACTGCGAAAGTATGCCAATTTGAACTGTAACAGACATTCTGGAACATGACCATAAGTTAAACACACCTTAAATATCCTTTATATAGCTTAGAAATAGGCTTTGAGGGGTTCGGTGTGCTAAAATAAACTTTTGGGTCATTCAGGGACTAAAAGTGTCAAAAAGTGCACAAGTTTGCATTTTCGCGCATAACTTACGTTCTGAATACACATGGACATCCAAAAATTTATGTAAGCATGAATATATTATGCTTTAGTGTTTGGCATGAGTAAAATCCATTCGTCGTGTCATTTGGATCGTTTTTCGCACTTGTGCGTATTCCGTCGTAATTAAGCGAACATCGCGTTCGTACGACCAAACGAACTGACATCAGACATATTTTTGAACATGTTTCATGTCCACAATGTTTAGGCATCATTTTAGGGCCTTAAAGTTGGCTTTACGGGCCTTAGAAGTGTCGAAAATGGCCTTAAACACGTGCAGGGACTGAAACTGTCATTCTACAAACTTATTTCTGATCAGTGCAGGCCAGGCGGCCCGCCTCAGTTTCTGAACATTCTCACGCGGCCCGCGTCCGACTTCCTGACCAGATTAACTGCATTTAACAGCAGTTTGCAGCTGGTTGATCCACCACCACACATTCTAAAATGCTTAGTCAGCTGATAAGGATCAATTTGAGCTACCATAAGGTCCCGACACTTGTACGGGTGGGATTAAGGCACGTTTTCCATGAAACGATCTTAACGGTGTACCGAATACTATTAATACCCCACCCCCCATGCTTCAAAATCACTAGAATTTTGATTTGAGAAACTCTAAGTTGAAACCTTTGTTTCATACCTGAGATTTTTGAATCGAGATTAGCATTCGGGGACCCTTCGTAAGTATTCTTTCGTTCTTTTCTTTATTTTATTGCTTTTCGAGTCAGAAAGTCAAACTTTGTTTGACTTTCAGCGTTGACCAGCTTATGGTCAATGCGAAGTTCGTTTGAACTTCGCAACGTGATTGTAATCACGATGGTTATAGTCCCTTGGGACTATGCCTACTGATTACCACGTTGTCTAGGGTCGTAGGGTAAGCGATCTAATAAATCGCTTATACCTTCGAACCCGACCCAGTTTGGTCGATCATTAGGATCTGACCAAATACATTAGGTGACCATAGTGTAGGGAATAACCTTCCGAGGTTATACCTTATGGTCACATCGTTTGAGTAGTTGTATGATAGGTAGTTTATATGCCTTAGGTAAATTACCAGAATACCCTTTTCATGTATAATTAGAAATTAAGCATATGTAACCTAAACTTTTGTCACGTAACTGATTATGTAACATGTTTAGGCATATAACACTTGTCATAGGACTAGTTAGGCGGTCCGAACGCATTTCACGCGAACGACGCGTTAAAGCAGCATAAGCTACCTAAACGAGTCGTAATGGGTCGTAAACACTTAGGTTAAGTTTCGTTTTAGTATGTAGGGTTTGTTAAACCATATTACACGAGTTCCTATACTCGTTTGGTTTACGAAACCTCATTCTATCCGATCTTCCGATTTAGGTCCGGTTTATTAACATAGTTACCTATATTAGGTGCCGTTTGATTCCGAGATCTCTAGCATTACTTGGTGGTTATCTTTAGACATCTGAGCAATCTCAAGTGAGTACATAGACCCCTCTTTTACTGTTTTCCAAACTATTTTGGGGTGGAATACATGTGCCTACTTGTTACTTTCATGCTTTCCTGTTTTCACATCATATACCTGCTATGTTTGTTAGTACATTATAGTACATGATTTCATTACATTTCATGCTAGGTGTGCCCATTGTGTGCATTACTTAGTACATCGTTTTACATTACATTTCATGCTAGGTGTGCCCATTGTGTGCATTACTTAGTACATCGTTTTACATTACATTTTATGCTAGGTGTGCCCATTGTGTGCATTACTTAGTACATCGTTTTATATTACATTTCACGCTACGTATGTTCATTTGATTACATACTTAGTGCATCATTTTCACATGCTTACATTTTTGGTATGACATTTGGGTTGTTTAACATGGAACAATACATTCATTAACATTGATCATGCCATTCGTTAGTAGGTAGTGGTACCATAGGAATTGACAACTCCCGTTCCGGACATCCTGGGTATGGGGATGAAAGGAATGACCGAATTCGATATACATAATTTAGATAAACCTTTAATTTGTTTAAGGGTTTATCGCCACAGTCTCAAGGCTTGGATGTATGCATTTTAACAATACCGCATAAATGATTGTATCAGTATAGCATGCATTTGTTACACAAAACATAACTTTGATTTAAACTATGTTTTACTTAAATACCTTGTTTTTGTGCATTCTACATATGGTTTAGTTGATATATTTCGCTTACCATACATGACATTTTGGTTACACATTACATGATCTACATTGAACATAAACATTTTGACATGGATATACACATTTGGTGGTTTACATTGGACATAGACATTTTAATATGGTTTACACAATAACACTTGACAATTGGTTTGTACATGAACAAGTTACATTGGTGGTTGTTTGGGTAAGTGATTTGAGTAACGAGGCGTGTGTAATATGATACAAACATGGTGGATACGCTGCTGGTACTTCCTATATATAAGTGTTTGTATAATATTACATAGCGCAACGTTATTTAAACCATTTCAGTATAGACATATTACATTTTATACAAATAACATATTTTTCACAAGACATTGTTTTACAAAACAGTTTATTGTATACAACTCATTTTACATGGTTATTCATTTAACCTTACATTTATTTATACATATCAACTGATCTTATCGTTTTTCAAATGATTTACAAGACAAAGCAACTTACAAGGTTCATGACTAAACATTTTCTTAAACACAAGTCATGAATCCTATTTTCATAAAACCTATGTATCTCACAGGCATTTTTATGCTGACGTACCTATTTTCACATGTGTTTTCAGGAGCTTTTCCGTAGGATGTTGATCATGACACTAGGGCGGACCTGTGCCTTAGAGACTAAAAACGAAGATAGACTTGTTTAATTACGTTATAAACTCTTTTGTTTACTGTTCAAGACAATGTAACACCCTTGTTTAATAAATAAAATACAACTTTGAATACCATGGTTATGAAACAATTTATTCTGTTACGACACGCCCCGACGTTTCCACCGTGATTTGTTGTTTTACGCGGTCGGGGTGTGACAGAAGAGTTGGTATCAGAGCCAATGGTTATAGGGAATTAGGTTATTAGTAATGCTTTGACCTAGACTATAACTTTTCTAGGACCCTAACACAAGTTATCTTGTGTTTAGATCTTAAAACATTCACATCACCTATCCTTAGGTGATTTTCAAAACAAGAACCAAATTTTTCCGAAACGATTTTTGAAAAACAATCATCTGTTTTTGAATAATTTATTACAAGGTTTTGAACCCTCTATTGTAAGGTTTTGAACCCTCTGTTATATGGTTTTGAACCCCTTCGAGTTTTCAAAATCTCGTCAAGGTTTTGGGTTTTAAATAATGTGAACACGTGCAAACTGGAAGGGTGAATGCCTGTATTCTGGGTTTTCTGTCTAGGCAAGCACTTCGTATATATCTCATCAGACGCGAGACCAGTTGTGCTTACCTGGGAATTCTTGGGATGAGTGTTCACTTATAGGCGAGCATGTCTTCATGATACATTATTTTTGACCCATTTAGTTTGATTAGTCACTGTGTGTCGTTTGTTTGCTTGGTAATGCGGACGAATGACCACCATCTTTGCTTTTGTTGATTTTGTTTCATCTCATTCTCTTCATCCAATCATCTCACTCGTTTCCTTTCATGTTTCCTCTTTTAGAATGCCTCCTCGACGCGAAAACCAGATAGCAACTGCCGAGCTGGCAGAAATCATTGCGCAGCAGATGGCTGCTCAATGTCCAAATCTCTTTGCTCAATGGTGTCACACCCCCAAAATCCACACGCGGAGTATCACCGCTTGGAGGCGTGACTGACCAGGATCAAGCCATCAATCATATCAAACATAGTATTAAAGTGTAATAGTAAGAAAATATAATTCATCTTGACATGACCGATGTTCAAAACCAAACATTGTTTATGTAGCGGAAGCATAATAATGAAAACCCAAATTAAGTTATAAGTTCAAATATTGTCTACGATCCGTATTCCACAACGACCTGCTCCTTCCTGTGCAAGCTCCATATATACCTAAGGTCCTGCAAGGCATGCAAGAGAGAGAGTCAACAACTAGTTGAGCGAGTTCACAGTTAACAGTTCAGTAATAGTTTAGTGTGAGTAGTAGTATGTTCGTTCGTTACAATGTATCGTATTAGTTTCCATCGCGGCCAATGTCCTTGGCAGGTGTGCGAAGATGTTGGGGAATGTTATTCCCCAAGTATTCTAGACTAGGTTTGTTCGTATCGCGGCCAATGTCCTTGGCAGGTGTGCGATGATGTTGTAAGTTTCGTTCGCGGCCAATGTCCTTGGCAGGTGTGCGAAGGCAGTCATAATATCGCGGCCAATGTCCTTGGCAGGTGTGCGAAGATCGTTCAATAAGTGTTACTAGTCTAGCAGTAGGTTCTGTCATCTATGTATGTACAGTAATCATCAAAACCCCATTCCCCCCTGGGAATCCCATGCCTTGGCTTGTGTGAACTCACCTTGGTTTGCTCGGCAGATACACAAAAGGTTTCTTGAACTATGAGTGGTCAACCGCGTCCTAATAGGGTTACCATACAAGTCAGGTTTTGACTCAAGTAATGTACATAGGTTTACACGTAACTAACAGGTTTCAAGCACGTATAGATCATGGCAACATAGTATACACATAGAACGTTTATTAAATGATATCAATTTATCATACAATGAAGCCCACACAAGTCTCGGCCCAACATGTTGTGCGATTCAATTAACTACCCGGCCCAAATAGTCAAAAGCCCAAACAATAAAATACACGGCCCAAACTTTACCACGAAATTGTCTTGTGCGATCCGGATCTCTTGTGCGATCCGTTAATCAGCCCAGCCCAAAATAACAACCGGCCCAAACAGATTTACAAAGGTACAGCTTGTGCGATCCAATAGTCTTGTGCGACTTTGGATGTCTTGTGCGACTGACACTTGTGTGATCGGATCAGGTCTTGTACGACCTGATCTTGTGCGAATGGACCCCCTTATGCGACTAGGGGTCTTGTGCGACCGGTTAACAAACTTTCGTGATTTAAGCAATCAGTTTCATCTATTCCATAATTTCCTAATTTACAATAAGTCAACAAACAGTTTTTTTTTATTTCTAATTCCATATATCATCGATCAAACTAGTCAGATTATTATCTAATTCACATGAACCCTAAAAATCAAAGCATGAACATCAATCATAATTATCTACACGATTTACTTTCTTGATTGCAAGCATACATCCTAATGACCCAACTATCAATCCAATCATACATCACAGCCGATTAAATGTAATTGGTTAATAACATCCCATCATCAACAACCCGAAACATGTACATATCAGCCGATTTAACAAGCTTTCTGTTTTCGTTCATTATCATTAAATCTCAAATCATACTAGCACGACATTTACCATTCGGATTTAACATGTACATGGTCGATTTCATATGATCATCTTATCATACAATACATTACTATGTAACCATCAAATCTCATCAACATCAACATACATGTGAGCCGATTACAAGAACACTTATCATTCAACATCATACTCTATCATGTTAACCGAAACCCTAGATCATCATGCAACTATATTAGCACATATATCAAAGCATCATCAAACATGTATTCGATAAACTCAATACTAACCGGATGATTGAGGGTTAATTCGAACCAAGAAAGATCTTGAATGGAGAGGGTGTTCGGCTGCCTTCGAGTTCGTGAGAGAGAGAGAAGAGTACTAGGGTTTGCAAGTTTGTTTTGGTAAAATGTGAGATGGTCACCAACACCCCATGTGTTAATCGATTAATGGGAGTGGGCCGAACTCAATTCTTGGGCCGTCTAAGATCCGAATACAAGTTGTAGCCCAAATGGCCTTGTGCGATCGAGTGGTGTTGTGCGTTTGGTTTTATTCGTGAAAGAAAGCATATAAACATATACTAGCACAACGCATACTCACATAACATAACATTCCATTTAATCATTCAATTCACATAGTCACATAGTGTTTACATCACATCAGGGTACAAAGATAGGTTCGGAAATACGAGTTGTCACATTATCCCCAACTAAAAAGAAATTTCGTCCCGAAATTTGGTACGCACTCACTGAGGAAGCTAGGTAAGTTGTATCGTTCACTGGTTTTCCTGGGGTGTCACATCCTCCCCCCGTTGATCTGGAATTTCGTCCCGAAATTCCGCAGTAGTAGCTTCAGCCTCAGTAGTGGTTGTATTGGTTCCGAATAACTGGGGATATTTGAGTTTCATTTGATCTTCACGCTCCCAGGTGAACTCTGGGCCGCGGCGGGAGTTCCAACGAACTCGTACAAGAGGGATTCTCGTGTTCTTGAGGACCTTAACATCCCGGTCCGTGATTTCAACAGGTTCCTCGACGAAGTTCAACCGTTCGTCGATAGTGAGTTCCTTCAAGGGAACTACGTGGGTCTCATCTGACGTACACTTCTTCAGATTCGACACGTGAAAGACGTTGTGAACTGCACTGAGTTCAGGTGGTAAGTTCAGTCTGTAGGCCACTTTGCCTATTTTCTCAATAACTTCGAAAGGTCCAACATATCGTGGATTTAGTTTGCCGCGTTTGCCAAAACGAACCACACCCTTCCAGGGTGAAACTTTAAGTAGCGCTCGATCCCCAACTTGGAATTCGAGTAGTTTCCTGTCTAAATCAGCGTATACCTTCTGACGGTCACGAGCTGCCGCAATTCGTTGTCGTATCTGGGTAATTTTCTCTGTTGTGTCCACCACATGTTCTGGACCAGTAATCTGACTATCCCCCACCTCTGCCCAACAAAGAGGTGACCGGCATTTACGCCCGTACAATGCCTCAAACGGAGCAGCTTTAATGCTGGTGTGGTAGCTATTGTTGTACGAAAATTCCACAAGTGGCAGATGCTTTTCCCAGCCGTTGCCAAAGTCAATCACACATGCCCTAAGCATGTCTTCGAGGGTCTGGATGGTACGTTCCGACTGCCCATCCGTTTGTGGGTGATAAGCTGTGCTCATGTCTAACCTTGAGCCAAAGGACTTGTGCATTGCCTGCCACAATTCTGATGTAAAACATGCATCTCGATCCGAGATAATAGAGGTGGGCACTCCGTGCCTCGAGACAACTTCCTTTAGGTATACTTCTGCTAGAGTGGAGAACTTATCCGTCTCTTTGATGGCCAAAAAGTGAGCAGACTTCGTGAGTCGATCCACGATCACCCAAATAGTATCGTTACCACGCTGTGATCTAGGCAGGCCAGTAACAAAATCCATGGAAATTTGCTCCCATTTCCATTGTGGTATCTCTGGTTGTTGAAGGGGGCCTGAAGGTTTCGGGTATTCCGCCTTGACTCTCGCACAAGTCAAGCACTTGCTAACGTATGTTGCTATGTGTGCCTTCATGCTAGGCCACCAGTATGTGGTTTTGATGTCGTGGTACATTTTGTCCAAACCAGGATGCACTGAGTAGCGAGACTTGTGTGCCTCATCCATCACAAGCTCTCGTAAGTTGCCATAAAGTGGGACCCAAATGCGTCCCGTGACGTAGTAGGCACCGTCTTCCTTCTGTTCTAAGCGTTGCCTTGAGCCGCGTAGGGCTTCAGCCCTGACATTCTCTGGTTTCAATGCTTCAACCTGAGCGTTTCGTATTTGAGAAGGAAGGCTAGACTGTATAGTAAGTTGTAAAGCTCGTACGCGCTTAGGCGCAGTGTCCTTTCGACTGAGGGCGTCAGCCACAACATTGGCTTTGCCCGGGTGATACCTGATCGAGCATTCGTAGTCGTTTAACAGTTCGACCCATCGTCGCTGTCGCATATTCAGCTATTTCTGTTTGAAGATGTGCTCGAGGCTTCTGTGATCAGTGTAGATAGCACACTTGGTGCCATACAAGTACTGTCGCCATATCTTAAGTGCAAAAACAACCGCTCCCAGCTCTAGATCGTGTGTAGTGTAGTTCTTCTCATGAACCTTGAGTTGGCGTGAAGCGTATGCTATAACTTTATCCCGCTGCATCAAAACACAACCGAGACCCTGAATAGATGCGTCGCAGTAGACCACGAAGTCGTCTGTGCCCTCTGGCAATGAAAGGATAGGTGCACTACAGAGTCTATCCTTTAAGTGCTGAAACGCTAACTCCTGTGCGTCTCCCCAACGATAAACCACGCCCTTCTGCGTTAGTGAAGTAAGAGGCTGAGCAACCTTAGAAAAATCCTTGATAAATCTCCTGTAGTAACCTGCCAATCCCAAGAATTGGCGAATTTCCGTTGGTGTACGAGGTGCAGGCCAGCTCTTGATTGACTCTACCTGGGATGGATCAACGTGAATCCCATCCTTGTTCACCACATGGCCTAAGAAATGGACTTCACGAAGCCAGAAGTCACATTTGGAAAACTTGGCATACAACTGTTCCTTTCGAAGGAGTTCCAAAATAAGTCGTAAGTGTTGCTCATGTTCCTCCTGACTCTTTGAATAGATCAGGATGTCATCGATGAAGACAATAACGAATTTGTCTAAGTATGGCTTGCACACTCGATTCATCAAGTCCATGAAGACCGCTGGTGCGTTTGTCATCCCAAATGGCATGACCAAAAACTCATAGTGGCCATATCGAGTTCTAAAGGCTGTTTTGGAGACGTCCTCTTCTCGGACTCTCAGCTGGTGATACCCTGATCTCAAGTCAATCTTTGAATAGTAGCTCGACCCTTGCAACTGGTCGAACAAGTCGTCAATACGTGGAAGAGGGTAGCGATTCTTCACAGTCACTTTGTTCAGTTCACGGTAGTCGATGCACATTCTGAACGTACCGTCTTTCTTCTTCACAAATAGCACTGGAGCTCCCCAGGGCGAAGAACTAGGACGAATAAAACCCTTATCTAAGAGTTCTTGTAATTACGTAGATAGCTCTTTCAGCTCTGATGGAGCTAAGCGATACGGTGCACGAGCTATAGGTGCCGCTCCAGGAGCTAACTCGATTTGAAACTCGACCTGGCGATGAGGCGGGAGGCCAGGTAGTTCCTCAGGAAATACCTCAGGATAATCGCGTACAATTGGAAAGTCTTCTATCTTTCTTTCTTTCTTCGAGGTGTCGGTAACGAGAGCCAGAAAGGCAGTGTGGCCCTTACGCAAACACTTTTGAGCCTTAAGGGAAGAAATGATGCTTGTAACAGCACCACTCTTGTCGCCACGAATCATAAGAGGTTCCTCACCTTGGCGCGGAATGCGGACAATCTTTTCGTTGCAAAGAATCTCAGCTTGGTGTTGGGATAACCAGTCCATCCCGATGACAACGTCGAAACTACCCAGAGTGATAGGAAGGAGGTCGATTGAGAAAGTGTGATCAGCAAGAACGAGATTACAACCCTTGACTACGTGTGTGACCACTAAACTCTTACCATTTGCTAACTCTACATCGTGTTTGGGATTCAAAGGTGTTGGGGTACGCTTAAGCAGTTGACTAACTTTTTGGGACACATAACTAGTATCAGCACCCGAATCAAATAAGACAGTAACGTAAAAGTCGTCGAGAAGGAACTTACCCGTCACAACATTGGGATCATTCCTTGCTTCTCCATTACCAATAACGAACATACGACCTCTTGCACCATTGTTGTTATTGTCCCCACCGTTGTTGTTGTTCCCATTGCCCTGGTTGTTGTTGTTCTGGTTTCGGTTTAGCTGAGGGCAGTGTCTTTTGAAATGACCTTCGGCTCCACACTGGAAACATCCTTTGTTACCCTGTTGCTGATTTTGCCGTGCTTGCTGCTGTGGCTGGTTCTGATTTGCTGGCTGTGGGCTCCTACAATCCTTGGCCTCATGGCCCGTCCTGAAACACCTTTGACAACGACCCCTGTTACACTGGCCATTGTGGTGCTTGTTGCAGGTGTTGCACTTTGGGAGGTTCCCTCGATAACCACCCTGCTTGTGACTGCCCGAAGAGTGCTGACTAGGGCTCTGGTAGTTGTCAGTCTTTCGTTGCTGAACTTGGGGCTGAACTGAAGCTGATCCCTTGCTGGAGTCCCCCTCCCACTTTCGCTTGCTGTCACTGGGGGTAGCAGGAGTAACCGAAGTAGTAGCTGTAGGGGTAGCGTTGATGCGTTTGGGCAACCGGTTCTGCTCCACCGCTTGATCAGTGAGACGGTGAGCCAACTGAACAACCTGCTGGTAAGTGGCATGATTTGCTGAAGTCACATGACTCTGGATCTCTGGCACCAGACCCTTAAGATAAAGTTCAATACGCTTGTCCACCAGAGTAGGACACAGTAATGCAAGCTCATTCGATCTCTTTGTATACGCCTCAATTTCCGACCCTGTCATCTTGAGGTTGAAAAACTCGACTTCCAGCTTATGAATATCATCTCGACTGCAGTATTCTTCCTTGATCATCTCTTTGAAATTGTTCCATGGGGTGGCGTTAGCAGCAACCAACCCCAGTATTTGGACTTGAGCTTTCCACCATGTGAGGGCTAAACCCTCGAGGGTACCGGTAGCATATTTCACCCTGCGTGCCTCAGGGCATTCACACATCTCAAACACAGACTCCATCTTTTCAAACCAGTGCAGGAGACCTACGGCTCCTTCAGTGCCGCTGAAAGTGGATGGACGACAGTCCATGAAAGTCTTGAAAGTGCAAACAGGTGCTTGACCTGTTGTGTAAAAGAATTAGGACAAGTGTAAACACGAGAGTGGATTTAGGAATGTAGGATCTATGGATCCTAGTGTGAGTTGTGACTGCAGGGTATACCTCCTGCTTGTGCGGCTGCAATGGCCGCAGTGACTCGTTCGTTAATGAGGGCCGTCAACTGGTCCTGAGTCATGTTGATACGTCCAGACATGATCTTCATAGTAAAGATAACGTAAGTGAGATAGGTTCGCATATCGTGCGATGACAGAAGAGAGTGAGCATACGAGTATTCTCAAGCAATAACATATAGCAAGTTCTGTGATCTAAGCATACCACGAGCAAAGGTCTATGTAGTTCTAGCATGTAGGTAAAGTAACATGAATAGTAATACCTATAGTGTTGAGCCTTGCACGTGGAGCGAAGCGTCGTTGTGGATCGTTGAGAGCACTGTTCTGGTTATAGTCTGGTTTTAACAAAAATCGTTTTCCTTTTATTAAAACCAAGTTCTCTATAACCAATGGCTCTGATACCAATCTGTCACACCCCCAAAATCCACACGCGGAGTATCACCGCTTGGAGGCGTGACTGACCAGGATCAAGCCATCAATCATATCAAACATAGTATTAAAGTGTAATAGTAAGAAAATATAATTCATCTTGACATGACTGATGTTCAAAACCAAACATTGTTTATGTAGCGGAAGCATAATAATGAAAACCCAAATTAAGTTATAAGTTCAAATATTGTCTACGATCCGTATTCCACAACGACCTGCTCCTTCCTGTGCAAGCTCCATATATACCTAAGGTCCTGCAAGGCATGCAAGAGAGAGAGTCAACAACTAGTTGAGCGAGTTCACAGTTAACAGTTCAGTAATAGTTTAGTGTGAGTAGTAGTATGTTCGTTCGTTACAATGTATCGTATTAGTTTCCATCGCGGCCAATGTCCTTGGCAGGTGTGCGAAGATGTTGGGGAATGTTATTCCCCAAGTATTCTAGACTAGGTTTGTTCGTATCGCGGCCAATGTCCTTGGCAGGTGTGCGATGATGTTGTAAGTTTCGTTCGCGGCCAATGTCCTTGGCAGGTGTGCGAAGGCAGTCATAATATCGCGGCCAATGTCCTTGGCAGGTGTGCGAAGATCGTTCAATAAGTGTTACTAGTCTAGCAGTAGGTTCTGTCATCTATGTATGTACAGTAATCATCAAAACCCCATTCCCCCCTGGGAATCCCATGCCTTGGCTTGTGTGAACTCACCTTGGTTTGCTCGGCAGATACACAAAAGGTTTCTTGAACTATGAGTGGTCAACCGCGTCCTAATAGGGTTACCATACAAGTCAGGTTTTGACTCAAGTAATGTACATAGGTTTACACGTAACTAACAGGTTTCAAGCACGTATAGATCATGGCAACATAGTATACACATAGAACGTTTATTAAATGATATCAATTTATCATACAATGAAGCCCACACAAGTCTCGGCCCAACATGTTGTGCGATTCAATTAACTACCCGGCCCAAATAGTCAAAAGCCCAAACAATAAAATACACGGCCCAAACTTTACCACGAAATTGTCTTGTGCGATCCGGATCTCTTGTGCGATCCGTTAATCAGCCCAGCCCAAAATAACAACCGGCCCAAACAGATTTACAAAGGTACAGCTTGTGCGATCCAATAGTCTTGTGCGACTTTGGATGTCTTGTGCGACTGACACTTGTGTGATCGGATCAGGTCTTGTACGACCTGATCTTGTGCGAATGGACCCCCTTATGCGACTAGGGGTCTTGTGCGACCGGTTAACAAACTTTCGTGATTTAAGCAATCAGTTTCATCTATTCCATAATTTCCTAATTTACAATAAGTCAACAAACAGTTTTTTTTTTTATTTCTAATTCCATATATCATCGATCAAACTAGTCAGATTATTATCTAATTCACATGAACCCTAAAAATCAAAGCATGAACATCAATCATAATTATCTACACGATTTACTTTCTTGATTGCAAGCATACATCCTAATGACCCAACTATCAATCCAATCATACATCACAGCCGATTAAATGTAATTGGTTAATAACATCCCATCATCAACAACCCGAAACATGTACATATCAGCCGATTTAACAAGCTTTCTGTTTTCGTTCATTATCATTAAATCTCAAATCATACTAGCACGACATTTACCATTCGGATTTAACATGTACATGGTCGATTTCATATGATCATCTTATCATACAATACATTACTATGTAACCATCAAATCTCATCAACATCAACATACATGTGAGCCGATTACAAGAACACTTATCATTCAACATCATACTCTATCATGTTAACCGAAACCCTAGATCATCATGCAACTATATTAGCACATATATCAAAGCATCATCAAACATGTATTCGATAAACTCAATACTAACCGGATGATTGAGGGTTAATTCGAACCAAGAAAGATCTTGAATGGAGAGGGTGTTCGGCTGCCTTCGAGTTCGTGAGAGAGAGAGAAGAGTACTAGGGTTTGCAAGTTTGTTTTGGTAAAATGTGAGATGGTCACCAACACCCCATGTGTTAATCGATTAATGGGAGTGGGCCGAACTCAATTCTTGGGCCGTCTAAGATCCGAATACAAGTTGTAGCCCAAATGGCCTTGTGCGATCGAGTGGTGTTGTGCGTTTGGTTTTATTCGTGAAAGAAAGCATATAAACATATACTAGCACAACGCATACTCACATAACATAACATTCCATTTAATCATTCAATTCACATAGTCACATAGTGTTTACATCACATCAGGGTACAAAGATAGGTTCGGAAATACGAGTTGTCACAAATGGAACCAAGCCAACAACAACAACAACAACAATATTCCATGCAAATACAAGGATTTTAACCAGGCTAAACCACTCAAGTTTAGTGGTTCTGAGGGAGCGACTGGGCTTCTTCAGTGGTTCGAGAGCATTGAGAATACTTTCCGCCACGTGCAGTGTCCGGATAATCGCAAGGTCGAGTTTTCTTCAAGCGTATTTCAGAAGAGGGCTTTGACATGGTGGAACGGAGTTATGAGAGACCGAGGTGCAGAAGTTGCTCTCGCACAGACATGGGCTGAACTTAGAGCCCTTATGATGAGGGAATTCTGTCCTCGTCATGAGCAACGAGCTTTGGAGAAGGAATTTGATGATTTGAAACAAGATAGTGGTGAGCACAGGGCTTATACTGATCGGTTTGAAGAGTTGAGTCTGCTTTGCCCGACTATGGTTACCCCACTCGACAAGGCTATCGAAATATACATCGACGGCCTACCTGACTCGGTACAAGACATCCTTACTGGTAGTAACCCTGCCACACTCTGTCAGGTGATCGAGTTATCAGCGACATTGACTGAGTCGCAGATCCGGAAGAACAAGTTACACAGGAAGGGTGACAAGGGCAAGAAACAGTCGGCTGACAAGGAGGATAGCAAGAAGGGTCAAAACAAGAATGGGAAAGTTTCTGGTTCATCGAAAAGGGCAAGGAAGCGTAAGGCTTCCCAAAACTATGCTGTCACTGCCCAAGCTAACCAGGCAGCTCCCAACCAACCCGCACAGCCTCCAGCAAAGAAACCCTATTCAGGGAATGCACCTTTGTGCAATAGATGCAACAGTCACCATCAGCCGCAACATCAGTGCCGTTTCTGTACTAGCTGTGGGAAGTCAGGTCATCTTGCCGATGTTTGTCGGTTAGCTCAGAATCATGCAGTTCAGAACCCGGCTCAACAAGTTGCTCAGCCTCCTGCTCCGCAACAGGGTCAAGCTGCACGACCACAATACCCACCAGGTGCTTGTTACAATTGTGGGGATCTGACCCACTACAGGAACCGGTGCCCAAGGCTAGCCAACCAGAACCAGAATCAGAATCAGGCTCCGGCTCGAGGCCGAGCCTTTAACATGAATGCCCAAGAGGCACAGGCGGATGATAACGTGGTGAACGATACGTTCTTTATTAATAATCAGCCTGCATCTGTTCTTTTCGATTCCGGTGCCGATAAGAGTTTCGTATCATTGTCTTTTGAGCCAATGCTTCGCGTGTCTAGAACGAAACTAGGAAAACCTTTGACAGTAGAAGTTGCTAATGGTGAACCCATTGTTCTTGATTCTGTTCTTCGCAACTGCCAGTTGAACCTTAACGATCATCTCTTTCCTATCGACCTCACGCCTATGCAACTTGGAAGCTTCGACGTCATTGTGGGTATGGATTGGTTATCCAAGCATCACGCAGAGATAGTTTGTTCTGAGAAGATTGTTCGTGTGCCGCTATCGACAGGCGAGATCCTACAGGTTCAAGGTGAGAAACCTGCCGGTGGTCTCAAACTCATGTCTTGTTTTAAAGCTCGGAAATATCTGCGGAAGAACTATGTGGCCTTCCTAGCACATGTTACAGCAGATAAAGGCAAGGGTAAGTCTATTTCAGATATTCCTGTCGTTCAGGATTATTCTGAAGTATTCCCTGAAGATTTACCTGGTCTACCCCCAGCACGCCAGGTCGAGTTCCGCATTGATCTCGTACCTGGAGCAAATCCCATTGCCAGAGCTCCATATCGTCTTGCACCGTCTGAGATGCAAGAGTTGGCTAAGCAGCTTCAGGAGCTCTCCGACAAAGGTTTTATCCGTCCTAGCTTTTCACCCTGGGGTGCTCCCGTTCTTTTTGTCAAGAAGAAGGATGGATCCTTTAGGATGTGTATCGATTATCGTGAGCTTAACAAGCTTACCATCAAAAATCGATATCCTCTACCTCGCATTGATGATCTCTTTGATCAGCTACAGGGCGCTTCTTATTTTTCGAAGATTGATCTACGTTCCGGATATCATCAACTTCGGGTGCAAGAAGAAGATGTTCCCAAGACAGCGTTCCGTACTCGTTATGGGCATTATGAGTTCACAGTCATGCCATTCGGTTTGACTAATGCTCCTGCTGTTTTCATGGACTTAATGAATAGGGTCTGCAAACCTTATTTGGATCAGTTCGTCATTGTTTTTATTGACGACATCTTGATTTACTCTAAGACGCGAGCTGATCACGAGCAGCATCTTCGTCTTACTTTGGAACTCCTAAAGAAAGAGCAACTTTTCGCCAAATTCTCCAAGTGCGAATTTTGGCTTAAAGAAGTTCAATTTTTGGGACATATTATCAACGAACGAGGTATTCAGGTAGATCCCTCCATGATCAGTGCGATTAAGGATTGGGATACGCCTACTACTCCTACTGAAGTTCGTTCTTTTCTTGGTCTAGCGGGTTATTACCGCCACTTCATTGAGAACTTCTCAAAGATTGCAGTTCCTCTAACTGCTCTAACTCAGAAGAACAAACCCTTTGATTGGGGATTCAAGCAAGAGGAAGCTTTTCAACGCTTGAAGCAGAAGCTTTGCGATGCGCCTGTTCTATCATTGCCTGAGGGTGATGATGATTTTGTCGTGTATTGTGATGCATCGAAATTAGGCCTTGGTTGCGTTCTGATGCAAAGGAACAAAGTCATAGCCTATGCATCGAGGCAATTGAAGATACATGAGAAGAACTACACCACTCATGATCTTGAGTTGGGTGCAGTTGTTTTTGCTCTTAAAATCTGGAGACACTATTTGTACGGTACAAAATGTGTGGTTTTCACGGACCACAAAAGTCTTCAGCATATCTTCAATCAGAAAGAACTCAACATGAGGCAACGACGTTGGGTTGAGCTACTAAACGACTATGACTGCGAAATTTGCTACCATCCTGGTAAGGCGAATGTCGTAGCCGATGCATTGAGTCGTAAGGAACGTACTAAGCTTCATTGTGTACGTGTTCAATCTGTTATTCAAGCTCGATCCGATATCCAAGCCCGCATTTCTCAGGCTCAACAATCTTGTGTTTCACAAGGATTGATGGATAAGGAATTTCCCTATCACATAACACCTGCTCTGGAACTGAAGGACAATGGATCATATTACTTCATGGACCGTTTGTGGGTCCCAAGCCAGGATAATCTTCGTACCTTGCTTATGGATGAAGCCCATAAGTCTCGTTATTCTATTCATCCGGGCTCAGATAAAATGTATAAGGATCTTCGTATTCAGTATTGGTGGCCTGGTATGAAGAAAGACATTGCCTTATACGTATCAAAATGCCTTACTTGTCTTAAGGTTAAGGCTGAACATCAACGTCCTTCTGGTTTATTGGTGCAACCAGAGATCCCAGTTTGGAAATGGGAAAACATTACTATGGATCTCATTACTAAACTTCCACGCACAAAGAAAGGTCATGATGCCATCTGGGTAGTCGTTGATCGTCTTACAAAGTCAGCGCATTTCTTGCCAATCCGTGAGGATTTTCCTGCTGACAGACTTGCTAAAATCTACGTGGATGAAATTGTAGCTCGACATGGTGTTCCTTTGAACATCATTTCTGACAGAGATGCTCGTTTCACTTCTCATTTTTGGAGAACCATGCAATCTGCTATGGGGACCCAACTTAATCTGAGCACAGCTTATCATCCGCAAACGGATGGTCAATCTGAGAGAACAATCCAGACTCTGGAGGATATGCTTAGAGCTTGTGTGATCGATTTTGGTGGTAGTTGGGATTCACATCTTAAGTTAATTGAATTCTCCTACAACAACAGTTATCACACCAGCATCAAAATGGCTCCTTTCGAGGCTCTCTATAGTCGAAAATGTCGTTCACCAGTCTGCTGGAATGAGATCGGTGAGGCTCAGCTTACTGGACTTGCCCTCATTTTAGAGACAACTGACAAGGTCAAGAAAGTTCGTGATAACCTTCAGACAGCTCAAAGCCGTCAAAAGAGTTACGCGGATCCAAAACGCAAACCCTTGGAATTTCAAGTCAGTGATCGAGTATTACTTAAGGTCTCACCTTGGAAAGGTGTGATCAGATTTGGAAAGAAAGGAAAACTTGCACCTAGATATGTTGGACCATTCAAGATCGTTGAAAGAATCGGCAAGGTAGCCTACAGACTTGAGTTACCTCCGGAACTTGGAAATGTTCATCCAACTTTTCACGTGTCCAATCTCAAGAGGTGTTTAGCTGATGAGAACCTCCACATACCGCTTGACGAAATTCGTGTTGGCAAAACACTGAAATTTGTTGAGAAGCCAGTGGAAATCATGGAACGTGAAGTCAAGTGGCTTAAACGCAAGCGCATTCCTTTGGTCAAAGTTCGCTGGGAAGCTAAACATGGACCTGAGTTTACTTGGGAATGCGAAGATCAAATGAAGGCGAAATATCCGCATCTTTTCCCACGAGTTTCCTCTAAATAAATTTCGGGACGAAATTTCCACAAGTAGGGGAGACTGTAACAACTGTGCTTGTAATCTTTGTGAACGGTTCTATTATCAATAAAACAATGTTATTTGATCCCAATATTTGTTTGATTTTGTTTTACATTTTTCATGTTTTGAGTTTTGTGTAATTTCAAACTCTACATCGCTTTCTGGAGAGTTATACGCAAACTGATGCGTAAACATACTCAGTTTAGTGCGACAAATACTCCGGAACATCAAAATATACTTAACATACCTTAAATAACCTTTACATAACTTAGAAATAAGTTTTGAAGGCTTTGGTATGGCAAAAACAAATTAATTCGCTTACAGGGACTAAACTTGACAAACTGCGAAAGTATGCCAATTTGAACTGTAACAGACATTCCGGAACATGACCATAAGTTAAACACACCTTAAATATCCTTTATATAGCTTAGAAATAGGCTTTGAGGGGTTCGGTGTGCTAAAATAAACTTTTTGGTCATTCAGGGACTAAAAGTGCCAAAAAGTGCACAAGTTTGCATTTTCGCGCATAACTTACGTTCTGAATACATCTGGACATCCAAAAATTTATGTAAGCATGAATATATTATGCTTTAGTGTTTGGCATGAGTAAAATCCATTCGTCGCGTCATTTGGATCGTTTTTCGCACTTGTGCGTATTCCGTCGTAATTAAGCGAACATCGCGTTCGTACGACCAAACGAACTGACATCAGACATATTTTTGAACATGTTTCATGTCCACAATGTTTAGGCATCGTTTTAGGGCCTTAAAGTTGGCTTTACGGGCCTTAGAAGTGTCGGAAATGGCCTTAAACACGTGCAGGGACTGAAACTGTCATTCTGCAAACTTATTTCTGATCAGTGCAGGCCAGGCGGCCCGCCTCAGTTTCTGAACATTCTCACGCAGCCCGCGTCCGACTTCCTGACCAGATTAACTGCATTTAACAGCAGTTTGCAGCTGGTTGATCCACCACCACACATTCTAAAATGCTTAGTCAGCTGATAAGCATCAATTTGAGCTACCATAAGGTCCCGACACTTGTACGGGTGGGATTAAGGCACGTTTTCCATGAAACGATCTTAACGGTGGACCGAATACTATAAATACCCCACCCCCCATGCTTCAAAATCACTAGAATTTTGATTTGAGAAACTCTAAGTTGAAACCTTTGTTTCATACCTGAGATTTTTGAATCGAGATTAGCATTCGGGGACCCTTCGTAAGTATTCTTTCGTTCTTTTCTTTATTTTATTGCTTTTCGAGTCAGAAAGTCAAACTTTGTTTGACTTTCAGCGTTGACCAGCTTATGGTCAATGCGAAGTTCGTTTGAACTTCGCAACGTGATTGTAATCACGATGGTTATAGTCCCTTGGGACTATGCCTACTGATTACCACGTTGTCTAGGGTCGTAGGGTAAGCGATCTAATAAATCGCTTATACCTTCGAACCCGACCCAGTTTGGTCGATCATTAGGATCCGACCAAATACATTAGGTGACCATAGTGTAGGGAATAACCTTCCGAGGTTATACCTTATGGTCACATCGTTTGAGTAGTTGTATGATAGGTAGTTTATATGCCTTAGGTAAATTACCAGAATACCCTTTTCATGTATAATTAGAAATTAAGCATATGTAACCTAAAATTTTGTCACGTAACTGATTATGTAACATGTTTAGGCATATAACACTTGTCATAGGACTAGTTAGGCGGTCCGAACGCATTTCACGCGAACGACGCGTTAAAGCAGCATAAGCTACCTAAACGAGTCGTAATGGGTCGTAAACACTTAGGTTAAGTTTCGTTTTAGTATGTAGGGTTTGTTAAACCATATTACACGAGTTCCTATACTTGTTTGGTTTACGAAACCTCATTCTATCCGATCTTCCGATTTAGGTCCGGTTTATTAACATAGTTACCTATATTAGGTGCCGTTTGATTCCGAGATCTCTAGCATTACTTGGTGGTTATCTTTAGACATCTGAGCAATCTCAAGTGAGTACATAGACCCCTCTTTTACTGTTTTCCAAACTGTTTTGGGGTGGAACACATGTGCCTACTTGTTACTTTCATGCTTTCCTGTTTTCACATCATATACCTGCTATGTTTGTTAGTACATTATAGTACATGATTTCATTACATTTCATGCTAGGTGTGCCCATTGTGTGCATTACTTAGTACATCGTTTTACATTACATTTCATGCTAGGTGTGCCCATTGTGTGCATTACTTAGTACATCGTTTTACATTACATTTTATGCTAGGTGTGCCCATTGTGTGCATTACTTAGTACATCGTTTTATATTACATTTCACGCTACGTATGTTCATTTGATTACATACTTAGTGCATCGTTTTCACATGCTTACATTTTTGGTATGACATTTGGGTTGTTTAACATGGAACAATACATTCATTAACATTGATCATGCCATTCGTTAGTAGGTAGTGGTACCATAGGAATTGACAACTCCCGTTCCGGACATCCTGGGTATGGGGATGAAAGGAATGACCGAATTCGATATACATAATTTAGATAAACCTTTAATTTGTTTAAGGGTTTATCGCCACAGTCTCAAGGCTTGGATGTATGCATTTTAACAATACCGCATAAATGATTGTATCAGTATAGCATGCATTTGTTACACAAAACATAACTTTGATTTAAACTATGTTTTACTTCAATACCTTGTTTTTGTGCATTCTACATATGGTTTAGTTGATATATTTCGCTTACCATACATGACATTTTGGTTACACATTACATGATCTACATTGAACATAAACATTTTGACATGGATATACACATTTGGTGGTTTACATTGGACATAGACATTTTAATATGGTTTACACAATAACACTTGACAATTGGTTTGTACATGAACAAGTTACATTGGTGGTTGTTTGGGTAAGTGATTTGAGTAACGAGGCGTGTGTAATTTGATACAAACATGGTGGATACGCCGCTGGTACTTCCTATATATAAGTGTTTGTATAATATTACATAGCGCAACGTTATTTAAACCATTTCAGTATAGACATATTACATTTTATACAAATAACATATTTTTCACAAGACATTGTTTTACAAAACAGTTTATTGTATACAACTCATTTTACATGGTTATTCATTTAACCTTACATTTATTTATACATATCAACTGATCTTATCGTTTTTCAAATGATTTACAAGACAAAGCAAATTACAAGGTTCATGACTAAACATTTTCTTAAACACAAGTCATGAATCCTATTTTCATAAAACCTATGTATCTCACAGGCATTTTTATGCTGACGTACCTATTTTCACATGTGTTTTCAGGAGCTTTTCCGTAGGATGCTGATCATGACACTAGGGCGGACCTGTGCCTTAGAGACTAAAAACGAAGATAGACTTGTTTAATTACGTTATAAACTCTTTTGTTTACTGTTCAAGACAATGTAACACCCTTGTTTAATAAATAAAATACAACTTTGAATACCATGGTTATGAAACAATTTATTCTGTTACGACACGCCCCGGCGTTTCCGCCGCGATTTGTTGTTTTACGCGGTCGGGGTGTGACAAGAGGAGCTCCAACAGTTTAAAAGACAACAAGTATGGGAGCTTGTACCACTGCCAAAAGAGGTTAGTCCCATTGGCACTAAGTGGGTCTTTAAAAACAAAACTGATGAAAGGGGTATTGTTGTCAAGAATAAAGCCAGGCTTGTGGTTCAAGGTTACAGACAGGAAGAGGGGATTGATTATGATGAAACATTCGCCCCTGTTGCAAGATTGGAAGCCATTAGACTGTTCCTGGCCTTTGCTGTCAACCACAACATGATGGTGTTTCAAATGGATATCAAAAGCGCTTTCCTCTATGGTACAATTCAAGAAGAGGTATATGTTTGTCAACCTCCAGGTTTTGAGGATCCATTTTATCCAGATCATGTCTACAGGCTAAACAAAGCCTTGTATGGCCTGAAACAAGCACCAAGGGCCTGGTATGAAACTCTTTCCAATTTCCTACTCTCAAATGGTTTCAAAAGAGGTACTATTGATAAAACACTGTTTCTAAAATGGAGAGGGAAGGATTTAATGATTGTCCAAATTTATGTGGATGACATAATTTTTGGAAGCACATGTAATAAAATGTGTGAAGAGTTTAGAGAACTCATGACAGCTGAGTTTGAAATGAGTGCAATGGGTGAGCTGCAATGCTTTCTTGGTCTCCAAGTTCAGCAAATGCAAAATGGAACTTTCATTCATCAAAGCAAATATGCTAAAGAACTTTTGAATAAATTTGATATGAATGATTGTAAACCATGCAGCACACCCATGGCAACAAATAAGCTTGTCATGTCTGAAGAAAAGGATGAGCTGATTGACCAAACACTTTATAGAAGCATGATTGGGTCTTTATTGTACCTAACTGCATCTAGACCAGACATCATGTTTGCAACATGTGTCTGTGCAAGAAGTCAATCAGCTCCCAGAAAATCAAATCTCATTGCTGTAAAAAGGATCTTCAGATACATAAAAGGTGCTCCCACACTTGGTATCTGGTATCCAGCTAATGGGAATATCAAGCTTTCAGGCTTTTCAGACAGTGACTTTGTTGGATGTAACACTACAAGGAAGTCCACATCAGGAGGGTGCCAGTTTCTAGGTGATTGCTTAGTTTCATGGCAAAGCAAAAAGCAAGCAGTTGTTTGAACATCCACTGCTGAAGCTGAATACATTGCTGCTGCAAGCTGTACAGCCCAACTCCTGTGGCTTCAAAATCAGTTGCTGGATTTTGGTATCACTGCCTTAAAGACACCACTCATGTTGGATAGCCAGGCAGCAGAAAATATCATCAAAAATCCAGTTTCCCATTCAACCACCAAACACATCGACATCAGACATCACTTCGTGAGGGATTGCTATGAAAAAGGTTTGATTTCTCTGCATCATGTCCCAACTAAAGACCAGCTGGCAGATGTGCTCACAAAAGCACTTGATACAGCCACTTTTGAAAGCTTGGTCTCTAGAATTGGGATGCTAAACATGGAATAACAAGCAACATCTTGTTTTTCTATGCATAAAAGCATCAAAATATTTTCAGAAAATCAAAAATCCATCCTTAAAAATAGTCAAAAATGAAATTTTCATTAAAATTCTTAAAAGTCTGCCATAACCACTGTTTGTTCAAAAGTCTGCTCTACTTCAAAGTCTGTCCACTGCTGAAAGCCATCCTCTGTTCTCTCATTTCCTTGATAAACTCTGTTGTTCAAAAGCAGTGTCTTATCCACTGATATGCTATCCACTGATAGTAAAAATCATCCACTGCTTCCATTTTACCGTTGTAACCACTGCCTTCATCAGTAACTTTCATAAAAGTACTGTCCTTCATTTTCTCAGAGCTTGGCATGTGGGTAGTACATAGTGGTCAGTACTTTTGTAACCGCTGCCGTCAGCCTTCACTTTTTCCTCTATAAAACCCCCACTTCACACCAAAAACAGGGTTTTACTGTCGAATTGAATTCTCAAAAATTCTCTTCTCAAAACAGTTTTTCTTCACATTCCTTCACAAATTTCTTCGATCATCATCTTCAAAATGACAAAATCGAAGCCATCTGCAAAATCCACTTCCAAATCATCGTCGAAAGCGGCCTCTCAAAAGGTCATTCCCACTGAAATTCCATATAAACCATCTCACAATCTTCTGGGTCTTCTCACAAAACCCAGCACCACAGAAGCTTTTGACTCCATAATCACCAAAATGGCTAAATCAAAGTACAAAACTTTGTTAATAGCCGATGCACCAATTTACTTAGCTACCCAACGAGAGTTTTGGAAAAACGCAATCCTTGACAAACAAGGTGAAAATGTGGTAGCCATTAACTCAACTTTAAAGGGAAAAGCTATTCAAATCACGCCACAATCCATATTAGAAGTCTTTAAACTCGAGGATCAGCAAGGTAAAACTTCTTTCCCTAAAAATGAGTTAAAAATTGACTTCATTGAGAGAGGGTATGCAGACACAATGATGAAGAAAGCTACCTTACAAAAAGGTTTCTTTCCTTCTGCAACGAGGTTTTTATTCCATACCCTCCTCTTATGTGTTTCAAACAAAACCACTTCCTTTAATGAAATACCGTTAAAGATTCAAAATCTGGGATATGCAATTCTTCAAGAAGAAAATTTTAATTATTCTCGGGAAATCTTTAATGACTTGGTTAATAATGTTGAAACAAAATCATTCTTACTGTTTCCAAGGTTCTTAAGTTATTATTTTGAAAAGAAATTCAGTAAGGATGATATTGCTGCAATACACCAAGGTGATTATTTTGAAATGAACAGCTTAACTGCTGAAACTTTTACAAGAATGTTAACACCTTGCAAAACACAAGCAGAGGTGCCTGAGCAGAATTTAGCAGCTACAACTGCTCCTCAGGTATCTGCTGCTGAGCCCACTGCTCAAGGTGATCAAAGTGGCAGCACAACTGCTTTGAAACCCACACCTAAAATCACCAAAAAGCCACAGAAAAAGAAAAATTCAAAACCCCCCAAACCAATCAAAAAGGCAACTCTGGAGGATGAGATACCAGAGCAAATGCCTGTGACAACACAAAAGTCACAAGAAACCACTGCTGCTTCTTCCTCACAGCAGTTGGTACAAATATCTCAACCCATAACCAATACTCCTCCTGCTTCTTCACAAAAAGAACAGGTTGTACACATAGGGCCACCACATCATGATGCTCTGAAATCACTCGGTTTCATCATCCACAGCTCAATGCCCGGGGCAAATCCTGTTTCTACACCAAACCTCACATCCAAAATTCCATCACCAACTAAACTGCTGTTGGATGCAATTGATTTGAACCAGGCACTAAACAGTCCTTCTCAATCACCCATCAATGAGAACATACCTCAACAAATGACTGGGTCTGATGTATCAATCTTTGCTAACCCACCAACACAACCTGAGGAGGTTACACCCCTTGAGTAACTCTTGGTGGTAGTCCAAGTGAAGCAGCCACTACAACTGTTGAACCCACTAGTTTACAGTTGGACAGTGGTTACATTAATAAGACTTCCTTGGAGGCAATTCCTTACATAGCACCTCTGCCAACCACCAGTGGATTTATTTTTCCAACTGGCAACATCAAAAGGTTGTCAAGTGTTGAAGGAAGAAGACCCCAGTACCAAGAAAAAGGGGCATCAGTGGTTAGTGTTTGGAGTACACTCCCTACCTCAACCACTGATAAAACCACTGTTAGAGGGAAATCAGATGATCCCATTAAATTGGGTGATGATTTAAAATTTAAGGATTTGACGGAACATGTTGACAAATTGGATACATCTGTTGCAGAAATCAAAAACATGCTACAACAGGTGTTGAAAATACAAAAGATGCAATCCACTGCTGTTCCATCTCAAGCACCTGCTCCACAACAAGCATTTGCTACAAATGAGCTCTGGAATCTTTTCCAACCTTTTCTCCAACAACAAAAAGAAATGGCTGATTAGCAACATGAACTTCATGTCCAAAAGCTGAGAAACATTATGGAGTCTAGGTACAAGAACACTCAAGCAGATATTAAGGCAATCAAGGCCCATTTATTGGAAACCACTGGCACTACTCCTCCAACAGTACTTTTCATTGATCAACTCCCAGAACATAATGCCAAAAAGGGGGAGAAAATTTAGGAGTGGAAGAAGAAAGGAATAGATGATGGTCTCTACATTGAACCTGAAAGGGATGCTATGACCAGAAAAATTCCTGTGCCAGATGGTAGTAAAAAGGTTGATGCAACTCAAGAAGCACTTGATGAAGGAGTAGCAAGTGTAAAGAGGGATAGATTGGCAAAGGATATTTCAAGGTGGAATGAGGAGAAATGAGCTTTCATGGAGCTGTATGCGCAGGGTTGTTCTGGGTCAAAGGATACTAAAAATCCTAAGACAAAAAGGAAACCTAAGTCCACCCCATCCAGAATTCCAAAGAATATTCCCAAACCACCATCCAAAAGCCATCAGCATCAAACCTCCACCCAAACAGCTGTTGTAACACTTGCTGTATTAACTACTGTTGGTACTTCAGAGGTTTCAACATCTGTTATCACTCCAACACACACCACTTCAACACACACCACAACCACTACTTTACCACCACCACTGTCACCACCAAAAACAATCTCACCACCACTTTCACCTGCTGACAAAAAGCAGAAGACAACAGACGTTATAACATCTGTTGTAATGACAACAGTGGTTGAAACACCAGTTGTTTCAACAGCTGATAGTCAATCACAAACCATTGCCACTCAATCTACCACCACTGTTCCATCTAAAACATCATCAGTCCCTCCTAAACCAAAAAGGAGAAGGCTAATTTTAAAAGATGATGACACATCTCCACCACCAACATCTTCAAAATCTCTGTCACTTGTCACAATTCCAAAACCCATACCTCTCTCTTCAGCTCAAATTCTAAAGCCATTACCTCCTGCTGGTGTCTCATTTCCTTTGGAACTCATTACAGTCAGGGAAGAAATCAAATCTTTTTATTATGAGGATGACCCAGCCAAAAGGAGTTTGCCATCAGTTGCAGGATATCCCAGGCCTAACAATATTGAAGAATATTTGAAACTCAAGGCCAAGCAAGTAGAGGATATTGCAATAAAAAATAGAAAAGGGAAATCTGATAGAGAATTTCAGCAAAGCTATCAGTTTCTACTTACACAGGTCAGTGCAATGGAGCAATTTGCCAAAAATGTATGTCAACAACTCTCAGAAAGGGCAGATGAGTCCTTGAGAAATGACTACATTGAGAACATCATGACCTACAAGAAATACAAGGGGGAGAAACACATCTACTAAAACTGGACCATTCCTGAGCTTGAAAAAGAGGCAGCCAGGATTCAAGACATGATCAAAAATAAGGTCAAGCAGACTCCTCCTGAAAAATTCAAACAATTTGAAGCTGATAAGATGTTAGAGTTGAGGAGAATGAAAGAGGAGCTGATTGCAGCTGATTATGGGTCAAAGAACTGTGTGACAAAATGGGGAGAAGATAGGGTCAGGGCTACCTACAAAAGCTTAGAGGAACTTAGAAAGAAAGATCCAAAAGTTCCACAAAAGACTGACTACTCCAAAGCAGAGGTCTCAAAAAGACCACCAAAGCTGCAAGTCAAAAGAACTACTGCTCCAGCTGGTGCTGCCATCTACAAAAGAAGGAGTAAAAACCAGTCAGGTGCTGAATCAATTCAAGATCTGAAAGCTGGGAGTGCTATAGTAAAAGCAGGCATTAAATTAATGATAAAAGAAGATCTTGAATTAGAACAACCTGCAAGTACTGCTCAGCCAGTCATGAATAGGCCAGCCTCACCAAATACCTCTGCAAATAAACATCTCCCAAGAAACCCACCAGGCTCAAAAATACAAAAGTGGGAAACTGACAAACAGACCTGCGTATTGACCTTGCTCAGGTCTGGTGGAGAAGTGAAGAAAATATCAAGGGAACAAGCTCTTAGCCTGGGTCATGAAGATTTGCAGGATCTCCTTGATCTTCCACTTAGCAGGGATGATGAAGACACAGATGCCCTAGACTTTGAACTACAATTTGAAGGTCAGATAAGGGAACTGCTGTTGAGGCAATAAACACTCCACAATAATGAAGTGTTTTGGCATTATCTGTTCCAGGGGGAGATTGTTGGGATTGAACCCTACCAAGAGGAACAGATAATTAAAGCCAAAACTGGATCAGAGCAGTGGATCCGGAATAAGCAGATGTTAACAGATGTTTACATACAAGCCTCTCCCCTTGAAAGTGATTTCAACATCTGCTGACCTCCTATCTACTGATCGTGCAAGCTACTGACCGTCAAACTGCTGCTCAAGTAAAGACCTGATGAAAGACTAAAGCTCTGCTGATTCAATCTACTACCTTGAGTCAAGCACTGCTGATCCGGACAAGTACTGCTGGGTTCACAGCAGTGGAAGGTTGCAGCAGCTGATCTATAGTCTGTTTGTAATGTAATGTAATAGCAGTAGTTAGCATAGCAGTGTTTGTATTGATCAGAGGTTAGAGTTTGTTAGGAGGTTAGATGTCACTTTCATGGTGACGTCAGCATTAGATGCTCAGTGGTTTGCTAGTGCCTATAAATAGAACAGTGCTCTGTACTGTTCTATTAGCTCTTTGCAACACCGTCTTCTTTGCACGAACAAACACTGAGCTCTGGCTGAGGGAGAGTTTGTATTCAAGCATTACTTTGTAATAGTTGATGAAATTAAATTCAATCATTCGGTTCTTTGTTGAAAATGTCTTGATCAAAGCAATACTCTCATTTGATTGTATGCAAAGTTTGTTTTCATATTAATTCCGCTGCACAACTCTTTCATTTCCATCTTAATTTCAAACGTAAAATACAATCAAAACCAAACTCAGATCCAACATTCCCATACCGCCTTAGCCGAGTAGGGAACTGTAGGATCGTATACGGACCCAATTGAGTCTATCAGAAGAACTATTCCTGATCTGAACGGCGGAAACAGACAAATCAGGTTCAATTCACCGAGTATTTACTTTCAATTGTTGATTATATTGATCTGGATAACGTTTACAATCGAGTCAACACTTCGGCAGCACTTCGTGGCTCACCGGAGGACAACACCTAGAACTATTATTTGATTTCGCCCCAAATGACACTATATATAGTGTCTCTGATTTCGCTCCTAGCTACATAACAACATCAGGAGCGGAATCAGCATTTAACATCATGAGCGAAATCAGCATATAAGACACTATGAGCGGAATTAGAACCTAAGAACTCTCGGGCGGAATCAGAACAATGAGGGGTTTCGCTCCAAATGACAACATGTCATTTGGAGCGGAATCACTTCCTAAAACAGATTTCTAGGATTCCGTGTCCCGTTCTATCCTAATCTATACAAGACTCGATACAAGACGTAGACGACAGACGGATGCACCAACAAACTCCTCCTCGGATGTTGACGGAGTCTTCAGTGTCGAGTCTTCGCATCTTCAGTCTTTATCAGTCCCTGGGCTTCTCTTTTGAAGTATCTGACGCTGTAAGTATCCTCAAACTCTATCTTCTCTTTCACCTTTTCATCACCAACATACTCCTTCCTTTAAATGTCTTCAGACTCCCCCTTTCGATATGCTGGGATCGTAGCCTGGCTTGTTAAACTCAACGAGTCCTCAGGTATCGGAACCTGACTCTTCCTCAAACCTGTACATTCTCTACCACAAACATAAGTTTTCTAATATTAAACTTTAACACACTCAGACACCACTTGTAAATATAACAAAAATGATCTAACATTTATAGTCTCTGATGAACCACTTGAAGAAGTATCAAATTCAAAACTTCTGATGACCACTTGTAACAATACTTAAAATTCTTTCACATACAACACTCCCAAACCAGTTCGTCAAGTTTAGCACTTGGAATTTTGAAAATCAGCTCTCCAACACCAGTTGTCGAAAATCTTTTTGAATTTTTCAAAATTTATGCTAAAACACACTAAAATCTTTTTAGGATTTTTGAAATTAAACAAAATGCAGTAAAGAACTATTTACAAACAATATTTTTGTGAGTTTGTATAAGAGGATCATATCAGTTTTTGAGACAAATCACTAACACCGTTAAGCTTTAAACATTTTAAGTTCTAAACGATTCACTTAGATTGTCAGTATACTGGTCCACTTAAATTCTCACACAAAGTTCAACTGCTTCGAGATACGATATTAATGTCTTAAGCACTTAAACTTAGTCATGTGTCCCACCTCAGAATATACTCCCGTATCCAGATCCCAATATTCAGTCTTACAGGTGAGTATACCACAGATGATATCTGTAAGGGGTTATAATGCGAGGGCCGTGAGAGCTCAGGTCGATACTTCCGTATACGCAGAGAGATGACGGCTTCGACTTTTGGTGTGTACCCTTTAGAGGATCTTTTGTTACAACAGCAATGACTATCAATTTTATTGTTTCATCAATTTGCTGAGGGCGGCGCTATATTTCAAGCAAGCAGAAAGTATTCTCCGGGGACTAGGCCATTGATTCCGCAAAATCAGAAGTCCCGGGATAATACCCCAGATATCACTGAGTATAAAGACCTAGTATCTCAGAAAGAGGGACCTTTCAAACAAGATTTCGGGGGTTACCCATATATTCGAGAGATGTTTCCCCACGATATAAGCAAGTTTTGAATTTAGGTTTATATCTCGTCACAATCTACTAAATGTGTAAAAACCTACTGACACATCATCAGTGAGACCGTTTATCACATTTGACTTTCCATTTCTTTAGCATGTTGTGATAGTCCACTGATGTACTATCATTTCCTCTTTTTTACAACAAAACTCATTTTTGATTTTATTATGTTTTTGTCTTTTTCAAATTTTCAAATGTTTTTGGATTTTCTGAAATTTCTTACTCCCCCTAAAATGCAAACACATTTTAGGAAATTTGAAAACAAACTGTACAATAAAGTGACAACCGATATCGAATTGCTTCAATTCGCCATCCACTTGGCATAAACAATCAGAACTCCCCCTCACAACAAACCATTTTCTCATTTAGATTTCAAAACACTTAAGTTTGTTTTAATCAAAATGATTTTTCCGGAAAATAAGTTTGTTTTTACCACTTGTAGGGGCATGGTTCATCATATTGTCTTTCAACCACTTATATGAAAATTACATCAAGTTCAAATTAATGACCTTGAGTAATTACTATGTCAAAACAAATCTCTGTATCACTTGTATGATGAACTCATCAAAATAAAATTTCAAGATAAATGCCGATACCTACTCCACACTTACCAACCTGGGAGTTCCGGCATAGTCCATCACTTGTATACATTTAAACATTTTTTTTAAAAATTTCCACAAACAACAATTTTTATAAAAGATGCCGATTCCTGATCCACGATTACAAACTTGGGATCTCCGGCAAGTCCAGAGACTTACTGTTCATAGTATGTACCATCCCAGTCACAAACCAGGGATGGTTCAACTTTATCTTTCTTCGTCTTCTTCTCATAGAACTCTTTAACCCCTTTGACTTTTCGATCAATCATTTCCCAGTCACAAACCAGGTTTTGGTGTTTCAACATCAAAAACCTTTTTATCATCATAAAATTGTTTTGATATCTCAACTTTACCAATTTTCTTTTTAAAATTTTCAGCCCGAAGTGGTGGAAAATTATCATAATCCACAGTCGGAACTGATTCTTCACTTTTTGAAACAACCTGTGGCTCCTCTAATTTTGTGGAATCAGATTCATCGTCAGAAGATAGCTCCTCTGATTTCGACCTATCAAAAGATAGCTCTTCTGATTTCGAACTATCAGAATCATCGCTAGAACTATCAACAGACTTCTTAACAACCCATTTATGGTTGTCAGATTTAGCTCTTTTGTTGTAGAACTTGTTTGAACATTCACCAATTTCAAATTTTGAGTTTTTGAATAATTTGGTTCGGTCAATTGGTGGTTCAAACTCAATCACTTTCTCTTTCTGTTTACGAGAAACTCCCTGTTTTGATGGTATTGCCTTAGAACAATCTCTGGCAATATGTCCAACAGTGTTGCATTGGAAACAGGTTCTCGTATCTTTCATCTGATCAGCAAATTTCATCTCTTCTTGCTTCTTTGCAAGGAATTCTTTGTTCGATTGTCTCCAGAATTCTTTCTTTTCTTTTTCTTCTGCTGATGTACCTGAAATAAATATCATCTTTGATTTAAAATCACGAACATATTTTTCATTTTTCTGTTTTTCTGTTGGAATAAATCCAAGACCTTTCTTTTTGAAATTACGGTTTTGGTTTGGTTTCTTTTGAAAACCAGAACCAAAACTGTAACCCTTTTTCTTGTTTAAACGTTGTTGAACTCTTGAGGTGTATTTTTTAGGTTTTTCTTTAAGATTTAAATCTTTTATTTCAGAAATATTAATTTCGGTTAATTTGAAAACCTTTTTGATCAATTCAGTTTTAACACCTCTTATTGGAAATTCCTCATCAAAATATAATTTGACAAAATCATTCAAAGTATATGCAACTTTAAACGTTTCGTCATTCAAATTAGACTTTGATAACAGGAATTCTTTGTTATAAACCCTTTTAACTGAAGACTTTGGACTGTTGACTGTCGAACTCGAACTTTCAGAACCAGACTTTGACTCTGACTCTGACTTTGACTCTGACTTTGACTCCAACTTTGACTCCTCGATTTCATCTTTATCCAACACCTGATCGACGAATTTCTTTATTAACTCGGACTCATGATCAGTGTCAGATGATGTAAACGTGACATCTATATTTTCTGGCAAATTGACTGACGACTCCGACTCCCACTGTAAATTTGTTGCTTTTTCGACTCTTTCCTGATTTGGATTTCTGGGCAAATATCCATTTTCTAGCGGGGGTGGACACTTGTTGTAACCGACATCTTGTTTCTTACCAGAATCCTTTTTGTCAGTCTTTTTCTTTGTGTCACTCTTCTTCTTGTTCTTCTTTTCTGGAGTCTTTTCTTCAGTCACTTTTCCATCATCATTCTTTTCTTCAGTTACTTCATCCTCTTCAAATGCCTTCATGCCTTCAACAGTCGGATAAATCCTGTCAATAATATAAGAAGTACATGAGTAACTTTTCAACAAACGATTAACTCTTTTCGTTTCGATTCTTTGCAATTCCAGCTTCTGTTCTAGCACAGCACACTTCTCAATGTAATTATTCACCACTTTTTGCTTTATCATGAAAGCTCCTTGAAGTGTCTTCATTGCTGTAGCTTGTTCTTCACTAGTTTGATTATACTGGTTCATAGCTTTGTTCAACACATCATAAGATTCCTTCAAACTATTCAAGTTATAAATCAATGTACTGTTCTGCTTTTTTATAGCTTCACAGTTTTCACATTTCACAGGAATCTTTTTAGCATCGACTTCTTCATCAACCTTGAATTTTTGAACTTCAACCTTTACTTTCCTTTTGATCACTGGAACTTCTTTATCGTCACTACTAACTGGTGTCTTTACCTTTTTCTTTTTCTTCTTTGCTTTCTCATCTTCACTGTCACTCTCAGCCATCGTTTTGAAATGAGCTGTCAAACTTCTTGACCAATATTCACTATCATCATCACTATCCTCTTCAACTCGTGCAACAAAAGCTGTGTGAGCTATAGCTTGATCAGGAACATAATTATCCCATGTGAAATTTTCCCAGCTAAACCCTTCAGGTAACCTTTCATCATCTTGATCTATTATCAATGTACTACCATCAGCTCTTTTTGAAGAATCTTGATTAACCACACAAGCTCTCTTTCTAGAGTCTTCAATCACATTCCTTCCATGTGCAGTTTGTGCTTGATGTTGATGTTGTTGAGATGGTTACTGAGCAACTTGATGATAGATGGCTTTTCGGTAGTAATCATTGTTGTTGTTAAAAGGATTCTGAGCTCCACTTGCTTCGCGATTGGTGCACTCCCTCTTGAAGTGACCCTTCTCCCTGCAACGAAAACAAGTGACTTTAGATTTGTCAAAACCTAAAGTAGAAACACCAGCCTCACGAAGATCATCTCTTCCAGTGATTTGCTTGAATTTCTCAGCTCTCCTCAACACGCTGGCCAAGCACCATTTTATGTCCATCAGTTCCATCTCTTCAGCATCGATCTGGTCGTAATCTTCCTTTGTCAGCATTGGATTCCCAATTCGACCTGCAACAAAACTACCATAAGATTCAAGAACAGTTCCCAATAAAGACATATGGCTTTTTGCTAACTCTTCAGAATATTCCTGATCATTTTCAATGTTCAATACAATGTTGCATTGAAGCTTTTTGCCATTTCTTGTTGTTGAAACGTTCGGATCAAAAGATGGATATGATGAAAAACTTGTGTTGCTGTTTGATCCTTTGGAAGAACTTTCAGATGGACTCTTTGCATTGAATGGTGTTTGAACTTTCGGTGACAAGTTGATAGATTTATCACTAACACCACCTTTGTAGTAAAGACCGATGTCTTGTTCACCGTCGAAATCTTTCATTCTCAAGACTTTTCTCTGCTCCATTTCCTGAGCTTCAATCTTTTCAATGAACTTGCTGAGTGTTAAACTGCTAAAACCTTTCTTGTTTCTAAGCATCATGAGATATGTGCCCCAAGTCTCGTGTGGCAAAGCATCAGCAAGCTTCTCGATCAACTCTTCATTATCTTTCTTAATACTCAATCTCTTCATATTAGCTAGCAAATTACAGTATCTTTCTATTATCTGCCTTGTGCTTTCATTTTTCAACCCTCGAAACAAATCGAACTCTTTCTTCAAAAGTGATTTCTTGTTTTTGACCATCTCTTGACTCCCATGAAACTTCGATCTTAATTCTTTCCAGATTGAATAAGAAGTTCCATTATGTTGCAATAACACCAAGATGTATTCTTTCACTGCTTGTTGCAATAAACTCAGCATCATTTTCTCATCTTTGTACTTCTTTCTAGCATCGGCACTAAGATCTTTTATTGGAACCACTTCTTCGTCATCATTCATCGGTCGAATGTATTTCGTCTCGATACATTCCCAAGAATCTAAGTAATTTGCTTGTACCCAGTTTTCGAACTTTTCTTCCCAAATTTTGTACTCTTCGATGTTCATGAGTTTCGGCGGCTTTTGCATCGTGCCCGTTTCATTTTCCAACATCGTGTTCTGTGCAATACTCATCGGGGTAACAGGGGCAGCGAATGCGTTATAAAATTCTTCGTCCATGATTCGAATTTAAAAAAATTCTCAAACAGACTGTTTGGAGCGGAATCTGAATGTTGAAGTTTGAAGCGGAATCTGAGTTTGAAGTTTGGAGCGGAATCTGAGTTTGAAGTTTGGAGCGGAATCAACAATGTACTCAGGAGCGGAATCACAATGTACTCAGGAGCGTAAAAAGAAGATATGTTGTTTGGAGCGGAATTAGCACAAAATGCAATTTAGAGCGGAATCAACAAAAACTTTGGAGCGGAATCAACAATTTTCGAGCTGAATCACTGTGACGTCATCATATCAATCGAGCAATTATGAGCGGAATCACAAAAATAACCAGTTTTAGTTCGAATTAACTGCTGATACTTTCAAGGCTTTGTTAGATACTAATTTCGAGCACACTGTGCAAAACTCAGAACAATTCGACGACTTTTTCTCGGTCAATTTGTAAAAAACAGTATAGAAGGTGTAGAAAAACAGAATTTTCGGCTGAATTGACAAGAGCTCTTCCTCCTTAGCTCTGATACCACTTGTAGGATCGTATACGGACCCAATTGAGTCTATCAGAAGAACTATTCCTGATCTGAACGGCGGAAACAGACAAATCAGGTTCAATTCACCGAGTATTTACTTTCAACTGTTGATTATATTGATCTGGATAACGTTTACAATCGAGTCAACACTTCGGCAGCACTTCGTGGCTCACCGGAAGACAACACCTAGAACTATTATTTGATTTCGCCCCAAATGACACTATATATATTGTCTCTGATTTCGCTCCTAGCTACATAACAACATCAGGAGCGGAATCAGCATTTAACATCATGAGCGAAATCAGCATATAAGACACTATGAGCGGAATCAGAACCTAAGAACTCTCGGGCGGAATCAGAACAATGAGGGGTTTCGCTCCAAATGACAACATGTCATTTGGAGCGGAATCACTTCCTAAAACAGATTTCTAGGATTCCGTGTCCCGTTCTATCCTAATCTATACAAGACTTGATACAAGACGTAGACGACAGACGGATGCACCAACAGGAACTTCCTTTCCATCTTCATTGATCCAGGTCACAGTATCTTATCTATTGGGGTTAAGGTTAGGAGCCTGTAAGTTAATAAGGACCAGGTATATATCTAACTAAGCTGCTGGCCATAGCCATTGGCCATCATTCACTACTTCAGCTAGTTTGGAGTGGATATGGAACCCTGCTTGCTGAATCTTTCAAGGCGTGATAACACTCCCAATTAGATCCACATTTAACCATTTTCATACCAAGTTGATGTCGCCATGCCATCCCCAATCTTCGACAACATGTTATTGGGAATAGTTGTTCTAAGTTTCAAAATTTTCCTCCACCCCCAACTATTCCCTTGCTTCAATGGAACATCCCAAAAACATCTTTGTTTCAACTTGTATGTATGAATCCATTTTACCCATAAAGATTCTCTATTAGTGATAAGACTCCAAACATGAAAGGTCATCAACTCTTTATTAACATCTTCAACTCGTTTAATACCCAAACCACCTTCACACCTTGGCCGACACACATCTTTCCATGCAACTTTAGCATTGCCTCTTCCCACCGAACCACTCTTCCAAAGGAAGTCTCTCTTTTTCTTCTCAAGATCTTTAATGATACGTTTTAGCAGAATGAACACCGACGCCCAACAAACATGCATAGAAGACAAGACTGACCTTATTAGTTGAAGCCTACCCGCAAAGGATAGGAACTTGTTACCCCAAAAAGTGATTCTGCTCTCCATTCTTTCAACAAGCACTCTACAATCCTTGTATAATAACCTTGAAGAAATTAGAGTAACACCTAAGTAGAGCACAGGTAGACACCCCTCCTTGAATGACAAAAGATCAAGTATGTTCTGCTTAACCTAGCTGTTGACATTTGCAAAATAAACAGTACTCTGCGTTATACTAGGGACTAGCCCGGACATGTTCTTGAAGCTATCAAGCGTCTCTAATACAAGTTTAAATGATTTTACCTCACCTCTTGTAAACATGAGAAGATCATCCGCAAAACAGAGACTCACAATTCTTTGTTTATCACATTTATTATGAAATCGGAAGTTGATGGATGACGCCACCATGTGATCTAGCCGAAGGGTCAGAACTTCCATCACCAACGTAAATAAGTACGGGGACATCGGATCACCTTGCCTTAAACCCCTTTCACCTTTGAAAAACCCATTAAGGTTACTGTTAATACTCAGCGAAAACGTGGTGGTCGAGACACACGTCATAATCCATTTAATCATGCGTTCATGGAAACCAAACTGTGACACCTGTGCCTCTGCGACCATCAAACAAATACCAAACCAATGAAATATTGTATTTCATACTTGGGATTTGTATAAATATGTGTATCTTTTGCACGTATCAATTCTTGTTCGATTTCAAGCTTTAAATCGCTTTCTGAAGGTTATACACGCACTGATGCGCAAATATAACCAGTTTAATGCAACGAACACTCCGGAATAGTGAAATAGACTTAACATACCTTAAATAACCTTTACATAACTTAGAAATAAGTTTTGGAGGGTTTGGTGTGGCGAAATCAAGTTTATTCGCTTACAGGGACTAATTTCGACAAACTGCGAAAGTATGCCGATTTGTACTATAACGAACATTCCGGAACATGACCATAAATTAAACATACCCTAAATATATTTTACATAGCTTATAAATAGGCTTTGAGGGGTTCGGTGTGCTAAAATAAACTTTTTGGTCATTCAGGGACTAAAAGCGTCAAAAATTGCATAAGTTTGCATTTTCGCGCATATCTTACGTTCTGAATACATCCGGACATCCAAAACTTTATGTAATCATTAAAATATTTTATTTTAGTGATTGGCATGATAAAATTCCATTCGTCGCGTAATTTGGATCGTTTTTCGCATTCGTTCGTGTTTCGTCGTAATTAACCGAACAACGCAACCATATGACCAAACGAACCAACATCTGAGATATTTTTGAGCATGTTTCATGTTCCCTATACTTTAACTTCATTTTAGAGCCCTGAAATGGGATTAACGAGGCTTAAACGTGTCAAAAATGCATCAAAAACCATGTTTTGCACATTCAGGGACCAAAATTGACATTCTGCCATAGTTATCTTAAGAAGGGACCAAAATGAAAAATCTAAATTCCAGCTTGTTCCAGTTGTTCCCCTTATTTTCACATGGTTTTAATGAAACTAGGAGCTCCCATGGTTTCACAAAACCATGGGCACCTGTGTACGGATGAGATCGAAGCTCGTTTTACGATGAACGATTTTAACGGTTGTGAAAAAACTATATAAACCCCACCCCCTTTGCTCTCAAACTCACATTTGATCTGATTTTCATTCTCTAAGTTGAAGTCTTGCACTTCATACCTGAGAATAAATTGGATCAAACCTCCTTGGACCTTTTGTAAGTCCTCGTTCGTTCTTTTATGCATTTTTAGCGTGAAAGTCAAACTTTGTTTGACTTTCTGCATTGACCAGTTTATGGTCAATACGAAGTTTGTTTGAACTTCATAACGTGAGCGTAATCACGATGGTTTTAGTCTCTTATGACTATACCTACTGATTACCACGTTATCTAGGCATAGTGGCGAGTCGTAGATTCGGCCAAAATGCGTATTCTTGGTTATTTTGTAACCAAACTACTTTTAGGTATCAAAACCGTATGTTTTGATACCAAACCTGTTTTCTGACTTCGTTAAACATGTTTTAACATGTTTAGCTCGTCACTTTAGGTTTAGTGCTTATGTAGAGTCGTAAGTCAAGCGGTCTAAACAACCGCTTAGACTTTCGAACTAGACCCGTTTGGTCGATCATTAGGATCCAACCAAACATGTTTAGTGACCTTATTTGTATAGGGAATAACCTTCCGAGGTTATACCTTATGGTCACTTCGTTTAGTTAGTGGTATGATAGGTAATTTATATGGCTTAGGAAAATTACCAAAATGCCCTTTTTACGCATAAATTCATTTTAAGCATATGTAACCTAAATTTTGACATCTAAACTGATTAGGTAACATTATTAGACATGTTAAGGCATATAATACTTGTCATAGGACTAGTTAGGCGTTCCGAACGCGTTTTACGTGAACGACGCGTTAAAGTAGCGTAAGCTATCTTAACGAGTCGTAATCGGTCGTAAGCACTTAGCATAGGTTTCGTTTTAGTATGTAGGCTTTGTTAAACCATATTGCATGAGTTCTTACACTCATTTGGTTTACGAACCCTCATGCTACCGATCCTCCGATTAGGTCCGTTTATTAACATAGTTACCTATATTAGGTGCCGTTTGATTCTGTGATCCCTCTAGCTTTGCTTGCTTGTTGTTCAAGACTTCTAAGCACCCTCAAGTGAGTACATAGCCCCCCTCTTTTACTGTTTTCAACTGTTTTGGGGTGGAACACATGTGCCTACTTGTTACTTTCGTGTTTTCCATGTTTTCATATCATATACTTGCTATGTTCATTAGTACACTATTAGTACATGATTTCATTATGTTTTGCTATGTATGTTCACTTAACATGCTAGCGCAATTGTTTTACGTTTTGAACCATTTGTAACCATTTGATGTATGTGAACCATTTGTAACCATTTGATGTATGTGAACCATTTGTAATCGTTGGATGTATGTGAACCATTTGTAACCATTTGATGTATGTGAACCATTTGTAATTCTTTGATGTATGTGAACCATTTGTAAATGTTTGAACCATTGGGTTAGGGAAGTGATTAGGTAACGGGGCGGGTGTAATGTGTTGAAAGCATGGTGGATACGCCGCTGGTACTTCCTATATATAAGTGCTTTTAACACATTATATATCGTTGCGTTATCTAGATCACTTGGGTAAACGATTTTGAAACGATGTCACACAATGATGTTTTCTGAATAATATAAACCATACGAGTTTTGTTAACGAGTTTCTACGATATGTTTTACAACTTGATTTCATAAAACAAATGTTTTGGAGTTAAGAATCATGGCTACGAGATTTTATAAATCATATCCAACTTGATTTGAGATGGTTAATTATGTCGCAATACTATACTTTTCAAAATAAGGTTTTTAAATAAGTATTGCAACATGTAAAACGAGCCATGAATCTGACACTCATATAAAACCTATGTACTCGCCGGCATTTTTATGCTGACGTATTTTCACATGTGTTTCAGGTACAATAGTTGATGATGTTTGATGATGATATTGGTGTACGCTCACATAGGAATGGACGAGGCCTTAATGACTTAATAACAATGAAAATATATTTGTTCATGTTTTTGTTTCTAATTCCAATGTAATGAAATACATTTAATTCAATAAAACAAAACTGTTTAACCCATGGTTGTGAAACAATGATTCTGTTACAACACTCCCCGACGTTTCCGCCACGTTTTGTTATTTTACGTGGTCGGGGTGTGACAGAAAAGTTGGTATTGGATATTCATTTCCATTTCTGAAGAATACCCATTGAGGAAAATGACTCATTCCGTGCATTTTCGTTTCTGAAGAATACCCATCGAGGGAAATGAATATCCTTTGGTTTATTCCTTCATTTCCGTTTCTAAAGAATACCCATTGAGGAAAATAACTCATTCCGTGCATTTTCGTTTCTGAAGAATACCCATCGAGGGAAATGAATATCCTTTTGTTTAATCCTTCATTTCCGTTTCTGAAGAATACCCATTGAGGAAAATGACTCATTCCGTGCATTTTCGTTTCTGAAGAATACCCATCGAGGGAAATGAATATCCTTTTGTTTAATCCTTCATTTCCGTTTCTGAAGAATACCCATTGAGGAAAATGACTCATTCCATGCATTTTCGTTTCTGAAGAATACCTATCGAGGGAAATGAATATCATTTTGTTTAATCCTTCATTTCCGTTTCTGAAGAATACCCATTGAGGAAAATGACTCATTCCGTGCATTTTTCTGAAGAATACCCATCGAGGGAAATGAATATCCTTTTGTTTAATCCTTCATTTCCGTTTCTGAAGAATACCCATTGAGGAAAATGACTCATTCCGTTCATTTTCATTTCTGAAGAATACCCATCGAGGGAAATGAATATCCTTTTGTTTATTCCTTCATTTCCGTTTCTGAAGAATACCCATTGAGGAAAATGACTCATTCCGTTCATTTTCATTTCTGAAGAATACCCATCGAGGGAAATGAATATCCTTTTGTTTATTCCTTCATTTCCGTTTCTAAAGAATACCCATTGAGGAAAATGACTCATTCCGTGCATTTTCATTTCTGAAGAATAGCCATCGAGGGAAATGAATATCCTTTTGTTTAATCCTTCATTTCCATTTCTAAAGAATACCCACTGAGGAAAATGACTCATTCCGTGCATTTTCGTTTCTGAAGAATACCCATTGAGGAAAATGACTCATTCCGTTCATTTTCGTTTCTGAAGAATATCTATCGAGGGAAATGAATATCATTGATTTTTCTTCCTTCATTTCCATTTCTGAAGAATACCCATTGAGGAAAATGACTCATTCCGTTCGTTTTTGTTTCTGAAGAATGTCCATTGAGAGAAATATCAGGATTATTCCTTACATATCTTTGATGGGTTATTCTAAGCAAATAGATAAACACCCTAGATTCCATGCAAGACAGATATTTAACACAGCGTCACAGACAGACTCCTACGAATAAATTTCGGGACGAAATTTCCTAAAGTAGGGGAGACTGTGACACCTGTGCCTCTGCGACCATCAAACAAATACCAAACCAATGAAATATTGTATTTCATACTTGGGATTTGTATAAATATGTGCATCTTTTGCACGTATCAATTCTTGTTCGATTTCAAGCTTTAAATCACTTTCTGGAAGGTTATACGCGCACTGATGCGCAAATATAACCAGTTTAATGCAACGAACACTCCGGAATAGTGAAATAGACTTAAAATACCTTAAATAACCTTTACATAACTTAGAAATAAGTTTTGGAGGGTTTGGTGTGGCGAAATCAAGTTTATTCGCTTACAGGGACTAATTTTGACAAACAGCGAAAATATGCCGATTTGTACTGTAACGAACATTCCGAAACATGACCATAAGTTAAATATACCCTAAATATCTTTTACATAGCTTATAAATAGGCTTTGAGGGGTTCGGTTTGGTAAAATAAACTTTTTCGTCATTCAGGGACTAAAAGCGTCAAAAAGTGCATAAGTTTGCATTTTCGCGCATATCTTACGTTCTGAATACATCCAGACATCCAAAACTTTATGCAATCATTAAAATATTTTATTTTAGTGATTGGCATGATAAAATTCCATTCGTCGCGTAATTTGGATCGTTTTTCGCATTCGTTCGTGTTTCGTCGTAATTAACCGAACAACGCAACCGTACGACCAAACGAACCGACATCCGAGATATTTTTGAGCATGTTTCATGTTCCCTATACTTTAACTTCATTTTAGAGCCTTGAAATTGGATTAACGAGGCTTAAACGTGTCAAAAATGCATCAAAAACCATGTTTTGCACATTCAGGGACCAAAATTGATTTTCTGCCATAGTTATCTTAGGAAGGGACCAAAATAAAAATCTAAATTCCAGCTTGTTCCAGATGTTCCCCTCATTTTCACATGGTTTTAATGAAACTAGGAGCTCCCATGGTTTCACAAAACCATGGGCACATGTGTACGGATGAGATCGAAGCTCGTTTTACGATGAATGATCTTAACGGTTGTGCAAAAACTATATAAACCCCACCCCCTTTGCTCTCAAACTCACATTTGATCTGATTTTCATTCTCTAAGTTGAAGTCTTTCACTTCATACCTGAGAATAAATTGGATCAAACCTCCTTGTACCTTTTGTAAGTCCTCTTTCGTTCTTTTATGCATTTTTAGCGTGAAAGTCAAACTTTGTTTGACTTTCTACATTGACCAGTTTATGGTCAATACGAAGTTCGTTTGAACTTCATAACGTGAGCGTAATCACGATGGTTTTAGTCTCTTATGACTATACCTACTGATTACCACGTTATTTAGGCATAGTGGCGAGTCGTAGTTTCGGCCAAAATGGGTATTCTTGCGTATTTTGTAACCAAACTACTTTTAGGTATCAAAACCGTTTGTTTTGATACCAAACCTGTTTTCTAACTTCGTTAAACATGTTTCTTCACTTTAGGTTTAGTGCTTATCTAGAGTCGTAAGTCAAGCGGTCTAAACAACCGCTTAGACTTTCGAACTAGACCCGTTTGGTCGATCATTAGGATCCAACCAAACATGTTTAGTGACCATAGTTGTATAGGGAATAACCTTCTGAGGTTATACCTTATGGTCACTTCGTTTAGTTAGTGGTATGATAGGTAATTTATATGCCTCAGGAAAATTACCAAAATGCCCTTTTTGCTCATAAATTCATTTTAAGCATATGTAACCTAAATTTTGACATCTAAACTGATTAGGTAACATTATTAGACATGTTAAGGCATATAATACTTGTCATAGGACTAGTTAGGCGTTCCGAATGCGTTTTACATGAACGACGCGTTAAAGTAGCGTAAGCTATCTTAACGAGTCGTAATGGGTCGTAAGCACTTAGCATAGGTTTCGTTTTAGTATGTAGGCTTTGTTAAACCATATTGCATGAGTTCTTACACTCATTTGGTTTACGAACCCTCATGCTACCCGATCCTCCGATTAGGTCCGTTTATTAACATAGTTACCAATATTAGGTGCCGTTTGATTCTGTGATCCCTCTAGCTTTGCTTGGTTGTTGTTCAAGACTTCTAAGCACCATCAAGTGAGTACATAGCCCTCCTCTTTTACTGTTTTGGGGTGGAACACATGTGCCAACTTATTACTTTCGTGTTTTCCATGTTTTCATATCATATACTTGTTATGTTCATTAGTACACTATTAGTACATGATTTCATTATGTTTTGCTATGTATGTTCGCTTAACATGCTAGCGTAATTGTTTTACGTTTTGAACCATTTGTAACCATTTGATGTATGTGAACCATTTGTAATCGTTGGATGTATGTGAACCATTTGTAACTATTTGATGTATGTGAACCATTTGTAATCGTTTGATGTATGTGAACCATTTGTAAATGTTTGAACCATTGGGTTAGGGAAGTGATTAGGTAACGGGGCGGGTGTAATGTGTTGAAAGCATGGTGGATACGCCGCTGGTACTTCCTATATATAAGTGCTTTTAACACATTATATATCGTTGCGTTATCTAGATCACTTGGGTAAACGATTTTGAAACGATGTCACACAATGATGTTTTCTGAATAATATAAACCATACGAGTTTTGTTAACGAGTTTCTACGATATGTTTTACAACTTGATTTTATAAAACAAATGTTTTAGAGTTAAGAATCATGGCTACGAGATTTTATAAATCATATCCAACTTGATTTGAGTTGGTTAATTATGTCGCAATACTATACTTTTCAAAATAAGGTTTTTAAATAAGTATTGCAACATGTAAAACGAGCCATGAATCTGACACTCATATAAAACCTATGTACTCGCCGACATTTTTATGCTGACGTATTTTCACATGTGTTTCAGGTACAATAGTTGATGATGTTTGATGATGATATTGGTGTACGCTCACATAGGAATGGACGAGGCCTTAGTGACTTAATAACAATGAAAATCTATTTGTTCATGTTTTTGTTTCTAATTCCAATGTAATGAAATACATTTAATTCATTAAAACGAAACTGTTTAATCCATGGTTGTGAAACAATGATTCTGTTACAACACTCCCCGACGTTTCCGCCACGTTTTGTTGTTTTACGTGGTCGGGGTTTGACACAAACCCTGTGATCGTGTGTTTTAAAAAATCCCTATCCACCGTATCATAAGTTTTTGGATATCAATTTTAAAAACACACCTGGGAGGCCCTACGTTTCTATGATAATTATGCATTAGCTCTTGCATTAGGATAATATTATCCGAAATACGTCTACCCGGAATGAACGCCGACTAGTTTATACTAACCAGATCTTGTAAACCGTTCTTTATTCTATTCGTAATAATTTTGCTTAGACACTTGTAGATGGTGTTGCAACAAGACATAGGCCTATAATCCGTCACATATTCTGGCGTAGAGATCTTGGGGATTAAAGCTAAAATAGTGTGATTTACCTCCTTTAGAAGCTTTCCATTCCTGAAGAACTCCCCGAACAGCGTGGCACACATCACACCCAACTATGTTCCACGCTTTTTTATAGAAAACTGATGAGAAACCATCAGGGCCAGGAGCTTAATTATCCCCTATGTCAAAAATAGCATTTCTTATTTCATCATCCGAAACCTTCGCAGCCATTGTTTGCGCTTTCGCCAAGCTTAACTTATTAACAAACATTTTAGGCGATGGTTTATCCAAGCCATTATCTTTCTGACCAAGGAAGTTTTCGTAATGCTCAAGGAGTGCTTTCGAAGCATCAGCTCCTTCATATTGGGTACCATTAGTATCTTTTATAACCTCAATTCTACTTCTGTGATTTTTGCTGTTAACTGAATTGTGGAAATAAGTTGTATTGGTATCTCCAGCTCCTAGCCATTCAACTTTAGCTTTTTTTTTGAGGAAGCATTCTTCATCAACCAAAGCATAATTAAAAGCTTTAAAGATAACAGCCTCCTTGTGCTGAAGCTCATCATTACTCGGGTCATTATCCAGCTGGACATGTACATCATCCAGCTCCTTGCGAAGCTGAGCCACCTTTTTGTGAAGATTCCCTTGGTCACGTAGTAGCTTCCTTAACGGCGACTTCATCTTTCTCATTTTTGTCACTAGCCTGAACATGTGACATCCCTCAATCTCCTCATCTCACCCCTTATTAACCACTTCAAAAACCTTCCTTGCTAGCAATGAAGTTAGCAAACTTGAACGGTCTTGGCTTCTCTTTAGTCAGGGACGGTAGCTTTAGGATACACGGCGTATGGTCTGAAATCCTGTTGGGGTGGAAAATCGCACAAGCTGCTGGAAACATATCTATGAAGTGAACATTGGCCATTATTCTATCAATTTTCTTTATAACACCAATTCCCTTCTTAGGTTTTTGCTTCCACGTGTAATGGACTCCCGTACTATTGACATCAAACACTTCCAAATCGTCCACACATTCTTTAAAGTCCTGCATGCAAATATTCACTTTGGACGACCCAAATAAGTTATCTTCTAAGTTCAGCGATGAGTTAAAATTCCCTAACATTACCCATGGTTTATCACGGACTAATGCTTTATGGTGTCGTAAACTCTCCCATAAATGTTGTCTATTTTTATAGTAGTTATCCGCATAAATAAATGAGCAAAAGAGGATTTTGGAATCCCTTTTAAACTTTATTTAAGCATGGATAACTTGACTAGTTTGATCCAAAATCATAACATCTACATCCGCCGTATTCCAGCCCAGAATGATTCGAGTACCCTTTGGACATCAATTACCATTTGAAGTCCAATCCCAAGACCTCCAGATCTTACTACACACATTTGAGAGATTACTAATATCAACATGTGACTCAATAATCGCACAAACCTGTAGCCGGTTCTCTACAATGACTTGACGAACCTCTTTTTGTTTCAGAGGGCGGTTCAACCCCCTTATATTCCAGGAAGCTTACTAGACATGGGAAACATTCTCACCGGGAGTGCTTGCCCCCTCAGATTTCTTCCGGTCTCCCACCAAGGATTGGATCGTTTCATTATACACCTCTTCAACTTCCTCATCATCGGAATTATCACCTTTAGTCTCATGCTTATCATTGTTTAACATGTTGCGTTGTATCTCTCCCTTGCTATGCCCACTTTTTTGAATTGTACTTTCCACTTCCCCACCCAACAACTCAAATTTATTGCTAGTCTTTACTCGATTCACATCCTCCAACGGCACCGCAATGGTCGCCTTTTCCAATTCATCAATAACATTAATAATCCTTGGCTCATGCTTAGTCTTTTTAGGAACCGGCCTATACTCAAACCTCGTCCCTTGTTTCTTCGTCGGGAATCCATACTTAGCCTTGTTTTTCATTTTTACCATCTCATATCCGTCCTCCAACTTTTGATCATCATCCTTTGTTTGTTTGATTTGTTGTTTCGGGCATTTCGAGTCTGTATGCCCAAACACCTTGCACATGTTGCATCTAGGAGGCTGCCATTCATATTCTATCTTAACCAAACTCTTAGAAAAACTGTAACACCCCGAAAACGAGTTTGGTAATCAAACTCCGTTAATACTAAAAGACGGGTAAAGTACCGTTAGTAGTAAAAATAACCCGGTAAATATTTGGATTTAAATAAGAAATCCTAATATTAAACACAAACGAATCAAAGTTTTAAGGAATTAAGTTTATAAGAGCCTGAGTTAACGGGACTTAAAATAAAACGGGTTATAACTCCCGGAACCCACTAAATAACTAGGAATATCAACCTAGTTAGTCTAGTGTTTTAAAAATAATGAGGGAACTTGATGTAGTAACCTTTATAAACCTGGGTAAAGTTGAGGGACTAAAATGGTTAAAATGAGAAAATGGGTTTTTATTAATTAAAACTAAAAACACCAAAACACACACCTTTGTGTGTGTTCTGGTCGCACAAAACACAGGAGCCAAGAAGGGCTCTCAAGCTCAAACCCTAGCAAGCATAAAATCAACAAATTGAAGGGGTAAATCCAACCCAAATCGAAATCCAAGCACGAATTCGTGATCACCTCGATGAAGGGATCATAAGGTATGCCAAATTTCATTATTTAGCTCCATCTTGAATTCTTGGTGAACATATGAAATCGAAAATTTGGCTTGCATGATTGAAGTTTGGATGAAATTAGGATGAAATCATGTCTAGGAGCAAACCCTAGTCAATAATTTGTTGAATTAGTGTTCATAGATATGAAGTTCATCACCATCCATTTATGTGTTAAACGGGTTTTGTAGAAATATGATGAACACTTGAATTAAGGTGTTAAATGGATGAACATTGAAGTAGGGATCCTAGTTCTAGGTGTAGTTCATGTACACTAGACATAGAGGCATGATTTTGATACTAAAACTTGGTTAAAATGATGACCATGATTAGATAAAATATGTGTACAAAATCGCGCCTACAAGATGTTTGTTAAAATGCCCGAATGAATATTGAAAAGAAGATTTTATGAGAGACATGCGTAATTGGCTAGTTTGACTAATTACGTGAAATATGGGTTAAAACGGATTCTAATCATAATGATGATTTAACTTAATTATGCCTACGGTATGATTAAAGGTAGTTGACTTCTAAAAGTCAAACTAACCAATGATGAAGTCGAATAGTAGTTTCGGCAAGAAATCCGTAAAATGAAATAGTCATAAGTAATGATGACTAATCTAATCGTCTTACGGATTATGATAATAGTTTGACGCTTGACAAGCTAGATGGAAGCTTGGGAAGGAAGCGGGTCAAACGAGTCAAGTATGAAGGAAAGCGCATTTAGGATGCGAGGTAAGTCAAGACTTACACCTTTTATTTAATACCTAATTGTTTTATAGGTTATGAATCATAGAAAGTCATGTTTGAATTATGATGTTCCGACACGACATGTGCGGTTCGGAACAAAAGACAATGGTAATAAACCATGTATAATGGTTAAAAAGAGCTAAAACGATTAATTGGTCATGCAATGTCTAAATGGTAATGAGTTTTTAATGGTTACCTTATAAGGTAAATCAATACAATTAATAAGGGTAAAACGGTAATGTGGTCACTCATTGACGATAACCGTTAGTTTTGAAGGACACTTTATGGCGTAAGATATAAAGGGGTCAAAATAATCAAGAAATAGATTTATAAGTAAATTGACCGTACGGTGTAAACCGGTACAAGTCATGTAGAAGAGATGATAATAAATCCATCTCGCAAAAGTAAACGGTCATTTAGACCAAATGGGTCAAAAAGTGAAAATATCACCCTTTGACAATATCGGCTAATGTTTTGTTGAGTTGCATGATTACATGAATAAATATCGATTGAAATGTTGACATCGCTATTACTTAGCGGCTACTAAGGCAAGGTATAAAAACGGGTCAATATATTGATTCGAGCCAGGTATGTATAATTGGTCAATTCATCATTAGAACTTGAAGTTCAATGAGGGCTAAACAAGTTAAAATGGACATTGGGTTATCTTTTAAGTAAACCGAATGATTTAAGTTATAGTCTTTGTGTTTTGAAAACATAATGGCTATTGAAACAAGATCCTAGTTTAAAAAGTGGAATTTTGGTCAATTACGACATGAAAAGTCTTTTGTTGTAAAGAAAGGATTTAAGATGACCAAAACGCCCTCGTAAGCAAAATCGAGCAAATGAACCTTAAGAGTTGTTTAAAAAACAAGTTATATGATCAAGCAAATACTTTGAATAAGTATAAAGAGTGAAAAGGGTAAATCTTGGGTCAAATGACTCAATATGGGTCTTTGCCGTAAAATGATAGTCCGAGGGATTAAACTCGGAATATATGTATCTCCACATTAAATCCACCACAAATATAGTTGTTGTGGAAGATTACTTGGTAAGAAATGTGGAAATATAAAGCTAGATACAAATGAAAGCGAATCGTGTTTAAAATATACTTAAATACCCTTAACGGGTCAAAATAAGCATATGAGCGAAAACAGGTTAAGAATGCGTAAGAAACGCGTGATTCGAACCTAATATGGTAGATAACCTTAATTTGAAGAAGTGTATGTGATATAAAGATCAAACAAATATGTTTGTTTGATAAAATGCATAAACGGGTTAAAATTCGATAAAAAGGTAACGAGTCGAAGGCTTAGAAGTCTCAAAATTTATTATGTTGGATGTTGGATTTAAACTCCATATGATGGAGAATTAAATTACGGACGTGTAGGAAAAAGAATCGGGTAAAACGGATTAAAAACGAGAGAGTTATGCTCGTTTCCATGAAATCGGGTCATGCTGGGAATATGCAGCAACTGTTTAAGCAACAATCTGTGAAAAAGGGGCCTAGGCGTAGCGCGACGCCCCTAGGCGTTGCGCGATGCCCCCTAATTCTGGAAAATTGTTAAATTTTGTTTGTTTGACGCAGGTAACTTGTTTAAACTTATTATTTAACTATCAAAACTAACTTTTAAGTTGGTTTTGATCATAGGTGATCGCCAAGAGTGCCCGGATGAAGATCAAGCTCGATGAGGAACCGAACACGATAAAATACAAGCTTCCGCGCGGCGTTTCGTCGTATCTTTTAAACGACGAATTCAGTTACATTAAGTTGTATATTTTTGAAATGTTGTAAACATGTGGGAATGTTAGTATGAAAAGTTTTTGTAAAGTCACATTTTAGCATTAAAATGTGTATTTTATTATCAAAATCTTGATTTATTAAGTTGGGTGTTACAAGTTGGTAATCAGAGCTCATGGTTAAAGAATAAAGTGTGTTCGGTTCGAGGCTTGATCGCAAATCCGGTAAGTACATGTATGTTAATAGTTTAGCATGCTAAAGTGTTGTAAACAACACATAGGGCTATCGTGTGATACACGTTACCCCAATTAAAATGATTGATATAGTTGACGAAAATACGCGCGTTGACGCGTATAGTAGAAAAAGCCTTGTATTATAATACAGGCGATTATTGAAGTTGACATTACTAACTGTTGTGAATGTTTTAATTGAAGGACACTCGCGTTTGAAGACGACAAGAGTTGAACGAATTGTGGATATGATGATGGAACGGTCCGAGATATGACAAGAAGAGCATACTCATCAAGGACCTAAATCGCGTAACGATCGCAAATAAGTAATGGCAAGAAAGCCCCTTAGGGCAAGCATTTACCAGGTGCACGTTTAAATTATTGCATGAATAGAAATATGCAACAAATACGTAGAAACTGATAGTTGCATAAGTAGATTGAAAACTTGGAAAAACCTAAATAGAATACCTATCCAGAATATTGTTTCCAAGAGAAATAAATAGAGGTGTTACTTACATGGGGTGTGATGTGAAAGTTATAAAAGGGTCATGTATGTCATGTGTTGATCGCCTACTCTGGCCAAGTAGGTAGTGAACACATGATACCATGAACTTTTTATGATGGACACGCTTACACCCGATGTAGTAAGGACGGGGTGAGTGGGACAAATTAAAAAGGTACCCAAATGAATCAGATAAGAAAAATATCTGATCATAATGTAAACGCACAGCCGAGTGACAGAAGCGTATTATATTAGGATAATGAGCCCGAGAGAAGGGACAAAGAAACATGTAAAACGATTAAGATATGCACTGGGAGGGGGTGTACTTACACTCGAACCCGGATAATGCAAACATGTAAAATGATTAGGATATGCTTTGGGAGGGAGTGTACTTGCACTCGAACCCGGAAAATGCAAATATGCCTCTTAACGGGCCGTTTTTGTAAAACATCAAACTTGAGGACAAAGTCGGAATATAAACACGAAGCGAGGTCTTAATGCATACCGGGAGGGTTGCAATAATAACGACTTCGGTACAACACCCGGTTGATGGGTAAGAATTAAACGCATGTGTAGACCGAGAAACGGGAACTCGGATGGAAAGTTAAAAGACTCGGGTTTTAAGTCATAACTAAAAGACGACAAGATAATGTAAATAGAAATTTTGAATAAATTATGTTCAACTATTTTGAAGTTGAACGGGTCAAATATAATATCATACCGGACGGCATGAGTAAACGCAAGCAGGATAATGGTAGCGTCAAATGCAAAAGAGTAATGAGCCCGGTAATGGGACATAACCAAATAAGAATATATGCAAACCAAATAATAGTAAGCATAAGAAGAACTGACGCATAAATGACGTGAGAAGTCATAAAGTCGGAAAATTGTCCGAAAGAAAACAATTGTAGCCACGAAACTACAATCAAGGTTAATGGAACCTAAGCTTGAAACCAAATGATTCTTCAAACAAAACAGGGTGCCTTGACACCAAACATGTATTTTAAGAATGACATGAGCAAGGAATGATCTACGGGATCAATATAACCTTTGGGGTTATAAATAATGGAAAGGTCTACGAGACTAAAACGACCCACGGGTCATGATTAGAAAGAAATAAATTATAAGGACTTCGCCTTAAAAGGGTGAAAGTCTAATCAAAATAGCCCATAAGGCTAAGTGATAAAACCTACGGGTTAATTAGACAAAGCGAGAGAATCAGTTGAGAATCCTCGCATAAAACAAAGACTGTAAAAGAATAAATTTTGGACTGTCAGTATCCCGGTATGGATAATTGACAAAAGTTAAAGAGAAGATGCCAAACAAAAACTTCAGTTTTGGTAAGAAATAACGTTTTTACAAATATGAATTCTATAGACATATAAATAGTAAGCATGAAAGATATAAGTCTTGACACTAATAGGTGCAAGACGATGTATTCGAAAAGTGATACTTTTGAAAATAAAAAGTTGATATAAAATTTGGCATGACGTGACATGATCACGGTCAAAAGTGCAATGTGAAGTACAATCACATTAGAGCCGAGCGACGAATATCGCTAAGTTAACTAAACTAGTGGAAATAACGAGATTACGTTATTTCAAGTTGCACTATGTCGTAGGAGATACGTAGACAATTAGTAACCAAAAAGATGTTACCATATTTTTCTGGTAATACTAACAATTGGTTAAAAGTATAAGTAATGTTTAAAAGATTTCTCGGATCAAATACATTGAGTTTAAACTCAAAGAATTATGTAAGAAAAGGTTTCGGGGACGAAACCTCTTTAAGGGGGTAGACTTGTAACACCCCGAAAACGGGTTTGGTAATCAAACTCCGTTAATTCTAAAAGACGGGTAAAGTATCGTTAGTAGTAAAAATAACCCGGTAAATATTTGGATTTAAATAAGAAATCCTAATATTAAATACAAACGAATCAAAGTTTTAAGGAATTAAGTTTATAAGAGCCTGAGTTAACGGGACTTAAAATAAAACGGGTTATAACTCCCGGAACCCACTAAATAACTAGGAATATCAACCTAGTTAGTCTAGTGTTTAAAAAATAATGAGGGAACTTGATGTAGTAACATTTATAAACCTGGGTAAAGTTGAGGGACTAAAATGATTAAAATGAGAAAATGGGTTTTTATTAATTAAAACTAAAAACACCAAAACACACACCTTTGTGTGTGTTCTGGTCGCACAAAACACAGGAGCCAAGAAGGGCTCTCAAGCTCAAACCCTAGCAAGCATAAAATCAACAAATTGAAGGGGTAAATCCAACCCAAATCGAAATCCAAGCACGAATTCATGATCACCTCGACGAAGGGATCATAAGGTATGCCAAATTTCATTATTTAGTTCCATCTTGAATTCTTGGTGAACATATGAAATCGAAAATTTGGCTTGCATGATTGAAGTTTGGATGAAATTAGGATGAAATCATGTCTAGGAGCAAACCCTAGTCAATAATTTGTTGAATTAGTGTTCATAGATATGAAGTTCATCACCATCCATTTATGTGTTAAACGGGTTTTGTAGAAATATGATGAACACTTGAATTAAGGTGTTAAATGGATGAACATTGAAGTAGGGATCCTAGTTCTAGGTGTAGTTCATGTACACTAGACATAGAGGCATGATTTTGATACTAAAACTTGGTTAAAATGATGACCATGATTAGATAAAATATGTGTACAAAATCGCGCCTACAAGATGTTTGTTAAAATGCCCGAATGAATATTGAAAAGAAGATTTTATGAGAGACATGCGTAATTGGCTAGTTTGACTAATTACGTGAAATATGGGTTAAAACGGATTCTAATCATAATGATGATTTAACTTAATTATGCCTACGGTATGATTAAAGGTAGTTGACTTCTAAAAGTCAAACTAACCAATGATGAAGTCGAATAGTAGTTTCGGCAAGAAATCCGTAAAATGAAATAGTCATAAGTAATGATGACTAATCTAATCGTCTTACGGATTATGATAATAGTTTGACGCTTGACAAGCTAGATGGAAGCTTGGGAAGGAAGCGGGTCAAACGAGTCAAGTATGAAGGAAAGCGCATTTAGGATGCGAGGTAAGTCAAGACTTACACCTTTTATTTAATACCTAATTGTTTTATAGGTTATGAATCATAGAAAGTCATGTTTGAATTATGATGTTCCGACACGACATGTGTGGTTCGGAACAAAAGACAAGGGTAATAAACCATGTATAATGGTTAAAAAGAGGTAAAACGATTAATTGGTCATGCAATGACTAAATGGTAATGAGTTTTTAATGGTTACCTTATAAGGTAAATCAATACAATTAATAAGGGTAAAACGGTAATGTGGTCACTCAATGACGATAACCGTTAGTTTTGAAGGACACTTTATGGCGTAAGATATAAAGGGGTCAAAATAATCAAGAAATAGATTTATAAGTAAATTGACCGTACGGTGTAAACCGGTACAAGTCATGTAGACGAGATAATAATAAATCCATCTCGCAAAAGTAAACGGTCATTTAGACCAAACGGGTCAAAAGGTGAAAATATCATCCTTTGACAATATCGGCTAATGTTTTGTCGAGTTGCATGATTACAGGAATAAATATCGATTGAATGTTGACATCTCTATTACTTAGCGGCTACTAAGGCAAGGTATCAAAACGGGTCAATATATTGATTCGAGCCAGGTATGTATAATTGGTCAATTCATCATTAGAAGTTGAAGTTCAATGAGGGCTAAACAAGTTAAAATGGACATTGGGTTATCTTTTAAGTAAACCGAATGATTTAAGTTATAGTCATTGTGTTTTGAAAACATAATGGCTATTTAAACAAGATCCTAGTTTAAAAAGTGGAATTTTGGTCAATTACGACATGAAAAGTCTTTTGTTGTAAAGAAAGGATTTAAGATGACCAAAACGCCCTCGTAAGCAAAATCGAGCAAATGAACCTTAAGAGTTGTTTAAAAACAAGTTATATGATCAAGAAAATACTTTGAATAAGTATAAAGAGTGAAAAGGGTAAATCTTGGGTCAAATGACTCAATATGGGTCTTTGCCGTAAAATGATAGTCCGAGGGATAAAACTCGGAATATATGTATCTCCACATTAAATCCACCACAAATATAGTTGTGGTGGAAGATTACTTGGTAAGAAATGTGGAAATATAAAGCTAGATACAAATGAAAGCGAATCGTGTTTAAAATATACTTAAATACCCTTAACGGGTTAAAATAAGCATATGAGCGAAAACAGGTTAAGAATGCGTAAGAAACGCGTGATTCGAACCTAATTTGGTAGATAATCTTAATTTGAAGTAGTGTATGTGATATAAAGATCAAACAAATATGTTTGTTTGATAAAATGCATAAACGGGTTAAAATTCGATAAAAAGGTAACGAGTCGAAGGCTTAGAAGTCTCAAAATTTATTATGTTGGATGTTGGATTTTAAACTCCATATGATGGAGAATTAAATTACGGACGCGTAGGAAAAAGAATCGGGTAAAACGGATTAAAAACGAGAGAGTTATGCTCGTTTCCGTGAAATCGGGTCATGCTGGGAATATGCAGCAACTGTTTAAGCAACAATCGGTGAAAAAGGGGCCTAGGCGTAGCGCGACGCCCCTAGGCGTAGCGCGACGCCCCCTAATTCCGGAAAATTGTTAAATTTTGTTTGTTTGACCCAGGTAACTTGTTTAAACTTATTATTTAACTATCAAAACTAACTTTTAAGTTGGTTTTGATCATAGGTGATCGCCAAGAGTGCCCGGATGAAGATCAAGCTCGATGAGGAACCGAACACGATAAAATACAAGCTTCCGCGCGGCGTTTCGTCGTATCTTTTAAACGACGAATTCAATTACATTAAGTTGTATATTTTTGAAATGTTGTAAACATGTGGGAATGTTAGTATGAAAAGTTTTTGTAAAGTCACATTTTATCATTAAAATGTGTATTTTATTAATAAAATCTTGATTTATTAAGTCAGGTGTTACAAAAACCTTCCTCTTCCTCTAAAGGGATGGCCACCATAACATTTTCCTTAAGTTCTTGTTCAGCATACACTTCAATCAACGCTCTAGCATAGCTGCTCCTACCCCATGATTCAGCACATATAGTTGCCATATACGAGTCCAGCATTCTCAGTTTACCCACATTTTTCGCGATCATGCTCAGCCCATTTTCTAAAAACGCTGCTATAGGAACATCATGTAATTTAACCCAAACTACTATTTATGTTATGTCCTCTTTAACCAGCTTAACAGAAGGTTTCCAAACATTAAGCACAATGGGCAAATTCCGTATCAACCATGGTCCATCCTCCATAATCTTATCCATACCTTCTTTTAAGTTGAACTTAAAGAAAAAATGTCGTTGGCATTCATCATAGTCCTCATTAGTCCGTACTTAGCCCACGTATTTTTAACATAATTTTCAACGATCGGGAATGCCAATCTCTTCCCAAAAAAGTACCCGTAAAGTGTATTAGTAAATATATTATGTACCTTTTTCACTGAAGCAATTGGTATAACCACGTCAGCACCTTCAACAGATGATGTTGAGTTTAAAACACGAAAGTTTACTTTCTTTTTGCTTGTTCCGGCTTCAGCCACACTCGCGTATGACCTCTTACTTTCTTCAGCGTCCACATTGGAATCCCCCAGCACTTCCACTTAATCGAAACTTCCATCGATTGTATCAGTAGTCATTAAAGTATTAACTTCTTGATTCCCCTTATCAGAATCTGCCACAGCCACCTGATCTCCATGTTGTTGTGCTTCAACCTTCTTGACAACACCACGAATAGGTAGAACTACGCTTCCATCCGCTCTTTTCAAAGGCATATTAATATTTTTCATCTTCAAAGCAATACCTGGAATGCAATTACTTCTCTCCATGCAAACAAAAATTCAAGAACAAATAGAAAACCCCAGCCGACCCACGTACACATGCAAACCCTCATTCTAGCAGAACTTCAACCTGTGAAACCCCTGATAATCCAGATATATCAAGGTTACTACCCAACCAGCAGGACCGATTAATCCACACCCCTATTGAAACAAAGAAAATCAACACAGATTCAAGCGGCGATGAGCAAGAAAAGAAAAAACCCTATTATCTGATCGTTCAAATATGCTAACAGAGTTTGAATTAGGTTATTGAAACACTCATAACAGATCTGTTACACACATAATCTTGATGTAACTCATAAGGTTTCAGCAAGAAGAAAAAATCGCTTTACTCTTCAAAGTTTCTTAAGCTTCTTTTACAATATGATAAGACAATTTCATTCCATCATATTCTTTTTGCAACTCTTGAATAATTTTATCCTTTTGAACACATTCGTTGCAATCAGCCGAACACTTTTGTTTTAAAATTTTGTTTTCCTTTTCAAGACTATCACATTTCTGTGTTAGCTCTTCCCTTTTTTTGTTTCAAAAACTTTTCATTTTCAAGCATTTCGTTACATTTTTCTTTGAAAATATGTTCTATTTTAGTAAATTCAATGTCTTTGGATCTCAAATTTCTATCTTTTTCAGTACAGACACTGCATATTTCCATACATTTCCTACACTTCTCTTCAGTTTTATGTTCAGATTTATTTGATGATATAGAAGATTCAGTTTTAGTTATTACCTCAGTATTTGGCACCGTGGCTTCTTTCGCCATCTGATTCTAATCATCTTTAATCACTTGTTGTTACTCAGCAACAACTTCCTCTGCTGAATTTTTTAGCTTCTCATCACCAGCTTTTTATGTTGTTTTCTTCAACTCATCCACCATCTTCTTGCTTTCATCAACATTTTCCTCTACAGTCTTCTTCTTCTTGACACTGGCATAGATCACCCTTCTTATGCCCTCCTCTACTTCTTTCCTATAGTTCGGATTCTCTCTGAGCCCTGCAGCCCATACTCCTACAGTTGGAATCACAGCAACAAGTGCTTCAAAGTTTACCTTTTGAGGATCAACTGTCGAATTTCCTTGAGGATCAACAAAGCATTCTCTTTCACCATCCCATCTATTTGCACTTTTTGCTTGCATGAATATCTCATACACTTTGGTCAATTCCATTCTTGCATGACATTCCTCTCGGCTTTGTCTCATCTCAGCAACCAAAGCAAATTTCTCTTTTGGAATATACTTATTCCAATTGAAGCCTTCATCCTCTTGACTTGTTAACAAAGCTTGTTTTCTTTCTTTGGATGAACCTTCATCGATTTGCTTTTGGTTCGTCCTTGATGGATGCTCATTGGTACGATGATAGATAGCTTTACTATAATAGTCTTCATGAAATGGATTCACGCTATCATCAACTTGCCAATTGGTACATTCTCTTTTAAAATGTCCTTTTTGTTTGCACTTGAAACAAGTGACCTTAGCTTTGTAGAATCCCAACTTCATATCCGAACCTTCAAAACATTTTCTCCCAGTGATCTCCATGAACCGTTGAGCCCTTCTGATTACGCTAGCCATACACCAACGAATATCCATGAGCCCTATCTCCTCTAGATCTACCTGGTCGTAATCCTCCTTTGTCATATTTGGATTTCCAATTTTTCCTGCGACCAAGCTTTCATAAGACTCCAAAATGGAAGCCAAGAAACTCATATGCTGTCTAGCAAAATCAGTATTCAAGTTTGGAGAATCTTTCCAATTCTGATTCGGATTGGATTTTGATGATGCAGAAGATGAATGATATCCAGAATCATAGCTCGTAGATTTGCTCTTTGATGAATCACCAGTATTTTCAGCACTAAATGCCGTACTGATCTTTGGCGTCTGATTGTTCATTAGCAGACTTCTCTGATAATACAAATCAATATTCTGCTGATAACTTGAACTAGTCATTTTGTTTTGTTTCTGTAACTCTAGATCATGACCTTCAAGTTTTTCAATCAAACCCTCCAAAGTGATTTCATCAAACTTGGCATCATTTTTCAAAACTATCACAAATGTTTTCCAATCATCGACGTGTAGTAATGCATCGATCAGTTTTTCGATAATCTCTTCTCTTTCCTTCTTGATTCCAAACCTCTCTGGCTCGATTTTCAAATGACAAAATCTTTCTATCATTTGTCAGGCAGCTTCTCCTTTCATACATCCAAACAGATCAAACTCTTTTTTCAACAAAGAAATTTTGTTCTTCTTGATATCCTTTCCACCTTCAGCTTTCACTTTTAGTGCTTCCCACATTGATTTGGACGTTTCACCATGTTGAAGCAAGAACATAATATCCTCTCTAATAGATTGTTGTAATAATGTTACCATTCTTAGCTCATTAAAGTGATCCTTTTTATCATCATCTGAAAATTGTTTAATATGAAGTATTTCATTTTTATCGTTTATTGGATTTTCATATCCAAAAGTTAACATAACCCAACTATCATAAGCGTAAGCCTTCACCCAGTTTTCAAATCTAGTGCTCTACCAATGATAATCTTCGATATTTATTAGTTTTGGTGGATTTTGATGATTTCCGGAAATAACACTTGAAGCAGTCTTTGTTACGGGTGTTTCTTCCGTTGTGAATGCATTGTAAAATGTGTTGTAGAATTCTTCAGCCATGATCTTGAAAATTTGAATAACCTGCAAACACACAATCAAACACTTGATCAAACTTGAAAATTAAACAAACACAATTTCCCGGTTCGTACTAACGTGGAATCATGGGTTCGTACAAAGGAACACAGAAAACAATTTGAATCTAAACCTGGTTCGTACGAAGCGACAATCTGGGTTCGTACGAATGTGCTATAAAAACAATTTGGTTTTAAGTCTCGGTTCGTACGAAGTCACCCTCTCTGGGTTCGTACGAAGTTCTATTCGTACGAACGCACTCACTGGGTTCGTACTAACTCAGTGTCATAACAACAACCATGTTTTTCAATGATTTGATGATGATTTTGTTAGAATTTTGATCTGAAACTTTGTAGGATTGTTTAAAAATGTTTTTCACACAACATATCCAAAATTTAGCCAATTTTAACCGTGAAATCTTTATAGATCTGAGTTTTAAGTTCAAAAAGAATGCGTAGAAGAAGTGTAGAAGAAGATATGAAGAAGATGATGAAATTTTTCTCTGAATCTGATGAAACTGCTTGAATCCTTGGGTCTTTAATCCATGCAAACAATCACCCGCTCTGATACCACTTGTGGATTCGCTCCGAGGATCGATTCCTTAACTGTTGAATGCGATGAACTCGTATCTTGTGCGGAATCCAAGTACGTGTGTAGATTGAACACAAAGATGTAATTAAATGTTGATTTCTATTGATAATTGACAAGTACAGAACCACGAAATCAACCGACAAGAGTTTCCCCTCTCAAGTCACAAAGATGCCAAATGAACAAGACTAACTTAGTATTTATACTAGATGTGGGTTCGTACAAGACAACTACGAATGGACTCCGGTTCATATAAACCGGCTTGTACGAATGGACATCATGTTGTTGTGTGGGTTCGTACGAACCTGTTATGACTCCTTCGTACGAACTTGCAGCTCTAAACAAGTAATCTTCAGTTTAAGCCATCTCTTGATCATCTGACTAAGCTACGATACGTGATTGACGGAAGTGATAGACTTATGCACTCACAGCCTCACATGCTCCAAAGTCAAGCCGAACTCCAACGTACTTCGGGTTTACTTGAACAACCCGAAATCCCGATGTGGAAATGGGAGAGTATTGCTATGGATTTCATTACCAAACTCCCACGAACATCGTCCGGGCATGCCGGCATGATATTATATAGGTAATCGTTGATCGGTTAACTAAACCGGCTCACTTACTCCCCATTTGTGAAGACTATCGAGTTGAAAAATTGGCTCGTATTTACACCGAAGAAGTTACTTGTCGCCATGATATCCCTCTCGATGTCATCTCTGACCACGATGGTAGTTTCACTTCTCGTCTTTGGTAAACATTCCAAGCAGCCATTGGCACTCATCTAAATCTTAGTACGAATTCTCATCCTTAAACGGATGGACAGACGGAACGTACTATCCAAACCCTCGAGGATATGCTTCGATCTTACATTATCGATTTCGGTGGAAACTGGGATGTACATTTACCATTGGTCGAATTTTTGTAAAACAACAGTTATCATGCTAGTATCAAATTGTCACCTTTCGAAGCACTTTATGGTCGCAAGCGTCATTCTCCTATTTGTTGGCACGAGATCGGCGAAGCCCAAATCACCGATCCTAAACTCATCCAAGAGATGACGGACAAAAATCCATAAATCCGTGACAACCTACTCAAGGCAAGAAGTCGACAAAAGAGTTATGCTAACAAGCGATGCAAACCTTTGGAATTCAACGTCGGTGATCTCGTACTCCTCAAGGTATCTCCTTGGAAAGGAGTAGTACGCTTTGGGAAGAAAGGAAAACTAGCTCCTCGTTTTGTAGGTCCTTTTAAGATTCTCGAAAGAATTGGTAAAGTGGCTTATTGACTCGACCTACCGCAAGAAATCAACAATGTACATCCGACCTTTTATGTCTCAAATCTCAAGAAGTGCCTAGCCGATGAAGGACTTCAAATTCCACTCGACGACATACGCATCAATGAGTCTTTGCACATCATCGAGAAACCGGTGGAATCATGGATCGTGAAGTCAAACAACTCCGACATAGTCATACTCCTATAGTCAAGGTACGTTGGGAAGGAAAACGTGGTATGGAATTCACTTGGGAACATGAAGACGACATGAAGAACAAGTACCCGCATCTCTTCCCCGAGTCTTCCTCTTGAATAAATTTCAGGACGAAATTTGCTAAAGTAGGGGAGACTGTAACGTTCCGTATTTTTCATTTTATTTTTAATTTATTGTAAATCATATTTCAATTTCAATCCTTGTAGTCCCGAGACGTTTATCGTAATGGAAATTGTATTTTATATCATACTTGTTTAATCATGCATGCACAATACACAAACAATTAAGAAATACACATTTATATTTAAAAACAGAGTCATACACTGAGAATATATTTTCTCAGAATTATATGCAAACATATTCATATATTACACATGCTTGTGTACACCTTAAAATGCCTAAAACATACCTAACTATGTAATTATAGCATGAACTAACATACAACCCGAATGCAGGGACTAAAGTGACATTTTTAGGAAATTTTTGATTTTTCAAGGCCCTTACGGATTGCAAGCCAAAAGGCCTTACGGTTGCAAGGACCTGGTTTGGTAGATTATTTTGGCAGCTTCGCGAATTTGAGTTAAAACATACATCTCCCAACTTTCAACTACCTTCATATAAACCCAAACCCTAATACCCACTTATAAATACAACTCCTCCATACCTCCCAAACACTTTACACACCTCCAAATCACTCTCATATCCTTCCTAATCTCCAAAATCTTCAACTATAGGCAGATTGTTTCCAAGTTCAAAACAATAAGTTTTGAACTTGTTTTCTCACTTTCTTCTTGTTTTCTCACTTTTCTTCTTGTTTTCTTGCTTTCCCCTTCATTGGATAACCTCTAGGAGTGTTACCACATGTTTACCAAGGTGAACAAAGATGGTACATCACCATTTTTAGGTCCAAAGTTGGGATTTTTCTTGGTTCTTTCAAAACTTGTTCATTATACTTGGTTTATGGAACATTTGCAAATCAAACCAAGCCATCAACTAAATTTGATGTTGAATGGCTTGTGTTAGGGTTTTGTTCTAGAAATATTGAGGTTCAAGAGCCTCTATTATATGCACTATAAGTCACTAAGTAACTTCCAAGTAACAAAGTGAACAAACTACACCAAGTCTCCAATCATAACCATCTTTGGAATGCAATCGTTTAGTTGTACTCTCTTGGTTACTTAGTGATGTAGATGATTTATTTATTTTATTCATACTTGTATTTCATAACCATCTAAATCATCTTTGTGGTGATGTTGTGCAATGGTGAACATCATGAGGTTAGTGGATTACCCAACCTCTAATACATGACAAATACATGACTATAATATATTAAGTAATATACCTATATAATACTACCAAAACTGAACTATAACATCAATCGACACCATGATTGAATGTTATATGTTAAAGTGGAAATTATCTTAGTCTTATACTCCTTATTTTGGACTTCTAATGGGTGACTTAGTGCCCATGAAAAACACTAACTAAAATAGTGTCCGTATAATTATTTAAGCAATATATATTTTATGTGTATTCATACTTATAAATTCCCGAATACATTTTGTCTTTAAACTACATAAACACATACACCTTTGTTTATCCTTTTAGGGTAACTTTGGCTATTCCCTCCTACAAATCCGTACACTCGCATCGTTGTGGAAAACTAATCTTCGCAAACCGTGAGTATACTTGAACCATTTTAAAATCACATACAATCAATCTTGTGCAAACACTCAATCCTTAAACATGTTATTTGTTATGCTATGAGTTTATACATACTAGGACAATCTTATGTTTGCTAACTATCACTAACTTTGAAAGTCTTTCTTAACATGTATAGCTATAGGAGTAGCACACCGCCCATTTTGTGGTCATTGTTAAGTAGACAATCAATACGGTCTTATTCATTTCGGTGATTAGATTACGCTAGTGGACACTTTGGTTTGATTTATAGTTGATGCATGCTAGCACGTTTATATAACTTAGTGTACAATTAACATGTGGATTTGAGACACCTTTATACTTATGCTTTGTAGACAAAACTTGTATGCTCACCGACCTTTTTATGTTGACGGATACTTTACATACATGTTGCAGGATATATATGATGATGCACAAAAAATCGAATTAGGGTGGAACTAGAAAAGCACCCAAACTGTACTTTATGTTTTTCCTTTATGTTTGTCATGCTATTCCCAACTCGTTGTAATTTCATTTTGAAACAATTTATTATTTGAAGTTATGAAATGAAATTTGGATAACTAATTTATTGTCACATATAGTATGTTATGACATTTGATCAATCTCGATCGTCTCGTCTCGATGTTTCCGCCATCGGTTGGGGTGTGACATGGATGATAAGGCTCAGATTATCCAATAACTAACATTTTGTGTTTTATGTTGATTATCATGTTGTGTTTTATATTCAAAGTTCTATGATGGTGTGTTTGGAGTTTTTTATGTACTGATATGGTTTGGATATAGTGTTTTAGTAATTTTCAATTTCTTATTTGTAGGTTGTGGGTGGGTTTTGGGCTAAAATTGTGATGTTTTATAACTTTATACACTTTTTAGGAGATTTAGACTTCTGTTGGTGCATAGATGTCTGTTAACTTCGTCTTTATAGAGTCTTATGTCTAGATAGGATAAACCAGTGCTCAGCAGGATAGAAATTAGGGTTTGTATGTCAAAGGGGCATTTCGCACGAAATGACAAGAGTCATTTCGTACGAAATGATACAATGGTATTTTGCACGAAATAGCTATGTTCGGTTTCGTACGAAATAGCTACCCCTATATATAGCTTGAGCTGGTTGTCATTTGTAACTTCCGGATTTCAGAGCCGAGGTGCTGCAAGTTTGTCAAACGATCTGTAAAGCTTTGAAATCATTAATAAGAAGATAATTAGGGAGAATCAAGCTGTATCAAGTTAGAATCATTGATTCCGCCTTTGATCTGACTCAAAACTCTTCTGAACGACTCATTCGGGTCACACGACGATCCAACAAATTTACCCTCCAATACATTAACTGAAAAATGTCAGCTCAATTCATGAAAAGTAGAATCTACAAAACATGGATAGAAGCAAAGAAGGCAAATAGATGGGATGCTGATCGAGAATGTTATCTAGATCCCAAAGGAAACATAGCTGCTGATCCAGATTCTGTAAGTGTTGAGACTCTTACCCAGCAAATTGCAAAACAAGAAGAAGCAAGACAGAGAATGTTGTGGGGAGGAGGAGAAGCTGAAGTAAAAGAAAAAGAAAAAGAAAAAGAGAAAGAGTCACAGCCAAAGAAAGTTGATGATGGGATAATTGACACTTCAAAAGAATTCACAGCTGAAAATTTGAAGAAAATGGCTGACAAAGTGCTTGCAGCAAAAGAGTTAGAGGTAGACTCTAAGTCCAGTTCTGAGTCTAAAAGCAAGGTCAGTTCAAATGATTCGATCAATGAATCAGGTAAGAAAGCCAAAATTGAGAATGACTGCAAAAATTGCATGAAAGATTGCAAAGTTTGTAGTACTCTTGCTTACCTCAGCGGTAAAAAGACCGAAGAACTGACAGAAAGAGTCAGAGAAGTTGAAAATCAGATCTTAAGTCGTGACAAAATGTTAAAAGCTTCAAATGATAGATTAAAAGAATTGACTGAGAAAATTGAAAATGATAAAATTGACGTAGAAAGAATTAGGAAAGAAAATGAAAAATTAATTCTTGAAAATCGTCAACTTTCAGAAAGTTATGAAAAGCTAAAAAGAACGATAAAAGATTCTGATGAAAGAAATGGTAAAACAAACAAAGAAAATCTCCAACTGACAGGAGTACTTCGGTCAAAAGAAGAGCAAATCAACCAACAGTTGGATGAGATTGCTAATCTGAAGCTTCAAGTTCAGGAAGCTAAGATTGAGAATGAGCGCATTAATCTGAAACTGAACAGTTACAACTCTGCAAGTTTTGTTCTACAACATATAGTTCCTAAACCAATTGGGAAGAACAAAGCTGGCGAAGATGTTTATTCGGACGGAACTGGGGTTGGGTATCATCAGGTTCCACCGCCAGTATTGAATAATTTTTCAAAGAAAAAGTCCGGGTTGGTTAATGATGAAGACACAAATGAGGTTAAACTTCCAGAATCAATAGACGTCACATTCAATTCATCATCCGATAAGGACAGTGTTCAGTCTGAAATTGTTAAAAGCATGGCTGAAAATGTTTTAAAATCTGAGAGTGATTCAACTGAGGATGAAGAATGTTTTCTGGATAAATACATTACGAAATCAACATCCAAAAACAACTTAAATGAAGAACCTAATCTTGTGATGTACAAGATGTTGGGATCGGATAAGTTGTATTCGGATATTAAATTTCCTTTGGAAAATGTGAATGTCGACAAATTGAAAAATGTTTTTAAACTGGTTGAGATTGATGTGTCTGAGATCGAAGGTTTGAAACGTTCCAAAAGGCAGTTAAACTTTGAAAAAGATAAAGCTTACTACAAAAAACCTGTTGTACCGCCACGTTTCTCTAAAAACAATCAAAACAAATGGTAGGGTGGATATCAGGGTGGTAAGAATTATCAAAGAAGGAACGTGTTGGGATTGAACCCTACCAGAGGAACAGATAATGAAAGCCAAAACTGGTTCACAACAGTGGATTCACAATAAGCAGCTGTTTACACTAAGTCTTCTCCCTTGAAAGTGATTATAACATCTGATGGTTCTCTATCTACTTTCCGCATACAACAGCTGCTGTTCTTCTAACTACTGATGAAGACCAGAAGACTGCTGAGAAGTAAACACTGCTGGTACAATCTACTGATAACAAAACACTGCCCAACCAAGGACTGATCAACCTTGAGGAAAGCACTGATGTAAAAAGAGAGCAGTAGTTTAGTGTGTTATCTGTCTTATACATAGTCAGTAGTTAAGATTAGCAGTGTTTGTATAAGAACAGTAGATACAGGTTGTTAGGCTGTTAGACGTCGTTTTCTTGGTGACGTCAGCTGAGATGCCTCAGTGGTTTGGTTTGCCTATAAATGGAGCAGTACTCTGTACTGTTACATTTGATTTGACTGAGCAAGTTCTTCTTCTCATGTCTAATCCTTTCATCTTGTGCAACCAACCTTGGAGCATCAGGCTGAGGGGGAGTTTAGTATTGTAAGCATGCTTGTAATCATTTGCTTTGTAATTCAATCATTCAACTTAATGTGAAGCATTTGTTTATCAAACTATTCTCTTCTTTGATTGTGTTTACAAAGTTTGTATTCATTTCCGCTGCACTTAAACTCTGTTCATTTCTGTTGATTTGCTCAATTTATTACAAACAAACACAATCATGAGAGCCTCCGATCCTAAAAATTGGTATCAGAGCCTGGACAGTCAAATTCGATCTAACAATCAATTTGACATAACAGTTCGGCTCAAAATTCATTGATACTAATGTTGGTTGTATTTAGTTGAAAAACAGAGTAACGAGTGATAACGCTTAAAGTTGCTATTCAAATACTTTGTAAATCAACCAAGATGTCATAAGACACACAAATTTCACATAACAAATGATATCATGCACAAGACACTCATGGTTTTTAGATCTGAAAACATATCTGTTAAACTTTGGGATTATTTCTTATTTTCAAAATTGATTTCAACTGTTGTTATGTAACTTGTGAAGTCACTATATTAGATGCTAAAGTATGAACCTCAGATTAACAAAAGCCTAAGTTCATAAAAACATTAGTGTTTTTGCTAACGTAAAAAGAGGGAAATTAAAACTTTAGTCATAAGAACTTATGTGTTGAAAACAGGTTGAGATTCTCAAAAGGAACAAATCAACTCTGTTAAAATACATTAAGAAAACAGGATAGTCCATATCATATGTAATGTGAGATTGGTCAAAAATTTGTACAAATATGGCCAATCCTCTTAAAGCATTACTGCAAAATGATTCTGGATTAAGTATTCCTTCAATAAAGACCTCCCAGTAAGTATTTCATTACTTATGAATGGGAAGGGTAAAAAGGGAAGAAGAAAATTCACAAAAACTCAGAAGTGTGTTTATCTCAAAACTTTTGAAGTCAGAAGAAAAGAGTATAAACATAAAACACTTAAGAGTCAAAGTTTGGGGTAACAGTGGTCATTAAGCAACTATGTGCAACCATTGGTTCAGGAAAATTCAGGTAACAATAGTATTCCCAGTAAATGAATTTAAAAGAGGACTAGACAAATTTTCAGAATCTTCACATGGTAACAAAGTCTATAACAGGGTTTTCAAAAACTCATGTGAACATGTGTCCTCATTTCTGTTGTCAATCAATCAACAAGAAAATGGTACCAAACAGTGGTCAAAATGTATTTACAATTTCATACCACTATTGTCAAACCACTGACCATTTTCATAAACTTGAGACTGATATGATTAGGTGCGTTAGTGGAAATTATACCAGATCCTTTTGGTGCTGTTTTCAGTAAATCCTTTATTTTTAAAAGGTTTTTCTCAAATAAAACAGGATATGTTATTCTCTATTTTTTTAAGAATGATATATTTTGAACTTTTCACTGGTTTTTGATAGTAAAAGTCTCAATCTCCTGTCAGGATATATAACCTTTATTTTTTTGTTGGTAATATTATCCTCAAAATGGATCTAAAGGAAGTGGTATATATGTCAAAGTCATGTCAAACTCAAGTTTGTTTTTACACTAAGCAAAAGATTGATTGTTAACAGATCTTAGAATACTTAGGTACTCATGTTTTAATTTAAATATTTTTACAAAAATGAGTTGCCTTAGTAAAAAGTGTACATCATCTGGGGTACTAAACCACTGTCAGGAATTCGTAAGAACTTCAAGATGAAATTGACATGTGGCAAAACCTTGAATGAAAATTCCTTTAAAAAGTTGCTGACAATGAACTTTCAAACCATTGCCATTACTTTAACCCTAACCACTGTTTTGCATAAACATCTGCTTCCTAAATACGGTCCACTGATGAAAGTCAGCCACTGATCCTTCATTTTGCTTGGCAAGCACTGATGCTCAAAATCAGTGTCTTATCCACTGATATGCTATCCATTGATAGTAAAAATCATCCACTGTCATCACATTATTACCATTGTAACCACTGATGCTTGTTTCATCAGTGGCTCTAAAAACAACTGTCCTCCACTCTTCATCCATATCATCAGAGGTTGGCACGTGGTCAGTTTTTAGCCATCAGATCTTAATAACCGCTGCCACATCAGCGATCATTTTTTTCCCTTAATAAAACCCTGATCAAAACCCTCAAATAGGGCTTTGCACTGTCGAATTGAATTCCAAAATTCTCTTCTCAAAGCAGTTTCTAACTCTCCATCCCAAATCATTCTTAGTTCTTCTTCGCAAAATGACGAAATCGAAATCAAAATCTAAATCAAAACCAAAATCACCATCATCCTCCAACGAGGTCGCTCAAACGGCCGTTGAATTCATTGAAATACCGTACAAATCTCCTCACAACTACTTGGGTCTACTCACAAAACCCACAGATAACCACACCTTTGATTCCATCATCGACACATTATCTGAATCAAAGTACAAAACTTTGTTGATAGCAGATGCTCCCATTTACCTGCAAACCCAGAGAGAGTTTTGGAAAAAGGCGACGCTTGAAAAACAAGACGATAAAGTCATAGCAATCAACTCCTCGATACAGGGTAAAGCGATTCAAATTACTCCACAATCAATCTCAGAAGTCTTTAAACTCGATGATCAGAAAGGTAAAACTTCTTTTGATAAAACCGAGTTGAAAAAGGATTTCTTAAAAAGAGGGTATGCATAACAAACAAAAAGGGATGCCTTAGAAAAAGGTTACTTTCCTTCTGCACCTAGGTTTTTATTCCACACACTTTTGATGTGTGTTTCAAATAAAACAACTGCTTTTAACGAAATACCATTGAAGATCCAATGTCTGGGTTATGCTATTTTGAATAATGAAAATTATAACTATTCCCAGGAGATCTTTAATGACTTGGTAAAAAATGTTGATAGCAAATCATTTTTACTTTTTCCAAGGTTTTTAAGCTATTATTTTAAACAAAAATTTGAAAAAGAAAATGAAAATTTGCTCAAACAAGGTGCTTATTTTCAAATAAAAGGGCTAACAACTAAAACATTCTCAAGAATGATGGCACCTATAAAAACAAAAGCAAAGGTGCCTGAGCAGAATTTAGCAGCTACCACTGCTCCTCAGGCATCTACTGTTGAGCTCACTGCTCCAGGTGAATATAGCAGCACAACCACTGCTTTGAAACCCACACCTGACATCACCAAAAAGACCAAAAAGAAGTCTTACAAAAAGCCCACCAAACCCAAGAAAAAGGCAACTCTGGAAGATGAGATCCCAGAGCAACTGCCAGTGACAACACAAATGTCACCAAAAACCACTGCTGCTACTTCCTCACAGCAGTTGGTAGAAAGATCTCCACCCTTACCTCAAACTCCTCCTGCATCCTCACAAAAGGATCAGGTTGTAAGCACAGGGACCCCACATTATGAAGCTCTGGATCCAATTGGGTCCATCTTCCTCAGTCCTGGTCCCAAGGACATGTCTCTTTCAACTCCCTTATCCTCACCCCTCACATTACCACAATCTATAATACCCTTGTTGCATGCAGTTGATATAGCTCAGACATAAACCAGTTCCTCTCTATCACCTATCACTGAGAGTATACTCCAACAAGTGACTGGGTCTGATGCTTATACCTCTGCTATCCCAGCAACAATTGAGGAGGTTACACTGCAGGAGTTACAAGTAATTCCTGACAGTAGTTCAAGTGGAGCAGCAACTACAAGTGTTGGATCAACATATCTAAATTTGGACAGTTGTTTCATCAGTCAGACTCCCTTGAAGGCAATTTCTTCTATAGCACCTCTGGTAACCACTAGTGAAGTTATTTTGACCACTAGTACCATCAAAGGTTTATCAAGTGCTGAAGAAAGAAGACCCCAGAACCAAGAACAAGGGGCATCAATGGGTGATTTTTGGGACTCAGTTCCTAAGTCATACATTGGTACAACCACTACTGGTGGGAAATCAGATGATCCCAGTAACATGGGTGATGATTTAAAATATCAGGAATTGACGGGCAGAGTTGAAAAACTTGAAAGTTCAGTTACTGAAATAAAGGATATGGTGCAACAGCTGTTAAAAGCTCAAAAAGCACAATCCACTGCTGTTCCACCTCAAGCACCTGCTCCACCACAAGCACCTGCTGCAAATGAGTTATGGAACTTATTCCAACCCACTGCTCCAACAACAGAGAGAAATGGCAGATCATCAGCATGCTATACAGATTCAGGAGATGAGAAACATGATGGAGTCCAGGTTCAAAGACAACCAGGCAGACATCAAGGCTATAAAGGCCCACATCCTGAACACCACTGGCAAAGCTCCTCCCACTATACTCTTCATTGATAACCTCCCTCCAGATAATGCCAAAAAGGGGGAGATAATCAAGCAGTGGAGGAAGAAGGGAATAGAAGATGGGCTCTATCTTGAACCACAAAAAGAAAACATGACCAAAAACATTCCTGTGCCAGATGGTAGCAAGAAAGTTGATGAGACCACCAATGCACTTGCAGAAGCAGTAGCAAGTGTTAAAAAGGATAGAGAGACTAAGAATAAGGCTAGGTTGGATCAATCAGCACAGGGTACTTCTGGGTCAAAGGATGATGAAAATCCTGAAGATGAAAAGAAGAAGCCTACGAGAAAAGTAAGGCAACCCAAATCCATTCCATCCAGACCTACAAAGGCTGCCTCTAAACCACCTTCAAAAGGCTCCAAACCTCAAACCACCACAAAATCTCAAACTTCCACCAAAACAGTAGTTGTAACACCTGCTGTATCAACATCTGCTGATGCTTCAGTTGTTTCAACTACTGTTAGTCAAACAACTGACATCTCCTCAACACACACCACTACAACACACACTACACATATCACAACCACTGCTCTACCACCACCAAACACATCATCAGACTCTCCTACAATAAAAAGGAGAAGGATGTACATACCTCATGATTGACCACCACCATCATCACCATCAAAAACTAATTCACTACCTTCAACCCCTGCTCAAAAGCAGAAGACATCTACTGACAAATTAGTAGTTGTAATGACAACAGAGGATGAGACACCAGTTGTTTCAACAGCTGTTAGTCAACCATCCACCACTGCTCTCATCATTCCTACATCACACCAAAAATTACCTCCACCCATAAAGCTTCACAAAAGAAAAAGAGAAACAACTCAGGCAACTGATGAAAAATATGATCCTGTTGCTGTAAAATATCCACTGGAACTAGAAGCTGTAAAAAATGAGATGAGACAATTTTACACCGAGGACGATCCTTCAAAAAGAAGATTTCCTTCTCTCATAGGCTTCATAGTCCCAGAAGACATGGATGAATATCTCGAGATGAAAGCAAGGCAAGCAAAGATTAGAGCTAAACTCGAATGCAAAGATCAAGGTGATAACGCCATTTCTGAAAAATTGGAATTTTTGCTCACAAAAGTCAAGCTGATGGAAAACTATGCACAAGATCTGAGTAAAGAAAAAGCAGATCAGCGAAAAGAAATGAGAAAAAGTTATCTTGCATACATCATGAAAGAAAAATTCTATCAAGCTGAAGAAAACCAATTTGAAGAATGGCCAATGGTTGCCTTAAAGCATGAAGCAAACAGGATTGAAAGGATTAAAAATGATCCAAGAAAGAAGAAGACAGCTCCAAATTGGAACAAATACAAAAAGCTAATTACTGATCTTACTTCTGAGTACAAAAGAAAAAAGCAGGAACTGATAGATGCTGAAGTGGATACTGCTGGAGCCATAGCAAAATGGACAAAGCAGTATACCGACGAGGCTTATGAAAGGCTGAAGAAAAGAAGAATAACAGTCTCAGACACTTCTAAAAGGCCAGACTACAACAAGATAGAGCAACAGCTAAATGCTCTTAAGTCACTGATCAAATCAGCAGATAATCCTATTCTTGTGACAAACCAAGAAAAGGGAAAACAGTTGACGAGTGAAGAAGAAAAAGAAAAGGAAACTGAGTACTTCACAGAAGCCATCAAGAAAATGGGTCTAAAAGAAGATAGCTTAGTGAGTCTTCAAAACCTTGTCAAAAAGGTATTAACCAAACCTGCATCACCAAACATTTCAGCAGATATCTCAGACAGAGAGTTTGATCAACAAAAAGAACAAGAGCAAATTGACAAAGAAGTTGCAGAAGATATAGCTGCAGCAAATCAAGTCATAGAAGAGGCTTTCAAAAGAATGTCTGAAGCTCAGGATACTGCTTTACAATTTTTCACAAGGCCAAAAACTCCAAGCTCATCAGCAAATAAATCTCTCCCAAGAAACCCATTAGGTTTAAAAATACTAAAGTGGCTCTCTGATCAAAAGACCCATGTATTGACTCTGGTAAGAACCAATGGTGAAGTGAAGTACATATCAAGGAAAGAAGCACTAGGCCTTAGTGTTGAAGATTTGCAGGATCTCCTTGAACTTTCATTGTGCAGGGATGAGGATGATATAAGTTCCAAAGATTTTGAAGAAGAATTTAAAAGACAAGCTAGTGAACTTCTGATGAGGAATAAAGATCCAAAATAATGAAGTGTTTTGGCATTATCTGTTCCAGGGGGAGATTGTTGGGATTGAACCCTACCAGAGGAACAGATAATGAAAGCCAAAACTGGTTCACAACAGTGGATTCATAATAAGCAGCTGTTTACACTAAGTCTTCTCCCTTGAAAGTGATTATAACATCTGATGGTTCTCTATCTACTGTCCGCATACAACAGCTGCTGTTCTTCTAACTACTGATGAAGACCAGAAGACTGCTGAGAAGTAAACACTGCTGGTACAATCTACTGATAACAAAACACTGCCTAACCAAGGACTGATCAACCTTGAGGAAAGCACTGATGTAAAAAGAGAGCAGTAGTTTAGTGTGTTATCTGTCTTATACATAGTCAGTGGTTAAGATTAGCAGTGTTTGTATAAGAACAGTAGATACAGGTTGTTAGGCTGTTAGACATCGTTTTCATGGTGACGTCAGCTGAGATGCCTCAGTGGTTTGGTTTGCCTATAAATGGAGCAGTACTCTGTACTGTTACATTTGATTTGACTGAGCAAGTTCTTCTTCTCATGTCTAATCCTTTCATCTTGTGCAACCAACCTTGGAGCATCAGGCTGAGGGGGAGTTTAGTATTGTAAGCATGCTTGTAATCATTTGCTTTGTAATTCAATCATTCAACTTAATGTGAAGCATTTGTTTATCAAACTATTCTCTTCTTTGATTGTGTTTACAAAGTTTGTATTCATTTCCGCTGCACTTAAACTCTGTTCATTTCTGTTGATTTGCTCAATTTATTACAAACAAACACAATCATGAGAGCCTCTGATCCTAACAGAACGTTCAAAACAAAAAGTTTGTTGAGAAAAAGGTGTTTGTAAAAAGCTCGAGTTCTCATTCCGAGCAAGAATCTAAGATTTTTTCAAAATCAAATGAAGAATTTTTTGAAGCAAAGACCTCACAGCCTCAGACTGAAGGTACAAGTCGGGTAGCTGATACCCGTACATGCTTCAAGTGCAACAAAGTTGGACACATTGCACCAAAGTGCACCAACTTAATGATGGACTCTGTATGCCCAAGACACATAATAAATTGATGTGGCTAGTACGTTATGATCCAAGTCGAGTCATACCCAATAACAAGCTAGACAAACACTTATATTATTTATTTGTGATGTGTTCAAACAAATAAATATTAACACTTACAATATTTAGAAATTGGTTTTCTAAATAATTACACTTGAGAAACCAATAAATTATGTGGATAATTTATTTTGAGAGAATATTTTATTTTGTTATTTAATAGGTTAAATAACATTATAAAAGATTATATAAAGTCTTGCAAACATAGTGTTATATTTTATAAAAGGTTATAAAATTAAACAAGACTTTATTTGTTATTAAAAATTGGATTTTTTTTAAAAAGAAAACCCCTTAGGGCCGTCCACTATGGGGTCTTCCCAAGACCCAAGTTGGTCCAATCCTATGACATGCAATTTTGCATGTGTAAGAGGTTTTGATTGGGTCTTGGTCTTGATGATATTCTCTCTAATATTTGAATAAATAAAATGACCAAAAATGAAGAACATGAGCTGAATTTTACTCTCAAATTTTCGGCCATTATAGGGTTCTTTCAAGTGTTCATATTTTGATCTTCAAGTGTTAAATCCTAGCTAAACTTGTGGTGTTTGTCGGAAGCTTTGGGTATACAAGCTTGAGGTCTTCTACTCTTGAAGACAACCATTTCAAGAAGCATCATCCGTTTCATAATCCTTGCACTTCAAGAAGGTAGTTTTCTAAACATCCTATGGTTGTGTTTGATAGTATACATCTCATATATGGATCCGGGTTTTGGGATTTTGCATATAAATAGGTTTATATCTTATGAAAGTAACATGTTTTAAACTATTTTTCCGCTGCGTTTTTATTTCATATGGATGAAATTACTTTGATGAACATGTTAAAATCCCATCAATGGCATCTAGAGCCGCTTATATGAGTGCATACTTCAATAGATTAAAAATTTCGGGTTTCGGGTTTGAAGAAAACCCTATGGCCGAAAATTTTAACTTGGTTAACCCTTTGTTTTTCAAGATTATTTTCTTACATGCATAAGAGAATCTTGAAAAATTTATTTCATACGGATGATTTGTTTGTTTGGACAAAACTTAACTTTTCGGTTTTTTTGATAATAGCCGAAAATGTCTATAAAAGGGAACCATTTTTTTATGCTTCTTGAAATTAATATATATATATATTTGGACATATATTTTGGTGCATATGACCTAGCCATGACCTTGTGTTGAATGATTGTGTTGTGATTTATTATTTCAATGGGTTGTAATAATTATTATTTTTGTTCTTCCATTAGAAGATATGTAATTTATTTATTTCATTTGGTATGTAAAATAAATAGATTAGGTGCATTTTATTTTACTAGAAAAAATGTATTAGGATATATTTTTGTAAAAGAAGATGCACACAAAAATGCGGTTTTGGTTTGGACCATAATATTCGGTCCAAAGAACTTCATCGTTCTCAACGGGATTTTAACCCGATAACCAAAACACATTTTTTTGAAGTCCAAAGGAGTTTGGAGCTGAAAATAAAAGACTTTTGGAAGCTCAAAGAAGGTGGAGAAATCACAACACAAGATGGAGACTTGAAGCATTTGGATGCGGGATCAAGTGGGAGTTCATCGACACATTACTTGTGTCATTTTCACCCTTTAGGAAGGACCTTTTGACACACTTGTTTCGGCTAACAAGTGTTGTCAAAATAGTTGGCTATGGTTATGCACCTATTGTTATGCTTGTGTGGTTGTTTATTTTGTTGTTTAGATGATATGTAGATATGCATGACTTAACAAACTAATAATCAACAACAAGCGTAAAATTGGTTCTTGACAAAATCATTAAAATGATTAATAAAGGTTTTATTAAAAATTAATGATTTTATAATAAAATGGGTTTTATTAAAAAGAACCATGAAAATTAGTTTTCACTAAAGTACCATTGATTTGAATGCATGCAAATGTATGGTACATAATATTTTCTAAACTAGAATTTTGAAATATTAAAAACCCTTTTATAAAACAAGTCAAACACCATCCTTTTATGCAACACTCGAAACACTTGGGAACTCTTATTGTGGGATAAAGGTCACCTAACCACATTTGAGGGAACTTGTATGTTCGAGGTGGGTTTACCATGTTTGTGGGATAAAGGTCACCTAACCACTTATGTGTATAAACTCACACGTGTGTGTAAGTTGGACGACTTGATTTGGAAACCATGAACTTAGGGTCACCAAAGCATGGGGAACAAAGGTGTTGATAGGATTAAACATGCCAACTAAACATAAAGATGTTTAACCGATCCCATATGGCTAGAAATTGCAAAGAGTTGCAATTGTCAAACGTTGACTACCTTGTTAATTTAAATAAAGGGATAAAGGTCACCTAACCAATATTTAAATGTAACGTTGGATTCTAGATTTTAATTATTAATTGTCTTTAAGACACAAAAGGGTATTAATGATTAAAATATAATAATATCGAAAATACTAAAATTGAACTTGTTAAATTTTGTAGATGGCCGCTAACAATGCAAACCCGATTAACCAAACCGTCCGAAACCTGTCACTAAGAACCATTCTTGAAAAGGATCGTCTCAACCATAACAACTTCATGGATTGGTTTCGAAACTTGAGAATCGTTCTCAAGCAAGAGAAGATATCCTATGTGTTGGACGATCCTATTCCCGATGAACCTAACGTGGAAGATGTGGAAGCCTACAACGATTGGGTTAAGTATACCGAGGACTCCATGCAAGCCTCATGCCTCATGTTGGGAACTATGATTCCCGAAATTCAAAAGGATTTTGAACACCACGGGGCATACGACATGATTACCCAGTTAAAGGAAATGTTCCTACAACAAGTAAGGGTAGAACACTTCGAAACTGTCCGGGCGCTTCATGCATGTCGAATGGAGGAAACCCAATCGGTATCATCTTATGTTCTCAAGATGAAAAGCCACATTGATCGCCTCGAACGGCTAAATTGTCCCGTCTCTAAAGAGTTGGCTACGAATTTGATCCTCAACTCTTTAACAAAGAAATTTGAGAGTTTTGTAATGAATTACAACATGAATGGATGGGACAAGAGCATTGGTGAACTTCATGCAATGCTCAAGACGGCCGAAGCAAGTATGGGCAAAAAGGCTTTACCCATCCTAGCGATCAATGAAGGAGGCAACAAGAAGAGGCCCCACCCCGACTCTAAAGCAACTTATGCTAAAAGAAAGGGACACGTCAAAGGAAAAGGGAAGGGAAAAGCTAAAGCAGAACCTACCAAACCGAAGGAGAAGAAGCAAAAGGTTGCTACAAATGACCCATGTTTTGAATGTGGTGAGATAGGACATTGGAAGAGAAATTGTCCAACCTATCTCAAGGAGTTGAAAAACAAGAGGGATGCAGGGCAAACCTCAGGTACTATCTTTATGATACATGTTGAGCTTAATGTTATTTCTTCTAACACATGGGTACTAGATACCGGATGTGGAACTCATATTTGCAATTCGTTGCAGGGGTTCAGAAGAAGTAGACATTACAAGAAGGGAGACAGTAGTCTCTTTATGGGCAACGGAGCAAAAGTTGAAGTCGAAGCTCAAGGAGACTACGTTTTAAAGCTTCCAAGTGGTTTGGAAGTGATTTTGAAGAATGTTTTATATGCTCCTAGTTTGACTAGGAACATAATTTCTGTTTCCCTTTTGAGACAATGTGGTTTTAAATTTGATTTTGTTAACCAAGACATTTATGTTTCTATGAATGATGTGTTTTATTTTAAAGCTATGTCTTTAAATGGTATTTATGAATTAGATCGTGATAACGCATCATATGACAGCTCAATGTACCAAGTAACCAACAAAAGAGTCAAAATGGATTTGAGTGATTCCTATCTTTGGAATTGTCGCCTTGGACATATAAGCAAGAATCGCATGCATACACTTCAGAAAAATGGTCTTCTGAATACAAATGAAGATAATTCATTTGATGTATGCGAATCTTTTTTACAAGGCAAGATGACCAAGACACCCTTTAGTGGAACTTTTGAAAGGGCAAAAGACTTACTAGGGATCATACATTCAGATGTATGTGGTCCTTTTAAGCCGATGACTAGGAATGGTGAAAGATACTTCATTACCTTTACCGACGACTATAGTCGTTATGGATATGTGTACTTACTAAGACACAAGGATGAAGCATTTGAAATGTTCAAAGACTTCAAAAGTGAAATAGAAAATCAACTCAAGAAAACAATTAAAGTCCTTCGTACCGATAGAGGAGGTGAATACCTAAGTGGTGCTTTTCAAGATCATCTTAGAAGTTGTGGAATCATTTCACAACTTACTCCACCTGGAACACCACAACACAATGGTGTGTCCGAAAGGAGAAATCGAACTCTATTAGATATGGTTCGATCTATGATGGCTAGAAGCACATTACCTCTATCATTTTGGGGTTACGCTTTGCTCTCCGCAGTCCGTATACTAAATATGGCCCCAACCAAGAAAGTGGAAAAGACACCTTTTGAAATATGGCATGGAAACCCTCCATCATTATCATTCTTAAGGGTTTGGGGTTGTGAAACTTATGTTAAGCAATACACTCCAAATAAATTGGAAGTCCGATCTACTAAGTGTATCTTTGTAGGATATCCTAAAGATGATATAGGATATTATTTCTACGATCCAACCGAGCAAAAGGTATTTGTTGCTCGAAAGGGTAAGTTCTTAGAGGCTAAATTCCTTATGGAAGGAACTAGTAGTAGAACAGTGGAACTTGAGGAGGATCAAGAACCACAAGACGATACACGTTTGGTTGATACTAGCACTCAACAAGAGGTTGTTGAAAATGATCAAGAGGTTGATCAGAACACACAAAATGTTCGCAGATCTGGTAGAATTAGTAATCCACCTGAAAGATATGGATTTTTCATGGATGGATGCTACGTGGTAGATTCAGATGAACCAACCACATACCATGATGCAATGTCAAAATCCGATTGTGACAAATGGCTTGAAGCCATGAACATAGAGATGCAATCCATGTACGACAACCAAGTTTGGGAATTGGTTGTACCACCACTCAACTCCAAAGTAGTTGGAAGTAAGTGGGTCTTCAAGAAGAAAACGGATATGCATGGTAACTTGGATACTTATAAAGCAAGACTCGTAGCAAAAGGTTTCACTCAAACTCAAGGGATTGATTATGATGAAACCTTCTCGCCTGTGGCGATGCTAAAGTCAATCAGGATATTGTTTTCCATAGCTGCATATTATGACTATGAGATCTGGCAATTGGATGTCAAAACGGCTTTTCTTAATGGATATCTTGATGAAGATGTCTATATGGTTCAGCCTGAAGGTTTTGTCGATCCAAAACATCCTGACAAAGTATGCAAGTTAAAGAAATCAATCTATGGATTGAAACAAGCATCTAGAAGTTGGAATCACCGTTTTGATGAAGAAATTAAGAATTTTGGATTCATCAAGAACGGTGATGAAGCTTGTGTGTATAAGAAAACTAGTGGGAGCATCATCACTTTCTTAGTACTGTATGTCGATGACATTTTACTATTTGGGAATGACATTCCAACCATGGAAGGTGTAAAAGCTTGGCTTGGAAGTTGTTTTTCCATTAAGGATCTTGGTGAAGTCGCCTACATTCTGGGAATAAAGGTCTATAGGGATAGATCAAGGCGCTTGATAGGTTTAAACCAAAGTGCATACATTGACAAAGTCTTGAATAGGTTCCAAATGGAGAACTCTAAGAGAGGTTTTGTACCTATTCAAAAGGGGACAATATTGAACACATCTCAATGTCCAAGCTCAAAGGATGAGCAAGAGAAAATGAAAAGAATCCCATATGCGTCAGCTATAGGATCCATCATGTATGCAATGATATGCACCAGACCGGACGTTTCATGCGCCTTGAGCATGACGAGTAGATACCAGGAGAATCCAGGTAACAGTCATTGGATGGCTGTTAAAAGTATATTGAAATATCTTAGGAGGACTAAGGATATGTTCTTAATATATGGATCTGGTGAGGAGGAACTCGTTGTAAAGGGTTACACGGACGCGAGTTTCCAAACCGATCGAAATGATTCTCGATCGCAATCGGGGTATGTCTTCATTTTAAATGGAGGAGCAATCTCTTGGAAGAGCTCAAAACAAGACGTGGTAGCATTGTCCACTACAGAATCAGAATACATCGCCGCTTCATTGGCAGCCCAGGAAGCTGCATGGCTGAAGAAATTTATAGCCGACCTAGGGGTGGTCCCTACCATTCAAGACCCCCTAGAGATCTTTTGTGATAACGAGGGTGCGATTGCTCAAATCAAGGAACCTCGTGCGCACCAAAAGACTAGACATATCGAGCGGAGATTCAACTACATAAGGGATGAAGTTGAAAAGGGAAAGATATGTATCCGCCAAGTTCACAGAGATCAAAACATTGCGGATCCACTCACGAAGCTCCTTGATAGGGGAAAACATGAGGGTCATACATGTTCCTTAGGACTTCGATATTCTAGTGATTGGATTTGATCTAATTTTGTATTTGGATATTGAAACACTTATTAATTTAACTCTTTTATGGTATGTTGAGTTATGTTTCATATTAGCATGTTTAAATCCGTGAATAAGTTAATTATTCTAAATGTCCATAGTCGATCATAATTGTGGGAACAAATATGAATGCAAGACTATTATGAACTTGGATTGGTGGATATTCATTAGGTATGAATATAGAGCAAAGTGTTGCTGCCAAAGTTCATAGATATTTGTGGGATACAAATATTGGACTGACTCGCTCTCAAATATTACTGCATGGAATCATCTGTGATTGATCATAAGTAAATTTGAGTAAAGGCGAATATCATAGTATCCTCTGACCTGAGATACATATTGGGTCTTGATATTCACCAAATATTATACCTTGACTTTTTCTTCGCTGTCAGTACATAAGGCTAAGCTCAGGTGTGGTACAAGGTGATTGTGAGAGACGTATGTAGTCAAGAAGGGATTTGTTCCTCTTATTCGTTGAGAGTAAGATGTCTAAGGCCTGCTAAAGTTAAATCAACAGAGAGTGATCACTCTGTGTCTCTGGATTTAACATCACATCTGTAACGAAAGGATAAATGATAAATTCACCTAAATCATGTTCAAGTAGGGGACTTGAAAGGGATGATGTTATTGAATGGCAAATATAGTCATACGTATTGGGGGTAGTAAACCGTAGTTAGGCGTCATTTACTACTTGCATCAATCTTCTATGTATCTTGTGCAAGTGGGAGATTGTTGGACTCTGTATGCCCAAGACACATAATAAATTGATGTGGCTAGTACGTTATGATCCAAGTCGAGTCATACCCAATAACAAGCTAGACAAACACTTATATTATTTATTTGTGATGTCACACCCCGACCGCGTAAAACAACAAATCGCGGCGGAAACATCGGGGCGTGTTGCAACAGAATAAATTGTTTCATAACCATGGCATACAAAGTTGTCTTTTATTTATAAACAAAGGTGTCACATTGTTTTAAACAGGAAATTAAAGAGTTCAGAACATAATTAAACATAGTCTATCTTATTTGAAAGTCACTAAGGCACAGGTCCGCCCTAGTATCATGATCAACATCCTATGGAAAAGCACCTGAAAACACATGTGAAAATAGGTACGTCAGCATAAAAATTCCTGTGAGATACATAGGTTTGTGAAAATAGGATTCATGACTTGTATTTGAGAAATGTTTAGTCATGAACCTTGTAATTTGCTTTGTCTTGTAAATCATTTGAATAACAATAAGATCAGATGATATGTATAAGTAAATGTCACGTTAAATAAATAACCATGTAAAAATGTGTTTGTATAAGATAAGTTGTTTGCAAATCAATGTCTTGTGAAAAGTATATTATTTGTATAAAATGTTCTATGTCTCAAACTGAAATGACTCAAATAACGTTACGACATGTAATACCATACAAACACTTATATATAGGAAGTACCAGCGGCGTATCCACCATGCTTGTATCATATTACACACGCATCGTTACTTAATCACTTAATCAAACCAAACCAACCAATGTAAGAAGTCTATGTTTAAATCAATTGTCAAAAGTGTTCGTGTCAAATGTAAATCATGTCAAAATGTCTATGTCAAATATCCATGTCAAATGTCTATGTCAAATATCCATGTCAAATGTCTATGTCAAATATCCAGGTCAAATGTCTATGTCAAATATCCATGTCAAATGTCTATGTCAAATATCCATGTCAAATGTCTATGTCAAAATGTCATGTATGGCAAGTGAAATGTCTCAACTAAACCATATGCACAAAAACAAAGTATTGAAGTAAAACTTGGTTTAAATCAAAGTTATGTTTTGTGTAAATGCATGCAACTATTTAATATGAACATTTATGCGGTATTGTGAAAATGCATACATCCAAGCCTTGTGACTGTGGTGATAAACCCTTAAACAAATTAAAGGTCTATCTGTCTTATATCATCGAATTCGGTCATTCCTTTCTGTCCCCTTTCCCTGGGATGTCCGGAACGGGAGTTGTCAATTCCTATGGTACCACTACCTACTAACGAACGGCGTAGCTAATGTTAATGAATGTATTGTCCCATGTAAACAAACCAAATGTCATAACAAAATGTAAGCATGTGATGAAAACAATGCACTAAGTATGTAAACAAATGAACATACATAGCGTGAAATGTCATGTAAAACAATGTACTAAGTAGGCACACAATGGGCATACATAGCATGAAATGTCATGTAAAACAATGTACTAAGTAATGCACACAATGGGCACACCTAACATGAAATGTAATGAAATCATGTACTATAATGTACTAACAAACATAACCGGTATATGATGTGAAAACAGGAAAGCATGAAAGTAACAAGTAGGCACATGTGTTCCACCCCAAAACAGTTTGGAAAACAGTAAAAGAGGGGTCTATGTACTCACTTGAGATTGCTCAGTTGTCTAAAGATAACCACCAAGTAATGCTATAGATCACGGAATCAAACGGCACCTAATATAGATAACTATGTTAATAACCGGACCTATCTCGGAAGATTGGGTAGCATGAGGGTTTGTAAACCAAACGAGTGTAGAGACTCGTGTCATTTGGTTTAACAAAGCCTACATACTAAATGAAACTTAACATAATTGTTTACGACCCATTACGACCCGTTTAGGAAGCTTATGCTACTTTAACGTGTCGTGCGCGTGAAACGCGTTTGGACCGCCTAACTAGCCCTATGACAAGTGTTATATGCCTAAACATGTTACATAATCAGTTATGTGACAAAAGTTTAGGTTACATATGCTTAATTACCAATTATACATGAAAAGGGTATTCTGGTAATTTACCTAAGGCATATAAACTACCTATCATACAACTACTTAAACGATGTGACCATAGGGTATAACCTCGGAAGGTTATTCCCTACCTACTATGGTCACCTAATGTGTTTGGTCGGATCCTAATGATCGACCAAACTGGGTCGGGTTCGAGGTATAAGCGATTTATTAGATCGCTTACCCTACGACCCTAGACAACGTGGTAATCAGTAGGCATAGTCCCAAGGGACTATGACAATCGTGATCACAATCACGTTGCGAAGTTCAATCGAACTTCGCATTGACCATTACTGGTCAACGCTGAAAGTCAAACAAAGTTTGACTTTCTGACTCGAAAAGCAGTAAAAATAAGGAAAAGAACGAAAGAATACTTACGAAGGGTCCCCGAATGCTAATCGTGATCACAATAACTCAGGTATGAAACAATGGTTCCAACTTAGAGTCAAATAGATCAGATTCTTGTAAGAAATGAGGTTGGGGGTAATGGGGTATTTATAGTTTTCGGTGAACCGTTAGGATCGTTTCTTGGAAAAGGGGAAAAGATCTAGTCCGTACACTTGTCACAATGTTGTGGAAGCTAAATATGATCCTTATCTAGTGACTAAGCAAGTTTAGAACATGTGGAGGAGGATTAAATGGCTGCAACTTGTGATTAGAAACATTTAATCTGGTCAGAAGGTGGGAAGCGGCCCGCTTTAGGATCAGCCAAACACAATGCGGGCCGCCTGAGGCTTCTGATCTGCATATATGTTTCAGAAATGACAGTTTCAGCCCCTGCACGTGTTTAAGGCCATTCCCGACACTTCTAAGGCCCGTAAAGCCAACTTTAAGGCCCTAAAATGTTGCCTAAACATTGTGTACATGAAACATGCTCAAAAATATGCCGGGTGATGGTTCGTTTGGTCGTAAGAACGCGATGTTCGCTTAATTACGACGGAATGCGCACAAGCGCGAAAAACGATCCAAATGACGCGACGAATGGATTTTTCTTAAGGCGAACACTAAAATATAATGTAGTCATGCTTACATAAATTTTTGGATGTCCAGATGTATTCAGAACGTAAGTTATGCGCGAAAATGCAAACTTGTGCACTTTTTGACACTTTTAGTCCCTGAATGTCCCAAAAGTTTATTTTAGCACACCGAACCCCTCAAAGCCTATTTCTAAGCTATGTAAAGGATATTTAAGGTGTGTCTAACTTATGGTCATGTTCCGGAATGTTCGTTACAGTTCAAATTGACATACTTTCGCAGTTTGTCAAGTTTAGTCCCTGTAAGCGAATTAACTTGTTTTTGCCATACCAAAGCCTTCAAAACTTATTTCTAAGTTATGTAAAGGTCATTTAAGGTATGTTGAGTATATGTTGATGTTCCAGAGTATTTCTCGCATTAAACTGAGTACGTTTACGCACTAGTTTGCGTATAATTCTCCAGAAAGTGATGTAGAGTTTGAAATTACATAAAAGTCAAAACATGAAAAATGTAAAACACAATCAAACAAACATTGGGATCAAATAACATTGTTTTATTGATAATAGAACTGTTCATAGTGATTACAAGCACAGTTGTTACAGTCTCCCCTACTTGTGGAAATTTCGTCCCGAAATTTATTTAGAGGAAACTCGTGGAAAAAGATGTGGATATTTCGCCTTCATTTGATCTTCGCGTTCCCAAGTAAACTCAGGTCCACGCTTAGCTTCCCAGCGAACTTTGACCAAAGGAATGCGCTTGCGTTTAAGCCACTTGACTTCACGTTCCATGATTTCCACTGGTTTCTCAACAAATTTCAGTGTTTTGCCAACACGAATTTCGTCAAGCGGTATGGAGAAGTTCTCATCAGCTGTACACTTCTTGAGATTGGACACGTGAAAAGTTGGATGAACATTTCCCAGTTCAGGAGGTAACTCAAGTCTGTAGGCTACCTTTCCGATTCTTTCGACGATCTTGAATGGTCCAACGTATCTAGGTGCAAGTTTTCCTTTCTTTCCAAATCTGATCACACCTTTCCAAGGTGAGACCTTAAGTAATACTCGATCACCGATTTGAAATTCCAAGGCTTTGCGTTTTGGATCCGCGTAAATCTTCTGACGGCTTCTAGCTGCCTGAAGGTTATCACGAACTTTCTTGACCTTGTCAGTTGTCTCTAAAATGAGGGTAGGTCCAGTAAGTTGAGCCTCGCCAATCTCATTCCAGCAGACTGGTGAACGACATTTTCGACCATAGAGAGCCTCGAAAGGAGCCATTTTGATGCTGGTGTGATAACTGTTGTTGTAGGAGAATTCAATCAATTTAAGATGTGAATCCCAGCTACCACCAAAATCGATCACACAAGCTCTTAGCATATCCTCCAGAGTCTGGATTGTTCTCTCAGATTGACCATCCGTTTGCGGATGATAAGCTGTGCTCAGATTTAGTTGGGTCCCCATAGCAGATTGCATGGTTCTCCAAAAGTGAGAAGTGAAACGAGCATCTCTGTCAGAAATGATGTTCAACGGAACACCATGTCGAGCCACAATTTCATCTACATAGATTTGAGCAAGTCTGTCAGTAGGAAAATCCTCGCGGATTGGCAAGAAATGTGCTGACTTTGTAAGACGATCAACGACTACCCAGATGGCATCATGACCTTTCTTTGTGCGCGGGAGTTTGGTAACAAGATCCATAGTAATGTTTTCCCATTTCCAAACTGGGATCTCTGGTTGCTCCAATAAACCAGAAGGACGTTGATGTTCAGCCTTAACCTTAAGATAAGTAAGGCATTTTGACACGTATAATACAATGTCTTTCTTCATACCAGGCCACCAATAGTGAATACGAAGATCCTTATACATTTTATCTGAGCCCGGATGAATAGAATAACGAGACTTATGGGCTTCATCCATAAGCAAGGTACGAAGATCATCTAGGCTTGGGACCCACAAACGGTCCATGAAGTAATATGATCCATTGTCCTTCAGTTCCAGAGCAGGTGTTATATGATAAGGAAATTCCTTATCCATCAACCCTTGTGAAACACAAGATTGTTGAGACTGAGAAATGCGTGCTTGAATATCGGATCGAGCTTGAATAACAGGTTGAACACGTACACAATGAAGCTTAGTACGTTCCTTACGACTCAATGCATCAGCTACGACATTCGCCTTACCAGGATGGTAACGAATTTCGCAGTCATAGTCGTTTAAAAGTTCAACCCAACGTCGTTGCCTCATGTTGAGTTCTTTCTGGTTGAAGATATGCTGAAGACTTTTGTGGTCAGTGAAAACCACACATTTTGTACCGTACAAATAGTGTCTCCAGATTTTGAGAGCAAAGACAACTGCACCCAACTCAAGATCATGAGTGGTGTAGTTCTTCTCATGTATCTTCAACTGCCTCGATGCATAGGCTATGACTTTGTTCCTTTGCATAAGAACACAGCCAAGACCCAATTTTGATGCATCACAATACACAACAAAATCATCATCACCCTCAGGCAATGATAGAACAGGCGCATCGCAAAGCTTCTGCTTCAGGTGTTGAAAAGCTTCCTCGTGTTTGCTTCCCCAATAAAAGGGCATTTTCTTCTGAGTTAGAGCAGTTAGAGGAACTGCAATCTTCGAGAAGTTTTCTATGAAGCGGCAATAATAACCCGCTAGACCAAGAAAAGAACGAACTTCAGTAGGAGTAGTAGGTGTATCCCAATCCTTAATCGCACTGATCTTGGAGGGATCTACATGAATACCCCGTTCGTTGATAACATGCCCCAAAAATTGAACTTCTTTAAGCCAAAATTCGCACTTGGAGAATTTGGCGAAAAGTTGCTCTTTCTTCAGGAGTTCCAGAGTAAGACGAAGATGCTGCTCGTGATCAGCTCGCGTCTTAGAGTAAATCAAGATATCGTCAATAAAAACAATGACGAACTGATCCAAATAAGGTTTACAGACCCTATTCATTAAGTCCATGAAAACAGCAGGAGCATTAGTCACACCGAATGGCATGACTGTGAACTCATAATGCCCATATCGAGTACGGAACGCTGTCTTCGGAATATCTTCTTCTTGCACCCGAAGTTGATGATACCCGGAACGTAGATCAATCTTCGAAAAATAAGAAGCGCCCTGTAACTGATCAAAGAGGTCGTCTATGCGAGGTAAGGGATATCGATTCTTGATGGTAAGTTTGTTAAGCTCACGATAATCGATACACATCCTAAAGGATCCATCCTTCTTCTTTACAAAAAGAACGGGAGCACCCCAGGGTGAAAAACTAGGACGTATGAAACCTTTGTCAGAGAGCTCCTGAAGCTGTTTAGACAACTCTTGCATCTCGGATGGTGCAAGACGATATGGAGCTCTAGCAATGGGATTTGCACCAGGTACGAGATCAATGCGGAACTCGACTTGGCGTGCTGGAGGTAGACCAGGTAAATCTTCAGGGAACACTTCAGAATAATCCCGAACGACAGGAATATCTGAAATAGACTTACCCTTGCCTTTATCTTCTGTAACATGTGCTAAGAAAGCCACATAGTTCTTCTGCAGATACTTCCGAGCTTTAAAACAAGACATGAGTTTGAGACCAACGGTAGGCTTCTCACCTTGAACCTGCAGAATCTCGCCTGTCGAAAGCGGCACACGAACAATCTTCTCAGAACAAACTATCTCTGCGTGATGCTTGGATAACCAATCCATTCCCACAATAACGTCGAAGCTTCCGAGTTGCATAGGCGTGAGATCGATAGGGAAAAGATGATCATTTAGGTTCAACTGGCAGTTGCGTAGAACAGAATCAAGAATAATGGGTTCACCACTAGCAACTTCTACTGTCAAAGGTTTTCCTAGTTCCGTTCTAGACACTCGAAGCATAGGCTCAAAAGACAAAGACACGAAACTCTTATCGGCACCGGAATCGAAAAGAACAGATGCAGGCTGATTATTAATAAAGAACGTACCGTTCACCACATTATCGTCAGCCTGTGCCTCTTGGGCATTCATGTTAAAAACTCGGCCTCGAGCCGGAGCCTGATTCTGGTTCTGGTTCTGGTTCGCCAGTCTTGGGCACCGATTCCTATAGTGGGTCAGGTCCCCACAATTATAACAAGCACCCGGTGGGTATTATGGTCGTGCAGCTTGACCCTGTTGCGGAGCAGGAGGCTGAGCAACTTGTTGAGCCGGGTTCTGAACCGCGGGATTCTGAGCAGATCGACAAACATTGGCGAGATGGCCTGATTTCCCACAGTTAGTACAGAAACGGCATGGAAGTTGCAGCTGGTGGTGACTGTTGCATCTATTGCACAAAGGTGCATTCCCTGTATAGGGTTTCTTTGCTGGAAGCTGTGCGGGTTGGTTGAGAGCTGCCTGGTTAGCTTGGGCAGTAACAGCATAGTTTTGGGAAGCCTTACGCTTCTTTGCCCTCTTCGAAGAACCAGAGTTCTTTCCATTCCCGTTTTGACCTTTCTTGCTATCCACCTTGTCAGCCGATTGTTCCTTGCCCTTGTCACCCTTCCGGTGTAACTTATTCTTCCGGATCTGCGACTCAGTCAATGTCGCAGATAACTCGATCGCCTGACGGAGTGTGGCAGGTTCACTACCAGTAAGAATGTCTTGTACCGAGTCAGGTAGGCCGTCGATATATCTTTCGATAGCCTTGTCAAGTGGGGTAACCATAGTCGGGCAAAGCAAACTCAGCTCTTCAAACCGATCAGTATAAGCCCTGTGCTCACCACTATCTTGCTTCAAAACATCAAACTCTTTCTCCAACGCTCGCTGCTCATGGCGAGGACAGAATTCCCTCATCATAAGGGCTCTCAGTTCGGCCCATGTCTGTGCGAGAGCAATTTCTGCACCCCTGTCCCTCATAACCCCGTTCCACCATGTCAAAGCCCTCTTCTGAAATACGCTCGAAGCAAACTCAACTTTGCGATTATCCGGACACTGCACGTGGCAGAAAGTATTCTCACTGCTCTCGAACCACTGAAGAAGCCCAGTCGCTCCTTCAGAACCACTAAACTTGAGTGGTTTAGCCTGATTAAAATCCTTGTATTTACATGGAACATTGTTGTTGTTGTTGTTGTTGGCTTGGTTCCATTGAGCAAAGAGATTTGGAAACTGAGCAGCCATCTGCTGCGCAATAATTTCTGCCAGTTCGGCAGTTGCTATCAGATTGTCGCGTCGAGGAGGCATTCTAAAAGAGGAAAACATGAAAAGAAACGAGTGAGATAATTGGATGAAAAGAATGAGATGATAAAAACAAGAATTGCAGACAGCATAGATGGTGGTCATTCGTCCGCATCACAAAGCAAACAAACGACACACAGTGACTAATCAAAGTAAATGGGTCAAAAATAATGTATTATCGAAGACATGCTCGCCTATAAGTGAACACTCACTCCAAGAATTCCCAGGTAAGCACAACTGGTCTCGCGTCTGGTTGAGATGTATACGAAGTGCTTGCCTGGACAGAAAACCCAGAATACAGGCATTCACCCTTCCAGTTTGCACATGTTCACATTATTTAAAACCCAAAACGTTTGACGGGATTTTGAAAATTTGAAGGCACAAGGCCAAAAACCAATACTGAAAAGGGTTCAAAACCATATAACAGAGGGTTCAAAACCTTACAATTGAGGGTTCAAAACCTTGTAAAAATTTATTCAAAAACAGATGATTGTTTTTCAAAAATCGTTTCGGAAAAATTTTGGTTCCTTGTTTTGTTAATCACCTAAGGATAGGTGATGTACATGTTTTAAGATCTAAACACAAGATAACTTGTGTTAGGTTCCTAGAAAAGTTATAGTCTAGGTCAAAGCATTACTAATAACCTAATTCCCTATAACCATTGGCTCTGATACCAACTCTTCTGTCACACCCCGACCGCGTAAAACAACAAATCACGGCGGAAACATCGGGGCGTGTTGCAACAGAATAAATTGTTTCATAACCATGGCATACAAAGTTGTCTTTTATTTATAAACAAAGGTGTCACATTGTTTTAAACAGGAAATTAAAGAGTTCAGAACATAATTAAACATAGTCTATCTTATTTGAAAGTCACTAAGGCACAGGTCCGCCCTAGTATCATGATCAACATCCTATGGAAAAGCACCTGAAAACACATGTGAAAATAGGTACGTCAGCATAAAAATGCCTGTGAGATACATAGGTTTGTGAAAATAGGATTCATGACTTGTATTTGAGAAATGTTTAGTCATGAACCTTGTAATTTGCTTTGTCTTGTAAATCATTTGAATAACAATAAGATCAGATGATATGTATAAGTAAATGTCACGTTAAATAAATAACCATGTAAAAATGTGTTTGTATAAGATAAGTTGTTTGCAAATCAATGTCTTGTGAAAAGTATATTATTTGTATAAAATGTTCTATGTCTCAAACTGAAATGATTCAAATAACGTTACGACATGTAATACCATACAAACACTTATATATAGGAAGTACCAGCGGCGTATCCACCATGCTTGTATCATATTACACACGCATCGTTACTTAATCACTTAATCAAACCAAACCAACCAATGTAAGAAGTCTATGTTTAAATCAATTGTCAAAAGTGTTCGTGTCAAATGTAAATCATGTCAAAATGTCTATGTCAAATATCCATGTCAAATGTCTATGTCAAATATCCATGTCAAATGTCTATGTCAAATATCCAGGTCAAATGTCTATGTCAAATATCCATGTCAAATGTCTATGTCAAATATCCATGTCAAATGTCTATGTCAAAATGTCATGTATGGCAAGTGAAATGTCTCAACTAAACCATATGCACAAAAACAAAGTATTGAAGTAAAACTTGGTTTAAATCAAAGTTATGTTTTGTGTAAATGCATGCAACTATTTAATATGAACATTTATGCGGTATTGTGAAAATGCATACATCCAAGCCTTGTGACTGTGGTGATAAACCCTTAAACAAATTAAAGGTCTATCTGTCTTATATCATCGAATTCGGTCATTCCTTTCTGTCCCCTTTCCCTGGGATGTCCGGAACGGGAGTTGTCAATTCCTATGGTACCACTACCTACTAACGAACGGCGTAGCTAATGTTAATGAATGTATTGTCCCATGTAAACAAACCAAATGTCATAACAAAATGTAAGCATGTGATGAAAACAATGCACTAAGTATGTAAACAAATGAACATACATAGCGTGAAATGTCATGTAAAACAATGTACTAAGTAGGCACACAATGGGCATACATAGCATGAAATGTCATGTAAAACAATGTACTAAGTAATGCACACAATGGGCACACCTAGCATGAAATGTAATGAAATCATGTACTATAATGTACTAACAAACATAACCGGTATATGATGTGAAAACAGGAAAGCATGAAAGTAACAAGTAGGCACATGTGTTCCACCCCAAAACAGTTTGGAAAACAGTAAAAGAGGGGTCTATGTACTCACTTGAGATTGCTCAGTTGTCTAAAGATAACCACCAAGTAATGCTATAGATCACGGAATCAAACGGCACCTAATATAGATAACTATGTTAATAACCGGACCTATCTCGGAAGATTGGGTAGCATGAGGGTTTGTAAACCAAACGAGTGTAGAGACTCGTGTCATTTGGTTTAACAAAGCCTACATACTAAATGAAACTTAACATAATTGTTTACGACCCATTACGACCCGTTTAGGAAGCTTATGCTACTTTAACGTGTCGTGCGCGTGAAACGCGTTTAGACCGCCTAACTAGCCCTATGACAAGTGTTATATGCCTAAACATGTTACATAATCAGTTATGTGACAAAAGTTTAGGTTACATATGCTTAATTACCAATTATACATGAAAAGGGTATTCTGGTAATTTACCTAAGGCATATAAACTACCTATCATACAACTACTTAAACGATGTGACCATAGGGTATAACCTCGGAAGGTTATTCCCTACCTACTATGGTCACCTAATGTGTTTGGTCGGATCCTAATGATCGACCAAACTGGGTCGGGTTCGAGGTATAAGCGATTTATTAGATCGCTTACCCTACGACCCTAGACAACGTGGTAATCAGTAGGCATAGTCCCAAGGGACTATGACCATCGTGATCACAATCACGTTGCGAAGTTCAATCGAACTTCGCATTGACCATTACTGGTCAACGCTGAAAGTCAAACAAAGTTTGACTTTCTGACTCGAAAAGCAGTAAAAATAAGGAAAAGAACGAAAGAATACTTACGAAGGGTCCCCGAATGCTAATCGTGATCACAATAACTCAGGTATGAAACAATGGTTCCAACTTAGAGTCAAATAGATCAGATTCTTGTAAGAAATGAGGTTGGGGGTAATGGGGTATTTATAGTTTTCGGTGAACCGTTAGGATCGTTTCTTGGAAAAGGGGAAAAGATCTAGTCCGTACACTTGTCACAATGTTGTGGAAGCTAAATATGATCCTTATCTAGTGACTAAGCAAGTTTAGAACATGTGGAGGAGGATTAAATGGCTGCAACTTGTGATTAGAAACATTTAATCTGGTCAGAAGGTGGGAAGCGGCCCGCTTTAGGATCAGCCAAACACAATGCGGGCCGCCTGAGGCTTCTGATCTGCATATATGTTTCAGAAATGACAGTTTCAGCCCCTGCACGTGTTTAAGGCCATTCCCGACACTTCTAAGGCCCGTAAAGCCAACTTTAAGGCCCTAAAATGTTGCCTAAACATTGTGGACATGAAACATGCTCAAAAATATGCCGGGTGATGGTTCGTTTGGTCGTACGAACGCGATGTTCGCTTAATTACGACGGAATGCGCACAAGCGCGAAAAACGATCCAAATGACGCGACGAATGGATTTTTCTTAAGGCGAACACTAAAATATAATGTAGTCATGCTTACATAAATTTTTGGATGTCCAGATGTATTCAGAACGTAAGTTATGCGCGAAAATGCAAACTTGTGCACTTTTTGACACTTTTAGTCCCTGAATGTCCCAAAAGTTTATTTTAGCACACCGAACCCCTCAAAGCCTATTTCTAAGCTATGTAAAGGATATTTAAGGTGTGTTTAACTTATGGTCATGTTCCGGAATGTTCGTTACAGTTCAAATTGACATACTTTCGCAGTTTGTCAAGTTTAGTCCCTGTAAGCGAATTAACTTGTTTTTGCCATACCAAAGCCTTCAAAACTTATTTCTAAGTTATGTAAAGGTCATTTAAGGTATGTTGAGTATATGTTGATGTTCCAGAGTATTTCTCGCATTAAACTGAGTACGTTTACGCACTAGTTTGCGTATAATTCTCCAGAAAGTGATGTAGAGTTTGAAATTACAAAAAAGTCAAAACATGAAAAATGTAAAACACAATCAAACAAACATTGGGATCAAATAACATTGTTTTATTGATAATAGAACTGTTCATAGTGATTACAAGCACAGTTGTTACATGTGATGTGTTCAAACAAATAAATATTAACACTTACAATATTTAGAAATTGGTTTTCTAAATAATTACACTTGAGAAACCAATAAATTATGTGGATAATTTATTTTGAGAGAATATTTTATTTTGTTATTTAATAGGTTAAATAACATTATAAAAGATTATATAAAGTCTTGCAAACATAGTGTTATATTTTATAAAAGGTTATAAAATTAAACAAGACTTTATTTGTTATTAAAAATTGGATTTTTTTTAAAAAGAAAACCCCTTAGGGCCGTCCACTATGGGGTCTTCCCAAGACCCAAGTTGGTCCAATCCTATGACATGCAATTTTGCATGTGTAAGAGGTTTTGATTGGGTCTTGGTCTTGATGATATTCTCTCTAATATTTGAATAAATAAAATGACCAAAAATGAAGAACATGAGCTGAATTTTACTCTCAAATTTTCGTCCATTATAGGGTTCTTTCAAGTGTTCATATTTTGATCTTCAAGTGTTAAATCCTAGCTAAACTTGTGGTGTTTGTCGGAAGCTTTGGGTATACAAGCTTGAGGTCTTCTACTCTTGAAGACAACCATTTCAAGAAGCATCATCCGTTTCATAATCCTTGCACTTCAAGAAGGTAGTTTTCTAAACATCCTATGGTTGTGTTTGATAGTATACATCTCATATATGGATCCGGGTTTTGGGATTTTGCATATAAATAGGTTTATATCTTATGAAAGTAACATGTTTTAAACTATTTTTCCGCTGCGTTTTTATTTCATATGAATGAAATTACTTTGATGAACATGTTAAAATCCCATCACTTAAAGCCTAAGTCTGAAGTTGTTGAGAGTCAGAAAAAGAAAGTTGATGCAAAAGGCAAAGCTCCAACGGTGGTTGAGAAGAAAGTTTGGAAAAATGAAAACACAAAAATCAAAACTGAATCCATAAAGAATGTGGTAACTAAAACTGACAAATTTTACAAACGGGTTGCTTCGCCTCAACAAGCATGGAAACCAAAATCAGTTGAAAAGAAATCAAGTTTTCCAAAACCAAAGGTTTCTGAGACGGAAAAACAATCATCCTCTACCACTCCGGTAAAGATGAATGTTCCTTTGGATTACTATGAGAAACTTGAGAAACAAGAGTCTACTGCTTCTGAGAAGAAGTATGTACCATAGAAAGACCAATCATCTGGTGAACCTCCTAAAAATGATTTCTTTTTATACAAAGAGGTTGAGATTGGGTCTGAGGAGAGCTTAAAGATGAATGACAAAAATTTTCTGCCCCTTTACACTGCTAAAACTCACATCAAAGTCAAGCTACCTGAGTCAAAAGAGGCTTGGGTGACATCAAAATCTAACTAAGTGTTTGTGATATGTGCAGGAGCTTCCAAGATCCGTTTCACGTTGGATTATGGATAGTGGAACTTCTCGACACATGACAGGGAAGAAGACCCTACTGTACGATGTTTGAGGGTTTAATGGAGGATATGTGGGGTTTGCAGGAAATCAAGGTGGTCGAATAGTTGGTGAAGGAACTTTATCAAATGGAATTGTTACATTTGAAAGAGTAAACTACATCGCCGAGCTTGAAACAATCTTCTGAGCATTTCTCAGATCTGTGATCGTATGTATACAACGCACTTTACGGACAAGGAATGTTTGATATTGAAACCAGGATTTGTTGTTCCTGAAGAATGGGTTATCATGAGAGCACCTAGAGTCAATGATTTATACGTGTTGGACATGAGTGTAGCAACTACTACCACGGGTCAGGCTCATTGTTTTATGTCAAGAGCAACGGAAAAAGAATCGAAATTGTGGCATCGAAAGATGGGTCACATTCACCTGTGAAAAATGAATCACCTGGTGCATAATGACTTAGTAATTGGTGTTCATGTGAAAGGTTTTCATCTTGAGGGGGAGTGTATTAGCTGTATCAAAGGCAAGCAAAAGAAGAAATCTCACCCTGGGAAGAAGGTTAACTCAGTCTCGAGACCGTTAGAGAGACTCCATATGGATCTTTTTGGTCCAGTAAATGTCAAAAGTATAACTGGTGATCTCTACTGTCTAGTAGTAACAGACGACTACTCGAGATTTTCGTGGGTTTCATTTCTGAAGACAAAAGATGGGACGTTTGAAAGTTTGATGATGTTGTTCAGAAAAATTGAAAACTTGTACCAAACTCGAATCAGAAGAATCAGGAGTGACAACGGTACAGAGTTCAAGAATAACAAGATGGAAGAATATTGTCATGAGAGAGGTATATTGCAAGAATTTAGTGCTCCTTACACTCCGGAACAAAATGGAGTAGCTGAAAGAAAGAACAGGACGCTAATTGAAACGGCTAGGACGATGCTTGCTGATTCGAAATTACCAGTCAACTTTTGGGCAGAAGCAGTGTCAGCCGCTTGCTATACACTTAACCGGGTTCTTACAGTGAAGAAATTCAACAAGACATGTTTCGAGCTGATCAATAACCGCAAACCTAACCTGAAGTATCTGGAACCGTTTGAGTCTCCTTGTACAGTTCTAGAACCTTATGGTAAATTTGGTGCAAAGAGCATTGAGGGAATTTTCGTGGGTTATGCAAGTCCATTGAAACGAGTCTTTGTACCAAGCTTGAAGCGGATCATCGAAGCACATAATGTTGAGTGTCAAAGTTATACCATGACACCTCAGAATCCCGGCGATTCATGGCGTTTTAATTATGATACTCTGTGGGATTCGTTTGACATAGAAGAAGAATCAGATTTCTTTGACGAGTTGGATATTCTGAGAGAATATGAAGAATCACAAGAAAGATTCCCAGCCGAGTCATCTAAACGTCCATTTCGAGCTTCCAATGATGATGAAGCTGGTCCTAGTAATGCTGGAGAACATGATGATATTCAGCAAATTCTTGACAATCAGACGGCAGTCAACAATAATCTAGAATCTGAAGATAGACCAATATTCGATCGTGGTGATTCAGACTCTGAGGGGGAGCATATCCAGATATCAAGTCAAACAATTCCAGTTAGTGAACAAGGTGCAAATCAGAATGTCACAAATTTGGAAGGCGAGGTAGATGTTCCAGGCGGGGTGATGCCGAGAACTCTTTCGTATAATCCAGAAGAGCTGATTATTGGAGAATTACAATCAGGCGTTCGCACTAGACGTCAAATTGACCAAGGCCTTACTTGTTTTTATTCTATAGTTGCTCCGTTACAAACTGAGTTTTCACTTAGTTGTTTTATTTCGCAGATTGAGCCGCGAACATACAAAGAAGCACTTACTGAAGATTCTTGGGTCAACGCGATGCAAGAGGAGCTGAGTCAATTTGAGAAGTTAGGAGTGTGGAAATTGGTAGACTTGCCTGATGGTTATAGGAAGATAAACACCAAGTGGGTGTTCAAGTGTAAGAGAGACGATAGAGGGGTTATTATTCGTAACAAAGCTCGACTCGTAGTCCAAGGCTTTAGTCAGCAGGAGGGTATAGATTTCATTGAAGTATATGCTCCGGTTGCTAGACTTGAAGCGATCAGAATCTTCCTAGCATTTGCATCTTGGAAAAGTTTTAAAGTTTATCAGCTAGATGTTAAATCGGCGTTTCTCTATGGGAAGGTAAAAGAGGAGATATATGTTGGACAGCCACCGGGCTTCACCGATCCAATCCACAAAGACAAGGTTTATTTACTGGATAAAGCGTTGTATGGTTTACATCAGGCCCCGAGAGCCTGGTACGAGACATTGTCTCAACATTTACTTGCCAACAGCTTCATCCGTGGAAAAGTGGATGCCACTCTCTTCACCAAAGAAGTCGACGGACATTTTTTGATAGTTCAAATATACGTGGACGACATCATATTTGGGTCAACAAATGAAAATCTATGCAAAGATTTTGAAAGAGTTATGAAGCAAAAATTTGAAATGTCATCGATGGGTGAGATGAAATTCTTCTTAGGACTTCAGGTTGATCAACTGCCTAAGGGAATTTTCATACATCAAACGAAATATGTTCATGATATCTTAGAGAAATTTGGGATGTCCGGGAATACTCCAGCTTCCACCCCATTAGCAACGAACCATGGGATAAACCCTGATCTCACCGGAGAAAAGGTAGATGAAACATTATATCGTTCCATGATCGGATCGCTGATGTACTTGACAGCTTCAAGACCCGATATCATGTATCCAACATGCCTCGCAGCAAGATTTCAGTCTAACCCGAGAGCTTCACATATGGTGATAGTTAAACGGATATTGCGCTACCTGAAAGGAACTCCATCATTGGGGTTGTGGTATCCAAGAGAAGGTGATTTCACGCTCGAAGGGTATTCCGATTCCGATTTCGGATGCTGCAAAGTTAACGCTAAGTCAACAACAGCAGGGTGTCAGTTTTTCGGACCACGATTGGTCACCTGGCAATGCAAGAAGCAGACCTCTGTAGCTTTATCCACATGTGAAGCCGAGTATGTATCTGCTAGCAGCTGCCGCTCTCAGATTTTGTGGATCCAGCAACAGATGAGAGACTACGGTTTGCAATTTCTTAACACCCCTATCTTTGTTGATAATGAGGCAGCGATAAACATAACAAAAAATCATGTTCATCACGCTAAAACGAAACACATCGAAATTCGTCATCACTTCATCCGAGACTGTTTCGAGAAGAAGTTGATACGAATTGAGAAAATCCACATTGACGAACAAAAAGCTTATTTACATACCAAAGCGTTTGATAAAACTCGTTTTCAATATCTTTTAAAATTGAACGGTATGAAGCTTTTATCGGTGTTGGAGGAGATTCTTGGCGTAGATGAAGGTACCACTGTAGATGATGTTGAGAAGCAATCTGCAATGGTTTGTCGATTTTTTACTTGTTTTGGTATTTAGAGGGATGTAGTTATATTTTCAGAAAATACAAAAACAGTAAAAAAAATTTTTTTTTTAAAATCCAAAAACATGAGATATTTCAATAGAAAATGGAAAAAGAGCTTGTGTAAAAAGGGAAAATGATAGTACATCGGCTTGACTGTTACGGTATGCTAAAGATATGTAAAGTTTAAAAGTCTTAAGCAGTCTCGCTGATGATATGCCGATAGGTTTTTACACATTTAGTAGGTTTGTTCGGGATATAAACTTAAATCATTACTTGCTTATTTCGTGGGGAACACTACTTGGATATATGGGTTACCCCTGAAATCTTGTTTGAAAGATTCCTCTTTCTGAGATACTAGGTCTTTATACTCAGTGATATTTGGGGTATTATCCCAGGACTTCTGATTTTGCGAAAGCAATGGCCTAGTCCCCGTATAATACTTTTCGCTTGCTTGAAATAATAGCATCACCCTCAGCATAAAAATGATGAAACATTGCAAAATGCTAATCATGTGCTGTTGAAGAAAAGATTCTCTAAAGGGAACACACCTAAAGTCGAAGCCATCATCTCTTTGATTTTGCGGAAGCAATATCCTGAGCTCTCATGGCCCTCGCATTTAACCCTTTACAGATATCATCTGTGGTATACTCACCTGTAAGACTGAATATTGGGATCTGGATACGGAAGTATATTCAAGAGGTGGGACACATGAAAGATTTTAAGTTCTTAATTCACCTAATTCGTATCCTGAACAGATTGAAATTTGTGTGAAAATTTAAGAGGATCAGTATATCGACAATCTAAGCGAATTATTTAATTCTGAGTATGAAATCAAAGCTTAACGGTACTCGTGACTTGTCGACAGCTGATATGATTCCCTAACACACTCACAAAAAAAATTTGTTTATAAATAGTTAACATTTACTGCATTTCATTTCTGTTTAGCTTTCTAGTCTAGAAACTTTATTAAAAATCCAAAAAGATTTTACATTTCTGCTTTATGTTTCCGACAAACCAAAGTGGAAAGCTGATCTTCAGATTCGTAGTTTAAAGCAGATGCAGGAAGTTTCTGAGCTGGAAGAAGAGTTGTGAGCTTATCATGTTAAATATGAAAATTGAAAAGTCTAAACAAGTTCATTAAGTTGAAACTTGTAAATTTTCAGAATTATGTTTTGAAAAATGTTGAACAAAAGTCAGTTTTGTTTCATTCCAGATCAACCAAGATCATTAAGTTGGACTTGGTAGACTAATTAAGTGCCTAGGGTCATTAACTTGGAACTAGATACTTAAGTGGATTTCTAAAAACTGATAAAAACATCAAATGAAGTTAAAATGGAGAATAGATTGTAATGTCAAATTTCTTGAGAAACAGGAAACAAGATTCTCATGATAAAGATAGTGTAAAGTTTGAACCAGAATTCGAGTTCCAGCATATTGAAAGGGGGAGTCTACATTCTGGATCAACATTCAAAGGGGAGTTTGAAGATATAGATTGGAGGATGCTTACAGTGTCAGACATTTTGTGCAGAGTGAGAAGATAGATAAAGGGTAAAGACTAAAGATTTGATGCTAAAGACTTCGTCAACATCCAAGGGGGAGTCTGTTGGTGCATAGATGTCTGTTAACTTCGTCTTTATAGAGTCTTATGTCTAGATAGGATAAACCAGTGCTCAGCATGATAGAAATTAGGGTTTGTATGTCAAAGGGGCATTCGCACGAAATGACAAGAGTCATTTCGTACGAAATGATACAATGGTATTTCGCACGAAATAGCTATGTTTGGTTTCGTACGAAATAGCTACCCCTATATATAGCTTGAGCTGGTTGTCATTTGTAACTTCCGGATTTCAGAGCCGAGGTGCTGCAAGTTTGTCAAACGATCTGTAAAGCTTTGAAATCATTAATAAGAAGATAATTAGGGAGAATCAAGTTGTATCAAGTTAGAATCATTGATTCCGCCTTTGATTCTGACTCAAAACTCTTCTGAACGACTCATTCGGGTCACACGACGATCCAACAACTTTGTAGCCGAACTTCACCCTATATATATATCCAGTTTCACAACATCCTGAGTCGTTTAAGCTATCAAGCCAAAGCCCTCAAGCTCTTACAGGTTGGGGGCCGACTGAAACGACTCAAGCCAGCCGCTACGAGAAGTTTGGCAGCGCTGAAAAGGCTCCAAGCCGCTACAGAGATTTTTGGACATGTGACGAGTTTTGATTGGTTATCGCTGAAAAGGCTCCAAGCCTTCTTGGATCGTGTGTTGAGTCTCTGGGAGAGTTTTCAGATGGCTATTTTGGAAAGCTGACAAAGTCAACGGTTAACTTCGAGATTTGCCTAAAAATTTAACATAAATATCAAATGTTTGATTTTTCTCATGAAAAAAAAGCTTTCTCATGTATCATCCATTGAAAGTGTCCACTTTTTTGTTTAGACGCCTTTCTATCCTACTTAATTATAGATACCTATTTTTTAACTAAATAAATTTTATATGATAATAATTATCAATTTTTTATATTGTTTCAAAAATTATCTTGACAAAATTTAAAACTGTTACATTAATGTTCATTTTTAACTACGTATTGGTTTGGTCAAAAATATGTTAAAGGATAATGTAATCAAAGTTGTTTGTGTGGTAGTGTGCTTGATTGAATGAAACAAATAATGAACGATAAATATAGCTAATGCACGATGATTTATACGACGAAAAGCCCTTGATCACTAGTAGATTCCCAACACAAAAACCTCGGGTGGTGAAAACTATCAACCACCAACTATATTAAACAATGAAAATGAGTACAACTTTGGGTGTTGATCGAGTGTGGTACAAAGTAAAATCACTAATAACACTCGATCAACCCCTTTTGAATAACAATAACAACTAAGTCTGATTTAGTCGCTTGACCACGTTCTCGTTCATAACCTTTGAATAATAGTCACGTGCTAGCTCCCAGTAACCTATCAACGATTTTCCAGCTTGGACTTGGTCCACCACGTTGCTATCCTGCACATAAACATAAGAAAATATCAAGAACAATTGTTAGAAACTACAAGAAATAATAAGGATCCTTGATCCTTCGAGACCCTGTACTATCCGCTAAGGATAACTTATCCAGGCGACACCTCAGGATATAGGATCCATCATAATAAAAACCTAGTCCCTAACACATATATTTACGACTCTATATATTAACTAATTATACTATATTGTATTAGTATACAAACGGGTTTATTCAACCGTACAATGCATATATTTTTTTAAATATAACAGTGCAACTATATGTAAACGAAAGAGAGAAAGGGGGGAGGGGTTGGTATTTTCTCTCTTTTAGTGTTCTATTATGTATCTTAATTCTTATTTTTAGGCACAGGATCATTTTTCAAGTTGCAATTTCTACCTGCTTAGACCAAGTTTCCTTCCCGATACAAAACATGAAGACAGCTATTATTATATTAGTTTTATGATATCAAACCTAGATTCATGCAGTGGGGCCTTGTAAAATGTCACCCTTTTTTTTAATTTCATTACACACTATTCAAAGTAGATAAGTTCATTACAACGGATGTAATTCAAATTAAGATGTTACTGACAATGAAACTCATGGGAAAAATGTCATGTGAATATGTGATCTCCCTTTCAAAAGAGAATATGTCATCTTAAAACAAATCTAATCATTCCTGTCGCCGTTATTTGTACTATATATTCCTTTAAATGAATTGAATAAGGTGTTTCCGTATTAGTTCGTTTAAATATCAACACTTAAAGCGAAAGATTTTTTTTATGGTTTGTTTGTTAAAAACAAACATAAATAAATGAAGAAAATGGTTGTGTTTTTATTTGTTGGTCCACTAGTTAGGCTACCCAATACTTGGCTCTATATTTTTTATTTGGTTGATTCTTTGATTCATTAGGGGCCAAATAATAGGTAGTAATAACGTCGTTTTTTAGAACAACTTACTCGGCCACTAATCTTACTCTTATGGTATATGAGGTGGTCATTACTCATCACACACCACAGCCAATCACCATTTGACACCCCACTTCATCGCAATTCACTATGTCACACTTGCAATTGTCATCACTCATCAAATTCCATCACTCACTTGTTAAAAAAAATTAAAATAAAATATGTAAGACAAATAATTAAAGGTTGCATCAGACTTAAAAAGTAGAATAAAAATTAAACTACTAATTTTAAATAAAAAACAAACGTTGCAAAGAAAAACAATCTAAAAGTTACATTGCCAATTCCACTTCGCACAAATTGCTCGTTTGCTTTCTATGAAAATCGACCGATATTGTTCTTCGGCGTTTTCTTGCGATTAGCCCAACACTTTCAAATCTTTATTCTTCTCGATCTCAACCAAGTGTTTTATGTATTGCTCTTCTCTTTTTAACTTTGTATCCACCAACAACTTGTGTCGTCCTCAATTCTCCTCCATGTCCAACATTTTTGATGACTTGAATTCGTTCATGGAATATACCCAACCTTCTTTCCCTTTGCTAGACGGCTTGAAACTCCCCCCCCCCCCCACCCCGGGTTGCGGCATTGTTGGTGTTGTGTCGTCGGTTGAGTCGTCATTTAAACTGATGTCAGGAATGTTGCGTGAGAACCCATCCGTTAAGGTTGTGTAATTTCCCGACTCGGGCATTTTTTATATTTTTTGAGAACGTCCTCTACGAGTATCCGTTGGGCCATCAAGATCAACCAATGGAATGGGTACTCATTTATCATAAGTTCTCGCAATTTCCCAAGCCTTTGAATGAATAAATCAAGTTTTCTTCGAGTAAAATCTTTGGTACTCGCTTAGGGCGGCTTGGATTACATTCGCGTCATTCGATCCACTTGATTGATTGCGAAGCTAACATATATTAAAAAGCATACCATTAATAATAAGTAAAAAATAAAGGTATATATTTTAAATTCGGTAAAATAAAAAGGTAAGAAAATAATATACCTTTTTCATGTAGCACGCATTGAATCGACTCATTTTTTTTATTTATATCTGTCCATTTGCCCGTCATCTGATCCATTGACCAAGTAGTAGCACAGTGTATTCTTCCAAAATGTGTGATAATTCGTCTCTAATAATTCGTCTCTAAAAATGGTTTTTTTGTTGTTGATTTCCGACAGTTTTGTCATCGAAAATATGTAAGAAAGTCTTCATCAATGCAACCTCTTTATCTTCGGTCCAAGGTATCCTTTTCTTGGTGGTTTCTTTCCCTTTGTCCCGTCCTCCACGACTAGCCTTAACTTGTACTTCTTCCTCCTCTTGTTCTTCATCTTCATCGTCTAGTGGCTCTTCTTCTTCGTAGTCTCATTTAAACAAAGCAGAAGATACAATTTCTAAAATGTTACAAATTTATTCACATGTTATTTTACTTTGTAACTAAATAAATTGTATCAGGTTTTATAGAACTAACGAATTATACATAAACTTTAGAAAATTGGATATATTTTTTTCACAATAACACAACTTTGATCAAATTATAGTTTTTTTACACATCATTTTATATCAGTGTAAAAAATTGGATTCTAACTAAAAAATATATACAAGCAATTGTGTATTTATTTACAATATACTAGAGCTAAACAATTTATTCTAATTTATACTAATGTAATAATGATATCAAAGTAGAAATAAACAATTTATTCTAATATATACTAACTAGCTTATTACCCAGGACTGCTTCCTGGGTTGAAGGAAATTATTTAAATAAACATTAAGCTAATAAATAAAATAAAATACAAAGAAAGTGACATGTTACATAAATTAGTGACAAAATGGATGCAGGCACACTAAATAAACCCAAACAATGAACCTTTGTCATATGCAACGTAGCTACTTTTCAAAGCAACAAAATATTAAATAAAAAACTACCTTTTTTGGACGGTAAACAATGGTTTTATACCACACCAAATTTATATACATCACAAGATGCCACTTGGTAAGTCACTAAGGAAGCATCACAAGATGCCACGTGGCACCTATTTTTTTTTTCATTTATTAAATATATATAAGATAAGATAAGTTTAAATCATACAAAAAGTAACCCCCTTCCAGCCCAGTTGGTCCCATGTGGTATGGTTGGGCCGGTTCCTCCTTGGAGGTCACCGGTTCGACTCCCGGCTGCGGCATATTGGGGGGGGGGGGTCGTCCCAATGATGGATCGTTTCCTACCGAGGCATGGTTCGATCCGGAGGGCAACCCGGTTTTACCCAGCTGTTATCCCAGCGAGTCTCTCGTGTGGGGGCAGTATGGTTTCCGGGCGAAGGTCAGTCAGAGCGGTAGCCGGGGCCCGATCGAACATCGCGTCTGCGAATGCTGGGCTGACGGGTAACCGTTCTTGACGGGGACCCGGTGACCAATGGTCCATGTACATATTGAAAGTCACCCTTCAAAAAAAAAATCATACAAAAAGTATGACATATTAAATGTCTTGGCTATATCTCTACTTTAATATAACATTACTCATTTCACATGTTTTTAAACGTCATGTTATTTTTTAATTGTCTTCAATTGTCGGCCTTTGCATCAAATATGATATTGTTGTAACTCCCCACAAAATTTGCACACACATCATCTAGGATTTGTGAGGACCGTGATCGCTTTTTGACTAATGCGCTCCGACCGGTTTCGGTAAACCTACACGCTACGTGCGGAATCCGTGTGTGTAGTAGACATGAAGATCAAGATTCACCGTTAAAGTATGTTCTCATTGATGATTTTAGCAAAATACAAAGCCAGGAGAAATTTGACAGCAGTTCGGATCAGAATGCCAAAAGTTACAAATGGTGAGAAGCCACTGCCCCTATTTATAGACTTCTTCGTACGAAGCCAGGCAATGTTCCCACTTCGAACCAAACTAGCCTATACAACTCCCTTCGTACGAAGGCATACAAAATACAATTAAACATGTTCAAACTTAAACAAATACATATAAAGACTCAGTACTTGACCTTGACGAAGGCTACAGACATTTGCATCTACAGACTCCCCCTTGGATGTAGCTGTAGTCGTCTCGTACAATCTTGATCAGTGCTTCCTGCTTTCTCTTTTCTCCATGTTTTTCCTCTTGCGTTCTTCAGCTCGTTCAGCCAGCATCTGTTGACGCTTATGCCTTTCGATCTTGATCCACCATTCACCTTTCTCTTTGATCCCATCCATAGTCTTTGACCATTTTGGTATCTTTCTCTCTTCAGACTCTATAGGTGTTTGATAAGTAACTGGCCATTTCAGTTTCCAACTTGCACGTCTTCCAGCCTCAGCCATCTTCTTCTCAGTCCTTTCATTTCGATGTTCATCTTTTAGAAATTCCACCAACACTAAGTCTCGCCATTTGGATTCCCAATATCACCCAGAGTTGATATCCTTTTCAAAGCATACATTCACAAGGTTTTGAAACATCTGTGCCTGCTCTTTATCTGCTTCATAGTACATGATCTTATTGAAGAAAAGAAACTAAATATCTTTCTTCGAGCAGCTGACCAACCACATCGGATCTAGCACATGAATATATATCCATTCCTTACCATCGAACAAAGTAATCACCGCTTCAACTGTTCTTGGATTCAGAACCCACCCCTTAAAATCGTTATAGAAATCTTGCTCCATAGCTTTTAGAGGCATGTTCTTCATACATCGAGGTTTACGAATGTGAAGTGTGATGTCTTTTTCACCGGTAACAGGATCAATCTTCTCAATATTCTTCGGCTTGTGAGGTTTCCAATCAGGAAAGTTCAACGTTGCTTGATGTTTGATGTACCTCCAGAGCCGTTGCTCGTAAAATCTAACTTCAGGACCGTGAAGATATTGTTGCAGATTCTTCGTTTTAACCAATTCTTCCACGTCCCACCAAGGTAAAGTTTTGATGTCTCTCAAATACTTGAAATACTGGACACCATGTTCTTTCTTGATAGCATAAACCAGCATATCTTCCATGTATCCCCAAGACAGAATATCACCCAATGATTCATTCGGATGCGTTGTGAAGAATTTCAACGGTCGCTTAAACTTCCTTTCTTCAACAACAGGCTTCTTGAACCACCTCTTTCTTTCTTCTCTCAACTCTTCTTCAGTGAGCACCTTTGGAGGTCCTTCAGTTGTGAACTTTTTTGCCACTTTCCTTCTCAGATCATCTTCATTATGGATTCGAAATAACTCAGAGAATGTAGGAAAGTCATCATCAAGACCTTCATAGTGTGGCAGAACATCATTATCTGAATGTAAAGCATCATCCTCCACTACTACATCATCAAAATTATCAGCATCTTCAACATGTTTAAACACATAGTCTTCATCAGGAACTTCTGGTATTTTATCTTCTATATCAAACTGTAGATTCTCATCCCTTAGACCAAGAGCATCCAACATATCCGTTCTTGACCAATTTTCAGCTAACTCCCCCTCTTCAATGTCATGAGTCAAATAAATAACTTTAGGAGTTTTGGAGAGTACCTGATGAGTAGCTGTCTGTTTAGATCCGGAGGTATACTCCCCCTGACGTTGAGCTTCTTCATGTTCTTCGTTTTGCTCATCATTGTAACACCTTGTAAAATCGTGTCCAATAATGTGAAGACACGTGTCCTAAACCCTAAAACGTGTAAAAGTTGACTAACAGTGAAAAAGTGTATGCGGAGGGACTAAAAGTGTTAACATGCTAAACTTATGCCTCTGAGTGACCTTTTAACAAGACCGGGGCTTCATAATGTTCAATCATGCTCTCGGGAATCTTGATATTGATTATGATAAGTTTTGGTATCGTTACACGATAAAATGTGCAAGATTTCAAGAAGAAGGGTTAAAAGTGTCAACGAGAGAAATTAGTACCTCCGGGTGGTCTACCGATGAACTGGGAGCCTTAGAATATTTATTCACACTCCCATGTATGCCCAACATCAGTTAGAATTGGCATTTTACAAGTTACAAGGCATTAAATGAGATTATATAAGTTGAGGGGCCAAACTTGTCAATTTTCAAAATCTGGTTCGCTGACCAGACCCTTTACGGACCGTAAGGGGTCCCTGCTTGCGGTCTGTAAAGACTGCATCTGGGCAAATTCTTGCTTTTTCTCCACACATAAACTTCCAAAACCATTTTCTTCAATCTTAGGGGCTGCATGCTGGTTCATAGCTCGTGTAGGGACACCTGGAGGCATCCTAGAACACCATAGAACACCTTGAATGATCTTGAGAAGGTCCTTTGCACTATAAATAAGACCCTCATGTTGCCTTTCATTCTTGCACCATTCAAAATTCACATCTTTCTCTCTTGCTTGAGCATTCTTGAGCAATTCTTGAGGTTCCTGATCAATAAGGAAGCTCCCCATAGTTCAAGTTTCGAGCTTAGACCCATTGTAAGTGTCCTTTGAAGGAGAGGGTGAAACTCGAGCTTAAATGTGCTTATCTTGTGAGTTTTATACATGTTTTATGTGTTTATTTACCTTGAATGGGATAACTACGAGTATTCATTGATTTGTAGGTTAAGCATGTAATTTGGAGGAGTTACGAGGCTTAAAGATGAGTTGGAGTGCATGGGAATGGCCATTACAGCTTTCGGTATGGATTCGGGATGTGTTCGGCTGAAAATGTGACTTGAAGATGCAAGGAATGTTAAAGAGCAAAGTTCGGGGACTGATTTGGTAGTTTATGACTGTTGTTTGAAGCTAAAATGTGAGATAAACATGTGGTAGCAAAGTACAGGGACCAGATTGTCATTATGTGAAAGTTAATATTGAAGAGGAAAAAGGATTTCCATGAACGACCGTATCCTACGGTTGATGAACCGTAGGTTACAGATACTTGTTGATGGGTAAAAAGTGATCAGAACTATTGAACCGTAGCTTACGGTTCACCAACCGTAGGTTACGGTTGGGTTGATAGAAGAAACAGAATTTCTGAACTGTAGCTTACGCTTCACAACCGTAGCTTACGGTTCTCTTGACGGAAAGAGGCGCAAATTGGACTTTTTAGGGTATATTAGGGTTTGTTAAAGGAGGCAATCATTATCTCATCATCTAACTTCAACCTAAGGCATCCAAGAGCAAGGGATTAGGGTTTTTTCGCATCCAATCCATCATTCCTTCCACCGAATCACCAACCATGATCATGATCTCATCCGTTTATCAAACTTTTGGCGATTTCACTTGTGTGATGAGCGGCTAAACTTTATTGGTTTCCTCCGGATGGACGGTTTTTGTAAGTTTGACGATATTATGTGTTTGTGACAATCGTTGTAACCGGTGATCTAAGCATTCGATGCTTTTCACCGTTGTTTTAATTAGTTAATTGTATTCGATTGCACTTTCTTTCAACCTTTAATTCTTGATCATTCAATTCCCGAGAGTTCTAATAATTAGGATATATTTGCTATGGGTTTAGGATTGGTAAATGTAATTGGTAGTCATTCGATAACCTCCCGTTACGTATTAACCGGAGTACTTAGTCATTGATTATCACTTTTAATCAATTGAATAAACACTTATGTCTATGTGAGTGTTTCGATTAAACACATAATTGAATCTAACTTCAAAACCTGAAATTCAGAGGAACCATTCTTCCTCCATAGATAAAAACTTTGTCTTTTTAGTTCGTAATTAGTTAAGCACAAATCTAAACCACAAGAATTTACTTTTTTGCATTAGTTAATCAATACTTGATAATTATAACACTTTCCACAATCCTACTCTAGTTCAATATTCGACTTACCCTACCTATGTGGTTTAGTTGGTTTTTGCATGTCCTTAACGTCAGTCATCAAAATGGCGCCGTTGCCGGGGAGGCGTGCGCAAAGTGTTTTGTTTTAAGTATTATTAGATTAGTGCTCATTTTTTTGTTTGGATTTACGTGAGGTTTCTTGTCTGTGTTTGTGCAGGTTCTCTTGTACGTGTATGCATCACACGAGAAATTCCGGAAAAGAGTCACCACTTGCATTCGACTCAGAGATTGTAAGAACTATTCGTCACATCCGAGTTGTGCAACGAGCAAACCAAACAGTGCAAATGCCAAATACAAGCCTCGACTCAATGGAACATTCAAGCAGCCTCGAGAGGGAAACCAAAATCCCACAATTCACACCGACTCCTACCATCACCAAACACCACCATACCAGCTCCACCACAATCCACCCAAGTCACTACTACTCCACTACCCCTAATGCCACCACCACCGTTTCCAAACTAGATAACTTACCAACCTTCCCAAATCAATCAACTTCTTCCCAACACCCAATCTTCACTCAAACCTCTACTATTCAACATTCTTCACCCTACGTGAGAATTGTTGCTGATGGGAACCTGAACCAGATACAGCTTACCAATGAACCCACCTCAATTCCTCCATTGACCCGACCTTCACTGTACTACTCAGCTCCGTAACAACAGTTTTCTACGTTCGAGCAAGGAAATAGCTCGGGAGAGTTTGAGGATGGGTATAACGATTATGAGAATTAGGGGGGCGATAAAAGGAATACACGAGGGTTCAACACGGGAAGTGTGGGGAGGTATGGCATAGGATATGGGTTTGTGGAAAGAGTGAACCCAGGCACAGTTGGGTATCCACAACAGTTTCAGCAACCAAACCTGGTTAATCAATAGCCAATTCTGGGAAGGCCTATAGACATACCATTGCCACCGCTGGTGCAACAAATTTCGGGCCAGGCAAGGCCTCTTCCTCGGAATTTAATCCCACCGGTTAATCAACCAGAAGGCATTCCATGAAGGTATAACCGAGGACCGGTTCGCAGTGTTGAGAGCCACTTAAAGCCCGCCATAGCTAATAATCTGTCACTAGTTGTGATTCCGCAACTACAAGGAGGGCGGTCATTCGAAGTTCGTGCTCAGTCTATATCCAGCTTGCCCAAGTATCACGGCTTAGCACATGAAGAGCCGTATCTGCATATCGCTGCGTATGATGCACGGTGTAATACTATTGGGGGACAAGGGTTCATAGCGGATGATGTGAAATTGGTTCTTTTCCAATTCACACTTGAAGACAAAGCTCATCACTGGTTCCATTAATTACCATCTGCTTCAATCTTTACATGGCCCGATATGCAGCAGCTCTTCCTAGATGAGTTTTATACACCTTAACGAACCAACAATGCTAGGAAAGGCATTCGGAATTTTCAACAGCAGGCTGGTGAGTTATTCCATGAAGCATTTAACCGGTTCAAGATGATGTTAAAGAATTGCCCGCATCACTGAATTCAGTTGTGGGAACTTTTAAATGCATTTCATGAAGGTCTAACGGATGAAGATGCTCGGGATCTTTGCTCCATCTCAAACGGTACGTTCGGTACCAACTATGAGCATGTTGATTGTGAGTATTTGGAGATGAATGCGAACACATCAAAGTGAAAAGCTCAATCATTAAGAAGCAACCGCCTTTCAGTAGTGAAAGCTGCAGACCAGTTACCTGAGACTGGGGGACCATATTGTCACACCCCAATCGATGGCGGAAACATCGGGGCGCGACACTGAGCGAAACAGATTGTCCACGAGTATCCATAACAACTATTAATTATAATATATTAAAGGTTCATGTCCCATACCACAAACATATAAAATAAAATAGTTATTACAGACATTGTTCTCAAAGACAAATATCCATTCCGACCACTCAGATTTTATTTCGTTTGTTTCTAGGCTCCATCCTAGCTCGATTCCAGCAAGTAACAAGTAAAGCATCCTAAACACCTCTCACATACGTTAAAATAAAGGTCAATACACATAGTATAAAGGTGAGCATACAAGTTTAATAGTAATAATAGAATTCCGACCACTCAGATTTTATTTAGTTTGTTTCTAGACTCCATCCTAGCTTGATTCAAGCAAGTAACAAGTAAAGCATCCTAAACACCTCTCACATACGTTAAAATAAAGTTCAATACATATAGTGTAAAGGTGAGCATACAAGTTTAATAGTAATAATAGAATTCGAAAGCGTTTACGCGTAACCAGCATGTAACATGTAGCAAAGTGAAGCTAGCAGGTTATCGACAATGAAATATGCACAGACATGACTGCGAGTTGTAGAATGCGCAACACATACCACCACTGTGATACGTGAAGAAATAACCTTAACAACCCCTGTCTACGACAGGTGCTGAGTCCAAACTATAGTACTATCATTGCTAAGGCGTCAGGCAACAATCACTGTGTAAACATAACATACAAGCATTCATCGAGTAACACGTATAACATGCAGTAACGGTCAGCGTATAAAAGTGTTTGCGTTGTGTGATCGATGTGATTTAGAATAAGTAATGTATGTAACACCCAAAAGTGCGTAAAGCAAAAAGGGATCGAGTATACTCACAGATAGTGCTTAATAACCTAAACACTCTCTTGGATTGAAGGGAGCGCTGAGAGATTAGCCTGAACAGTTAATGATAGCATAAGCGAAGAATGGCACGTAAAACGGTGCAAGTGGTCAAAGTGACGAATGGTCATCCGATCGGATGACAATCCGAATAGATGGTCATTCAATCGAATGACAATCCATTCGGATGGTCATCCGTTCAGATGGCCATTCGGTCAGATTGACATTCGTTTGGGATGGATGTGTTTGTGTATGATGTGACTTTGAAGTTTTCGTTGTAGCATTTTGAAAACAGAGAAGTATCTCTACCTTTCAGGTTGCTCGATCGAACGGCCGTTCAATCGGATGGCGATCCGTCGGTTAGACATTCTCAGAGAACAAGTTCACAGCAGGATTGTCATTCGATCGGATGGTCTTCCGATCGGATGGCAATCCGTTAGAAACTGATAATCTTTGAAAATTATGAAGAATGTTAAGTGTGGAAACCAAGTGCAATCCGATCGGATTGTCGTTCGATCGGATGGCAATATGATCGGACGACAATTCGTCCCACGATCCGATCATTTTGAAACTTGTTAAGTTTTGAAAGTTTTGCGGTTTGTTCAAGACGGTATGACAACGTATTGAACAACAAGAACCCCACCAAGCCCAGACCATCAGATCTGATGAGAATCACCCTAGTCCGATCAGTTGGCTGTTCGTGATGGTTTGTTCATGTTCAACCCGAAGTCGGTTGTCTCTTTGATAGGAACCAGATCTCATACCGACACTTCACTAGTAACGAGTAGAAGGCCTGAACGAGCTCCGATTTCTATTGGTTTGAAGGCATTGAGTGTAAAAGAGTTGAAAGAAAGTTGTGAAACCATCTTTCAATCATTCTTCGTATGAAAATGTTTAGATCTATGTTGAAATAGTGTTAAAACATGTGGAAACCATGTAGATCTGAGTTGTTCTTGGTGGAATGAGGCCAAAACTTGAAGTTCATAAGAACTCAATGATGACATCATCCTAGAACACCTCAAATTCACTGATTTCACAGTTAAAAGTGAAGATTCAAAGGTGAAAATGATGAAGAAGTGTGTATAGATCATGGAAGTACAAGATTTGAGTGGAAAACTTACAAGAATAGCGAGAAATCAAGAGAAAAGAGGGCTTGAGCATGCTGTTCGAAAGAGAGATATGTCACATCACTAATGTGATGTGACAGGGGCTATTTATAGGTTTCCAAAAGAGGATAGTGGCGCATAGGTGACGGATCGGATGGCACATCGATCGGATGGCCATCCGATTTGATGGTCATCCGTTCGGATGACCATTCTATCGATTGGTCATTCGATCGATTGGCTCCGGTGAGTTACGTTTTGATGTTTCGTTTTGCGTGTTGAGCGTTGCGATATGTTTTGAGTGAGCAATGCAATAGTATTACCCATTAGTTACACAAATAACCTAGCTACTATATCTAACATACAATCACTATAAATAATTTGCGTTTAGCGTTTGCGATTTGATTGTGTTGCGATAGAATTGCGATTGCGATTAATGACCTCAACATAAACATAACATGCACAAGTAACACATAATAGGACACACACATAAAACAATATCCAGGACACATAATTCAAGTTGCGATGCGATAGCGATGCGATTAGCGATAAGTCGATTAGCGATTAAACATGCGATCAAACCTCGATTTGTTATAGATACTCCACATAATACAACTAAAGCAAAGAAATAATATAATTCGATTACAAGTCAAGAAGCACAAATCAGTAATTACAAATCAGTAATTAAGCAAGGAGTGACAGATTGCAATTAGTAATCTTTTCTTCCTTTGACTTTGACTTGTACTTTGACTTCAAAAAGTCGGGTTGTTACAGCCTCCCCTACTTTAGGAAATTTCGTCCCGAAATTTAAGAAGTAGGCGTAACAAACAGTTGCGGATACTTCTCCTTCATGTCACTTTCGACTTCCCAGGTGAACTCGGCGCCGCGTTTGCCTTCCCAGCGAACCTTCACAATGGGAATGTGTGAGCGTCTGAGTACCTTGGTTTCTCGGCCCATGATCTTGACAGGCTTCTCCATGAAGTGTAATGTTTCGTCCACTTGTAAATCTTCAAGAGGGACATGAAATTCCTGGTCGGCTAGACACTTTCTAAGGTTCGAACATGGAAAGTCGGGTGGACATTACTAAGTTCCTCCGGTAGTTCGAGTCTGTAGGCCACTTTGCCAATCCTTTCCATAATTTTAAAGGGTCCAACATATCGAGGCGCCAACTTTCCTTTCTTGTCGAATCTGATTACCCCCTTCCAAGGTGCAACCTTTAGGAGTACGTGGTCGCCAATGTTAAATTCAAGGGGCTTGCGGCGTCTATCGGCGTAACTTTTCTGACGACTCCGAGCTTTCAGTAGATTGTCTCGAATTTGGAGGATTTTTTCAGTCGTTTCTTGCAATAATTCGGGACCGGTAATTTGTGCGTCTCCGATCTCGTACCATACAATAGGCGATCGACATCTTCTTCCGAATAATGCCTCAAATGGTGCCATTTGGATGCTAGAGTGATAACTGTTATTGTACGAGAATTCGACTAAAGGTAGGTGCGCGTCCAAATTACCACCGAAATCTATGACACATGAGCGAAGCATGTCTTCAAGGGTACGTATCGTTCTTTCAGTCTGACCGTCGGTTTGGGGATGGAAAGTAGTATTAAGATTGAGAGTAGTACCGAGAGCAGATTGAAACGTTTCCCAAAGACGCGAGGTAAACCGACCATCGCGGTCAGAGATGATGTCACGAGGCGTCCCGTGTCGACAAATGATCTCGTCGGTGCAGATTCGGGCTAATTTTTTTTACCTTGAAGTCTTCTCGCATCGGCAGAAAATGAGCTGATTTGGTCAAACGGTCAACAACAACCCAGATGCTGTCGTGACCTGATGGCGTGCGCGGGAGTTTTGTTATGAAATCCATAGCTATACCCTCCCATTTCCACATAGGGATCTCAGGTTGTACGAGTAAGCCAGAGGGGCGTTGATGCTAAGCCTTGACTTTGGAACAAGTCAGGCACTTCGAAACATAGATAGTGATATCCTTCTTCATGCCCGGCCACCAGTACTTGTAGCGCATGTCCTGGTATATTTTGTCGTCACCGGGATGAATGGAATACCGAAATTTGTGGGCTTCGTCGAGCAGAATTTGTCACAAAATGGTACGCTTGGGAATCTAGATTCGGTCTAGATAATGGAATATACCATTCGATTTATTCACCAGTTAGGCGCCATCGTTAAGAATTATTTCCTTCTTCAAAGTGCGTTCGGTAAAACAAGCATGTTGGGCGTCGCGGATGAAAGCTTCGAGATTGTGCTAGGCTTGAGAATTACGAACGCTATGCAAATAGCTTCGTCGACTGAGAGCATCGGCAACGACGTTTGCTTTGCATGGATGATAACGAATCTCATAGTCGTAATCGTTGAGGAGTTCAACCCATCGGCGTTGGCGCATATTCAGTTCTTTCTGGTCAAAGATATGTTGTAGGCTCCTATGATCGGTGAAGATCTCACACTTGGTACCGTAAAGGTAGTGTCGCCAAATCTTTAACGCAAAAATAACTGCACCTAGCTCGAGGTCATGGGTTGTATAATTCTTCTCGTGGATCCTAAGCTGTCGAGAGGCGTACGTGATAACCTTGTCCCGTTGCATAAGAACACAACCGAGACCAAGGTTTGAGGCATAGCAATAGACTACAAAATCGACGTTTCCGTCGGGCAGTGAGAGCATGTGAGTGTTACAAAGCATAGCTTTGAGAGTTTGAAAGGCCTCCTCTTGTTCAGTTCCCCAAACAAAAGGTTCGTCCTTATGCGTCAGCAAGGTGAGAGGCACAACGATTTTCGAGAAGTCAGCGATGAATCGGCGATAGTAACCCGCCAATCCGAGAAAAGAACGAACTTCAGACGGGTTCCTTGGTGTAACCCAACTCTTAACAGCTTCTATCTTTGCAGGATCGACATGAATTCCTTGACTATTGATGATGTGACTGAGGAATTGAACCTTCTCAAGCCAAAATTCACACTTGGAGAACTTGGCATAGAGACGGTTTCCCTGGAGTAACTCAAAAACCAAATGTAGATGTTGCGAGTGTTCGGTTTTTTACTTGGAATAGATCAGGATATCATCGATGAACACGATGACGAAGCGGTCGAGAAAGGGTTTACACACACGATTCATTAGATCCATAAAGACAGCGAGAGTGTTAGTCAAACCAAAAGGCATAACAACAAACTCGTAATGACCATAGCGGGTTCGAAAAGTGGTTTTAGGTATATCTTCCTCCTGGATTCGTAACCGGTGATAGCCTGAGCGTAGATCGATCTTCGAGAAACACGTAGTGTAACAACTGTGCTTGTAATCACTATGAACAGTTCTGTTATTAATAAAATAATGTTATTTGATCACAATGTTTGTTTTGTTATGTTTTACATTTTTCATGTTTTGACTTTTGATCAATTTCAAACTCTATATCACTTTCTGGAGAGTTATACGCAAACTGGTGTGTAAACGCACTCAGTTTAACGCGAAATACTCCGGAACAGCAACATATACTCAACATACCTTAAATAACCTTTAAATAACTTAGAAATAAGTTTTGAAGGCATTGGTATGGCAAAAACAAGTTAATTCGCTTACAGGGACTAAACTTGACAAACTGTGAAAGTATGCCAATTTGAACTGTAACGAACATTCCGGAACATGACCATAAGTCAAACATACCTTAAATATCCTTTACATAGCTTAGAAATAGGCTTTGAGGGGTTCGGTGTGCTAAAATGAACTTTTGGGTCATTCAGGGACAAAAAGTGTCAAAAAGTGCACAAGTTTGCATTTTCGCGCATAACTTACGTTCTGAATATATCCGGACATCCAAAAATTTATGTAAGCATGACTATATTATGTTTTAGTGTTCGCCTTAAGAAAAATCCATTCGTCGCGTCATTTGGATCGTTTTTCGCGCTTGTGCGCATTCCGTCGTAATTAAGCGAACATCGCGTTCGTACGGCCAAACGAACTGACATCAGACATATTTTTGAACATGTTTCAAGTCCACAATGTTTAGGCATCATTTTAGGTCCTTAAAGTTGGCTTTACGGGCCTTAGAAGTGCCGGAAATGGGCTGGATACTCAACAGGGACCAAAACTGTAATTTCTGATCTGCAACTCTCAGGCGGCCCGCCTGAGTTTCTTCACTTCCTGACGCGGGCCGCGTCCGCTTGTCTGATCAGATAACAACGAACAGTCAGCATGATCCAGCTGTTTTAACCTCAACCACAAGCTTACAACTTGCCAATTCAGCTGATAAGGGTCATTTTAGGCTACCACAACTTTGCAACACTTGTACGGATGGGATTAAGGCACGTTTTCCATGAAACGATCTTAACGGTGGACCGAATACTATAAATACCCCACCCCCCATGCTTCATAATCACTAGAATTTTGATTTGAGAAACTCTAAGTTGAAACATTTGTTTCATACCTGAGATTTTTGAATCGAGATTAGCATTCGGGGACCCTTCGTAAGTATTCTTTCGTTCTTTTCCTTATTTTATTGCTTTAGAGTCAGAAAGTCAAACTTTGTTTGACTTTCAGCGTTGACCAGCTTATGGTCAATGCGAAGTTCGTTTGAACTTCGCAACGTGATTGTAATCACGATGGTCATAGTCCCTTGGGACTATGCCTACTGATTACCATGTTGTCTAGGGTCGTAGGGTAAGTGATCTGATCAATCGCTTATACCTTCGAACCCGACCCAGTTTGGTCGATCATTAGGATCCGACCAAATACATTAGGTGACCATAGTGTAGGGAATAAACTTCCGAGGTTATACCCTATGGTCACATCGTTTAAGTAGTTGTATGATAGGTAGTTTATATGCCTTAGGTAAATTACCAGAATACCCTTTTCATGTATAATTGGTAATTTAGCATATGTAACCTAAATTTTTGTCACATAACTGATTATGTAACATGTTTAGGCATATAACACTTGTCATAGGACTAGTTAGGCGGTCCGAACGCGTTTCACGCGCACGACGCGTTAAAGTAGCATAAGCTTCCTAAACGGGTCGTAATGGGTCGTAAACAATTATGTTAGGTTTCATTTAGTATGTAGGCTTTGTTAAACCAAATGACACAAGTCTCTACACTCGTTTGGTTTACGAAACCTCATTCTATCCGATCTTCCGATTTAGGTCCGGTTTATTAACATAGTTACCTATATTAGGTGCCGTTTGATTCCGAGATCTCTAGCATTACTTGGTGGTTATCTTTAGACATCTGAGCAATCTCAAGTGAGTACATAGACCCCTCTTTTACTGTTTTCCAAACTGTTTTGGGGTGGAACACATGTGCCTACTTGTTACCTTCATGCTTTCCTATTTTCACATCATATACATGCTATGTTCGTTAGTACATTATAGTACATGATTTCATTACATTTCATGCTAGGTGTGCCCATTGTGTGCATTACTTGGTACATTGTTTTACATTACATTTCATGCTAGGTGTGCCCATTGTGTGCATTACTTAGTACATCGTTTTACATTACATTTCATGCTAGGTGTGCCCATTGTGTGCATTACTTGGTACATTGTTTTACATTACATTTCATGCTAGGTGTGCCCATTGTGTGCATTACTTAGTACATCATTTTACATTACATTTTCACGCTATGTATGTTCATTTGATTACATACTTAGTGCATCACATGCTTACATTTTTGGTATGACATTTGGTTTGTTTAACATGGAACAATACATTCATTAACATTGATCATGCCATTCGTTAGTAGGTAGTGGTACCATAGGAATTGACAACTCCCGTTCCGGACATCCCAGGGAAAGGGGATGAAAGTAATGACCGAATTCGATATACATAATTAAGATAAACCTTTAATTTGTTTAAGGGTTTATCGCCACAGTCTCAAGGCTTGGATGTATGCATTTTAACAATACCGCATAAATGTTTGTATCAGTATAGCATGCATTTGTTACATAAAACATGACTTTGATTTAAACTATGTTTTACTTCAATACCTTGTTGTTGTGCATTTTACATATGGTTTAGTTGATACATTTCAATTACCATACATAACATTTTGGTTACATATTACATGATCTACATTGAACATAAACATTTGACATTGATATACACATTGGTGGTTTACATTGGACATATACATTTTGATATGGTTTACACAATAACACTTGACAATTGGTTTGTACATGAACAAGTTACATTGGTGGTTGTTTGGGTAAGTGATTTGAGTAACGAGGTGTGTGTAATATGATACAAACATGGTGGATACGCCGCTGGTACTTCCTATATATAAGTGTTTGTATAATATTACATAGCGCAACGTTATTTAAACCATTTCAGTATAGACATATTACAATTTATACACATAACATATTTTTCACAAGACATTGTTTTACAAAACAGTTTATCTTATACAATTCATTTTACATGGTTATTCATTTAACCTTACATTTAATTATACATATCAACTGATCTTATCATTTTTCGAATGATTTATAAGACAAAGCAAATAACAAGGTTCATGACTAAACATTTTCTCAAATACAAGTCATGAATCCTATTTTTCACAAACCTATGTATCTCACAGGCATTTTTATGCTGACGTACCTATTTTCACATGTGTTTTCAGGAGCTTTTCCGTAGGATGTTGATCATGACACTAGGGCGGACCTGTGCCTTAGAGACTAAAAAACGAAGATAGACTTGTTTAATTATGTTATAAACTCTTTTGTTTACTGTTCAAGACAATGTAACACCCTTGTTTAATAAATAAATAAAACTTTGTATGCCATGGTTATGAAACAATTAATTCTGTTACGACACGCCCCGACGTTTCCGCCGTGATTTGTTGTTTTACGCGGTCGGGGTGTGACAGAAGAGTTGGTATCAGAGCCAATGGTTATAGGGAATTAGGTTATTAGTAATGCTTTGACCTAGACTATAACTTTTCTAGGACCCTAACACAAGTTATTTTGTGTTTAGATCTTAAAACATGTACATCACCTATCCTTAGGTGATTATCAAAACAAGAACCAAAATTTTTCCAAAACGATTTTTGAAAAACAATCATCTGTTTTTGAATAAATTATTACAAGGTTTTGAACCCTCTTTTATATGGTTTTGAACCCTTTTCAGTTTGATTAAATTTTTGGCCTTGTGCCTTCAAATTTTCAAAATCTCGTCAAGGTTTTAGGTTTTAAATAATGTGAACACGTGCAAACTGGAAGGGTGAATGCCTGTATTCTGAGTTTTCTGTCTAGGCAAGCACTTCGTATACATCTCAACCAGACGCAAGACCAGTTGTGCTTACCTGGGAATTCTTGGGATGAGTGTTCACTTATAGGCGAGCATGTCTTCATTATACATTATTTTTGATCCATTTACTTTGATTAGTCACTGTGTGTCGTTTGTTTGCTTTGTGATCCGGACGAATGACCACCATCTTTGCTTTTGTTGATTTTGTTTCATCTCATTCTTTCATCCAATCATCTCACTCGTTTCCTTTCATGTTTTTCCTCTTTTAGAATGCCTCCTCGACGCGACAATCTGATAGCAACTGCCGAACTGGCAGAAATTATTGCGCAGCAGATGGCTGCTCAATTTCCAAATCTCTTTGCTCAATGGAACCAAGCCAACAACAACAACAACAATGTGCCATGCAAATACAAGGATTTTAATCAGGCTAAACCACTCAAGTTTAGTGGTTCTGAAGGAGCGACTGGGCTTCTTCAATGGTTCGAGAGCAGTGAGAATACTTTCTGCCACGTGTAGTGTCTGGATAATCGCAAAGTCGAGTTTGCTTCGAGCGTATTTCAGAAGAGGGCTTTGACATGGTGGAACGGGGTTATGAGAGACCGGGGTGCAGAAGTTGCTCTCGCACAGACATGGGCTGAACTTAGAGCCCTTATGATGAGGGAATTCTGTCCTCGTCATGAGCAGCGAGCTTTGGAGAAGGAATTTGATGATTTGAAGCAAGATAGTGGTGAGCACAGGGCATATACTGATCGGTTTGAAGAGTTGAGTCTGCTCTGCCCGACTATGGTTACCCCACTCGACAAGGCTATCGAAAGATACATCGACGGCCTACCTGACTCGGTACAAGACATCCTTACTGGTAGTAACCCTACCACACTCCGTCAGGCAATCGAGTTATCAGCGACACTGACTGAGTCGCAGATCCGGAAGAACAAGTTACACAGGAAGGGTGACAAGGGCAAGAAACAGTCGGCTGACAAGGGTGATAGCAAGAAAGGTCAAAACTTGAATGGAAAGAACTCTGGTTCTTCGAAGAGGTCAAGGAAGCGTAAGGCTTCCCAAAATTTTGCTGTCACTGCCCAAGCTAACCAGGCAGCTCCCAACCAACACGCACAGCCTCCAGCAAAGAAACCTTATACAGGGAATGCACCTTTGTGCAATAGGTGCAACAGTCACCATCAGCCGCAACATCAGTGCCGTTTCTGTACTAGCTGTGGGAAGTCAGGTCATCTTGCCGATGTTTGTTGGTTTGCTCAGAATCGCGCAGTTCAGAACCCGGCTCAACAAGTTGCTCAGCCTCCTGCTCCGCAACAGGGTCAAGCTACACGACCACAATACCCACCAGGTGCTTGTTACAATTGTGGGGATCTGACCCACTATAGGAATCGGTGCCCAAGACTGGCGAACCAGAACCAGAATCAGGCTCCGGCTCGAGGCCGAGCCTTTAACATGAATGCCCAAGAGGCGCAGGCGGATGATAATGTGGTGAACGGTACGTTCTTTATTAATAATCAGCCTGCATCTGTTCTTTTCGATTCTGGTGCCGATAAGAGTTTCGTGTCTTTGTCTTTTGAGCCTATGCTTCGCGTGTCTAGAACAAAACTAGGAAAACCTTTGACAGTAGAAGTTGCTAGTGGTGAACCCATTGTTCTTAATTCTGTTCTACGCAACTGCCAATTGAACCTTGATGATCATCTTTTTCCTATTGATCTCACGCCTATGCAACTTGGAAGCTCCGATGTCATTGTGGGTATGGATTGGTTATCCAAGCATCACGCAGAGATAGTTTGTTCTGAGAAGATTGTTCGTGTGCCGCTTTCGACAGGCGAGATTCTGCAGGTTCAAGGTGAGAAGCCTACCGGTGGTCTCAAACTCATGTCTTGTTTTAAAGCTCGGAAATATCTGCGGAAGAACTATGTAGCTTTCTTAACACATGTTACAGAAGATAAAGGCAAGGGTAAGTCTATTTCAGATATTCCTGTCGTTCGGGATTATTCTGAAGTTTTCCCTGAAGATTTACCTGGTCTACCTCCAGCACGCCAAGTCGAGTTCCGCATTGATCTCGTACCTGGTGCAAATCCCATTGCCAGAGCTCCATATCGTCTTGCACCGTCTGAGATGCAAGAGTTGTCTAAGCAGCTTCAGGAGCTCTCTGACAAAGGTTTTATCCGTCCTAGCTTTTCACCTTGGGGTGCTCCCGTTCTTTTTGTCTAGAAGAAGGATGGATCCTTTAGGATGTGTATCGATTATCGTGAGCTTAACAAGCTTACCATCAAAAATCGATATCCTCTACCTCGCATAGATGATCTCTTTGATCAGCTACAGGGCGCTTCTTATTTTTCGAAGATTGATCTGCGATCTGGATATCATCAACTTCGCGTGCAAGAAGAAGATATTCCCAAGACAGCATTCCGCACTCGTTATGGGCATTATGAATTCACAGTCATGCCATTCGGTTTGACTAATGCTCCTGCTGTATTCATGGACTTAATGAATAGGGTCTGCAAACCTTATTTGGATCAGTTCGTCATTGTTTTCATTGACGACATCTTGATTTACTCTAAGACGCGAGCTGATCACGAGCAGCATCTTCGTCTTACTCTGGAACTCCTGAAGAAAGAGCAACTTTTCGCCAAATTCTCCAAGTGCGAATTTTGGCTTAAAGAAGTTCAGTTTTTGGGGCATATTATCAACGAACGAGGTATTCAGGTAGATCCCTCCAAGATCAGTGCGATTAAGGATTGGGATACACCTACTACTCCTACTGAAGTTCGTTCTTTTCTTGGTCTAGCGGGTTATTATCGCCGCTTCATTGAAAACTTCTCAAAGATTGCAGTTCCTCTAACTGCTCTAACTCAGAAGAACAAACCCTTTGATTGGGGATTCAAACAAGAGGAAGCTTTTCAACGCTTGAAACAGAAGCTTTGCGATGCGCCTGTTCTATCATTGCCTGAGGGTGATGATGATTTTGTCGTGTATTGCGATGCATCTAAATTGGGCCTTGGTTGCGTTCTGATGCAAAGGAACAAAGTCATAGCATATGCATCGAGGCAGTTGAAGATACATGAGAAAAACTACACCACTCATGATCTTGAGTTGGGTGCAGTTGTTTTTGCTCTCAAGATCTGGAGACATTATTTGTACGGTACAAAATGTGTGGTTTTCACAGACCACAAAAGTCTTCAGCATATCTTCAATCAGAAAGAACTCAACATGAGACAACGACGTTGGGTTGAGCTTTTAAACGACTATGACTGCGAAATTCGCTACCATCCTGGTAAGGCGAATGTCGTAGCTGATGCATTGAGTCGTAAGGAACGTACTAAGCTTCATTGTGTACGTGTTTAATCTGTTATTCAAGCTCGATCCGATATTCAAGCACGCATTTCTCAAGCTCAACAATCTTGTGTTTCACAAGGTTTGATGGATAAGGAATTTCCCTATCACATAACACCTGCTCTGGAACTGAAGGACAATGGATCATATTATTTCATGGACCGTTTGTGGGTCCCAAGCCAGGATGACCTTCGTACCTTGCTTATGGATGAAGCCCATAAGTCTCGTTATTCTATTCATCCAGGCTCAGATAAGATGTATAAGGATCTTCGTACTCACTATTGGTGGCCTGGTATGAAGAAAGACATTGCCTTATACGTATCAAAATGCCTTACTTGTCTTAAGGTTAAGGCTGAACATCAACGTCCTTCGGGTTTATTGGTGCAACCAGAGATCCCAGTTTGGAAATGGGAAAATATTACTATGGATCTTGTTACCAAACTCCCGCGCACAAAGAAAGGTCATGATGCCATCTGGGTAGTCGTTGATCGTCTTACTAAGTCAGCACATTTCTTGCCAATTCGTGAGGATTTTTCTTCTGACAGACTTGCTCAAATCTATGTTGATGAAATTGTAGCTCGACATGGTGTTCCGTTGAACATCATTTCTGACAGAGATGCTCGTTTCACTTCTCATTTTTGGAGAACCATGCAATCTGCTATGGGGACCCAACTTAATCTGAGCACAGCTTATCATCCGCAAACGGATGGTCAATCTGAGAGAACAATCCAGACTCTGGAGGATATGCTTAGAGCTTGTGTGATCGATTTTGGTGGTAGTTGGGATTCACATCTTAAATTGATTGAATTCTCCTACAACAACAGTTATCACACCAGCATCAAAATGGCTCCTTTCGAGGCTCTCTATGGTCGAAAATGTCGTTCACCAGTCTGCTGGAATGAGATTGGCGAGGCTCAAATTACTGGACCTGCCCTCATTTTAGAGACAACTGACAAGGTCAAGAAAGTTCGCGATAACCTTCAGACAGCTATGAGCCGTCAAAAGAGTTACGCGGATCCAAAACGCAAACCCTTGGAATTTCAAGTCGGTGATCGAGTATTACTTAAGGTCTCACCTTGGAAAGGTGTGATCAGATTTGGAAAGAAAGGAAAACTTGCACCTAGATATGTTGGACCATTCAAGATCGTCGAAAGAATCGGTAAGGTAGCCTACAGACTTGAGTTACCTCCGGAACTTGGAAATGTTCATCCAACTTTTCACGTATCCAATCTCAAAAGGTGTTTAGCTGATGAGAACCTCCACATACCGCTTGACGAAATTCGTGTTGGCAAAACACTGAAATTTGTTGAGAAACCAGTGGAAATCATGGAACGTGAAGTCAAGTGGCTTAAACGCAAGCGCATTCCGTTGGTCAAAGTTCGCTGGGAAGCTAAACATGGACCTGAGTTTACTTGGGAACGCGAAGATCAAATGAAGGCGAAATATCCACATCTTTTTCCACGAGTTTCCTCTAAATAAATTTCGGGACGAAATTTCCACAAGTAGGGGAGACTGTAACAACTGTGCTTGTAATCACTATGAACAGTTCTGTTATCAATAAAATAATGTTATTTGATCACAATGTTTGTTTTGTTATGTTTTACATTTTTCATGTTTTGACTTTTGATCAATTTCAAACTCTATATCACTTTCTGGAGAGTTATACGCAAACTGGTGCGTAAACGTACTCAGTTTAACGCGACAAATACTCCGGAACAGCAACATATACTCAACATACCTTAAATAACCTTTAAATAACTTAGAAATAAGTTTTGAAGGCATTGGTATGGCAAAAACAAGTTAATTCGCTTACAGGGACTAAACTTGACAAACTGCGAAAGTATGCCAATTTGAACTGTAACGAACATTCCGGAACATGAACATAAGTCAAACATACCTTAAATATCCTTTACATAGCTTAGAAATAGGCTTTGAGGGGTTCGGTGTGCTAAAATGAACTTTTGGGTCATTCAGGGACTAAAAGTGTCAAAAAGTGCACAAGTTTGCATTTTCGCGCATAACTTACGTTCTGAATACATCCGGACATCCAAAAATTTATGTAAGCATGACTATATTATGTTTTAGTGTTCGCCTTAAGAAAAATCCATTCGTCGCGTCATTTGGATCGTTTTTCGCGCTTGTACGCATTCCGTCGTAATTAAGCGATCATCGCGTTCGTACGGCCAAACGAACTGAGATCAGACATATTTTTGAACATGTTTCAAGTCCACAATGTTTAGGCATCATTTTAGGGCCTTAAAGTTGGCTTTACGGGCCTTAGAAGTGCCGGAAATGGGCTGGATACTCAACAGGGACCAAAACTGTAATTTCTGATCTGCAACTCTCAGGCGGCCCGCCTGAGTTTCTTCACTTCCTGACGCGGGCCGCGTCCGCTTGTCTGATCAGATAACAACGAACAGTCAGCATGATCCAGCTGTTTTAACCTCAACCACAAGCTTACAACATGCCAATTCAGCTGATAAGGGTCATTTTAGGCTACCACAACTTTGCAACACTTGTACGGATGGGATTAAGGCACGTTTTCCATGAAACGATCTTAACGGTGGACCGAATACTATAAATACCCCACCCCCCATGCTTCATAATCACTAGAATTTTGATTTGAGAAACTCTAAGTTGAAACATTTGTTTCATACCTGAGATTTTTGAATCGAGATTAGCATTCGGGGACCCTTCGTAAGTATTCTTTCGTTCTTTTCCTTATTTTATTGCTTTAGAGTCAGAAAGTCAAACTTTGTTTGACTTTCAGCGTTGACCAGCTTATGGTCAATGCGAAGTTCGTTTGAACTTCGCAGCGTGATTGTAATCACGATGGTCATAGTCCCTTGGGACTATGCCTACTGATTACCACGTTGTCTAGGGTCGTAGGGTAAGCGATCTGATCAATCGCTTATACCTTCGAACCCGACCCAGTTTGGTCGATCATTAGGATCCGACCAAATACATTAGGTGACCATAGTGTAGGGAATAACCTTCCGAGGTTATACCCTATGGTCACATCGTTTAAGTAGTTGTATGATAGGTAGTTTATATGCCTTAGGTAAATTACCAGAATACCCTTTTCATGTATAATTGGTAATTTAGCATATGTAACCTAAATTTTTGTCACATAACTGATTATGTAACATGTTTAGGCATATAACACTTGTCATAGGACTAGTTAGGCGGTCCGAACGCGTTTCACGCGCACGACGCGTTAAAGTAGCATAAGCTTCCTAAACGGGTCGTAATGGGTCGTAAACAATTATGTTAGGTTTCATTTAGTATGTAGGCTTTGTTAAACCAAATGACACGAGTCTCTAAACTCGTTTGGTTTACGAAACCTCATTCTATCCGATCTTCCGATTTAGGTCCGGTTTATTAACATAGTTACCTATATTAGGTGCCGTTTGATTCCGAGATCTCTAGCATTACTTGGTGGTTATCTTTAGACATCTGAGCAATCTCAAGTGAGTACATAGACCCCTCTTTTACTGTTTTCCAAACTGTTTTGGGGTGGAACACATGTGCCTACTTGTTACCTTCATGCTTTCCTGTTTTCACATCATATACATGCTATGTTCGTTAGTACATTATAGTACATGATTTCATTACATTTCATGCTAGGTGTGCCCATTGTGTGCATTACTTGGTACATTGTTTTACATTACATTTCATGCTAGGTGTGCCCATTGTGTGCATTACTTAGTACATCGTTTTACATTACATTTCATGCTAGGTGTGCCCATTGTGTGCATTACTTGGTACATTGTTTTACATTACATTTCATGCTAGGTGTGCCCATTGTGTGCATTACTTAGTACATCGTTTTACATTACATTTTCACGCTATGTATGTTCATTTGATTACATACTTAGTGCATCACATGCTTACATTTTTGGTATGACATTTGGTTGTTTAACATGGAACAATACATTCATTAACATTGATCATGCCATTCGTTAGTAGGTAGTGGTACCATAGGAATTGACAACTCCCGTTCCGGACATCCCAGGGAAAGGGGATGAAAGGAATGACCGAATTCGATATACATAATTAAGATAAACCTTTAATTTGTTTAAGGGTTTATCGCCACAGTCTCAAGGCTTGGATGTATGCATTTTAACAATACCGCATAAATGTTTGTATCAGTATTGCATGCATTTGTTACACAAAACATGACTTTGATTTAAACTGTGTTTTACTTCAATACCTTGTTGTTGTGCATTTTACATATGGTTTAGTTGATACATTTCAATTACCATACATAACATTTTGGTTACATATTACATGATCTACATTGAACATAAACATTTGACATTGATATACACATTGGTGGTTTACATTGGACATATACATTTTGATATGGTTTACACAATAACACTTGACAATTGGTTTGTACATGAACAAGTTACATTGGTGGTTGTTTGGGTAAGTGATTTGAGTAACGAGGTGTGTGTAATATGATACAAACATGGTGGATACGCCGCTGGTACTTCCTATATATAAGTGTTTGTATAATATTACATAGCGCAACGTTATTTAAACCATTTCAGTATAGACATATTACAATTTATACACATAACATATTTTTCACAAGACATTGTTTTACAAAACAGTTTATCTTATACAATTCATTTTACATGGTTATTCATTTAACCTTACATTTAATTATACATATCAACTGATCTTATCGTTTTTCGAATGATTTATAAGACAAAGCAAATAACAAGGTTCATGACTAAACATTTTCTCAAATACAAGTCATGAATCCTATTTTTCACAAACCTATGTATCTCACAGGCATTTTTATGCTGACGTACCTATTTTCACATGTGTTTTCAGGAGCTTTTCCGTAGGATGTTGATCATGACACTAGGGCGGACCTGTGCCTTAGAGACTAAAAAACGAAGATAGACTTGTTTAATTATGTTATAAACTCTTTTGTTTACTGTTCAAGACAATGTAACACCCTTGTTTAATAAATAAATAAAACTTTGTATGCCATGGTTATGAAACAATTAATTCTGTTACGACACGCCCCGACGTTTCCGCCGCGATTTGTTGTTTTACGCGGTCGGGGTGTGACAGAAGAGTTGGTATCAGAGCCAATGGTTATAGGGAATTAGGTTATTAGTAATGCTTTGACCTAGACTATAACTTTTCTAGGACCCTAACACAAGTTATTTTGTGTTTAGATCTTAAAACATGTACATCACCTATCCTTAGGTGATTATCAAAACAAGAACCAAAATTTTTCCAAAACGATTTTTGAAAAACAATCATCTGTTTTTGAATAAATTATTACAAGGTTTTGAACCCTCTTTTATATGGTTTTGAACCCTTTTCAGTTTGATTAAATTTTTGGCCTTGTGCCTTCAAATTTTCAAAATCTCGTCAAGGTTTTAGGTTTTAAATAATGTGAACACGTGCAAACTGGAAGGGTGAATGCCTGTATTCTGAGTTTTCTGTCTAGGCAAGCACTTCGTATACATCTCAACCAGACGCAAGACCAGTTGTGCTTACCTGGGAATTCTTGGGATGAGTGTTCACTTATAGGCGAGCATGTCTTCATTATACATTATTTTTGATCCATTTACTTTGATTAGTCACTGTGTGTCGTTTGTTTGCTTTGTGATCCGGACGAATGACAACCATCTTTGCTTTTGTTGATTTTGTTTCATCTCATTCTTTCATCCAATCATCTCACTCGTTTCCTTTCATGTTTTTCCTCTTTTAGAATGCCTCCTCGACGCGACAATCTGATAGCAACTGCCGAACTGGCAGAAATTATTGCGCAGCAGATGGCTGCTCAATTTCCAAATCTCTTTGCTCAATGGAACCAAGCCAACAACAACAACAACAATGTGCCATGCAAATACAAGGATTTTAATCAGGCTAAACCACTCAAGTTTAGTGGTTCTGAAGGAGCGACTGGGCTTCTTCAATGGTTCGAGAGCAGTGAGAATACTTTCCGCCACGTGCAGTGTCTGGATAATCGCAAAGTCGAGTTTGCTTCGAGCGTATTTCAGAAGAGGGCTTTGACATGGTGGAACGGGGTTATGAGAGACCGGGGTGCAGAAGTTGCTCTCGCACAGACATGGGCTGAACTTAGAGCCCTTATGATGAGGGAATTCTGTCCTCGTCATGAGCAGCGAGCTTTGGAGAAGGAATTTGATGATTTGAAGCAAGATAGTGGTGAGCACAGGGCATATACTGATCGGTTTGAAGAGTTGAGTCTGCTCTGCCCGACTATGGTTACCCCACTCGACAAGGCTATCGAAAGATACATCGACGGCCTACCTGACTCGGTACAAGACATCCTTACTGGTAGTAACCCTACCACACTCCGTCAGGCAATCGAGTTATCAGCGACACTGACTGAGTCGCAGATCCGGAAGAACAAGTTACACAGGAAGGGTGACAAGGGCAAGAAACAGTTGGCTGACAAGGGTGATAGCAAGAAAGGTCAAAACTTGAATGGAAAGAACTCTGGTTCTTCGAAGAGGTCAAGGAAGCGTAAGGCTTCCCAAAATTTTGCTGTCACTGCCCAAGCTAACCAGGCAGCTCCCAACCAACACGCACAGCCTCCAGCAAAGAAACCTTATACAGGGAATGCACCTTTGTGCAATAGGTGCAACAGTCACCATCAGCCGCAACATCAGTGCCGTTTCTGTACTAGCTGTGGGAAGTCAGGTCATCTTGCCGATGTTTGTTGGTTTGCTCAGAATCGCGCAGTTCAGAACCCGGCTCAACAAGTTGCTCAGCCTCCTGCTCCGCAACAGGGTCAAGCTGCACGACCACAATACCCAACAGGTGCTTGTTACAATTGTGGGGATCTGACCCACTATAGGAATCGGTGCCCAAGACTGGCGAACCAGAACCAGAACCAGAATCAGGCTCCGGCTCGAGGCCGAGCCTTTAACATGAATGCCCAAGAGGCGCAGGCGGATGATAATGTGGTGAACGGTACGTTCTTTATTAATAATCAGCCTGCATCTGTTCTTTTCGATTCTGGTGCCGATAAGAGTTTCGTGTCTTTGTCTTTTGAGCCTATGCTTCGCGTGTCTAGAACAAAACTAGGAAAACCTTTGACAGTAGAAGTTGCTAGTGGTGAACCCATTGTTCTTAATTCTGTTCTACGCAACTGCCAATTGAACCTTAATGATCATCTTTTTCCTATTGATCTCACGCCTATGCAACTTGGAAGCTTCGATGTCATTGTGGGTATGGATTGGTTATCCAAGCATCACGCAGAGATAGTTTGTTCTGAGAAGATTGTTCGTGTGCCGCTTTCGACAGGCGAGATTCTGCAGGTTCAAGGTGAGAAGCCTACCGGTGGTCTCAAACTCATGTCTTGTTTTAAAGCTCAGAAATATCTGCGGAAGAACTATGTAGCTTTCTTAGCACATGTTACAGAAGATAAAGGCAAGGGTAAGTCTATTTCAGATATTCCTGTCGTTCGGGATTATTCTGAAGTTTTCCCTGAAGATTTACCTGGTCTACCTCCAGCACGCCAAGTCGAGTTCCGCATTGATCTCGTACCTGGTGCAAATCCCATTGCCAGAGCTCCATATCGTCTTGCACCGTCTGAGATGCAAGAGTTGTCTAAGCAGCTTCAGGAGCTCTCTGACAAAGGTTTTATCCGTCCTAGCTTTTCACCTTGGGGTGCTCCCGTTCTTTTTGTCTAGAAGAAGGATGGATCCTTTAGGATGTGTATCGATTATCGTGAGCTTAACAAGCTTACCATCAAAAATCGATATCCTCTACCTCGCATAGATGATCTCTTTGATCAGCTACAGGGCGCTTCTTATTTTTCGAAGATTGATCTGCGATCTGGATATCATCAACTTCGCGTGCAAGAAGAAGATATTCCCAAGACAGCATTCCGCACTCGTTATGGGCATTATGAATTCACAGTCATGCCATTCGGTTTGACTAATGCTCCTGCTGTATTCATGGACTTAATGAATAGGGTCTGCAAACCTTATTTGGATCAGTTCGTCATTGTTTTCATTGACGACATCTTGATTTACTCTAAGACGCGAGCTGATCACGAGCAGCATCTTCGTCTTACTCTGGAACTCCTGAAGAAAGAGCAACTTTTCGCCAAATTCTCCAAGTGCGAATTTTGGCTTAAAGAAGTTCAGTTTTTGGGGCATATTATCAACGAACGAGGTATTCAGGTAGATCCCTCCAAGATCAGTGCGATTAAGGATTGGGATACACCTACTACTCCTACTGAAGTTCGTTCTTTTCTTGGTCTAGCGGGTTATTATCGCCGCTTCATTGAAAACTTCTCAAAGATTGCAGTTCCTCTAACTGCTCTAACTCAGAAGAACAAACCCTTTGATTGGGGATTCAAACAAGAGGAAGCTTTTCAACGCTTGAAACAGAAGCTTTGCGATGCGCCTGTTCTATCATTGCCTGAGGGTGATGATGATTTTGTCGTGTATTGCGATGCATCTAAATTGGGCCTTGGTTGCGTTCTGATGCAAAGGAACAAAGTCATAGCATATGCATCGAGGCAGTTGAAGATACATGAGAAAAACTACACCACTCATGATCTTGAGTTGGGTGCAGTTGTTTTTGCTCTCAAGATCTGGAGACATTATTTGTACGGTACAAAATGTGTGGTTTTCACAGACCACAAAAGTCTTCAGCATATCTTCAATCAGAAAGAACTCAACATGAGACAACGACGTTGGGTTGAGCTTTTAAACGACTATGACTGCGAAATTCGCTACCATCCTGGTAAGGCGAATGTCGTAGCTGATGCATTGAGTCGTAAGGAACGTACTAAGCTTCATTGTGTACGTGTTCAATCTGTTATTCAAGCTCGATCCGATATTCAAGCACGCATTTCTCAAGCTCAACAATCTTGTGTTTCACAAGGTTTGATGGATAAGGAATTTCCCTATCACATAACACCTGCTCTGGAACTGAAGGACAATGGATCATATTATTTCATGGACCGTTTGTGGGTCCCAAGCCAGGATGACCTTCGTACCTTGCTCATGGATGAAGCCCATAAGTCTCGTTATTCTATTCATCCAGGCTCAGATAAGATGTATAAGGATCTTCGTACTCACTATTGGTGGCCTGGTATGAAGAAAGACATTGCCTTATACGTATCAAAATGCCTTACTTGTCTTAAGGTTAAGGCTGAACATCAACGTCCTTCGGGTTTATTGGTGCAACCAGAGATCCCAGTTTGGAAATGGGAAAATATTACTATGGATCTTGTTACCAAACTCCCGCGCACAAAGAAAGGTCATGATGCCATCTGGGTAGTCGTTGATCGTCTTACTAAGTCAGCACATTTCTTGCCAATTCGTGAGGATTTTTCTGCTGACAGACTTGCTCAAATATATGTTGATGAAATTGTAGCTCGACATGGTGTTCCGTTGAACATCATTTCTGACAGAGATGCTCGTTTCACTTCTCATTTTTGGAGAACCATGCAATCTGCTATGGGGACCCAACTTAATCTGAGCACAGCTTATCATCCGCAAACGGATGGTCAATCTGAGAGAACAATCCAGACTCTGGAGGATATGCTTAGAGCTTGTGTGATCGATTTTGGTGGTAGTTGGGATTCACATCTTAAATTGATTGAACTCTCCTACAACAACAGTTATCACACCAGCATCAAAATGGCTCCTTTCGAGGCTCTCTATGGTCGAAAATGTCGTTCACCAGTCTGCTGGAATGAGATTGGCGAGGCTCAAATTACTGGACCTGCCCTCATTTTATAGACAACTGACAAGGTCAAGAAAGTTCGCGATAACCTTCAGACAGCTATGAGCCGTCAAAAGAGTTACGCGGATCCAAAACGCAAACCCTTGGAATTTCAAGTCGGTGATCGAGTATTACTTAAGGTCTCACCTTGGAAAGGTGTGATCAGATTTGGAAAGAAAGGAAAACTTGCACCTAGATATGTTGGACCATTCAAGATCATCGAAAGAATCGGTAAGGTAGCCTACAGACTTGAGTTACCTCCGGAACTTGGAAATGTTCATCCAACTTTTCACGTATCCAATCTCAAAAGGTGTTTAGCTGATGAGAACCTCCACATACCGCTTGACGAAATTCGTGTTGGCAAAACACTGAAATTTGTTGAGAAACCAGTGGAAATCATGGAACGTGAAGTCAAGTGGCTTAAACGCAAGCGCATTCCTTTGGTCAAAGTTCGCTGGGAAGCTAAACATGGACCTGAGTTTACTTGGGAACGCGAAGATCAAATGAAGGCGAAATATCCACATCTTTTTCCACGAGTTTCCTCTAAATAAATTTCGGGACGAAATTTCCACAAGTAGGGGAGACTGTAACAACTGTGCTTGTAATCACTATGAACAGTTCTGTTATCAATAAAATAATGTTATTTGATCACAATGTTTGTTTTGTTATGTTTTACATTTTTCATGTTTTGACTTTTGATCAATTTCAAACTCTATATCACTTTCTGGAGAGTTATACGCAAACTGGTGCGTAAACGTACTCAGTTTAACGCGACAAATACTCCGGAACAGCAACATATACTCAACATACCTTAAATAACCTTTAAATAACTTAGAAATAAGTTTTGAAGGCATTGGTATGGCAAAAACAAGTTAATTCGCTTACAGGGACTAAACTTGACAAACTGCGAAAGTATGCCAATTTGAACTGTAACGAACATTCCGGAACATGAACATAAGTCAAACATACCTTAAATATCCTTTACATAGCTTAGAAATAGGCTTTGAGGGGTTCGGTGTGCTAAAATGAACTTTTGGGTCATTCAGGGACTAAAAGTGTCAAAAAGTGCACAAGTTTGCATTTTCGCGCATAACTTACGTTCTGAATACATCCGGACATCCAAAAATTTATGTAAGCATGACTATATTATGTTTTAGTGTTCGCCTTAAGAAAAATCCATTCGTCGCGTCATTTGGATCGTTTTTCGCGCTTGTACGCATTCCGTCGTAATTAAGCGATCATCGCGTTCGTACGGCCAAACGAACTGAGATCAGACATATTTTTGAACATGTTTCAAGTCCACAATGTTTAGGCATCATTTTAGGGCCTTAAAGTTGGCTTTACGGGCCTTAGAAGTGCCGGAAATGGGCTGGATACTCAACAGGGACCAAAACTGTAATTTCTGATCTGCAACTCTCAGGCGGCCCGCCTGAGTTTCTTCACTTCCTGACGCGGGCCGCGTCCGCTTGTCTGATCAGATAACAACGAACAGTCAGCATGATCCAGCTGTTTTAACCTCAACCACAAGCTTACAACATGCCAATTCAGCTGATAAGGGTCATTTTAGGCTACCACAACTTTGCAACACTTGTACGGATGGGATTAAGGCACGTTTTCCATGAAACGATCTTAACGGTGGACCGAATACTATAAATACCCCACCCCCCATGCTTCATAATCACTAGAATTTTGATTTGAGAAACTCTATGTTGAAACATTTGTTTCATACCTGAGATTTTTGAATCGAGATTAGCATTCGGGGACCCTTCGTAAGTATTCTTTCGTTCTTTTCCTTATTTTATTGCTTTAGAGTCAGAAAGTCAAACTTTGTTTGACTTTCAGCGTTGACCAGCTTATGGTCAATGCGAAGTTCGTTTGAACTTCGCAGCGTGATTGTAATCACGATGGTCATAGTCCCTTGGGACTATGCCTACTGATTACCACGTTGTCTAGGGTCGTAGGGTAAGCGATCTGATCAATCGCTTATACCTTCGAACCCGACCCAGTTTGGTCGATCATTAGGATCCGACCAAATACATTAGGTGACCATAGTGTAGGGAATAACCTTCCGAGGTTATACCCTATGGTCACATCGTTTAAGTAGTTGTATGATAGGTAGTTTATATGCCTTAGGTAAATTACCAGAATACCCTTTTCATGTATAATTGGTAATTTAGCATATGTAACCTAAATTTTTGTCACATAACTGATTATGTAACATGTTTAGGCATATAACACTTGTCATAGGACTAGTTAGGCGGTCCGAACGCGTTTCACGCGCACGACGCGTTAAAGTAGCATAAGCTTCCTAAACGGGTCGTAATGGGTCGTAAACAATTATGTTAGGTTTCATTTAGTATGTAGGCTTTGTTAAACCAAATGACACGAGTCTCTAAACTCGTTTGGTTTACGAAACCTCATTCTATCCGATCTTCCGATTTAGGTCCGGTTTATTAACATAGTTACCTATATTAGGTGCCGTTTGATTCCGAGATCTCTAGCATTACTTGGTGGTTATCTTTAGACATCTGAGCAATCTCAAGTGAGTACATAGACCCCTCTTTTACTGTTTTCCAAACTGTTTTGGGGTGGAACACATGTGCCTACTTGTTACCTTCATGCTTTCCTGTTTTCACATCATATACATGCTATGTTCGTTAGTACATTATAGTACATGATTTCATTACATTTCATGCTAGGTGTGCCCATTGTGTGCATTACTTGGTACATTGTTTTACATTACATTTCATGCTAGGTGTGCCCATTGTGTGCATTACTTAGTACATCGTTTTACATTACATTTCATGCTAGGTGTGCCCATTGTGTGCATTACTTGGTACATTGTTTTACATTACATTTCATGCTAGGTGTGCCCATTGTGTGCATTACTTAGTACATCGTTTTACATTACATTTTCACGCTATGTATGTTCATTTGATTACATACTTAGTGCATCACATGCTTACATTTTTGGTATGACATTTGGTTGTTTAACATGGAACAATACATTCATTAACATTGATCATGCCATTCGTTAGTAGGTAGTGGTACCATAGGAATTGACAACTCCCGTTCCGGACATCCCAGGGAAAGGGGATGAAAGGAATGACCGAATTCGATATACATAATTAAGATAAACCTTTAATTTGTTTAAGGGTTTATCGCCACAGTCTCAAGGCTTGGATGTATGCATTTTAACAATACCGCATAAATGTTTGTATCAGTATTGCATGCATTTGTTACACAAAACATGACTTTGATTTAAACTGTGTTTTACTTCAATACCTTGTTGTTGTGCATTTTACATATGGTTTAGTTGATACATTTCAATTACCATACATAACATTTTGGTTACATATTACATGATCTACATTGAACATAAACATTTGACATTGATATACACATTGGTGGTTTACATTGGACATATACATTTTGATATGGTTTACACAATAACACTTGACAATTGGTTTGTACATGAACAAGTTACATTGGTGGTTGTTTGGGTAAGTGATTTGAGTAACGAGGTGTGTGTAATATGATACAAACATGGTGGATACGCCGCTGGTACTTCCTATATATAAGTGTTTGTATAATATTACATAGCGCAACGTTATTTAAACCATTTCAGTATAGACATATTACAATTTATACACATAACATATTTTTCACAAGACATTGTTTTACAAAACAGTTTATCTTATACAATTCATTTTACATGGTTATTCATTTAACCTTACATTTAATTATACATATCAACTGATCTTATCGTTTTTCGAATGATTTATAAGACAAAGCAAATAACAAGGTTCATGACTAAACATTTTCTCAAATACAAGTCATGAATCCTATTTTTCACAAACCTATGTATCTCACAGGCATTTTTATGCTGACGTACCTATTTTCACATGTGTTTTCAGGAGCTTTTCCGTAGGATGTTGATCATGACACTAGGGCGGACCTGTGCCTTAGAGACTAAAAAACGAAGATAGACTTGTTTAATTATGTTATAAACTCTTTTGTTTACTGTTCAAGACAATGTAACACCCTTGTTTAATAAATAAATAAAACTTTGTATGCCATGGTTATGAAACAATTAATTCTGTTACGACACGCCCCGACGTTTCCGCCGCGATTTGTTGTTTTACGCGGTCGGGGTGTGACAGAAGAGTTGGTATCAGAGCCAATGGTTATAGGGAATTAGGTTATTAGTAATGCTTTGACCTAGACTATAACTTTTCTAGGACCCTAACACAAGTTATTTTGTGTTTAGATCTTAAAACATGTACATCACCTATCCTTAGGTGATTATCAAAACAAGAACCAAAATTTTTCCAAAACGATTTTTGAAAAACAATCATCTGTTTTTGAATAAATTATTACAAGGTTTTGAACCCTCTTTTATATGGTTTTGAACCCTTTTCAGTTTGATTAAATTTTTGGCCTTGTGCCTTCAAATTTTCAAAATCTCGTCAAGGTTTTAGGTTTTAAATAATGTGAACACGTGCAAACTGGAAGGGTGAATGCCTGTATTCTGAGTTTTCTGTCTAGGCAAGCACTTCGTATACATCTCAACCAGACGCAAGACCAGTTGTGCTTACCTGGGAATTCTTGGGATGAGTGTTCACTTATAGGCGAGCATGTCTTCATTATACATTATTTTTGATCCATTTACTTTGATTAGTCACTGTGTGTCGTTTGTTTGCTTTGTGATCCGGACGAATGACAACCATCTTTGCTTTTGTTGATTTTGTTTCATCTCATTCTTTCATCCAATCATCTCACTCGTTTCCTTTCATGTTTTTCCTCTTTTAGAATGCCTCCTCGACGCGACAATCTGATAGCAACTGCCGAACTGGCAGAAATTATTGCGCAGCAGATGGCTGCTCAATTTCCAAATCTCTTTGCTCAATGGAACCAAGCCAACAACAACAACAACAATGTGCCATGCAAATACAAGGATTTTAATCAGGCTAAACCACTCAAGTTTAGTGGTTCTGAAGGAGCGACTGGGCTTCTTCAATGGTTCGAGAGCAGTGAGAATACTTTCCGCCACGTGCAGTGTCTGGATAATCGCAAAGTCGAGTTTGCTTCGAGCGTATTTCAGAAGAGGGCTTTGACATGGTGGAACGGGGTTATGAGAGACCGGGGTGCAGAAGTTGCTCTCGCACAGACATGGGCTGAACTTAGAGCCCTTATGATGAGGGAATTCTGTCCTCGTCATGAGCAGCGAGCTTTGGAGAAGGAATTTGATGATTTGAAGCAAGATAGTGGTGAGCACAGGGCATATACTGATCGGTTTGAAGAGTTGAGTCTGCTCTGCCCGACTATGGTTACCCCACTCGACAAGGCTATCGAAAGATACATCGACGGCCTACCTGACTCGGTACAAGACATCCTTACTGGTAGTAACCCTACCACACTCCGTCAGGCAATCGAGTTATCAGCGACACTGACTGAGTCGCAGATCCGGAAGAACAAGTTACACAGGAAGGGTGACAAGGGCAAGAAACAGTCGGCTGACAAGGGTGATAGCAAGAAAGGTCAAAACTTGAATGGAAAGAACTCTGGTTCTTCGAAGAGGTCAAGGAAGCGTAAGGCTTCCCAAAATTTTGCTGTCACTGCCCAAGCTAACCAGGCAGCTCCCAACCAACACGCACAGCCTCCAGCAAAGAAACCTTATACAGGGAATGCACCTTTGTGCAATAGGTGCAACAGTCACCATCAGCCGCAACATCAGTGCCGTTTCTGTACTAGCTGTGGGAAGTCAGGTCATCTTGCCGATGTTTGTTGGTTTGCTCAGAATCGCGCAGTTCAGAACCCGGCTCAACAAGTTGCTCAGCCTCCTGCTCCGCAACAGGGTCAAGCTGCACGACCACAATACCCAACAGGTGCTTGTTACAATTGTGGGGATCTGACCCACTATAGGAATCGGTGCCCAAGACTGGCGAACCAGAACCAGAACCAGAATCAGGCTCCGGCTCGAGGCCGAGCCTTTAACATGAATGCCCAAGAGGCGCAGGCGGATGATAATGTGGTGAACGGTACGTTCTTTATTAATAATCAGCCTGCATCTGTTCTTTTCGATTCTGGTGCCGATAAGAGTTTCGTGTCTTTGTCTTTTGAGCCTATGCTTCGCGTGTCTAGAACAAAACTAGGAAAACCTTTGACAGTAGAAGTTGCTAGTGGTGAACCCATTGTTCTTAATTCTGTTCTACGCAACTGCCAATTGAACCTTAATGATCATCTTTTTCCTATTGATCTCACGCCTATGCAACTTGGAAGCTTCGATGTCATTGTGGGTATGGATTGGTTATCCAAGCATCACGCAGAGATAGTTTGTTCTGAGAAGATTGTTCGTGTGCCGCTTTCGACAGGCGAGATTCTGCAGGTTCAAGGTGAGAAGCCTACCGGTGGTCTCAAACTCATGTCTTGTTTTAAAGCTCAGAAATATCTGCGGAAGAACTATGTAGCTTTCTTAGCACATGTTACAGAAGATAAAGGCAAGGGTAAGTCTATTTCAGATATTCCTGTCGTTCGGGATTATTCTGAAGTTTTCCCTGAAGATTTACCTGGTCTACCTCCAGCACGCCAAGTCGAGTTCCGCATTGATCTCGTACCTGGTGCAAATCCCATTGCCAGAGCTCCATATCGTCTTGCACCGTCTGAGATGCAAGAGTTGTCTAAGCAGCTTCAGGAGCTCTCTGACAAAGGTTTTATCCGTCCTAGCTTTTCACCTTGGGGTGCTCCCGTTCTTTTTGTCTAGAAGAAGGATGGATCCTTTAGGATGTGTATCGATTATCGTGAGCTTAACAAGCTTACCATCAAAAATCGATATCCTCTACCTCGCATAGATGATCTCTTTGATCAGCTACAGGGCGCTTCTTATTTTTCGAAGATTGATCTGCGATCTGGATATCATCAACTTCGCGTGCAAGAAGAAGATATTCCCAAGACAGCATTCCGCACTCGTTATGGGCATTATGAATTCACAGTCATGCCATTCGGTTTGACTAATGCTCCTGCTGTATTCATGGACTTAATGAATAGGGTCTGCAAACCTTATTTGGATCAGTTCGTCATTGTTTTCATTGACGACATCTTGATTTACTCTAAGACGCGAGCTGATCACGAGCAGCATCTTCGTCTTACTCTGGAACTCCTGAAGAAAGAGCAACTTTTCGCCAAATTCTCCAAGTGCGAATTTTGGCTTAAAGAAGTTCAGTTTTTGGGGCATATTATCAACGAACGAGGTATTCAGGTAGATCCCTCCAAGATCAGTGCGATTAAGGATTGGGATACACCTACTACTCCTACTGAAGTTCGTTCTTTTCTTGGTCTAGCGGGTTATTATCGCCGCTTCATTGAAAACTTCTCAAAGATTGCAGTTCCTCTAACTGCTCTAACTCAGAAGAACAAACCCTTTGATTGGGGATTCAAACAAGAGGAAGCTTTTCAACGCTTGAAACAGAAGCTTTGCGATGCGCCTGTTCTATCATTGCCTGAGGGTGATGATGATTTTGTCGTGTATTGCGATGCATCTAAATTGGGCCTTGGTTGCGTTCTGATGCAAAGGAACAAAGTCATAGCATATGCATCGAGGCAGTTGAAGATACATGAGAAAAACTACACCACTCATGATCTTGAGTTGGGTGCAGTTGTTTTTGCTCTCAAGATCTGGAGACATTATTTGTACGGTACAAAATGTGTGGTTTTCACAGACCACAAAAGTCTTCAGCATATCTTCAATCAGAAAGAACTCAACATGAGACAACGACGTTGGGTTGAGCTTTTAAACGACTATGACTGCGAAATTCGCTACCATCCTGGTAAGGCGAATGTCGTAGCTGATGCATTGAGTCGTAAGGAACGTACTAAGCTTCATTGTGTACGTGTTCAATCTGTTATTCAAGCTCGATCCGATATTCAAGCACGCATTTCTCAAGCTCAACAATCTTGTGTTTCACAAGGTTTGATGGATAAGGAATTTCCCTATCACATAACACCTGCTCTGGAACTGAAGGACAATGGATCATATTATTTCATGGACCGTTTGTGGGTCCCAAGCCAGGATGACCTTCGTACCTTGCTCATGGATGAAGCCCATAAGTCTCGTTATTCTATTCATCCAGGCTCAGATAAGATGTATAAGGATCTTCGTACTCACTATTGGTGGCCTGGTATGAAGAAAGACATTGCCTTATACGTATCAAAATGCCTTACTTGTCTTAAGGTTAAGGCTGAACATCAACGTCCTTCGGGTTTATTGGTGCAACCAGAGATCCCAGTTTGGAAATGGGAAAATATTACTATGGATCTTGTTACCAAACTCCCGCGCACAAAGAAAGGTCATGATGCCATCTGGGTAGTCGTTGATCGTCTTACTAAGTCAGCACATTTCTTGCCAATTCGTGAGGATTTTTCTGCTGACAGACTTGCTCAAATATATGTTGATGAAATTGTAGCTCGACATGGTGTTCCGTTGAACATCATTTCTGACAGAGATGCTCGTTTCACTTCTCATTTTTGGAGAACCATGCAATCTGCTATGGGGACCCAACTTAATCTGAGCACAGCTTATCATCCGCAAACGGATGGTCAATCTGAGAGAACAATCCAGACTCTGGAGGATATGCTTAGAGCTTGTGTGATCGATTTTGGTGGTAGTTGGGATTCACATCTTAAATTGATTGAACTCTCCTACAACAACAGTTATCACACCAGCATCAAAATGGCTCCTTTCGAGGCTCTCTATGGTCGAAAATGTCGTTCACCAGTCTGCTGGAATGAGATTGGCGAGGCTCAAATTACTGGACCTGCCCTCATTTTATAGACAACTGACAAGGTCAAGAAAGTTCGCGATAACCTTCAGACAGCTATGAGCCGTCAAAAGAGTTACGCGGATCCAAAACGCAAACCCTTGGAATTTCAAGTCGGTGATCGAGTATTACTTAAGGTCTCACCTTGGAAAGGTGTGATCAGATTTGGAAAGAAAGGAAAACTTGCACCTAGATATGTTGGACCATTCAAGATCATCGAAAGAATCGGTAAGGTAGCCTACAGACTTGAGTTACCTCCGGAACTTGGAAATGTTCATCCAACTTTTCACGTATCCAATCTCAAAAGGTGTTTAGCTGATGAGAACCTCCACATACCGCTTGACGAAATTCGTGTTGGCAAAACACTGAAATTTGTTGAGAAACCAGTGGAAATCATGGAACGTGAAGTCAAGTGGCTTAAACGCAAGCGCATTCCTTTGGTCAAAGTTCGCTGGGAAGCTAAACATGGACCTGAGTTTACTTGGGAACGCGAAGATCAAATGAAGGCGAAATATCCACATCTTTTTCCACGAGTTTCCTCTAAATAAATTTCGGGACGAAATTTCCACAAGTAGGGGAGACTGTAACAACTGTGCTTGTAATCACTATGAACAGTTCTGTTATCAATAAAATAATGTTATTTGATCACAATGTTTGTTTTGTTATGTTTTACATTTTTCATGTTTTGACTTTTGATCAATTTCAAACTCTATATCACTTTCTGGAGAGTTATACGCAAACTGGTGCGTAAACGTACTCAGTTTAACGCGACAAATACTCCGGAACAGCAACATATACTCAACATACCTTAAATAACCTTTAAATAACTTAGAAATAAGTTTTGAAGGCATTGGTATGGCAAAAACAAGTTAATTCGCTTACAGGGACTAAACTTGACAAACTGCGAAAGTATGCCAATTTGAACTGTAACGAACATTCCGGAACATGACCATAAGTCAAACATACCTTAAATATCCTTTACATAGCTTAGAAATAGGCTTTGAGGGGTTCGGTGTGCTAAAATGAACTTTTGGGTCATTCAGGGACTAAAAGTGTCAAAAAGTGCACAAGTTTGCATTTTCGCGCATAACTTACGTTCTGAATACATCCGGACATCCAAAAATTTATGTAAGCATGACTATATTATGTTTTAGTGTTCGCCTTAAGAAAAATCCATTCGTCGCGTCATTTGGATCGTTTTTCGCGCTTGTGCGCATTCCGTCGTAATTAAGCGATCATCGCGTTCGTACGGCCAAACGAACTGACATCAGACATATTTTTGAACATGTTTCAAGTCCACAATGTTTAGGCATCATTTTAGGGCCTTAAAGTTGGCTTTACGGGCCTTAGAAGTGCCGGAAATGGGCTGGATACTCAACAGGGACCAAAACTGTAATTTCTGATCTGCAACTCTCAGGCAGCCCGCCTGAGTTTCTTCACTTCCTGACGCGGGCCGCGTCCGCTTGTCTGATCAGATAACAACGAACAGTCAGCATGATCCAGCTGTTTTAACCTCAACCACAAGCTTACAACTTGCCAATTCAGCTGATAAGGGTCATTTTAGGCTACCACAACTTTGCAACACTTGTACGGATGGAATTAAGGCACGTTTTCCATGAAACGATCTTAACGGTGGACCGAATACTATAAATACCCCACCCCCCATGCTTCATAATCACTAGAATTTTGATTTGAGAAACTCTAAGTTGAAACATTTGTTTCATACCTGAGATTTTTGAATCGAGATTAGCATTCGGGGACCCTTCGTAAGTATTCTTTCGTTCTTTTCCTTATTTTATTGCTTTAGAGTCAGAAAGTCAAACTTTGTTTGACTTTCAGCGTTGACCAGCTTATGGTCAATGCGAAGTTCGTTTGAACTTCGCAACGTGATTGTAATCACGATGGTCATAGTCCCTTGGGACTATGCCTACTGATTACCACGTTGTCTAGGGTCGTAGGGTAAGCCATCTGATCAATCGCTTATACCTTCGAACCCGACCCAGTTTGGTCGATCATTAGGATCCGACCAAATACATTAGGTGACCATAGTGTAGGGAATAACCTTCCGAGGTTATACCCTATGGTCACATCATTTAAGTAGTTGTATGATAGGTAGTTTATATGCCTTAGGTAAATTACCAGAATACCCTTTTCATGTATAATTGGTAATTTAGCATATGTAACCTAAATTTTTGTCACATAACTGATTATGTAACATGTTTAGGCATATAACACTTGTCATAGGACTAGTTAGGCGGTCCGAACGCGTTTCACGCGCACGACGCGTTAAAGTAGCATAAGCTTCCTAAACGGGTCGTAATGGGTCGTAAACAATTATGTTAGGTTTCATTTAGTATGTAGGCTTTGTTAAACCAAATGACACGAGTCTCTACACTCGTTTGGTTTACGAAACCTCATTCTATCCGATCTTCCGATTTAGGTCCGGTTTATTAACATAGTTACCTATATTAGGTGCCGTTTGATTCCGAGATCTCTAGCATTACTTGGTGGTTATCTTTAGACATCTGAGCAATCTCAAGTGAGTACATAGACCCCTCTTTTACTGTTTTCCAAACTGTTTTGGGTGGAAACACATGTGCCTACTTGTTACCTTCATGCTTTCCTGTTTTCACATCATATACATGCTATGTTCGTTAGTACATTATAGTACATGATTTCATTACATTTCATGCTAGGTGTGCCCATTGTGTGCATTACTTGGTACATTGTTTTACATTACATTTCATGCTAGGTGTGCCCATTGTGTGCATTACTTAGTAACATCGTTTTACATTACATTTCATGCTAGGTGTGCCCATTGTGTGCATTACTTGGTACATTGTTTTACATTACATTTCATGCTAGGTGTGCCCATTGTGTGCATTACTTAGTACATCGTTTTACATTACATTTTCACGCTATGTATGTTCATTTGATTACATACTTAGTGCATCACATGCTTACATTTTTGGTATGACATTTGGTTTGTTTAACATGGAACAATACATTCATTAACATTGATCATGCCATTCGTTAGTAGGTAGTGGTACCATAGGAATTGACAACTCCCGTTCCGGACATCCCAGGGAAAGGGGATGAAAGGAATGACCGAATTCGATATACATAATTAAGATAAACCTTTAATTTGTGTAAGGGTTTATCGCCACAGTCTCAAGGCTTGGATGTATGCATTTTAACAATACCGCATAAATGTTTGTATCAGTTATAGCATGCATTTGTTACACAAAACATGACTTTGATTTAAACTGTGTTTTACTTCAATACCTTGTTGTTGTGCATTTTACATATGGTTTAGTTGATACATTTCAATTACCATACATAACATTTTGGTTACATATTACATGATCTACATTGAACATAAACATTTGACATTGATATACACATTGGTGGTTTACATTGGACATATACATTTTGATATGGTTTACACAATAACACTTGACAATTGGTTTGTACATGAACAAGTTACATTGGTGGTTGTTTGGGTAAGTGATTTGAGTAACGAGGTGTGTGTAATATGATACAAACATGGTGGATACGCCGCTGGTACTTCCTATATATAAGTGTTTGTATAATATTACATAGCGCAACGTTATTTAAACCATTTCAGTATAGACATATTACAATTTATACACATAACATATTTTTCACAAGACATTGTTTTACAAAACAGTTTATCTTATACAATTCATTTTACATGGTTATTCATTTAACCTTACATTTAATTATACATATCAACTGATCTTATCGTTTTTCGAATGATTTATAAGACAAAGCAAATAACAAGGTTCATGACTAAACATTTTCTCAAATACAAGTCATGAATCCTATTTTTCACAAACCTATGTATCTCACAGGAATTTTTATGCTGACGTACCTATTTTCACATGTGTTTTCAGGAGCTTTTCCGTAGGATGTTGATCATGACACTAGGGCGGACCTGTGCCTTAGAGACTAAAAAACGAAGATAGACTTGTTTAATTATGTTATAAACTCTTTTGTTTACTGTTCAAGACAATGTAACACCCTTGTTTAATAAATAAATAAAACTTTGTATGCCATGGTTATGAAACAATTAATTCTGTTACGACACGCCCCGACGTTTCCGCCGCGATTTGTTGTTTTACGCGGTCGGGGTGTGACAGAAGAGTTGGTATCAGAGCCAATGGTTATAGGGAATTAGGTTGTTAGTAATGCTTTGACCTAGACTATAACTTTTCTAGGACCCTAACACAAGTTATTTTGTGTTTAGATCTTAAAACATGTACATCACCTATCCTTAGGTGATTATCAAAACAAGAACCAAAATTTTTCCAAAACGATTTTTGAAAAACAATCATCTGTTTTTGAATAAATTATTACAAGGTTTTGAACCCTCTTTTATATGGTTTTGAACCCTTTTCAGTTTGATTAAATTTTTGGCCTTGTGCCTTCAAATTTTCAAAATCTCGTCAAGGTTTTAGGTTTTAAATAATGTGAACACGTGCAAACTGGAAGGGTGAATGCCTGTATTCTGAGTTTTCTGTCTAGGCAAGCACTTCGTATACATCTCAACCAGACGCAAGACCAGTTGTGCTTACCTGGGAATTCTTGGGATGAGTGTTCACTTATAGGCGAGCATGTCTTCATTATACATTATTTTTGATCCATTTACTTTGATTAGTCACTGTGTGTCGTTTGTTTGCTTTGTGATCCGGACGAATGACAACCATCTTTGCTTTTGTTGATTTTGTTTCATCTCATTCTTTCATCCAATCATCTCACTCGTTTCCTTTCATGTTTTTCCTCTTTTAGAATGCCTCCTCGACGCGACAATCTGATAGCAACTGCCGAACTGGCAGAAATTATTGCGCAGCAGATGGCTGCTCAATTTCCAAATCTCTTTGCTCAATGGAACCAAGCCAACAACAACAACAACAATGTGCCATGCAAATACAAGGATTTTAATCAGGCTAAACCACTCAAGTTTAGTGGTTCTGAAGGAGCGACTGGGCTTCTTCAATGGTTCGAGAGCAGTGAGAATACTTTCCGCCACGTGCAGTGTCTGGATAATCGCAAAGTCGAGTTTGCTTCGAGCGTATTTCAGAAGAGGGCTTTGACATGGTGGAACGGGGTTATGAGAGACCGGGGTGCAGAAGTTGCTCTCGCACAGACATGGGCTGAACTTAGAGCCCTTATGATGAGGGAATTCTGTCCTCGTCATGAGCAGCGAGCTTTGGAGAAGGAATTTGATGATTTGAAGCAAGATAGTGGTGAGCACAGGGCATATACTGATCGGTTTGAAGAGTTGAGTCTGCTCTGCCCGACTATGGTTACCCCACTCGACAAGGCTATCGAAAGATACATCGACGGCCTACCTGACTCGGTACAAGACATCCTTACTGGTAGTAACCCTACCACACTCCGTCAGGCAATCGAGTTATCAGCGACACTGACTGAGTCGCAGATCCGGAAGAACAAGTTACACAGGAAGGGTGACAAGGGCAAGAAACAGTCGGCTGACAAGGGTGATAGCAAGAAAGGTCAAAACTTGAATGGAAAGAACTCTGGTTCTTCGAAGAGGTCAAGGAAGCGTAAGGCTTCCCAAAATTTTGCTGTCACTGCCCAAGCTAACCAGGCAGCTCCCAACCAACACGCACAGCCTCCAGCAAAGAAACCTTATACAGGGAATGCACCTTTGTGCAATAGGTGCAACAGTCACCATCAGCCGCAACATCAGTGCCGTTTCTGTACTAGCTGTGGGAAGTCAGGTCATCTTGCCGATGTTTGTTGGTTTGCTCAGAATCGCGCAGTTCAGAACCCGGCTCAACAAGTTGCTCAGCCTCCTGCTCCGCAACAGGGTCAAGCTGCACGACCACAATACCCAACAGGTGCTTGTTACAATTGTGGGGATCTGACCCACTATAGGAATCGGTGCCCAAGACTGGCGAACCAGAACCAGAACCAGAATCAGGCTCCGGCTCGAGGCCGAGCCTTTAACATGAATGCCCAAGAGGCGCAGGCGGATGATAATGTGGTGAACGGTACGTTCTTTATTAATAATCAGCCTGCATCTGTTCTTTTCGATTCTGGTGCCGATAAGAGTTTCGTGTCTTTGTCTTTTGAGCCTATGCTTCGCGTGTCTAGAACAAAACTAGGAAAACCTTTGACAGTAGAAGTTGCTAGTGGTGAACCCATTGTTCTTAATTCTGTTCTACGCAACTGCCAATTGAACCTTGATGATCATCTTTTTCCTATTGATCTCACGCCTATGCAACTTGGAAGCTTCGATGTCATTGTGGGTATGGATTGGTTATCCAAGCATCACGCAGAGATAGTTTGTTCTGAGAAGATTGTTCGTGTGCCGCTTTCGACAGGCGAGATTCTGCAGGTTCAAGGTGAGAAGCCTACCGGTGGTCTCAAACTCATGTCTTGTTTTAAAGCTCGGAAATATCTGCGGAAGAACTATGTAGCTTTCTTAGCACATGTTACAGAAGATAAAGGCAAGGGTAAGTCTATTTCAGATATTCCTGTCGTTCGGGATTATTCTGAAGTTTTCCCTGAAGATTTACCTGGTCTACCTCCAGCACGCCAAGTCGAGTTCCGCATTGATCTCGTACCTGGTGCAAATCCCATTGCCAGAGCTCCATATCGTCTTGCACCGTCTGAGATGCAAGAGTTGTCTAAGCAGCTTCAGGAGCTCTCTGACAAAGGTTTTATCCGTCCTAGCTTTTCACCTTGGGGTGCTCCCGTTCTTTTTGTCTAGAAGAAGGATGGATCCTTTAGGATGTGTATCGATTATCGTGAGCTTAACAAGCTTACCATCAAAAATCGATATCCTCTACCTCGCATAGATGATCTCTTTGATCAGCTACAGGGCGCTTCTTATTTTTCGAAGATTGATCTGCGATCTGGATATCATCAACTTCGGGTGCAAGAAGAAGATATTCCCAAGACAGCATTCCGCACTCGTTATGGGCATTATGAATTCACAGTCATGCCATTCGGTTTGACTAATGCTCCTGCTGTATTCATGGACTTAATGAATAGGGTCTGCAAACCTTATTTGGATCAGTTCGTCATTGTTTTCATTGACGACATCTTGATTTACTCTAAGACGCGAGCTGATCACGAGCAGCATCTTCGTCTTACTCTGGAACTCCTGAAGAAAGAGCAACTTTTCGCCAAATTCTCCAAGTGCGAATTTTGGCTTAAAGAAGTTCAGTTTTTGGGGCATATTATCAACGAACGAGGTATTCAGGTAGATCCCTCCAAGATCAGTGCGATTAAGGATTGGGATACACCTACTACTCCTACTGAAGTTCGTTCTTTTCTTGGTCTAGCGGGTTATTATCGCCGCTTCATTGAAAACTTCTCAAAGATTGCAGTTCCTCTAACTGCTCTAACTCAGAAGAACAAACCCTTTGATTGGGGATTCAAACAAGAGGAAGCTTTTCAACGCTTGAAACAGAAGCTTTGCGATGCGCCTGTTCTATCATTGCCTGAGGGTGATGATGATTTTGTCGTGTATTGCGATGCATCTAAATTGGGCCTTGGTTGCGTTCTGATGCAAAGGAACAAAGTCATAGCATATGCATCGAGGCAGTTGAAGATACATGAGAAAAACTACACCACTCATGATCTTGAGTTGGGTGCAGTTGTTTTTGCTCTCAAGATCTGGAGACATTATTTGTACGGTACAAAATGTGTGGTTTTCACAGACCACAAAAGTCTTCAGCATATCTTCAATCAGAAAGAACTCAACATGAGACAACGACGTTGGGTTGAGCTTTTAAACGACTATGACTGCGAAATTCGCTACCACCCTGGTAAGGCGAATGTCATAGCTGATGCATTGAGTCGTAAGGAACGTACTAAGCTTCATTGTGTACGTGTTCAATCTGTTATTCAAGCTCGATCCGATATTCAAGCACGCATTTCTCAAGCTCAACAATCTTGTGTTTCACAAGGTTTGATGGATAAGGAATTTCCCTATCACATAACACCTGCTCTGGAACTGAAGGACAATGGATCATATTATTTCATGGACCGTTTGTGGGTCCCAAGCCAGGATGACCTTCGTACCTTGCTTATGGATGAAGCCCATAAGTCTCGTTATTCTATTCATCCAGGCTCAGATAAGATGTATAAGGATCTTCGTACTCACTATTGGTGGCCTGGTATGAAGAAAGACATTGCCTTATACGTATCAAAATGCCTTACTTGTCTTAAGGTTAAGGCTGAACATCAACGTCCTTCGGGTTTATTGGTGCAACCAGAGATCCCAGTTTGGAAATGGGAAAATATTACTATGGATCTTGTTACCAAACTCCCGCGCACAAAGAAAGGTCATGATGCCATCTGGGTAGTCGTTGATCGTCTTACTAAGTCAGCACATTTCTTGCCAATTCGTGAGGATTTTTCTGCTGACAGACTTGCTCAAATATATGTTGATGAAATTGTAGCTCGACATGGTGTTCCGTTGAACATCATTTCTGACAGAGATGCTCGTTTCACTTCTCATTTTTGGAGAACCATGCAATCTGCTATGGGGACCCAACTTAATCTGAGCACAGCTTATCATCCGCAAACGGATGGTCAATCTGAGAGAACAATCCAGACTCTGGAGGATATGCTTAGAGCTTGTGTGATCGATTTTGGTGGTAGTTGGGATTCACATCTTAAATTGATTGAATTCTCCTACAACAACAGTTATCACACCAGCATCAAAATGGCTCCTTTCGAGGCTCTCTATGGTCGAAAATGTCGTTCACCAGTCTGCTGGAATGAGATTGGCGAGGCTCAAATTACTGGACCTGCCCTCATTTTATAGACAATTGACAAGGTCAAGAAAGTTCGCGATAACCTTCAGACAGCTATGAGCCGTCAAAAGAGTTACGCGGATCCAAAACGCAAACCCTTGGAATTTCAAGTCGGTGATCGAGTATTACTTAAGGTCTCACCTTGGAAAGGTGTGATCAGATTTGGAAAGAAAGGAAAACTTGCACCTAGATATGTTGGACCATTCAAGATCATCGAAAGAATCGGTAAGGTAGCCTACAGACTTGAGTTACCTCCGGAACTTGGAAATGTTCATCCAACTTTTCACGTATCCAATCTCAAAAGGTGTTTAGCTGATGAGAACCTCCACATACCGCTTGACGAAATTCGTGTTGGCAAAACACTGAAATTTGTTGAGAAACCAGTGGAAATCATGGAACGTGAAGTCAAGTGGCTTAAACGCAAGCGCATTCCTTTGGTCAAAGTTCGCTGGGAAGCTAAACATGGACCTGAGTTTACTTGGGAACGCGAAGATCAAATGAAGGCGAAATATCCACATTTTTTTCCACGAGTTTCCTCTAAATAAATTTCGGGACGAAATTTCCACAAGTAGGGGAGACTGTAACAACTGTGCTTGTAATCACTATGAACAGTTCTGTTATCAATAAAATAATGTTATTTGATCACAAAGTTTGTTTTGTTATGTTTTACATTTTTCATGTTTTGACTTTTGATCAATTTCAAACTCTATATCACTTTCTGGAGAGTTATACGCAAACTGGTGCGTAAACGTACTCAGTTTAACGCGACAAATACTCCAGAACAGCAACATATACTCAACATACCTTAAATAACCTTTAAATAACTTAGAAATAAGTTTTGAAGGCATTGGTATGGCAAAAACAAGTTAATTCGCTTACAGGGACTAAACTTGACAAACTGTGAAAGTATGCCAATTTGAACTGTAACGAACATTCCGGAACATGACCATAAGTCAAACATACCTTAAATATCCTTTACATAGCTTAGAAATAGGCTTTGAGGGGTTCGGTGTGCTAAAATGAACTTTTGGGTCATTCAGGGACTAAAAGTGTCAAAAAGTGCACAAGTTTGCATTTTCGCGCATAACTTACGTTCTGAATACATCCAGACATCCAAAAATTTATGTAAGCATGACTATATTATGTTTTAGTGTTCGCCTTAAGAAAAATCCATTCGTCGCGTCATTTGGATCGTTTTTCGCGCTTGTGCGCATTCCGTCGTAATTAAGCGATCATCGCGTTCGTACGGCCAAACGAACTGACATCAGACATATTTTTGAACATGTTTCAAGTCCACAATGTTTAGGCATCATTTTAGGGCCTTAAAGTTGGCTTTACGGGCCTTAGAAGTGCCGGAAATGGGCTGGATACTCAACAGGGACCAAAACTGTAATTTCTGATCTGCAACTCTCAGGCGGCCCGCCTGAGTTTCTTCACTTCCTGACGCGGGCCGCGTCCGCTTGTCTGATCAGATAACAACGAACAGTCAGCATGATCCAGCTGTTTTAACCTCAACCACAAGCTTACAACTTGCCAATTCAGCTGATAAGGGTCATTTTAGGCTACCACAACTTTGCAACACTTGTACGGATGGGATTAAGGCACGTTTTCCATGAAACGATCTTAACGGTGGACCGAATACTATAAATACCCCACCCCCCATGCTTCATAATCACTAGAATTTTGATTTGAGAAACTCTAAGTTGAAACATTTGTTTCATACCTGAGATTTTTGAATCGAGATTAGCATTCGGGGACCCTTCGTAAGTATTCTTTCGTTCTTTTCCTTATTTTATTGCTTTAGAGTCAGAAAGTCAAACTTTGTTTGACTTTCAGCGTTGACCAGCTTATGGTCAATGCGAAGTTCGTTTGAACTTCGCAACGTGATTGTAATCACGATGGTCATAGTCCCTTGGGACTATGCCTACTGATTACCACGTTGTCTAGGGTCGTAGGGTAAGCGATCTGATCAATCGCTTATACCTTCGAACCCGACCCAGTTTGGTCGATCATTAGGATCCGACCAAATACATTAGGTGACCATAGTGTAGGGAATAACCTTCCGAGGTTATACCCTATGGTCACATCGTTTAAGTAGTTGTATGATAGGTAGTTTATATGCCTTAGGTAAATTACCAGAATACCCTTTTCATGTATAATTGGTAATTTAGCATATGTAACCTAAATTTTTGTCACATAACTGATTATGTAACATGTTTAGGCATATAACACTTGTCATAGGACTAGTTAGGTGGTCCGAACGCGTTTCACACGCACGACGCGTTAAAGTAGCATAAGCTTTCTAAACAGGTCGTAATGGGTCGTAAACAATTATGTTAGGTTTCATTTAGTATGTAGGCTTTGTTAAACCAAATGACACGAATCTCTACACTCGTTTGGTTTACGAAACCTCATTCTATCCGATCTTCCGATTTAGGTCCGGTTTATTAACATAGTTACCTATATTAGGTGCCGTTTGATTCCGAGATCTCTAGCATTACTTGGTGGTTATCTTTAGACATCTGAGCAATCTCAAGTGAGTACATAGACCCCTCTTTTACTGTTTTCCAAACTGTTTTGGGGTGGAACACATGTGCCTACTTGTTACCTTCATGCTTTCCTGTTTTCACATCATATACATGCTATGTTCGTTAGTACATTATAGTACATGATTTCATTACATTTCATGCTAGGTGTGCCCATTGTGTGCATTACTTGGTACATTGTTTTACATTACATTTCATGCTAGGTGTGCCCATTGTGTGCATTACTTAGTACATCGTTTTACATTACATTTCATGCTAGGTGTGCCCATTGTGTGCATTACTTGGTACATTGTTTTACATTACATTTCATGCTAGGTGTGCCCATTGTGTGCATTACTTAGTACATCGTTTTACATTACATTTTCACGCTATGTATGTTCATTTGATTACATACTTAGTGCATCACATGCTTACATTTTTGGTATGACATTTGGTTTGTTTAACATGGAACAATACATTCATTAACATTGATCATGCCATTCGTTAGTAGGTAGTGGTACCATAGGAATTGACAACTCCCGTTCCGGATATCCCAGGGAAAAGGGATGAAAGGAATGACCGAATTCGATATACATAATTAAGATAAACCTTTAATTTGTTTAAGGGTTTATCGCCACAGTCTCAAGGCTTGGATGTATGCATTTTAACAATACCGCATAAATGTTTGTATCAGTATTGCATGCATTTGTTACACAAAACATGACTTTGATTTAAACTGTGTTTTACTTCAATACCTTGTTGTTGTGCATTTTACATATGGTTTAGTTGATACATTTCAATTACCATACATAACATTTTGGTTACATATTACATGATCTACATTGAACATAAACATTTGACATTGATATACACATTGGTGGTTTACATTGGACATATACATTTTGATATGGTTTACACAATAACACTTGACAATTGGTTTGTACATGAACAAGTTACATTGGTGGTTGTTTGGGTAAGTGATTTGAGTAACGAGGTGTGTGTAATATGATACAAACATGGTGGATACGCCGCTGGTACTTCCTATATATAAGTGTTTGTATAATATTACATAGCGCAACGTTATTTAAACCATTTCAGTATAGACATATTACAATTTATACACATAACATATTTTTCACAAGACATTGTTTTACAAAACAGTTTATCTTATACAATTCATTTTACATGGTTATTCATTTAACCTTACATTTAATTATACATATCAACTGATCTTATCGTTTTTCGAATGATTTATAAGACAAAGCAAATAACAAGGTTCATGACTAAACATTTTCTCAAATACAAGTCATGAATCCTATTTTTCACAAACCTATGTATCTCACAGGCATTTTTATGCTGACGTACCTATTTTCACATGTGTTTTCAGGAGCTTTTCCGTAGGATGTTGATCATGACACTAGGGCGGACCTGTGCCTTAGAGACTAAAAAACGAAGATAGAGTTGTTTAATTATGTTATAAACTCTTTTGCTTACTGTTCAAGACAATGTAACACCCTTGTTTAATAAATAAATAAAACTTTGTATGCCATGGTTATGAAACAATTTATTCTGTTACGACACGCCCCAACGTTTCCGCCGCGATTTGTTGTTTTACGCGGTCGGGGTGTGACACGTAGCACCTTGTAACTGATCAAACAAATCATCGATTCGAGGTAAGGGATAGTAATTCTTGATAGTCAGCTTATTCAATTCCATGTAGTCGATGCACATCCGGAACGATCCATCCTTCTTTTTGACGAAAAGGACAGGCGCGCCCCAAGGAGAGGTGTTAGGGCGAATGAAGCCTTTATCAAGCAGTTCCTGGAGCTGACTCGAGAGTTCGCGCATTTCAGAGGGAGCGAGTCGATAAGGCGCTCTAGCAACAGGATTTGCTCCAGGAATGAGGTCGATTCGGAAATCGATATCACGAGTGGGAGGTATACCAAGTAAATCGTCAGGAAAGACGTTAGGAAACTCACGAACCACAGGCACCTTGTCTATTGACTTAACTTCCTTTTCCTCCACTACTACGATGTGTGCCAAGAAAGCTTGGTATTCCTTGCGGAGATACTTGCTAGCTTGAACACACAACATGAGTTGTAACTTCTTCGAAGCGACTTCGCCATAAACACACAATTGATCACCATTCGCGAGAGAGAATCGAATCATTTTATCGAGGCAAACAATTTCAGCATTATTTTCCCGAAGGAAATCCATACCTACTATGACATTAAAGTTACCAAGTTGCATCGGGATGAGATTGATCTGGAAGACGTGACCATTGAGATCGAGAGTACAGTCACGCAGAACAGAACTAACTGTGACGGTTCTTCCAGTGGCAACTTCTACGCCAAAGGTTGATGGGAGGTTAACGCGTTTACAGTTTAGGAGCCTTTCGAATTCGAACGATACAAAATAGTTATCGGCTCCAATATCAAATAAACACGAAGCATATATACCATTTACAAGAAACTATTAACCACGTTGTTGCCTGCCAGAGCCTGGCGGGCGTTGATGTTGAAGACGCGCCCACGGGCTGCTTGCTGAGCTGGCTGTTGCTGCTGCTGCTGCTGTTGGTGTTGTTGCGGTGCTGGCTGCTGCTGCTGCTGCTGTGGCTCTTGCTTAACCACTTTGTTGGGGCAGACGTTTACGAAGTGGTTGGGATCACAACACGCAAAGCAAGCTCTTGTGTGAGCAGCGGGTGCAGGAGTTGCTTGTTGTCCTTGCGGAGCTGGTAGAGCAGGAGCGTGAGCTTGAACTGGTGCTGGAGCTTGGCGTGGACTGGTACGGCAGTTAGTGGTGAAATGGCCGTACATGTTGTAGTGAACACAAAACCGGCATACGATTCCAACCGGGTGATGATAGGTACAAGTAGGGCAGAGCGGGTGTGGTCCAGTGTATGCACGCTTGGCAGGCGGTGCATTGACCACGGCCGCCGCTACTTGGAGGTGTGGAGGTTGCGGTTGAGCCGGTACAGCTTGAAGTGGTGCGGCAGTAACTGCACAGTTCTTGTTGCTGGAGTTGTTGTTCTTTCTCTTGCGACGTGAGAGCTTTGAAGTTTGCGGTGCGGCGGTAGTTTCAGCGGTGGGACCAGCGGGAACTTGATGCAGATTCTTGGAGGCTTTATCAAAATAACCAGCCCTAACTCGCTTATCATTGATCTCAGCGGCGAGCAGGTAGGTTTCCTCGATAGGCGTCGTCTTCGCAGCCTGAACAAAGTCTGCAACACCATCCGGCAGAGCAGGGATATACTTCTTGATCGTAATCTCAGGGGTTGTAACCTGACCAGGGCAGATGATACTCAATTGCTTGAAGCGAGCAGTTAAACCTGTGTTATCTCCGCCATCCTGCTTGATATGCCAGAATTCATCCTCTAGCTTTTGGAGTTCATGGGGATGGTAGAACTCTTGCATCATGATGTCCTTCAACTCATCCCACGACAACCCAAAAGCTGCATCGTTCCCTCGTTTGTTTCTCTCGGCCGACCACCAATCTAGAGCTCGGGATTGGAAGACGCCGGTGGCGTTAACAGTGCGAAGGTTTTCCGGACAGCCACTCTGGCGTATGGTGACTTCGATTGAATCAAACCACTGGAACATGGCCGTAGACCCATCTGTCACACCCCAAAAACGTCGCAGCGGAATATTAACGTAGTGGTGACGGAAGTTGGTGCCCATTTATATCTCATTGATCGATGCATTTAATTGTTGGACATTTTGATTTAATTTTAAACATAAGTTATTAACGTTACGTGTTAAGACACGACACAACCACATAGTTGAGTTGTCTTTGATCCTCGCGGATCTTATTACATACGTCCCAGAAAGTTTAAAAAGTAGTCCAACATTTTAAGTAACACAACATGCATCATCAAACATAAGATACGCCATGATTCCCGAAGCCGAACTCAAGTACCTGTAGAACACGTTAAAATCAAGTGTCAACACAAAGGAATGTGAGTTCACATATTCACATGCTAACAATTTATTCCAAAGGAAAACTTTCTGATTATGTGTTTATTTTAAAACATTTATATAATTTTTAGAAAGTCTGTTTTACTTCCTTAATAAAATCCATGGGTCATCCGTCGTAGTTCAAAAACCCAACAATAAAGCTCTTACCCAAGTTTTGTATATTAAATTCATAGCGTCAATTTTTAGACTCGTATGTTAGCTAGACAATACGAACTATATATTTACCATGTAGGGATAATCAAAGCTAGACAATAACCAGAATCTAAATTCGTCATTTGACTTGACACGGGGCGACCTGTCACGACGGGGTTGTCAACGATAGATCTACCAACAATTCCTCGCGTACATTTACTTAATGATGTCTGCCTCACATACAATATATATATCCTACTAATGTGACAAATTTAATACACGAAGTTGTACAAATCCCCTGAATCCCCTCCCTTGAGACCATGCCGACATTCGTCCCAACTTTACGGTCTGTTTCTCCTCGGAAACACCGTATCATCCCAATTTCCTCCAAACATTCATTCATAAAAAACGTTTTATCTCGAAACGTATGATTTATCAAACTCCATATATTTTCAACGAAAAAATATATATATTTTATAGTAAAAGATATGTTTTAATCCAAAAACATTATTAAACCCTTTTATTGGCGTGTTCTACCCCCAAAATATATACAAAGCAGTAAAAAGAGGGGTTTAGTGACACTCACCTTTGGGTGCGTATTTTAAATAGCGCAATCCCAGAGATTGATTTCTACACATCTTATTATATTTATAGGAACGATTTTAAATCAATATACATAACACAAAAATCCTAAGTTTCTCCATTTCTTAGAATTGTCACATAACTTTGAGATTTTTCTTAAAAATTATCATTTTTTATTATGTTGGCACGTTAATATATATACGAGTCCTTATATATATATATATATATATATATTATGATTTTGCGATTTGAACGATTTTATTGGTGACCATTATTGTGTAAATCCGTTAACACTCCCGTTAATACGCAATATATCTACGATTTGCGCGTCGTAATATATATACATTAACGTTCACATAATTTATCATCGAGACACGTGAAATCTTGTTAAATTATCTATTTTGTCCTTTTTAAAGCAAATATACATAAAATATCTCATATGTATCAAATTTCATGCTCGACAAACAAGTTACACGTTTAACGCGATTTTTACCGTTTCTACCGCACAAAACGTACAAGCATACATGCATAAGCTAAATTTATAATATCATGTTAAAACTTAACATACTTTCACATTCTCATGTTTAAATCACATAACACATCTTAACACATAAGGTTCACCCAAAATTTACCCATACTAGTGTTCATTGAAAAATGCGTATTTTAGCAATTCGGTAACGTTTTTCGGGCGTCGGAAGTCACGTATGACCAACCAAACACCAATTAAACTTAAAATTAGTTAAAATACTTATTTTTATACTAAAAATATCAGTTTAATTAGTGATCTAAATCAGTTTTATAAAAATCACTCGAAAAGCCGATTTTTGACCGTTTTAACGCATAGTTTTGCGTTAAACGTTACTATAATCATCCCAACTCGAAACGACTTGATATTTTAACACAATACATGTTATTTACTGATTAAAATAGTGGTTATAATCATATTAGTGCAGTTTTGTGTAAGTCACATAAATCATGCGATTTCACGTATTTTACAACTTTTAATGCACCAAGTACAACATGCAAAGTTAGCAAACATTATGACAAAGTTATATGTCACTAAACACTTTAAAATAACTTTATTTTAGTGTTTATAATCTGGTTAAAACTGATTTTTTATAAATCATACTCAAATCACCTTTTTATGGTCACATATCATCATGCACGTCTAAGTATATGCATCTAGTATACCCATATCATAACATCATCATCCAACATGATCTTAAATGCATCAAAGACCATATTTATGTCATGATTATGTAAATCAAGTCATGTATACTCCATCATCATCTAATCATATTCACATAAATACAAACATTCTTTCATTTATTTACATGTGACAAAACTTTATACATGCATACATATATACATACATATATACATACATATATACGACACATATAAAACATATATGAACTTCCAAAAGTTCACTTTACATCACATTCATCTCAAATCACAAGACCCTTTTAGAACCTCCTTTTATGACATCTTTTTAACACATGCATGTATCCATCTCTCAAAAATCAAATCAAATCATTCATGAATCATTTAACAAGAATCAAATCACAACTAAACACACATACACCCATAACTTTCGGCCATACATACACACATATATGCACTCATTTCCATTTTGTTTGAAATCTTATTCTTTGTTTGTTACAAGTTTGTGATTTATTCCAAGTTCAAGAGAAACCATCTAACATCTCCATTATCACTAAAAATCAAGAATATGGTTTTAAGAATAAGTTTATACCTTCAAGATTTCTAAGTGGGTTTTTGAGAAAAGATGTGATATGAGGCTTGTTCTTGCTTGAATCTTCTTGAAATCACCTGGAAACCTCCTTACAAGTTTGAAATCACCATGAAAGGCCTTTAAATCTTCATGAAAAGGTTTGAAATTTTTGAATATGTATGTATATGGGGGTGTTCGGCCGAGAGGTTCAAGAGGGGAAGAGAGAGAGAGTGATTTTGATCTTGATTTGATGAAGATGGAATGTTTAAAGGTTCTAATGATTAAGTACAAGACACAAGATCCACTTGGCAAGTTCTCACAATTCCAAGGTGGGTGGCACCTCCCTAAGCCACCACCTACTCTCTCTCCTATATACACACAAGATTATATATATACATATATAAATTGGTGTTAAAAACAGGTATTTTACTGGATACCGGGTATTTTATCTAGCGTTTTAATCCCGTTTTAGTGCATTTTAAATTATTTTTATCATTCTATAAAAATAATCACTTTAAATTATTACTGAAATAATTACCAGTTGCCTTGACTAGCTGCATTGACAATATTTTGTTTAATACGCGCATTATCGCGCGGTACGTGCTTAAATTCGAAAAATAGAGTTTCTTAGCGTTTTAATTTATTTTTCCTCACGAATATGATTAAAATTATTATTCTAATCATAACAGACTATTTTTAGGATTTTAACACTGATCGGGTGGTCACCGATGTGACAACCCGAGTTTTCAAGGTCCCTATCCGATTTAACTTCGTACTTATTTGCTAAGTGTGTTTAATAATTACATGATGTGCATTATAAGTGTTATTTGTGATATGTATAATATGTGTGTATATGTTATACATATTTGAATTGTATAATTATTTAAAATGTGGAATTTTGCCTAACACCCCTTAGCCGAAATCACTCTCACCCACGAAAACACTCCCGGATGAAAACACATAAGTGTTTTCGTCCACTAGTGTGGCCAACGAAATCAGGAGTGGGCTTGGCCCAGGTGACGATTAGATATAGTTTTATTAGAACCTTTACGCGAGAACGACATTTGGCAAAACCCTAACCACCTCTCACATTCTCTCTCGTTTCCTTTGAACCGACGGCAAACTTGCGTCCCCCGGATCCTCTAGATCAATCAAGTTATTCTCTCGTTCGTTGCGGTTAGTGTTAACCTTTAACTGGTTGTTTGATTTAAATCTATTGTATGAACGATTTGTTATTATCATAATTGTGATTGTTTTACGAACGCAAGACTGAATGATCGTTAGATATGGAGGTATTGTCTGCAAACTGTCATGTTTATTGATGATATGATTGACCCTGTGTGCCGGTAAATGAATGATCTGCTGATGGATTATAATCTTAGTCTCGCATGATTTGGCAATTTATATGTTTACATATCAATGATTGATTAAATGATTTCGTAGATGATTAATCATGAAACTGTTAGACGAGATTAGGGTTGTGGTTGTAATACGTAACTGCTGTTGATGATGATTGATATCAGGGAAAACACAGACATCACGAAAACATAAGGGTCAGGCGAAAACCCTTTGTGTTTTCGTCACACCTCATGTTCAACGAAAACCCTAGGGTTTTCGCCACTAGGGATTTCATCCAAAAAGGGATTTCGCCATTTGGAGGATTTCGCCAAGATGTGATTTCGTCCATAATGTTTTCGCCCAGAATATGATTTCGTTGCATGTGCCTTAGTCAAGTATTCTGAACCGTGATTCGTTACCTTTGTTAACTCTATTAGTTGTCAAACTCTGTTAGGTTATTATCTCTGTTAAGAATGTTAATTCTGCTATGCATGTTATGAATGTAAACCCAGTTAAGTTTATTAACTCTGGTTAGCTTATTAACCCTGTTAAACTCATCGACTATGTTAAGCCATTAACTCAGTTAGTTATTAATTCTGGTAGATGTTAACTCTGTTAAGTTGTACATGTAACTCAGTTAAATGTGTTAATCCTGTTAAGCTTGTTAACCTTGTTAAGAATGTTAATCTTGTTAAGCCTGATAACCCTGTTAAGTGTGTTATTGAATAACTATGTTAGAATTGACCAAGAACTCAGTCATATGATGCATGATTGTATGAACGTGAAATAAATGTTATGTGTTACATGGCGATGATTGCTTAAACACACTTCGTGACATATATTGCATGTGAATCTATACGAGTTTAACTGATTGAATGTATGTGTATAACTATAGGACTTGACTGATTTCTTGTGTGCACATAATTAGCATACCGAGCAAACCAAGGTGAGTTCACACTCTATCCAAGGCATGGGATTCCCAAGGGTTGGGAATGGGTTAAAGAACTGAACGGTAACTACAAACTTGCGTATTCCCCATACAACAGGATACGTATGACCATAAGACCATCACTCTATCATTTGAAGTCCCTCATTTATCGACTTAATCGCCGAGGCCTATGGCGAGCGGGTCATTAGTAGATAGCGCTATTAGGTTTAACAAACCTCACACCGTGTCGTCCGAACGGGCGTGTACTAATGGACTATGGGCAAAGGGTCAATGCTGATAGACATTGACTTAGGGCACCTCTTACATTTTCGTAGTAGTCGATACGCGTGGTCTAGTAACACATGGGAAGCCCCCACTACTCTTCGCAAACATGTCTGGGAGACCGCGATATGAATTAATACAATACATGGTTTACAAAATGAACATATGATTTACGAAACGAATGCTACAACTAAACAACCAACTGTGAACTCGCTCAACTTTGTTGTTGACTCCTTGTTACATGCCTTGCAGGTTGTTAGGTACTCATGGAGCTTGCACAGGGAGGCGTGGTCGTTGTGGGACATGGCAGTGTGTGCCATGCTAATAACATTACTTTATTTCGTACTTAATACTTACATTTGGGTTTTATAATTATGCTTCCGCTAAACACTTAACTACGTTTTTGATTTGAAACACCTTTCATATTGTGTGGTTGAATTTTACTTATTACTTGTTATGTTCAATATGATTGGTGGCTTGATCCTGGTCATGTCACGCCTCCAAGCGGTGATACTCCACGTGTGATTTTTTGGGGTGTGACAGATTGGTATCAGAGCCATTGGTTATAGTGAACTTGGTTTTAATAAGGGAAAAAGTTTTTGTTAAAACCAGACTATAACCTGAACAGTGCTTAAAGATCCACAACGACGCTTCGCTCCACGTGCAAGACTCGACATTCTAGGTGATATGATTTATGTTTACATCGCCTACTTGCTAGATTACATAGAACTTTGCTCATGGTATGCTTAGATAAACGTAACAACTATTGTTTGAAAACACGTGTGTGCGTACTCTCTTCTGTCATCGCACTTTCGTGAACCTTTCTCACTCATGTTTCCTTTGATATGAAGATCATGAGTGGACGCGTTAACTTAACTCAAGCCCAGTTGGCGGCTTTGATCACTGAACAAGTTACTGCAGCACTCGCAGCTACCCAGGCAGGAGGTATAGCCTGCCATCACAACTTACTCTAGGATCCTTAGATCCTACTTTCGTAAACCAACACTTGTGCTTAATTTTGTTTACTCTTACGCACACGACAGGTCAACACGCTCAGCCTCCTGTGTGTACTTTCAAGACCTTTATGGACTGTCGTCCTAGTACTTTCAGTGGCACTGAAGGAGCCGTTGGACTCCACCATTGGTTTGAAAAGCTCGAGTCTGTCTTCGAGATGTGTGAATGCCCTGAGGCTCGTAGGGTGAAGTACGCCACTGGTACTCTTGAAGGCACTACGCAAACTTGGTGGAACGCGCAAGTTCAGATGCTGGGGCTGGCAGTTGCTAATGCCACCCCATGGAATGATTTTAAGGAACTGATCAAACGTGAATACTGTAACCGTGATGACATCCACAAACTGGAAGTGGAGTTCTTTAACTTGAAGATGACGGGGTCAGAGATAGAGGTGTATACGAAGCGGTCTAACGAACTGGCAATTTTGTGTCCAACTATGGTGGATCCTCTCATTAAGCGCATTGAGCTGTACCTCAAAGGCTTAGTACCAGAGATTCAAAGCCATGTGACTGCTGCTAACCTTGCTACTATTCAAGATGTTACTCGTCTTGCTCATCGTCTCACAGACCAGGCAGTGGAACAGAACAAGCTGCCTAAGCGTATTGGTGCTGCTACTACTGTTACTACTTCTGCTATTCCCAGTGACAACAAGAGAAAGTGGGATGGAACCTCCAACAAGGGTTCAACTTCAGTTTAGTCCCAGGCACAGCAGCGAAAGATTGATGATTATCAGAGCCCTGGTCAACAATCTTCTGGTAGTCAAAGGCAGGGTGGATATCGAGGAAACCTCCCGAAGTGCAACACATGCAACAGACACCACAATGGTCAGTGCAACAGGGGTCGTTGCTAGAGGTGTCTCAAGATGGGTCATGAAGCTAAGGATTGCAGGAGCTCACGACCTGCGAATCAGAACCAACAACAACAACCACCAGCTCCACAGAACCAGCAATGACAGCGAGGTAACAGGGGATGCTTTCAGTGTGGTGCTGAAGGCCACTTCAAGCGGGACTGCCCCCAGTTAAACCAAAATCCGAACAACAAAAACAATAATCAGGGCAACGGAAACAATAATGGGGGTAACAACGGGGGAAACAATGGAAACTATGGCGCTCGAGGTCAAGCGTTCATGATTGGTCAAGGTGACGCAAGGAATGATCCTAACGTACTGATGGGTAAGTTTCTTCTCGACGACTTTTATGTTACTGTTTTATTTGATTCGGGTGCCGATACCAGTTATGTGTCTCTAAAAGTTAGTCAAATGCTCAAGCGCACACCAACACTTTTGAACACCAAGCATGTCGTAGAATTAGCAAATGGTAAAAGTCTAGAGGCCACACACATAGTTAAGGGTTGTAATCTTATCCTCGCTGGTCAGACTTTCTCTATCGATCTCATTCCTATAGCTCTGGGTAGTTTCGACATCGTCATTGGGATGGATTGGTTATCCCAACAGCAAGCAGAGATCCTATGCAAAGAGAAGATTGTTCGTATTTCCCGTTCTGGCAAAGAACCTCTCGAAATTCAGGGCGACAAGAGTGGTGCTGTAGTGGGCATCATCTCCTTCCTTAAGGCCCAGAAGTGTTTGCGAAAGGGTCACACCGCTATCTTAGCACTTGTTACTGACGCATCAACGAAAGAGAAGAAGATAGAGGATATTCCAGTAGTACGCGACTTTCCCCAAGTGTTTCCTGAAGATTTACCTGGGCTACCGCCTCATCGCTAGGTCGAATTCCAAATCGAGCTAGCTCCTGGAGCAGCACCCATAGCTCGAGCACCTTATCGCTTAGCTCCAACCGAACTGGAAGAACTGTCTAAGCAATTGCAAGAACTCTTGGAAAAGGGTTTCATTCGTCCTAGCTCTTCGCCCTGGGGAGCTCCAGTATTATTTGTGAAGAAGAAAGACGGTACCTTTCGTATGTGCATAGATTACCGCGAACTGAACAAGGTGACCGTGAAGAATCGCTATCCTCTCCCACGCATTAACGACTTGTTCGATCAGCTGCAAGGGTCGAGCTACTATTCGAAGATTGATCTGAGGTCAAGCTACCATCAACTGAGAGTCCGGGACGAGGACGTCTCCAAAACAGCATTCAGAACACGCTACGGCCATTACGAGTTTCTGGTCATGCCATTCGGGTTAACAAACGCGCCGGCAGTCTTCATGGATCTTATGAACAGAGTGTGCAAGCCTTACTTGGATAAATTTGTGATTGTATTCATCGACAACATTCTGATCTACTCTAGGAGTCGGGAGGAACACGAGCACCATCTACGACTTATTTTGGAACTCCTTCAAGTGGAACAGCTGTACGCCAAGTTTTCAAAATGCGACTTCTGGCTTCGTGAAGTCCACTTTCTAGGCCACGTGGTAAACAAGGATGGGATTCATGTTTATCCATCCAAGGTAGACTCGATTAAGAACTGGCCTGCATCGCGTACACCAACAGAAATCCGCCAATTCTTGGGTTTGGCGGGCTACTATAGAAGGTTCATCAAGGACTTCTCCAAGATTGCACAACCCCTCACCTCACTAACTCAGAAAGGTGTTGTCTATCGATGGGGTAATACACAGGAATCAGCGTTCCAACATTTAAAGGATAGACTTTGTAGCGCACCTATTCTCTCATTGCCCGAGGGCACATACGATTTTGTGGTTTATTGCGACGCATCAATTCAGGGTCTTGGTTGTGTTTTGATGCAACGGGATAAAGTCATTGCTTACGCCTCACGCCAACTTAAAGTTCATGAAAGGAATTACACTACACATGATTTGGAGCTGGGAGCTATTATTTTCGCACTTAAGATATGGAGACATTACATGTACGGTACCAGGTGCACCATCTACACTGATCACAGGAGTCTCGAGCATATCTTCAAACAGAAGGAATTAAACATGCGACAACGTCGTTGGGTCGAGCTACTGAATGATTACGAATGTGCCATCAAGTACCATCCGGGCAAAGCCAATGTGGTGGACGACGCCCTCAGTCGAAAGGATACTACACCTAGACGCGTACGTGCTTTATAACTCACCATCCAATCTAGTCTTCCTTCACAGATACGAGATGCTCAGGTAGAAGCATTGAAACCAGAAAATGTCAGGGCTGAAGCCCTACGCGGCTCAAGGCAACGGTTAGAACAAAAGGCAGACGGTGCCTATTACGTAACAGGATGCATTTGGGTCCCACACTATGGAAACTTACGCGAACTTGTGATGGATGAAGCACATAAGTCTCGTTACTCAGTACATCCTGGTTCAGATAAGATGTACCACGACCTCAGAACTACGTATTGGTGGCCTAGCATGAAAGCTCACATAGCAACTTACGTTAGCAAATGTTTGACTTGTGCGAGCGTCAAGACCGAATACCAGAAACCCTCCGGCCTACTCCAACAACCAGAGATTCCACAATGGAAATGGGAGCAAATTTCCATGGATTTTGTTACTAGCCTGCCTAGATCTCAACGCGGGAATGATACTATTTGGGTGATCGTGGATCGACTCACAAAGTCTGCACACTTTTTGGCTATTAAGGAAACGGATAAGTTCTCCACTCTAGCAGACGTCTACCTTAAGGAAGTTATCTCGAGGCACGGGGTGCCAACCTCTATTATTTCCGATCGTGATGCACGTTTTACTTCTGAACTGTGGCAAGCAATGCACAAGTCCTTTGGCTCATGATTAGACATGAGCACCGCTTACCACCCGCAAACGGATGGGCAGTCTGAACGCACCATCCAAACCCTAGAAGACATGCTTCGTGCATGTGTAATCGACTTCGGAAACGGCTGGGAAAAAACATCTCCCGTTAGTGGAGTTTTCGTATAACAACAGTTACCACACCAGCATTCAAGCCGCTCCATTTGAGGCATTGTACGGGCGTAAATGCCGATCACCTCTTTGTTGGGCAGAGGTGGGTGATAGTCAGATCACAGGTCCAGAACTTGTAGTAGACGCAACAGAAAGAATTGCTCAGATACGACAACGAATGGCGGTAGCTCGTGACCGTCAGAAAGCCTACACTAATAAACGCAGGAAACCACTCGAGTTCCAAGTTGGGGATCGAGTGCTACTCAAAGTTTCACCCTGGAAGGGTGTGGTTCGTTTTGGCAAACGGGGCAAGCTGAAATTACCCATTATCATGTCAACACTTAACATATTTTTACATTTACATTGTTTAAATCACATAACACAACTTAACACATAAGGTTCACTCAAAAATTACCCATACTAGTGTTCATTGAAAAAAAATGCGTATTTTAGTGATTCGGTAACATTTTCGGGCGTCGGAAGTCACTTATGACCAAACAAACACCAAGTAAACTTAAAATTAGTCAAAATACTTATTTTTAAACTAAAAATATCAGTTTACTTACTGATCTAAATCAGTTTCATAAAAACCGTTCGAAAAGCCGATTTTTGACCGTTTTAACGCATAGTTTTGCGTTAAACGTTACTATAACCATCCCAACTCGTAATGACTTGATATTTTAACATAATAAATTTTATTTACTGATTAAAATGATGATTATAATCATATTAGTGCAGTTTTTATGTAAGTCACATAAATCATGCGATTTCACGTATTTTACAACACTTAAAGCACCAAGTACAACATGCATAGCTAGTAAACTTTATGACAAAGTTTCATACCATTTTAACAATTCAAATATTTATATTTTTAGTGTTTAGAATCTGATTAAAATTTATTTTTATCAAATCATATCTATATCATCATTTCATGACCACAAATCATCATGCATGTTCAAGTAAATACATCTAATGCACCCATATAGCATCATCATCATTTTATATGAACTAAAATATATATCCAACATATATTTAAGTCATGTTCAAGTATTTAAGAACATCATCATCTTTATATGATCATTTTTCAATTATTTATCATAAATGCAAGACATATGCATATATTCTTACACATAAAAAATTATCAATATAAAAAATGTTCATGCATGCATATATACACACATATACGGCTCTCATATACATACATACATATGAATCCAAAATTTTATTTTTACATGTCCATTCACATGATTAAAACTCCTTTTAAAACTTTCCAAGATCACATGCACATCACTTTTCAACATCTTATCATACAAGATCAAACCAAAAATCAAAACTCTTACTTTAACATACATAATGTCACACCCTGGCTTTGCGGAAGCGTGGTTAATTTTGGTGTGACTTCTTAATACCATAGCTTAATCATAACAAAGCTATATGAATTTAAAACCATGCAAGTCATCATTAAGTTTAGAAATCAACATACATTACCATTGTTTAACGCGGACATACTCTAGTATCCATAACCTTGTTCAATAACATTACAACTTAAAATAAAACATAAACGTGATTTAGGGATTATGCCTTGTCCAGGAAAGAGGCACAACCCTAAACCCAGATGACTTCATGAAAGGTTGCAGCGGAAAACGTTCATACCGTGCCAGAATCCGTTAATTTCCTGAAATACATGTGAGTTGAAAAATCAACAATAATGTTGAGCGAGTTCATGTGCAAGTGAGTAAGTAAAACACTTGTAAGTATAAAAGTTTCCTGGTATGTAGCAGTGTAAGAGGACTTGTGATCACCAATGGTTTGCAAGGCCATTAGCATGTCGTGAAATGCAAGTAAGTAAGATACAACCCTAGCTGATTTTGCGTTGGGTACCAAGTCACTCCGGATCCGTTCTGTTAGTCCTTCGTGAGGCCTGTTCTGTTGGACCGGGAGCTGGGCTCGCTACACCCAAATAGATCTACCGCTCGAGTCCCTCGGGGTTCTAACTACCCATTCACATGATCTAAACCTCCTTACGTTATTCATACCGTGTATAAAGTACTTGTAAACAAAGTAACATGTATTTCACCCCCGCAGTTAAGAAAACTGAAAACAGTTAGAGAAAAGGGGGACATGAACTCACAGTGGATGCGTAAACTCTATCAAGCGTCTCTGAAGCAGTAAGCTGTGCAACGACCTACAAGTGCTAATTCTATTAGACGGACGGCCGTGCTTTAGCTTTACAGTTTATGTTTGCGGGAAATAGTTAGACAACTATTTCGTGTTACATTTTGTTTATGCTTGATAGTTATACATCTTCCCAAGGATGGGGGATTTAATACATGTGCGTAAGTTACGTTTTATCAAACTTGTGGTAATGTAATTACCGGTGTAACTTAAATGTTTATGGAAGCGTTCGCAAAGTTTTGGAATCATTAACGCTTGTAAATATTATTTTCACTCTAAAATAATATTTATGTATTTCACAAAATAATCATAAACAGTGTTGTGACAAATATATTTATCACGTTAATCCTTGTGAAAATCCCACCTCCGAATGTTTAGTAAAATATAGTACTGGCGAAATTTATGTTTCAAAAGTATGCCCAAAAATAGTTCTAACACTTGTTGTGTAAAAAGTCTAAGTGTTAGGGTTTTAGAAAATTTCGCCAGAGTTTCCTCTGTAACTGGAGGTGGCCACGCTTTTAAGCGTATCATTTTCTTTTAACAAATCAACTCAATCAACTTCTTTATTTCAATCAAACAATTTCCGACACATCAAACTAGTCAACAAGTATGTAAATTTGCATAATCGCATGAACTTGCAGTTTTTCCGCATCAATAATGTAAATCACCTTTATATATGTAGATCTTTATATATAAAGAAACTTTAATCTCGTAAAAGCCTCGTGTTTAGAGAAAACCGTCTTTACAACTTCTAGTAACAAGTGACAAATACACTTCTTTGTCGGATCTCTTTATTTTACAAGTGTCTATACACTTGTGGTTTATAAAATCATATTTATTAGTGCAAGATCCATCTTTTAGAAAAACATGATTTCCTTAAAGTGTGGTCTTTCAAAAATACCACTTGCGGATACGTAGATCCGCTAGTTTTAAACACCATTTTACCGGTTAAAATACTTTTACACAAGTAAAATACTTCTCTACAAGTTCATGTCTCTAGAATGTGGTAGTGTTCTCCTTTAACCCTTGTATCTTTCAAAAACAAGCTTATGTGAAGATACGTGATTTTACAAAGTCGGGTTAAACGAAGATTTGAGCTACCACATTATAGATCGGGTCACAATAAGCACAAATTTCAAGTCCTACGACTTTTACACAAGACATATGCTATTAACCTCCATTTTAGTGATTTTACTAGACTTTAAAGATTCAAAACGCATGTTAACGATATTTAACCGACGAAAGTTCTTTTAACCACTTTAGATGAGTGTAAAATCAAGTTTTAAAGGTTATACCTCTAGCTCAAGGCTAGGGAAGAGTTGTGACGAAAACCGCGTGGATAAAAGCCAACGAGAGTGGTCCTTCGCGTTCCGCTTGCACCAAAGCTCCTTATACGTGTCTTGTGATGTTTGAATGGTCTTGGAATGATGAGGATGAATGTCGAAAGTGGGTGTAGGGGGCTGGGGTGTTTCGGCCGAGAGTGGGAGAGACAAGAGAGTGAAAGTGTGTTGGTGAAAATGTTAAGTAATAATCTCATGTATTAGTGTTTATTTATAGGCATGATTTAAGGGTTTTATCCAATGGAAATTGTGCCTTCAAGATATTAAACACACACCATAAAATAATAATTTACTAGTCCTTGTGTGTCCCCCACATTTGTGGACGGTTAGGGGCTTGGGTGGGGGGTTGGTTCGATCCTAAACATTAGTTAGGGGTTTAGTTTAGGTTAACTAAGTTAGTTTAGGTGTTAACTTAGTTAGTTATAAGTTGCGTGTTATGACGGGTGTTAGGGTAATCAGGGACCCTAACTGGCTCAGAAAAATAGTGATAGTGAAAATAGTAAAGTTTTCATGTTCTGGGTAAAGTCCGGGTGTCCGGTTGGATAGTAATCCGTTAAAGTGTTACAAAAGACTTTAAAGTGTCGTTATTACATTTTAGTGACACATTTTGTTTTCCCGACACTTTAGAAAGTGTCTAGTAATATTTTCTCATTTTTGGCACTTTACTAGTCAGCTAGAAGCTGGTTAAATTATTTAAAGTGCTGTGTTTGGTACTTAAAGTACGTTCTGGCACATCCGAATCAGTGTATCCTATCCCCTAGAGACGCGGTAACACAACCCTGATATCCTACACTCACTACCAGTGTAGCCAAAATATATGAGGCTCTTAACAGGCCTTGAGGCAGTATTTGCCTGATGCTGGTTATATCAGCATGTTCACTGTGTATCCGTTTGGTGCTACTGTGCTTTTTGTGCATCATGTTTGTCACTAGGGTTCAGCACGTAAATAATGTAGTGACAGCAAATAAAGTATGATGCAAGTAAGTGCATGTATCAGTATGCAGGTAGCAGTTTATCAGCTAGTTTCAATCAAGCACAGTAATCAAGTAATAATTAATCATTAATTAAGTTGTACGGATACCTGGTTTTGTGCGGGTTGTCACATTCTCCCCCCGTTAAATAAATTTCGTCCCGAAATTTTAAGTTCTGCTTGTAGATGCAGTGTTCTTGGGAAATAAGTGGGGGTACTTTTCTTTCATTCGGTCCTCACGTTCCCATGTGAATTCAGGACCATGTCTGGCATTCCAACGTACCTTGACGAGTTTGACACTGCTCCGGCGGGTCTTGTTAACTTTCCAATCTGTGACCTCGACAGGTTCTTCAACGAAGTGGAGCGTGTCGTCAATATGAATCTCGTCGATAGGAATGGCAACGTCAACTTGAGTTGGACTTTTCTTTAAATTGGATACATGAAATGTATCGTGAACACCATTTAGTTCAGCAGGTAGGTCCAACTTGTATGCTACTGTCCCAATTCTTTCCAGAATTCTAAAGGGACCAATGTAGCGTGGATTCAACTTTCCTCGCTTTCCAAAGCGCGCTACCCCTTTCCAGGGTGAAACCTTCAATAATACCATCTCTCCGACTTGGAAGTCCACATGCTTCCGGTTTGGATCCGCGTAGGCCTTTTGCCTATGGCGAGCGGCTTCGATGCGTTTGAGTATTTGCGCGATCTTATCTGTCGTCTCTTGGACGATCTCGGGACCAGCAAGTTGCCTATCACCTGCGTCAGACCAACATAGTGGGGATCGGCACTTGCGTCCGTATAGGGCTTCAAAAGGCGCAACACCAATACTGGTGTGGTAGCTGTTGTTGTACGAAAATTCGACCAAGGGTAAGTGTTTATCCCAGCTACCTCCTAAATCCATAACACATGCCCTCAGCATGTCTTCCAACGTTTGTATTGTTCGCTCGCTCTGGCCATCGGTTTGCGGATGGAATGCAGTGCTCAGATTCAATTGTGAGCCAAAAGATTCTTGGAAAGATTGCCATATTCTTGACACAAATCTTCCGTCTCTATCAGAGATGATCGAGAGTGGTACTCCATGTCGTGCTACGATCTCTCTCATGTAAATTTCCGCAAGTTTACTAGTACTGTCTTTCTCCCTGATTGGCAGAAAATGTGCGGACTTTGTTAGGCGGTCTACAATCACCCAAATCATATCATGGCCTCTTGGCGTTCTTGGCAGTTTTGTGATAAAATCCATTGAGATTTGTTCCCATTTCCATTTGGGAATCTCAGGTTGTTGCAGAAGTCCCGAAGGCTTCTGGTATTCTGCCTTGACCTTAGCGCACGTTAAACATTTGCTCACATAGACGGCAACGTCGCCTTTCATCCTAGGCCACCAATAGTAATCTTTAAGATCGTGGTACATCTTATCCGATCCAGGGTGGATAGAGTACCGTGACTTGTGCGCTTCGTCGAAAATAACTTCCCTTAATCCACCAAACAGAGGAACCCAAATCCTTTTCTCAAAATGTAACGTCCCTTCCTCGTTTGGTACCAAAAGCTTCTCCATTCCCCGGAGATATTCTTCCTCAAGGTTTCCCTTCTTGAGAGCTTCCTTTTGTGCAGCACGAATGCGCGAGGGAAGGTCGGTTCGTACAATCATTTCCAAAGCTCTAACCCTTATGGGCTTGATTCTTTCTTTACGACTTAGGGCATCGGCAACTACATTTGCCTGCCCCGGGTGATACTTTATCTCGCAGTCGTAATCGTTCAATAATTCAACCCATCGTCTTTGCCTCATATTCAACTCCTTCTGGTTGAATATATGCTGTAGGCTTTTGTGATCTGTGAAGATTGTGCACTTCGTACCATACAGGTAGTGTCTCCAGATCTTTAGTGCAAAAACCACTGCGCCAAGCTCTAAATCATGTGTGGTATAATTCTTCTCGTGCACTTTCAGTTGGCGTGATGCGTAAGCAATGACCTTTTGGCGTTGCATCAACACACATCCCAATCCCTGACGCGATGCGTCGCAGTATACCACAAAATCGTCGGTACCTTCCGGTAGAGCTAAGATTGGCGCGTTGCAGAGCTTATCTCTCAATATCTGAAATGCTTCGTCCTGTTTGATTCCCCAATCAAACGTCTTATCCTTCTGGGTCAGGAGCGTCAACGGTTGAGCGATTTTCGAAAAATCCTCGATGAACCTTCGATAGTAGCCAGCCAAACCCAAGAATTGTCGAATCTCGGTTGGCGTTGTAGGCGTCTCCCAATTCTTGATTGCCTCGATCTTTGTGGGATCAACATGAATTCCATCTCCATTAACCACATGTCCAAGGAACTGGACTTCGCGTAGCCAAAACTCGCACTTGGAGAATTTGGCGTACAGTTGTTCCTTCTTTAGCAGCTCCAAAATGGTTCTAAGATGTTGTTCGTGTTCAGCCTTCGTCTTTGAGTAAATCAGGATGTCGTCGATGAATACAATCACGAACTTGTCTAAGTATGGCTTGCAAACTCTATTCATCAAGTCCATAAACACTGCAGGCGCATTGGTTAAACCAAATGGCATCACGAGGAACTCGTAGTGTCCATAACGAGTTCGGAAGGCTGTTTTCGGGATACTTTCCTCCTGTATCCTTAATTGATGGTATCCAGATCGAAGATCGATCTTAGAGTAACAGCTTGAACCTTGAAGTTGATCGAACAGATCGTCGATTCTTGGCAGTGGATACCTGTTCTTGATCGTTAGCTTGTTCAGTTCTCTGTAGTCAATACACATACGGAAACTTCCGTCTTTCTTTTTGACAAACAAGACCGGAGCTCCCCAAGGCGAGAAGCTTGGTCGGATAAAACCTTTATCTAACAGCTCCTGAAGCTGTGTTGACAATTCCTGCATCTCTGATGGAGCAAGTCTGTATGGTGCCTTAGCCACAGGCGCGGCGCCTGGAACTAAGTCAATGTGAAACTCCACTTGTCTCTGAGGTGGCAGTCCAGGTAAGTCTTCTGGGAAGACTTCTGGATACTCCCTTACGACAGGGATCTCTTCGATTGTTGGCTCGGCAGCCTTCTTGTCTACGATGTGTGCCAGAAAAGCAACACATCCTTTCCGTAAACACTTCCTTGCCTTCAAGCAGCTGATGAATCTTAGCGGTGTGTCACGCTTCTCTCCGTGAACCACAATTGTCTCACCATCGTCAGTTGGGATACGAACAACTTTCTCGTGACATACTATCTCCGCCTTGTTCCTGGATAACCAATCCATTCCTACTACCACGTCGAAGCTTCCCAATGGGACCGGTAGTAGATCCAGAGTAAACTCGCGTTCTCCCAATTCTATCACACAACCTCTGATTACTTCGTCGGCTCCAACTAACTTTCCATTAGCTAATTCGATCGAGTAGGGTATGTCTAACTTATTAGCAGCTAACCCAAGCATATTCTTAAATTCTAGCGATACGAAGCTATAATCGGCACCAGTATCAAATAAAACGGATGCATAGCGTTGATTGATAGGGAACGTACCAGTAACAACATTTGGATCTTGACGTGCTTCTCTAGCTTCAAGTTGGAACACTCTACCACGGGCTTGATTCAGTGTTGGGCAATTCTTCTTAAAATGCCCGATTTCCCCGCAATTGTAGCATCCGAGCCTTTGCCCATTACCATCCCCATTTCCAGCTGGGATGTTGTTCTGGTTGGCATTGCCAGCCTGGTTTGCATTGTTGCTCCGGTTTCTGTTTCCTCCAAGATTTCCTTGCTGGCGATTCCCATTTCCACCACGGTTATCATTCCTATTTCCATATCCTCCCTGGCCTCCACGGCCGGCAGAGACCCAACAAGTATCCTTAGAGTGACCACGTTTCCCACACGCTTCACATACTTTTAGCCCACAATGACCAGAATGGTGGCGCTGGCAGGCATTACACCTGGGATGGGTGCCCATATATCCCTTTCCTCTTCTTCCACTGCCAGCTGCACCCTGAGCTGGCGTGCTTGGTGCTCCTCTCTTACCATCACCGCTAACACTTAGCTTGTAGTTTGAAAACTTTCTTTTGTTACTTCCGGACGACTCAACATGCGTCTCTTTCTCCTTCGCCTTTACATCACCAAACTTGTTTAAACGAATCCCCTCCTCGGTGAGAGCCACGCTCAAATCGATGGCTTCAGTGATAGTCGCTGGTTTGGAGGAGGTTACCATGCTTATTATTTGGGGAGCCAAACCCCAAATGAAGCGCTCGATTCGCTTGTATTCAGGCGTAACCATGTAAGGAACCACTTGAGACAGGTCATGAAACCTCTGAACGTACTCTGCTACTTTCGGACCATCCATCTTTAAGTGCCAGAATTCAGTCTCCAACCTCTGAATTTCTGCGCGTGAACAGTACTTCTTGCGCATCAGTTCTTTCAATTCGGCCCAAGTCAGGGCGTAGGCGGCAGCTTCGCCTAAGGTTTGGACTTGTAAGTTCCACCAAGATAGGGCTCCGTCGAGAAATAGCCCTGAAATGTATGTGACTTGTTGATCCTCAGCACATTTGCTCATGCGTATGACAGAGTCGGTCTTCTCAGCCCAGCGGGTAAAGGCAACTGCACCTCCCATGCCATCGAAGTTAACTGGTTTGCAGTCTAAGAACTGCTTGTAGGTGCATCCTGCACGTATGTTAAAACATGTGGTTGGCATTAGCATCATCGCTAAAATCTCCAACTAGTTCATGGTAGGTTCGAATGGCGTAGTATTACCGTGAGGTGGATTGTTATTGCCTTGATTAACACTTCCGCTCCCTCCTGGCTGAGAGGCTGCGTACTGCGCTATGGCAGCAGCAATGACTTGTTGAAGCTCTTCCTGAGTGGTAGGCATAGGCTGCTGTTGTCGTCTTGGCGGCATCTTTCTAAAAGATGGTTCAAGTTGGTTAGGCCATAGAAGGCTCCGATGTTATAATACGTAATTCAGTTCGTAATATAGTGTACGTATATAACGGTAGTAATAGTATAATCACACAGTATCTCATGTTATCACATAGCACAAATATCAATCACACACAACCCATACCATAACAATGCAAATAAGTAATCAAGCGAATCCAAAATATGGTGAGAAAACTGCGATTGCCATAATAATGAGACCACATCGTAAGTGTATACATACAATCATGAATCACTGGGGCTACATCACCCCTGTCAAAAGCTACATCAGTATCAATACAACATCAAGTACATAACAAAAGTCAAATCATAACGTAGTCTCCTCAAAAATGCTGTGCAAGTAAAAGCAATCGCCGCCTTCTCACTCGTCTACCCATGTGGCATCGATGAGCTCAAGCAGATGGTGGTGGAGGAGGAGGAAAACGGGTATAAAACAAACGGCGCATCTCTAACCAATCTGCCTCCATCGCCTGCTGCGTGCGAATAACGGAGGCAATCTGCTGCTCCAAAGTAGCAAGACGAGCAGCATAGTCAGGGGGTAACGGTCGAAACGGCTGTAACGGAGAGGGTGCCTGACCATGGCACTGACGTGGCCGAGCTCTCTCGAGCTCCTGTAGTCGCTGCTCGTGCGACTCATGCTGGTGCACAAATGACATCAATACATCCTCGATAGTGTGTCCCACGTGGAACCTATGGTATGGATCAGTGGGTGGCATAGGGGAAAATGGTGACCACAGCAGTGGCTCACGTGTGGGGTCAAAGGGTGTCATCCCAAAAGGAGCAGTAATAGGTGGAACAAAAGGCATCTGTGGTAAGAAAGGCATGGGCATCGGTACATGCCCTGATGGGTGGGCTGAAGAGCCCTCTCCAGGCCCTGCTGGAGGTATAAACATGGGAACCTGAAACGAAAAGTCAGTGTGTCTAGCGTCTGGAATCTGTGGGGGTAACGGTGGGACGTCCTCATCAGCCGGGATCCACCCGTGCTGTGCGGCCTCGTCCGGTGGATCCATCTGTGCCGCGAACGGTGCATGTCCGGGCTCTATGGGAACGGGATCAAGTAAAGGGGCTACAACAGGGTCAACGGGTGCCAAGTGCTCAAATGGTGGGTCAACAGGTACAGCAACTATGGGTAGGGGATCGACGGGATCAACAGCAATGGGCTCAAGGGGTATATCTGCATGCATAGGGTCATGCTCTGGTAACACATCAAGAGCAGCTGCCTGCTCAGGGGCAAGGGCAGGCTCCAAGTCATCGAATGCCATATCAAAGTCAAAATCAGGATCAATAGGATCAAAAGGGTCAACAGGATCCGCTGGATCCTCCATAAACTGGTCCATCGGAACAAACTCCAAGTCACGATCAGGGTCGAACCCTGGGGGAAACATAGGGTCGGAATCCTCCACGTCCTCGTGGTCAAAAGTGGGACTGGGGATGGGGGCGACAGAAGATGCATGATCAGAATCTGACTCGTGAGAGTAGTGCTGCGCACTAAGGGTATGTGTCGGTGCAGAAGCCACAGACTCAGAGGAGTCCTGGGCTGGGGAAAGTGCAGGTGCCTCCGCAGCTGGAGCATCTGCAATCAGTAGAGGGGCAACAGCGGGTAGGGCCTCGCCCTGAACGTCCTCCATAGGCTCCTCCTCGAACAAGTCGACGTCGTCCTCGTCGCCGTCGAATGGTAACTCCTGAACAGGGTAAGCAGCGAGGGGTATGGGAGCAGGGATCACCGCTAGTGGCAAATCCCCGGCCGGAACATCAATAGGGAGCTCATCGTCGCCATCAGGTAGGGCGAATGGCTGGAAGTCGTCATCGTCGGTACTGGTAAAGTCTGACGTGTACACCTCGTGCTCCGAGGACTCTAAATCATCTGACACAACACGCCTGGGGTTGGTGATGTCTGAACCACCTGAATCAACCGGATCCATGTATCTGTAACATAAACACAAGTATGCACAAACAGTCAATCTCATAATCAGATAATCACATAAGTCACCAAGTAGGGCATCACATAATTTCTCCTAGTCTTACTAGTCAAAACCATCTAGTCTACAAGACTGTTCTATCCTTCACTTAAACCAAACCTCGATCCTCCAGATCGAACCTTATAACAAATCAACGTGCTCAACTACCTTGACCATCTCGATCCTCCAGATCGAACCTTATAACAAATCAACGTGCTCAACTACCTTATTCACCTCGATCCTCCAGATCGATCCTATAACAAACCCACGTGCTCAACTACCTTAACCATCTCGATCCTCCAGATCGATCCTCAGCCCTCCAAGCTGAACTTATAATTAATAAAATGTGCTCAACATTTGTTTGTAAAAAGTGTGGATCTGGACTTAAGTGGTATGCAGAAAAATGTTTTCGTGAGAGCCCTAGTGATCATAGTCTAGACTCGAGACAGAATCCTAGTTCGCTATGATCAGAGCTCTGATACCAAGCTGTCACACCCTGGCTTTGCGGAAGCGTGGTTAATTTTGGTGTGACTTCTTAATACCATAGCTTAATCATAACAAAGCTATATGAATTTAAAACCATGCAAGTCATCATTAAGTTTAGAAATCAACATACATTACCATTGTTTAACGCGGACATACTCTAGTATCCATAACCTTGTTCAATAACATTACAACTTAAAATAAAACATAAACGTGATTTAGGGATTATGCCTTGTCCAGGAAAGAGGCACAACCCTAAACCCAGATGACTTCATGAAAGGTTGCAGCGGAAAACGTTCATACCGTGCCAGAATCCGTTAATTTCCTGAAATACATGTGAGTTGAAAAATCAACAATAATGTTGAGCGAGTTCATGTGCAAGTGAGTAAGTAAAACACTTGTAAGTATAAAAGTTTCCTGGTATGTAGCAGTGTAAGAGGACTTGTGATCACCAATGGTTTGCAAGGCCATTAGCATGTCGTGAAATGCAAGTAAGTAAGATACAACCCTAGCTGATTTTGCGTTGGGTACCAAGTCACTCCGGATCCGTTCTGTTAGTCCTTCGTGAGGCCTGTTCTGTTGGACCGGGAGCTGGGCTCGCTACACCCAAATAGATCTACCGCTCGAGTCCCTCGGGGTTCTAACTACCCATTCACATGATCTAAACCTCCTTACGTTATTCATACCGTGTATAAAGTACTTGTAAACAAAGTAACATGTATTTCACCCCCGCAGTTAAGAAAACTGAAAACAGTTAGAGAAAAGGGGGACATGAACTCACAGTGGATGCGTAAACTCTATCAAGCGTCTCTGAAGCAGTAAGCTGTGCAACGACCTACAAGTGCTAATTCTATTAGACGGACGGCCGTGCTTTAGCTTTACAGTTTATGTTTGCGGGAAATAGTTAGACAACTATTTCGTGTTACATTTTGTTTATGCTTGATAGTTATACATCTTCCCAAGGATGGGGGATTTAATACATGTGCGTAAGTTACGTTTTATCAAACTTGTGGTAATGTAATTACCGGTGTAACTTAAATGTTTATGGAAGCGTTCGCAAAGTTTTGGAATCATTAACGCTTGTAAATATTATTTTCACTCTAAAATAATATTTATGTATTTCACAAAATAATCATAAACAGTGTTGTGACAAATATATTTATCACGTTAATCCTTGTGAAAATCCCACCTCCGAATGTTTAGTAAAATATAGTACTGGCGAAATTTATGTTTCAAAAGTATGCCCAAAAATAGTTCTAACACTTGTTGTGTAAAAAGTCTAAGTGTTAGGGTTTTAGAAAATTTCGCCAGAGTTTCCTCTGTAACTGGAGGTGGCCACGCTTTTAAGCGTATCATTTTCTTTTAACAAATCAACTCAATCAACTTCTTTATTTCAATCAAACAATTTCCGACACATCAAACTAGTCAACAAGTATGTAAATTTGCATAATCGCATGAACTTGCAGTTTTTCCGCATCAATAATGTAAATCACCTTTATATATGTAGATCTTTATATATAAAGAAACTTTAATCTCGTAAAAGCCTCGTGTTTAGAGAAAACCGTCTTTACAACTTCTAGTAACAAGTGACAAATACACTTCTTTGTCGGATCTCTTTATTTTACAAGTGTCTATACACTTGTGGTTTATAAAATCATATTTATTAGTGCAAGATCCATCTTTTAGAAAAACATGATTTCCTTAAAGTGTGGTCTTTCAAAAATACCACTTGCGGATACGTAGATCCGCTAGTTTTAAACACCATTTTACCGGTTAAAATACTTTTACACAAGTAAAATACTTCTCTACAAGTTCATGTCTCTAGAATGTGGTAGTGTTCTCCTTTAACCCTTGTATCTTTCAAAAACAAGCTTATGTGAAGATACGTGATTTTACAAAGTCGGGTTAAACGAAGATTTGAGCTACCACATTATAGATCGGGTCACAATAAGCACAAATTTCAAGTCCTACGACTTTTACACAAGACATATGCTATTAACCTCCATTTTAGTGATTTTACTAGACTTTAAAGATTCAAAACGCATGTTAACGATATTTAACCGACGAAAGTTCTTTTAACCACTTTAGATGAGTGTAAAATCAAGTTTTAAAGGTTATACCTCTAGCTCAAGGCTAGGGAAGAGTTGTGACGAAAACCGCGTGGATAAAAGCCAACGAGAGTGGTCCTTCGCGTTCCGCTTGCACCAAAGCTCCTTATACGTGTCTTGTGATGTTTGAATGGTCTTGGAATGATGAGGATGAATGTCGAAAGTGGGTGTAGGGGGCTGGGGTGTTTCGGCCGAGAGTGGGAGAGACAAGAGAGTGAAAGTGTGTTGGTGAAAATGTTAAGTAATAATCTCATGTATTAGTGTTTATTTATAGGCATGATTTAAGGGTTTTATCCAATGGAAATTGTGCCTTCAAGATATTAAACACACACCATAAAATAATAATTTACTAGTCCTTGTGTGTCCCCCACATTTGTGGACGGTTAGGGGCTTGGGTGGGGGGTTGGTTCGATCCTAAACATTAGTTAGGGGTTTAGTTTAGGTTAACTAAGTTAGTTTAGGTGTTAACTTAGTTAGTTATAAGTTGCGTGTTATGACGGGTGTTAGGGTAATCAGGGACCCTAACTGGCTCAGAAAAATAGTGATAGTGAAAATAGTAAAGTTTTCATGTTCTGGGTAAAGTCCGGGTGTCCGGTTGGATAGTAATCCGTTAAAGTGTTACAAAAGACTTTAAAGTGTCGTTATTACATTTTAGTGACACATTTTGTTTTCCCGACACTTTAGAAAGTGTCTAGTAATATTTTCTCATTTTTGGCACTTTACTAGTCAGCTAGAAGCTGGTTAAATTATTTAAAGTGCTGTGTTTGGTACTTAAAGTACGTTCTGGCACATCCGAATCAGTGTATCCTATCCCCTAGAGACGCGGTAACACAACCCTGATATCCTACACTCACTACCAGTGTAGCCAAAATATATGAGGCTCTTAACAGGCCTTGAGGCAGTATTTGCCTGATGCTGGTTATATCAGCATGTTCACTGTGTATCCGTTTGGTGCTACTGTGCTTTTTGTGCATCATGTTTGTCACTAGGGTTCAGCACGTAAATAATGTAGTGACAGCAAATAAAGTATGATGCAAGTAAGTGCATGTATCAGTATGCAGGTAGCAGTTTATCAGCTAGTTTCAATCAAGCACAGTAATCAAGTAATAATTAATCATTAATTAAGTTGTACGGATACCTGGTTTTGTGCGGGTTGTCACACATAAATACATACATAAGGCCATATATACATACATATACACATCCATTTTATTTTATTTTATTCCAAAAACCCATTTGTTTTAGTTTTCCAGTTTTTGTTTAGATTCAAGAACAAGAGAAACTTTCACTATCATCTTCATCACTATGAATCATGAACAAGATTTGAAGATGAAATGTTATATCTTCAAGATTCTTAGTGGGTTTTAATAAAAGTGATGATATGAAGCCTTGTTCTTGCTTGAATCTCCATGGAATCACCTCTAAACCTTCATATAAGCTTGAAAACACCTTGGAATGCCTTCAAATCTTCAAGAATTGATTTGAAATTGAAAATGGATATGTGAAAGGGGTGTTTCGGCCGAGCTTATTAGTGAGAGAGAGAAAAATGAGTTTGAAATTGGAATTCTTGGATAATGAAATAGTTTGGAAGATTTGTAAAGGATTTGGGGTGGCATAATCATCACCCACCTCCTCTTTGCCCAATAAATGGAGGAGGGAGAGAGAAAATACTATGCATGGCTGCCACACATACCCATCTCTCACCTATATGTCGTATATATATATATATTTATATGGGTCAAGTTATTCTACAAAGGCTTCTAATTGTAAGAAGTATTTATAGAGTGACAAGTGTCCAATAACCTAAAATTAAACACACTACATCACCACCCAAAACCTAAACACCCACCCCCACCCCACCACCACCCAAAAACCTAAACCCCTCCCCCCCCCCCCCCCGCCAAAAAAAAAAACTATACCTCACCAAAAAAACCCCCAAAAAACCTACCCCCCCCCCCCCAAACCTAAAAAAAAACCTAACCCCCTCCCCCCCCCCTGCCAAAAAAAAAAACTATACCTCACCAAAAAAACCCCCAAAAACCTAACCCCCCCCCCACCCCCCAAAAACCTAAAAAAACCTAACCCCCCACCCCCAAAAAACCTAAAAAAAATCTAAAAAAAACTAAACACCCACCCCCACCACCACCCAAAAACCTAAACCCCCACCCCCTTGGCAAAAAATTTTTTTTTTTTTTCGGTGGGTGATGGGGGTGGGGGTGGGGGGTTTAGGTTTTTGGTGGTGGTGGATGTTTAAGTTTTTTTTTTTTGTGTAGTGGGTTTTTTTTAGGTTATTGGACACTTGTCACTTTATAAATCCTTCTTACACTTCTTACAATTAGGATCCTTTGTATTTGATCCTTATCCATATTTATATAATCTAGACCAAAACTGGTATTTTACTGGATACCGGGTATTTTATCTAGCGTTTTAATCCTGTTTTAGTGCATTTTAAATTATTTTTATCACTCTATAAAAATAATCTTACTAAAATATTACTGAAATAATTATCAGTTGCCTCGACCGGCTGCGTTGATAGTATTTTGTCAGATGCGCGTAGTATCGCGCGATACGGGCTCAAACTCGAAAAATAGAGTTTCTTAGCGTTTTAATTTATTTTTCCTTCTGGATATGATTAAAATTACCATTCTAATCATAACAGACTATTTTTAGGATTTTAACATTGATCGGGCGGTCACCGACGTTTGTTTCACATTTTATTCGTTACGCGATAAGCGTTTATCTTGTTGTTGCCAACATAATTTTTATCGAAGTTTGGATTTACCAACACATCAAATATCACATATAAACATCAATATCAATCAAATACAGCCTTTTTATTTATTCATGACACGTGTTACATTTGTACGGTATGGCCTGAAAAGCCGGGTGTCACAAGTTGTGTGAAGGGTTAGTCGTATGGTCTGTTTGGTTGGTATACCCGGGCTTATGTTTTAAAAACACCATACATTGGGGACAATGTATCCCAAGTGTGGGGAAGTGGAAGCCCGGGAAGGGATGAAGAGATTGAAAGTGGTTGAAATCGATGAAAATTGAAAAAAAATGGAAATTTTGAAAATTTTAAAGTTTCATCATCGCCTTAAGCATGCTAAGTAGTTATGAAAGCCTAAGGTTTCAATCAGTAATAGGCTTCTTACCGGTAGTAAACTAACTTAGTCCCTTGTCATGGTTGTCCCTTTAAGTTTCATGAGAGTATGTCTGACATTTGTTTTTGAAACGGAATTGAGAAGAGATGTCTATCTAGGGGTAACATGTTTTAAATTGCATATGCTACATGTCGCTAACCTTTAATCTTTCTTGGTGATATATTGAGCCTGTAGAATTGATAGAAGGATTTATATTATGAATTGTTTGTTGAGTGCAGGCCACATGTTATTTTGTGATTAGAACTTGTGTGATTTGCGTGCTGAGATTGTGGAGTTGACATGTGCATATAAATGATGAAGGCATTAGGATACCCCGTTACACCCCTTGTGTTTGTGTTTGTTATGTTACCATCTATTTCCCTTAGTAGCCCTATTGAGTCTGTTTACCTTTCGTTTGTCCACCCGATGTGAATTATGTGTTGTCCAACCATGTATGACAGAGCATATTTACTTAAAAAAAAAGAAAAAATATATAGAAAATGAAAAAAAAAAGAGAAGAGTTTGTGAATAAAGTTGTTTTGTTTGGGTAGAAACCAACCCAAAAGTCTTAGTCTTTGTGTTTTTAAATAAGTCATCACGGTTGGTTGTCTGTTCGTTAGCCATATAAAAATAAAAAGCCAAAAATTTCCCTGCCTTAGCCTAAGCCCAAAACCGAAAAAAGTCCTTTTGATATATGCCGTGTTACATGATATAGTGGAGGTGTGATTGTCATACAAGCCTATGATTGCAGGATTTCATGTTTGGTTTTTGAGAGTATACATACTAGCACATTACACGCTAGTTCAGATATTAACCCGAGAGGAGAGTACTTTGTGATGGGCGTGTAGCGTGTGTCTAGTTGTAAACATTTTAGTTTTAGATAGACAAGTCTTGAGTTTTTAAGTTGCATGTTTTACTTGTCAGACTATCAATCTCGAATATCTCTGGGACGGGTATGACTTGGGAACTTCACATGTTAAATCGGTTAAGGGGTTTAGACGTATTGTTACTGTGGTGAGTAATTCTAGCTTGGTTTGCTTGAGGACAATCAAAGGGAAGTGTGGGAATGTGATGGAGAGGGCGAAACCCGAGCTTAAATGTGCTTATCTTGTGAGTTTTATACATGTTTTATGTGTTTATTTGCCTTAAATGGGATAACTACGAGTATTCATTGATTTGCAGGTTAAGCATGTAATTTGGAGGAGTCACGAGGCTTCAAGATGAGTTGGAGTGTATGGGAATGGCCATTACAGCTTTCGGTATGGATTCGGGATGTGTTTGGCTGAAAATGTGACTTGAAGATGCAAGGAATGTGAAAGAGCAAAGTTCGGGGACTGATTTGGTACTTTATGAAAGTTGTTTGAAGCTAAAATGTGAGATAAACATGTGGTAGCAAAGTATAGGGATCAGATTGTCCTTATATGAAAGTTAATATTGAAGAGGAAAAAGGATTTGCAGGAACGACCGTAGCCTACGGTTGATGAACCGTAGGTTACGGATACTTGTTGATGGGTAAAGAGATCAGAACTATTGAACTGTAGCTTACGGTTCACCAACCGTAGGTTACGGTTGGGTTGATAGAAGAAACAGAATTTCTGAACTGTAGATTACGGTTCACAACCGTAGCTTAACGTTCTCTTGACGGAAAGACGTGTAAATTGGACTTTTTAGGGTATATTAGGGTTTGTTAAAGTAGGCAATCAGTATCTCATCATCTAACTTCAACCTAAGGCATCCAAGAGCAAGGGGATTCGAGTTTTTTCGCATCCAATCCATCATTCCTTCCACCGAATCATCAACCATGATCATGATCTCATCCGTTTATCAAACTTTTGGCGATTTCACTTGTGAGATGAGCGGCTAAACTTTATTGGTTTCCTCCGGATGGACGGTTTTTGTAAGTTTGACGATATCATGTGTTTGTGACAATCGTTGTAACCGATGATCTAAGCATTCGATGCTTTTCACCGTTGTTTTAATTAGTTAATTGTAATCGATTGCACTGTATTTCAACCTTTAATTCTTGATCATTCAATTCCCGAGAGTTCTAATAATCAGGATATATTTTCTATGGGATTAGGGTTGGTAAATGTAATTGGTAGTCATTCGATAACCTCCCGTTACGTATTAACCGGAGTACTTAGTCATTGATTATCACTTTTAATCAATTGAATAAACACTTATGTCTACGTGAGTGTTTCGATTAAACACATAATTGAATCTAACTTCAAAACCAGAAATTCGGAGGAACCATTCTTCCTCCATAGATAAAAACTTTGTCTTTTTAGTTCGTAATTAGTTAAACATAAATCTAAACAACAAGAATTTACTTTTCTTCATTAGTTAATCAATACTTGACAATTATAACACTTTCCACAATCCTCCTCTGGTTCGATATCCGACTTACCCTACCTACGTGGTTTAGTTGGTTTTTTCATTTCCTTAATGACAGACATCATCCTTAGCCACTCTAGTTCGGTCTTTATGCGTTTAAAGACCGAAAGTCAAAGTTGCCGCAAAGCGGCTTTGACCTTCGGTTTAGACCTAAACGGTCCAGCCATTGTTCGAGACGAATATGGCTACGTGATCATAATTAGGCAGGTGTTAATCCCTCAAAAGGGCACCTCCTAATTACCACGTTTACTTAGTTAGTTGTTGGGTCAAAGTAATTAAAATAAAAAGTCAAACGGGCCAGTTTTTAAATAAATTCAAAACTGATAATGTAGAAGTTTTAAAACATATTTTATCACTCTAATAACTTGGTAAACATTATTAGAACATATCTAAACATGTTCAACCCGACAATTCTAAGTTTAAGCTCGGTTCGCAACCGAAAGTCGCAAAAGCTTGACTTTTGCTTTGACTTTCAATTCTGACCCAAGTAAGCTTATTTTCTCTATGTCTTAAGGTTCCTTTGTGACCATATTATGTAATAACAAAACCCTCTAAGGTTATGTTACATGGTCACTTAGTAATCTAAATTATATGCATGTTTTGGATATTATGCTTATATTTGACTAGTATGCCCTTTGGTTTAAATATGGGGTTTTTAAGATAAATGAGCATGCAAATGAATTAGGTACTGATTAGTAAACATAAATAGAATAATTTGACACTTAAATTCTGGTCATGAACTGAAGTTTTGCAATTGATCGAAAATAAGGCTTTTATGAAGACTAAAATGCCCTTTGGTATATAAATCAAGCTTTAAGCATAATTTTTACATAAAACTCTTTACCTACTGTTATGATATCATGTTTAGGAACTTTTGGGATGTTGGGTCAGATTATATACTGACCTTAACATTGAGTTCTTGTACAAAGCCTATAATTGACGATAATACTCGTTTTGCGAATAAAATAAGTTTTACATATAATTAATATGCAAAACCTTTTGCTACTGATGAGATATGAAAAACAAAATATTTTGACCATTCAAGGCTGGTAAAAATCTCAGAATCACTTAAACTTCAGAATTATCGTCAAATATCGACTTTTACACTAATTAGGTGCATAGTATGGTTTAAAACCATATTTAGCACCCAAGACTTGTTACCTACTGATTTTATAAATAATTTTAAATATTTTTATAGTAGGTATAAGTCTTGAACTCAGAATCCCAATTAAGTCACCAAAAGCATATGTGAAATGACCAAAATGCCCGTTCGGGGCATAGTTTGGCCATAAATGGTAAACCACACATATGTACGGTGTCCTACTGATATAACATATATATTAAATATTTTTACAGAATGTTTTTTACCAGAACTTCAGTATTACCTATAAACCATTTTTATAAATCTTAAAATGACCAAAACGCCCTTATAGGGCCTAATTTGGTTTTAAAACCTTTATGGGCATACATGTTGATATCCTACTGATGTCATAACATATTTTAAGCATAATAACATATGGAACTTGTATATGACTCATTCGGTTACCCGTTTATGCTTATACGCGTTCAGTTCGGTTTATGTAACTAGTATGCATAAATTAACCGAAACGGATCTAACCTTGTCATCTAAACTTCAGAAATCCAGATTGTATTTAGTTTACCCATATTATACAAGTATTCATGCTTGTTGGGTCTAAATTACATTCCATTCTGGTCTTCGCTTAATCTAGCATTTCGTAGCTAAAGCATCATTAAAACTAACCGGTCTAAGTCCTTGACTTAAATAAGACCCGTTAGTATCCTAATAGGTTAATAAAACCTTCATTTCAGATTAACTAGCCTCGGTAGAAGATACTTGCATAAAGTCTTAGTAACATATGGTTGAGTAGCATTTCTTGCATTATTAACTCATGTAAATACTTTTAACTTATTTTCCCTTATACGGGCTTGGGATACGGTAAATTATTACCGCTTGGTCGGGTATGAGATCATTTAGCCGGATTGTGATTTAATAAATCTGCATAACCCGTTTTAATCTGTTTTGTTTGATAACATAAACTTTTGGGGTTAACGATCGTGTCCTGGGTATCCTCGGCTCATTTAAGTTATTAATGGCCACGACCTATACACGGGGTGTAGGCATACACCCGACAGATGCAAATGCCAAATAATAAATTACCCACAAGTTGGGGATAACTCCATTGTGGGTTTTATAAGTGGTGAGTCAGTTAATCATGTCTGGTTTCCAAACCGGCCCCAAATGTATGGGAAACATGTAAATCTGTATACAAGATTTTAAATGAAATTGTCCCAAGTTACAAAAGAATTTCAGTGCTTCAAGTACTTAAACCAATTTTCATAAATGATTTCAAATGAGTCAGTTAATTGTATTTACCAGTGAAAACTGACGTATTTTCCAAAACTAAGTGACAAGTACCTCTCGAAATGGGCTGGAGCTACTTGCTATTAAATAAGAGGATCTTGCAAATCCCTAGATGCCTAAAGTCTGTCAAACTCTGTTTTATGTATTTGTTTAATGGTCCGCCTGTGGATCTCTTTTACAACCGCATGTATATTCTTTCATTTTGAACTTTGAACATTTTGGGTTTTCATAGTAATTAAACTTCTAAGTCTTCCATTGTGCCATATCTGTGTTTAATTGTCTATGATGATATCAACTACGTCACGATACTCCCCATCGGGCCCACCGGATTATGTGGAAATATCGGGGTGTGACAGCTTGGTATTAGAGCCAACATTGAGTGAATTAAACACTAGCCTTTTGTGTTTAATCTCAATGACACAGTAGCATATTCCTTAGACTTCCGAGTCTAGGCAAATGACCTAGGATTATTCTTAATCTTTATTTGGTTTATATATGTTGTTTTCTTTTTTTCGACAGGTTTACTTATAAAACGATGTCGCCCAGCGTAAGAGGAGGTAAAGGAAAAGGTCCCATGAGAGGGGACCATCCAGCCAAGCAGGACCCTCTCATCGTCGTACGCCTTCAGCATCGTTCAGCTCCGATCCATATGAAGATTGGAGGCATTCACTCGAGCATATGAGGTGATCCGTTTTGCTTAGCACCTCACCATCCTACCATCATTCTTTCGGGCCGCCACAACCAGACGAGCCCCAACATTCGCATCATTCGCAGCATTCGCTGCACTCACACTATTCCCACCACTCTTCTCACGACTCTTCACATCATTCTGCTTCTCACCACTCTTATTCACAGGGTTACTTTAACCCTGATGAATATATCAATTCTCCAGCGGGATTCACCAGTTGGGCCTTGAGGACCACTTCTCACAAGACATGGATTTGGATGAAGATCTGGATCCAGAAATGCCACCTTCTGGGATGCCCACACATCCCATAGATATCTCAAGCGGTTCTTCCTTTACGGGATCTCCTTATCAAGGTCCGATGAATATAATGAATGGTGGGGGAAATGGAAATTTGCAAACACCCCTTCATACCACAACACCCCACCACAACCACCATTAGAGGAGCCGCACTTCCAAGTGGTGACACCGCCTCCACTACCAGCAGAGGAACCACCAAGGCGGAGGAGAAATGCACGCATGTCCGTGCGAGGGGGACCAAGATTTAGCTCCCCTCAAGCTTCTAGCAACTACCCTCTGATTCTTGAACATCTACAAATGGGTGGACCTTTACATGTTGTGCCAGAAATCAATGTTACACCAGCCACCTTTGCACCACCACCACCTCCAATGGGTTTTGAAAACCCAATTCCTACCTACCCAGAAATGACTGGGAATAACCCGTACGAGCCACAAGCTCCTACTGGTTATAACTACCAACCACCTGCTTACGACCCATACGTTGAAGCAGTCAACTATAACGCCCCCCATCCTTCGCCGTTTCCACGTGCATACCCAACTGGGTATCCTGTTCAAGGGTATCAATACCCTCCACCTCAGCCACAGCCACAACCGCAACCTCCACCACAACAGAAACAACAAGAAATCTTGCAAAGGGTGCAAGAAGTGGAACGTAGGGTGAATAGAGGTGAAAGGAACACCAATAAGTTCTTTAAAGGTCTCGTAAAACTTATCAAGGGAAAGAAGCATGACGGTTGAAGACCTTTATTTTATTTTATTTTGTATTTGTTATTTAAATTAAGTCCCTGCATGGACATTTATTTTTAGTATCAGTCCCTGCGAGGACTTGTTTCTTTCTTTTTAGTCCCTGCGTGGACAATTTATTTCAAAGACCCGTTTAGGGCATGTTTTGTAATCCTTAGTACTATTAATGAAGTTTTCCTTTTCTTTTGAATCTCATACATATGTATTTCATTACGTTAAATAATCATTTCAATTTTTATTGATCTGCGTAAAAATTTCAAAAGACTTTCTTAAACGTAAAACCTAGCTAAAATATCAATGGATATGATGGTATAACCCTCTTAAGACAAATAACTTCTTGTTAACATCCAAAACATGTTAACACTCCTGGCAGTGTGGCTTGAGAAACCACACCAGCCTTCATAGTACTTGGATTCTTCCAAATCCTTACATAGCCTAAATGATTATTGTGAATCGTGGCTAATATCATCGAATACAATGACTAAACTAAAACATCCATTAGAGATGTTATTCGTTCTGCCTATGGGCCAATTCATATTGGTTTTTATGACAACGATAGTTATAACCTATAACTCTTTGTCAAAAAGGCGATGAACTATGTTCAACCCTTAAAACCTTCGATCTAAAAAGATCATAATTATATTTCAAAATTTATCCAAGTGACAAGGCCTTTTGTGCCATCTAATGTCCTTCGAGACCAGCCTTTATGCTGTATAAAAATATCTATACGACTTGACAGCTGTGACGTATGTCCCCTGTCTAATATATGTAAAGGATTATCCTGATTAAATGCCTTTGATGGTTCATTGTAACCTAGGCAAATTATGATCAAGTGATTTCAAATACACTCTCCTCAGAAATATTAAACTTATTGGCCTATATGGTTTATTTTATACCATGGCTAATCAATCATCAAATACGATGCTTCAATATTTGATAACTAAACAAATTATTACTTGATAAATAACATTCAAATCTACATAATGGCTGGCTCAGATGAAGCTCACAATCACCCAATTGATGGGAATAATAATATATGACTGAATGTTACTGGCGCTGAACTGCAAGCCATGATAAACACAGTGGTTACTAAAGCTGTGAACGAGGTACTTAAGGTGTCAAGTGATGCTCGTTCGAAAACTCATTCTATGTCCCTCTCAAAACCGCATACGTCGAGGAAGGATGAATCTGAACATTCATCCAATCAGAAAAGTGAACCACGCAAACAGATTGTGTTTGATCAGGCCCCACGTTACAACAAGGGATGTACTTACAAATATTTTATCTCTTGTAAACCAAGAGATTTCACTAGGGAAAAAGGAGCCATTGATTGTATGAAATGGCTGGATGAGATGGAGACAGTGGTCGACATAAGTGGGTGTGCCAAGGAGGATATAGTGAAGTTTGTGTCCCAGTCCTTCAAAGGCGATGCCCTGACATGGTGGAAAGCTTTAGTGCAATCCACTGGAAAGTTTCCTTTGTATAACCTCACTTGGGTTAAGTTTGTTGAGCTTGTGAAAGATACGTACTGTCCACATCATGAAGTGGAAAAGGTGGAGACTGATTTCCTAACCTGGGTTATGAAAGATCTGGACTGAAGGTCCTATGTTACCAACTTCAACTCAATGTCTAGACTCATTCCATAGCTGGTCACTCCAGAGCCTAAGCGCATTGTGCGCTTCATTGGTGGTTTAGCCCCTAAAATCAAGGGGAATGTTAAGGCCTCAAAGCTCAACACTTACAGGTCAGTTGTAGACCTATCTTTATCTCTTAGTCTTGACGTGATAAGGAGTAAGTCTAGGAGGACCACGAAGGAAGGAAAGAGAAAAAGAGAGGATGATCAGTCCCACCAGTCTAACAAAAAGAAGAAGGGAAACTCTGGGTTTAAGAAAGACCGGTCTGGTAACAAACCCCGGTGCAAGAATTGTGATAAATGGCACTTCGGGAAATGCATCCGAGACCCACAGGCCAAGCCCTGTGGGATCTGTAAGAAGAAAGGCACAAGTCTTTAGAGTGCCGGGATTTGAAGAATACAACCTGCTATGGTTGCAATGAAAAAGGGCACATTAAAACAAACTGCCCAAAGAATACCAAGAAGCCTGATGAGGCAAAGAAAACGAATGCTAGAGTGTTTCAAATGAATGCCAAGGAGGCGGTGAATGATGATAAAGTTATAACAGGTACATTCCTCATAAATGATATTTATGCTAGAGTTTTATTTTTTCAGGTGCAGATAAATCTTTTGTAGACCTTAAGTTTAGAAAATTGTTGAATCTGCCTATTAAAACTCTAGACATTAAATATGAGGTAGAACTCGCTGATGGTACCTTAGAAATTGCTTCAACTCTTCTTGATGGATGCTTTATATGCATAAAGAAACATTCAATTCCGCTATCTCTTTTGCCAATGAAATTGGTTGGGTTTGATGTAGTTTTAGGCATGGATTGGTTGTCATGTAACCAAGCCCAAATAGCCTGCGATAAGACACTAGTCAATATCAAAACCCCATCTGGTGAGTTGATCACCATCCACAGAGATACGCACTACGAATTGCCTGATAATGTGTCTATACTTAAGGCATCTAAGTGCTTAAAGTGCGGATGTGTCATCTACATGGCACAGGTGACAGTAGACGATCCAAAACCCAAGATAGAAGACATTCCAATCATTTCTGAGTACGCATATGTCTTTCCGGATGAGCTACCTGGATTACCTCCCGAGAGGCAAGTGGAGTTTAGGATTGACATCATGCCAGGAGCAGCACCAGTCGCTCGGGCTCCCTACCGCCTAGCACCAACCGAGATGAAAGAGCTAAGAACCCAATTGGATGAACTTCTGGAAAAGGGTTTTATCCACCCAGCTTGTCACCATGGGGAGCACCCATTCTGTTTGTTAAAAAGAAGGATGGTTCAATGCGTCTGTGCATTGATTAACGCGAGCTAAACAAAGTAAGAATCAAGAACCGTTATCCATTGCCTAGGATTGACGATCTATTTGATCAACTTCAAGGGGCAAGCTTCTTTTCAAAGATTGATCTAAGGTTGGGGTATCATCAACTCAAAGTTAGAACTGAAGATGTACCTAAAACCGCATTTAGAACAAGGTATGGCCACTATTGTGACACCCCAGGAAAATCTGGAAAACAACGCAACTTAACTAGCTTCCTCAGTAACCACGCGCTAAATTTCGGGACGAAATTCTCTTAACAGGGGGAGAATGTGACAACCCTCAAATTTACATGTAACCGTACAGTTTATTAATAATAATTAATGTGCTTGACGACTGTGTGGAATCACTTAACTGCCTTCTGATATCTGTGTTATGCTTACGCGTATTTGTTAATATACTAATAGTGTACAGATAGGTCACTAAATAGTCCGTTATATTTTCCTGAGTGTTAGAAAGTAAAAACGTTACAAAATATATAAATAGGACGCGTTACGAATTAATTTGGCACTTTAACGAATCAGTATTCAACCGAACAACCGGACTATACCCGGAACATAAAAATATTGTCATTAACATAGTTTTTCTTTTTCTGAGCCAGTTAGGGTCCCTGAATACCCTAACTCCCGTTACAACTTACTACATGCTAGTAACTCAATTTACCTCCTACTTAACAACTAATGTCTAACCATTTAGTTAGAAACCAACCATGAGACCCCCCTCCCCCCCCCCCCAACGAAATCGGTCACCATATGGTGACACCATTTGTCCTTGGATGATTAAAATAATCCTACTTGTCTAATATCAAGGTGACACAATGACCTTTGGGTAATCTTGAAGGAATTGTCTATAAGTAACAATACAAGTCCACTAATCACTTCATAACCCACACAACAAAAATCACTCCTTCTCTCCCCTTGCCATAGGCTTCGGCCGAACACAACCATCTTCACCATACCACCTTTCGATTTTGATCAAACCATTCCAAGGGTATACAAGTGCTAAGGATCACATACGAGGAGGCTTGGTGCATTCGGAAAGCGAAGGACCTCTTCCCATTGCTTTTATCCACCCAATCTTCGACTAGTTTCTCCCCTAGCCTCGAGCTAGTAGTAAGTGACTCTAAACCTCTTCTTGATCTTGTCTAGAGTGGTTAATAAGAGTTTCGTCGGTTAAAAATTATGAACATTTAAGATCAAAGTCTAAAAGTTTACTAAAGTGATGAACAAGGTGGTTAATGGATGAATATTAGTGTAAATCATGTAGATCTTGTGTGATTATGATTATTGGTTGATTATCTGATGTTTTACTGATTAATATTAATGTGTCATGTTGTTGTGGTCACTAAACTTGTTAACGGAATCGATCGAACACGATTTAGAAGGTTAAACACTAAAAACAGAAATCTGTCCATACTTTACAGCCAACTTCAGTTGGCTGTAAACAGGTCTTAAACTCAACAAAAAATTGATATTTTGAATCTAAGATATGTTATTATGAAATACGGTTCTAATGGCACCAGAATCGTAATTTTTGGACTCCGTTTACTATTTTTAAAGTGTTAATTTGTAACAGCAACTTAAGCCGAATTTTGACAGCAATAAATGGGTGTCGTACTTTCAGTCATAACCTGAGTTTTGTGATCAATCGGACCATGAAAATTTTACTGTAGATGACAACTGAAGTATTTGTAATTACCCCACTGGAATTTCACAAATCGGACTTACGATGAATTTTTAATAAATTGTTTCGTGGACTGTGGTCAGAAATACATAAATCTGAGTTCAGTCCCGAATATGAATTTTTATAAAATGTGAGTAATGAACCAGACCCCGATATTTTTACACAATAAAATATGGAATGTTTATGACATTCTACAAAAATTTGGGAATTTTTGGAATAATCTAACTATTTTATTTAAATGTCCGAAAACAGCCGGTTTTGAGTATTAATGCTGAATTGACATAAGTTGTGACTTGCGTGTCTAAATGTCGAGTATGCTATATGTGAATGATTTGACATGTTATATATGTTATGTGCATTATCGTATGTTTGATTTTGAGTGGGGAATGGACGGGAAACTTAGATGGGCATAAACCGTTACAGTGATGCATGTTGTAGGAACTTTGTGTTCTATTTGAAAGCCACTAAATGACTAACTGGTAAATCATACTAGGACGTGATTGACCGACCTTGACTGTTAGCTATATTGAGAATCTAACCGAGCAAACCGAGGTGAGTTCACACACTTTCTAAGGCATGGGATTCCCGGTGGTTTGGGAATGGGTTAAAGAATTTAAAACTAAATCTACATATCCTCCTTGGGTAGGATATGTATGGCCATCCTCCATAGATAGGATGCCATTATTAATCCTACGAATTCTCCTGGTGCAGAATACGTACGTTCGTCCTCCTGGTGCAGGACAACAACCTTAAAACTAGCTAGATAAAACTCTATCATGAAGTCCCTCAATTTATGTCGACTTAATCGCCGAGGCCAATGGCGAGCGGGTCATTAGTTAATAGCGCTATTAGGTTTAACAAACCTCACACCGTGCCAGTCGGACGGGCGTGTACTAATGGACTATGGCAGATTGTCAGTGATGATAGACACTGATATAGGGCACAACTTATTTGCGTAGCAGTCGATATCATACTGTCTAGTAGTTCAAACGGGGAAAACCCCCACTGATCATGGTTATGGATTGGGTAAAGAAAAAGGATATGGATAAACATAGTTTCAACTACGGGGTAACCCCCACGGCAAATAAGCCAACGAAAGTCAAAACACGTTTTTCAGAAACAACTTAAAACTAAACAACCAAACGTGAACTCACTCAACTTTGTTGTTGACTAGTTGTTACATGCCTTACAGGTCGCTAAACACTTGGAGCTTGCACGAGTAAGGATTCGTTGTGGTGTACGGACGGTTATGTCCAGTGTTTAATATTTAAAACATCATGAACTTATTAAACCTAAGTGTTGGACTTTAAACTTATGAAATGCGAACTTATGTTTTGAACTTTACGTTTATGCTTCCGCTGTCTAAATTAAAACTTGGTTAACTAGCTTTGGTCACCAATGGTATTGAGGTTGGTCTTATTTACTTAATTACGATGTTCAATATGATTGGTGGCTCGATCCTGGTCACGTCACGCCTCCAAGCGGTGGTACTCTGCATGATGGATTTTGGGGGTGTGACAACTATGAGTTCTTAGTGATGCCTTTTGGGCTCACTAAGGCGCCTGTAGCATTCATGGACCTCATGAATCGAGTCTGCAAGCCATACCTAGATAAGTTTGTGATTGTCTTTATAGATGACATACTTATTTACTCTCGAAATCAGGCTGATCACGAGAAAGACCTTCGCTGCATCTTAGGATTGCTACAACAGGAGAAGCTTTACGCTAAGTTCTCTAAGTGCGAATTTTGGCTTTGCGAAGTCCAATTCCTTGGACTTGTTGTAAGTGAGCGTGGTATCCAAGTGGATCCCGCAAAGATAGAAGCAATCATGAATTGGGAAGCACCAAAGACACCTACTGAAATTCACAGCTTCTTGGGAGTAGAAGGATATTACAGAAGATTTATCAAAAACTTCTCAAGAATAGCCGCACCTCTAACTACCTTGACCCGCAAGAATGTAAAATTGATTGGGGTCCTAAACAGCAGGAGTCTTTCGAAATCCTCAAGGAGAAGTTGAGTAACACTCCAGTACTAACCTTGCCTGAAGGTATGAATGAGTTTGTTGTCTACTGTGATGCTTCGCACACTGGCATGGGATGTGTGCTTATGCAAAGAGGCAAAGTGATTGCCTACGCATCACGACAACTGAAAGTGCACGAAAAGAATTACACCACCCACGATCTGGAATTGGATGCCGTTGTATTTGCACTTAAGTTATGGAGATATTATTTATATGGAACTAAATGTGTGATATACTCAGATCACAAAAGTCTCCAACACTTGTTTAATCAGAAGGATCTTAATATGAGACAACGCCGTTGGATGGAAACTTTAAATGACTACGATTGCAAGATTCGCTACCATCCTGGTAAAGCGAATGTAGTCGCTGATGCACTAAGCCGAAAGGAAAGAGTCAAACCTATACGGATTAATGCCAAAAGTATTGAACTTAAGAATAACTTGAATGAAAGGCTGTTAACTGCCCAGAAAGAAGCTGTACTGGAAGCTAACCTTCCAGGAGATAAATTAAGTGCAACAATCGATCAGTTGTCACCTGGGAATGATGGAATCATCAGATTAAATGGTAGAATCTGGGTTTCTATTTATTGAGGACTTTGAGATATAATCCTTCAGGAAGCTCATAACTCCAGATATTCAGTTCACCCTGGGGGCGACAAAATGTATCAATATTTAAAGGCAAATTATTGGTGGATGGGTTTAAAGAAATCCATAGCCACACATGTAGCTAAATGTCTGACATGCACTCAGATTAAAGCCGAACATCGCCGTCAGGATTACTACAACAATTAGAACTTCCCACATGGAAATGGGAGATGGTAACCATGGATTTCATTACCAAGTTGCCTAAGACAAGGAATGGAAATGATTCAATATGGGTCATAGTTGACAGACTGACTAAGTCAGCTCATTTCCTACCCATTAAGGAGACGCATAGCTATGATAAGTTAGCTTAGTTATATGTGGACGAGATAGTATTTCTCCATGGAGTGCCAGCATCTATTATATCCGATAGAGATACTAGATACACTTCTCATTTCTGGAAAAGTTTCCAACAATCATTAGGCACTCATTTGAATTTCAGTACTGCTTACCATCTTCAAACGGATGGGCAAAGTGAGCGTACAATTCAAACATTGGAAGACATGCTTCGCGCATGTGTCATTGATCTAGGTGGTAGTTGGGATGACCATATTCCCTTAATTGAGTTCTCCTACAATAATAGTTACCATACCAGCATTCAAGCTGTGCCTTTCGAGGCTTTATATGGAAGAAAATGTAGGACGCCCGTCTGTTGGGCAGAAGTCGGAGAAGTTTAATTATCAGGACCTGAGATAGTCCTTGAAACAACGGACAAGATTTTCCAGATTCGTGATCGCCTAAAGGCGGCCAGAGACAGGCATAAAAGCTATGCGGAAAAGAGGCACAAACCTATAAAGTTTGAGGTAGGAGACAAAGTCCTACTAAAAGTATCACCCTGGAAAGGTGTGATGCGTTTTGGCAAGAAGGGCAAACTAAGCCCAAGGTATATTGGACCATTCGAAATCATTGAATGTATCGGGAGTGTAGCATATAAGCTAAATTTACCTGAGGAGCTTAGTGGAATCCACAACGTGTTCCACATCAACTTAAAGAAGTGTCTAGCTGATGAATCGCTAGCAATGTCTCATAAAGACGTACAGATAGATGAAAGTATGCGGTTTGTTGAAAGACCTATATCGATCGAGGACCGATAGGTTAAAAAGCTCCGAGGGAAGCATGTACCGATTGTGAAAGTAAAAGGGATGCCCGCCGAGGCCCTGAATACACGTGGGAGGTTGAGTCCACCATGCGACGAAGGTACCCTCACTTATTTCAGTAAATATCTAGGTCGAGATTTCTTTAAGGGCCTGAGGATGTAACACCTCATAAAATTGTGTCCAATAATGTGAAGACACGTGTCCTAAACCCTAAAACGTGTAAGAGTTGACTAACAGTGAAAAAGTGTATGCGTAGGGACCAAAAGTGTCAACATGCTAAACTTATTCCTTTGAGTGACCTTTTAACGAGCCCGGGACTTCGTAATGTTCAATCATGCTCTCGGGAATGCTTGATATTGATTATGAAAAGTTTTGGTATCGTTACACGATAAAATGTGCAAGATTTCAAGAAGAAGGGTTAAAAGTGTCAACGAGAGAAACCAGTACCTCCGGGTGGTGTACCGACAAACCAGGAGCCTTAGAATATTTATTCATACTCCCATGTATGCCCAACTCAGTTAGAATTTCCATTTTATAAGTTACAAGGCGTTAAATGAGATTATATAAGTTGAGGGACCAAACTTGTCAATTTTCAAAATCTGGTTCATTGACCAAACCCTTTACGGACCGTAAGGGGTCCCTGCTTGCGGTCCGTAAAGACTGCATCTAGGCAAATTTTTGCTTGTTCTCCACACATAAACTTTTAAAACCACTTTCTTTAATCCAAGGGGCTGCATGCTGGTTCATAGCTCGTGTAGGGACACCTGGGGGCATCCTAGAACACCATAGAACACCTAGAATGATCTTGAGAAGGTCCTTTGCACTATAAATAGGACCCTCATGTTGCCTTTCATTCTTGCACCATTCAAAATTCACATCTTTCTCTCTTTCTTGAGCATTCTTGAGCAATTCTTGAGGTTCCTGATCAAAAAGGAAGCTCCCCGTAGTTCAAGTTTTGAGCAAGGACCCTTTGTAAGTGTCCTTAGCCACTCTAGGTCGGTTTTTATGCGTTTAAAAACCGAAAGTCAAAGTTGCCGCAAAACGGCTTTGACTTTCGGTTTAGGCCTAAATGGTCCAGCCATTGTTCGAGGCGAATATGGCTACGTTGTAATTAAGTAGGTGTTAATCCCTCAAAAGGGCACCTCCTAATTACCACGTTTACTTAGTTAATTGTCGGGTCAAAGTAATTAAAATAAAAAGTCAAACGGGTCAGTTTTCAAATAAATTCAAAACTGATAATGTAGAAGTTATAAAACATATTTTATCACTCTAATAACTTGGTAAACATTATTATAACATGTCTAAATATGTTCAACCCGACAATTCTAAGTTTAAGCTCGGTTCACAACCGAAAGTCGCAAAAGCTTGACTTTTTCGTTGACTTTCAGTTCTGACCCAAATTAGCTTATTTTCTCTATGTCTTAAGGTTCCTTTGTACCATATTATGTAATAACAAAACCCTCTGAGGGTATGTTACATGGTCACTTAGTAATCTGAATTATATGCATGTTTCCGATATTATGCTTATATTTGACTAGTATGCCCTTTGGTTTAAAAATGGGGTTTTTAAGATAAATGAACATGCAAATGAAATAGGTACTGATTAGTAAACATAAATAGAATATTTTGACACTTAAATTCTGGTCATAAACTGAAGTTTTGCAATTGATTGAAAATAAGGCTTTTGTAAAGACTAAAATGCCCTTTGGTATATAAATCAAGCTTTAAGCATAATTTTAACATAAAACACTTTACCTACTGTTATGATATCATGTTTACGAATTTTTGGGATGTTGGGTCAGATTATATACTGACCTTAACATTGAGTTCTTGTACGAAGCCTATAATTGACGATAATACCCTTTTTGCGAATAAAATAAGTTTTACATATAATTAACATGCAAAATCTTTTGCTACTGATGAGATATGAAAAATAAAATATTTTGACCATTCAAGGCTGGTCAAAATCTCAGAATCACTTAAACTTCGGAATTATCGTCAAATATCGACTTTTACGCTAATTAGGTGCATAGTATGGTTTAAAACCATATTTAGCACCCAAGACTTGTTACCTATTGATTTTATAAATAATTTTAAATATTTTTATAGTAGGTATAAGTCTTGAACTCAGAATCCCAATTAAGTCACCAAAAGCATATGTGAAATGACCAAAATGCCCTTTCGGGGCATAGTTTGGCCATAAATGGTAAACCACACATATGTATGGTGTCCTACTGATATAACATCATAAATTAAATATTTTTACAGAATGTTTTTGACCAGAACTTCAGTATTACCTATAAACCCTTTTTATAAATCTTAAAATGACCAAAATGCCCTTATACGGCCTAAATCGGTTTTAAAACCTTTATGGGCATACATGTTGATATCCTACTGATGTCATAACATATTTTAAGCATAATAACATATGGAACTTGTATGTGACTCATTCGGTTACACGTTTATGCTTATACGCGTTCGGTCCGGTTTTTGTAACTAGTTTGCATAAATTAACCGAAATGGGTCTAACTTTGTCATCTAAACTTCAAAAATTCAGAATGTATTTAGTTTACCCATATTATACAAGTATTCATACTTGTTGGGTCTAAATTACATTCCATTCTGGTCTCCACTTAATCTAGTGTTTCGTACCGTAAAGCATCCTTAAAACTAACCGGTCTAAGTCCTTGACTTAAATAAGACCCGTTAGTATCCTAATAGGTTAATAAAACCTTCATTTCAGATTAAGTAGCCTCAGTAGAAGATACTTGCATAAAGTCTTAGTAACATATGGCTGAATAGCATTTCTTGCATTATTAACTCAGGTAAATACTTTTAATTATTTTCCCTTATACGGGCTTGCGATACGGTAAATTATTACCACTTGGTCGGGTATGAGATCATTTAGTTAGATTGTGATTTAATAAATCTGCATAACCCGTTTTAATCTGTTTTGTTTGATAGCATAAACTTTGGGGGTTAACGACCGTGTCCTGGATATCCTCGGCTCATTTAAGTTATTAATGGCCACGACCTATGCACGGGGTGTAGACATACACCCGACAAATGCAAATGCCAAGTAATAAATAACCCACAAGTTGGGGATAACTCCTTTGTGGGTTTTATAAGTGGTGAGTCACTTAATCATGTTCGGTTTCCAAACCGGCCCCAAATGTATGACAAACATGTAAATCTGTATACAAGATTTTAAATGAAATTGTCCCTAGTTATAAAAGAATTTCAGTGCTTCAAGCACTTAAACCAATTTTCATAAGTGATTTCAAATGGGTCAATTAATTGTATTTACCAGTGAAAGCTGACGTATTTTCCAAAGACTAAGTGACAGGTACCTCTCGAAATAGGTTGGAGCTACTTGGCATTAAATAAGAGGATCTGGCAAATCCGTAGATGCCTAAAGTCTGTCAAACTCTGTTTTATGTATTTGTTTAATGGCCGCCTGTGGATCTCTTTTACAACCGCCTGTATATTCTTTCATTTTGAACTTTGAACATTTTGGGTTGTAATAGTAATTAAACTTCCAAGCCTTCCGCTGTGCTATATCTGTGTTTAATTGTCTATGATGATATCAACTACATCACGATACTCCCTGTCACACCCCGACCACGTAAAACATCAAATCGTGGCGGAAACGTCGGGGAGTGTTGTAACAGAATTATTGTTTCACAACCATGGAAATTAAAGTTACGTTTTATTTATCAACAAGAGAGTTACATTGTCTTTAAACATGAAACAAAGAGTACATAACATAATTAAACTAAGTCTATCTTCGTTTTATGTCTCTAAGGCACATGTCCGCCCTAATGTCACGATCATCATCCTAAGCGACAGCTCCTGAAAACACATGTGAAAATAGGTACGTCAGCATAAAAATGCCTGTGAGATACATAGGTTTAGTGAAAAATAGGATCCATGACTTGGGTTTTAAAAGATAGGTTCAATAAAAATTTGTCATGAATCTTGTTAAGTGTTTTCTTTTATAACTCATATGAAAACTCGATAAGAAATCAGACTATATAAAAGAATGGTGTATGGTTAATAAAATAACCGAGTAAAATGAGTTGGATAAAATAAACTGTTTTGTAAGACAATGTCTTGTGAAAAATAAGTTGTTTATGTAAAATGTAATATGTCAAATATTGAAATGATTTAAGTAACGCTACGACTTGTAATATCATACAAGCACTTATATATAGGAAGTACCAGCGGCGTATCCACCATGCTTGTATCATATTACACACGCCTCGTTACTCAAATCATTTACCCAAACCAACCACCAATGTAAATTGTTCATGTATAAATCAATTGTCAAGTGTTATTGTGTAAACCATATCAAAATGTCCATGTCTAATGTAAATCACCAAATGTGTATACCAATGTCAAAATGTTTATGTTTAATGTAAATCATATAATGTGTATCTAAAAATATCATGTATGGCATGTGAAATATATCAACTAAACCAAAGGTAAAATGCACAAAAACAGGGTATTGAATTAAACATAGTTTAAATCAAAGTTATGTTTTGTGGAACAAATGCATGCTATACTGATACAAACATCTATGCGGTATTGCTATAATGCATACATTCAAGCCTTGTGACCGTGGTGATAGACCTTTAAACAAATTAAAGGTTTATCTGTGTTATGTTTATCGAATTCGGTCATTCCTTCCATCCAAACATACCTAGGATGTCAGGAACGGGAGTTGTCAATTCCTATGGTACCACTACCTACTAACGAATGGCGTGATTAATGTTAATGAATGTATATTGTCCCATTTGAACAAACCAAATGTCATACCAAAATGTAAGCATGTGATGAATAACAAATGTACTAAGTATGCAACCAATGGACATACATAGCATGTGATGTGATGTAAAATAATGCACTAAGTATGCACTAAATGGACATACATAGCAGAAACATAATGAAATCATGTACTATAAATGTACTAATGAACATAACAAGCATATGATATGAAAACATGAAAGGCACGAAAGTAACAAGAAGGCACATGTGTTTCACCCCAAAATGTTTGGAAAACAGTAAAAGAGGGGTCTATGTACTCACTTGAGATTGCTCAATAGTCCTAGGATAACCACCAAGCAATGCTAGACGATCACGGAATCAAACGGTACCTAATATAGGTAACCACATTAATAAACCGGACCTAAATCGGAGGATCGGATAGAATGAGGGCTAGTAAACCAAATGAGTATGAGAACTCATGTAATATGGTTTAACAAAGCCCACATACTAAAATGAAACTTAACTTAAGTGCTTACGACCCATTACGACCCGTTTAGGTAGCTTATGCTACTTTAACGCGTCGTTCACGTAAAACGCGTTCGGAACGCCTAACTAGTCCTATGACAAGTAAAATATGCCTTAGCATGTCTAATATTGTTACCAAATCAGTTTAGATACCAAAAGTTATGTTACATATGCTTAAAATGAATTTTGGCGTTCAAAGGGCATTTTGGTAATTTACCTAAGGCATATATACTACCTATAACACAACTACTCAAACGATGTGACCAAAAGGTATAACCTCGGAAGGTTATTTCCTATACAACTATGGTCACCTAATGTGTTTGGTCAGATCCTAATGATCGACCAAACGGGTCGGGTTCGAAAGTATAAGCGATTGTTTAGATCGCTTACCTTACGACCCTATATAAGCACTAAACTAAAAGTGACGAGCTAAGCAAGTTAAAACATGCTTAACTAAGTTTAGAAAATGGGTTTGGTATCAAAACAAACGGTTTTGATACCTAGGAGTAGTTTGGTTACAAAATACGCAAGAATACGCATTTTGGCCGAAACTACGACTCGTCACTGAGCCTAGATAACGTGGTAATCGGTAGGTATAGTCACTAGGGACTATAACCATCGTGATTACGCTCACGTTATGAAGTTCAAACAAACTTCGCATTGACCATAAACTAGTCAACGCAGAAAGTCAAACAAAGTTTGACTTTTAACGCTAAAAGAATAAAAAGAACGAAGGAACACTTACAAAGGGTCCCCGAAAGCTTTGATTTCTCTAGTATTCTCAGGTATGAAGTGGTCTCACTTCAACTTAGAGAACTCTCAAGAATTCAAGTGGGTTTTGCAAGTGAAAGGGTTGGGTATTTATAGGAATGTTGGAACCGTTAAGATCGTTTATCGAATAACGTGCTTCAATCTCATCCCTACATTTGTTGCAACACCTTGGTACCCAAATTGGCCCCCCATGATCAGGAGATGACAAGTGTGGGTGAGGAGATGAGTGCATAACAGCTGTTAACAGCTATTTAAACATGTTTAACTGATCTGGGAGCCTGACACGGGCCGCGTAAGGGACACCCCAGGGCTTACGCGGGCCGCCTGGGTCTTCTGATCAGAAGCAAACTTTCAAAAATGACAGTTTTGGTCCCTGTTATGCATTAAAGCCATTTCCGACACGCTTAAGGCCCGTTAAGCCAACGTTAAGGCCCTAAAATGATGCCTAAACATTGTGGACATGAAACATGCTCAAAAATATGCCGGATGTTGGTTCGTTTGGTCGTATGATCGCGATGTTCGCTTAATTACGACGGAATGCGCATAAGCGCGAAAAACGATCCAAATTGCGTGACGAATGGATTTTTCTCATGCTAAACACTAAAATAAAATATTTTAGTGCTTACATAAATTTTTGGAAGTCCGGATGTATTCAGAAGGTAAGTTATGCGCGAAAATGCAAACTTGTGCACTTTTTGACGCTTTTAGTCCCTGAATGACCCAAAAGTTTATTTTAGCACACCGAACACCTCAAAGCCTATTTCTAAGCTATGTAAAGGATATTTATGGTATGTTTAACTTATGGTCATGTTCCAGAATGTATGTTACTGTTCAAATTGGCATACTTTCGCAGTTTGTCAAATTTAGTCCCTGTAGGTGAATTAACTTGTCTTTGCCATACCAAAGCCTTCAAAACTTATTTCTAAGTTACGTAAAGGTTATTTAAGGTATGTTAAGTATATGTTGATGTTCCGGAGTACTTGTCGCGTTAAAATGATTATGTTTACGCACCAGTTTGCGTATAATTCTCAATAAAAACCAAAACATGTAAAATGTCAAACATAAACAAACAAACATTGGGATCAAATAACATTGTTTTATTGATAATTGAACTGTTCACAATGATTACAAGCACAGATGTTACACTCCCCATCAGGCCCACCGGATTATGTGGAAATATCGGGGTGTGACAATCGTTTAGATAATCTTCAATGTTGTCAACACCTGGTGGTCTCACAATCAACGCACCACCAGCACCACCTTGATCATCATCATTGTTGTTATCATCATCATCATCATCACCATCATCGTAGTGATAATCATCGATATCTTTGAATTCATCATCTTCTTCATCTTTGTCTTCTTCATTTTCATTCACAATTTCAGCAACTTTTACTTTCCTAGCCTCAAGACGACGTCTTTCAATCTCAATTATTTTCAAATTATCGTCTCTGCTGTAGATTAACGGTTTTGGTTCACCAATGAGAGAAAACAGCAAATCAGGAGCAAGAGGATTTTCTTCAACGTTCTCTTCAGCCTCAGCATCATGAACTTCAGCATTTTCAACTTGAACTTCAATTTCAGGCTGTTTCTGCTCCTGTTAAGACGAGGATTCCAACACTTTTTCCTCTGCTATATTATTGCCTTTATCAAGAGCAGCCCTTGCAGCTTCCTCTGCATCCAATCTCTGTCTTCCCATCCTCCGAGCCTCAGCTTTTCGGATTTCTATATCATCATATACTGCATGAACATTGACTCCCAAACGATCTTCAATCACAGCATATAACATATCAAGTTGTTTTGTTTTGCTTTCATCACGAACCTTTAGATCTTCAAGCTGTTTGTTCATAATCTCGTTAGCTAGACTCATCGTGGTGTTTGCATTCCGCAGATTAGTATTTGAAGAAAGTATTTCATCAAACATCTCGTTTAGTACATTTATTATCGCTTCATCTTCTAACACTTTCTCATTCACTACAGTTAACTCGTTCTTCAGGACCACATTCTCTGCTTCCACACTTTTCAACTTTTCCTTTGTTTCTTTTAGTGCAACTTCAGCAGCTTTCAACTTTTCATCTGCTTCAGCCTTTTCCTTCTCTAAAATGCTAACTCTTTTCAAAATTCCATCAAACCTTTCATCTCTGAAGAAACCAACATCATCTAATGACAGAGCTGGACCAAGATTCGAAGGAATATCTGGAAAGCTTTGACTAGAACTTTGATGGACTGAAGTTGTAGCTTTCTTGGAAGTAGACGTAGGCTCTTCAACATGAATCGTTTGTTGTGGTGGAGTTGACTGAACCTCAGGTTGAGTTCGAACAGTTTGTTGCACTGGAGAATTTGGAGGTGTTGCCATTCTCACTTCACTTTGAACTGGCAAAGATTCTTGAACTGGTGATCTTGGAGGAGTAGGAACACGAACTTCAACATAAGGAATCTCCTCAGTCACCCTCTCTGCTTCTTTGGAAGACTCAATTGTTTTCTCTTTCAGAGGCTTTATAACAATCTTTTGAACTTTGGATTTTCTTGGAGAAGCACCAGCAACCTTTGCACTTCTCTTCATACCTCTGCTTTTTCGAATCTTCCTAGCTTCTTCTTCTATTGGCACATAGGGCACATCATCTTCATCCGAACTTTTCCTTTTCTTTGATGTCCCTTTCAATTTGAACTTCCCACTCACATAAGAAGTAGGTGCCATCTTTGTGATTTCTATGTCAGAAGCTGTTGTGCTAGAATCTGAATGAATTTCACCTTCAACAAAAGCTTCCTTTTTGAGCTTCACCACCCGTTGCTGCTTCAGCATTCTTAGCAACTTGTTCTGCTGAAATATTCAAAAATTCATCAATTGACATTTCATTTGTAACTGGTTCACCTCCAATAGTAACACCAACATTCTCCGGAGGAAGATCAATTGGTTCATCGACCAATCTTGGCGGTGATTTCTTCTTGAAAACTCTCTAAGCTACAGGTTTTGGTGTTGGAGACTTTGCAACTTTAGGGGTAACTCTTTTCCTCTTGATCTCTACACCCTTTTTCCAAAACTTTCCTCGCTTGTTAGAAAAATGCTTCATCTTTTCTGATTCTGAATCTGTGTTACTATCATCATGTCTCCATTTGTCAAAGTGTGGCGCTACATAATCAGGCTTTAAGATTCCAGCAAACGGTTTCTTGTATGGTGGTTCTTGGTCTTCATCAATGCCTTGGTAAACAGTCAGCCTCTTTAGTGTCTCAGCATCCATATAATCTAACACAAGCTCATCATCAGCAACCTTTGGCAGATTCTTCACTTTGTCATCCAAGATCATCTGTATAAACCTCGGATACTGCAAGAATTTCTCACCATTGATATTATTTACCATGTAGTTAAAAATAGCTTGAGAAATATTGAACGGACGATTTAAAACCAAGCATGTTAAAACACACATCACAAAATCAGAAGAAACATCGAATGCTCCATTTCTATGATGAAGTGCATGAATAGTGGAATGCACTAGAAACTTGTAGGGCCTAAAAAACTTCGATTTGTTGTATGTTGTGTCGTTAACGTATCCATCATAGCTCATTCTCATCCAAAAACCATTCACTAACTTTTCTGACACTTGAATTGGATCTTTGTAATCATCTTTGAAATCTAAGACTCTGCGAACATCACCAACATTAAATTTCACTTCTATGTCAATATCTTTGCCCTTATCGTCTTTAACCCTCAAAACTGACACAATCTGTTTCGTTGCCTCCTTAAATCTTGCGTTGTTCCAAAAGGTTTCTATGTGAGATTTGTAGCACCTGTGTCTATCAGTAAGAGCTTTCTTTATTCGACTGCGGTCCATAAAGTCTGCCACATCCTCAAACGGTTTCATTCGCGGTAAAGTCTTGTCTAGCAAGCAGCAGATGTTGTGCTTTTTGTCAAATCTCGAACTTTTTGCCTACAAATAACATAACATTAATTAGTATTCATGGCACGTTTATCAAGAAAGTACAACATGTCACACCCCAACTGATGACGGAAACATCGGGGCATGGCACTGAGCGAAACAGATTGTCCAGAAGTTTCCATAACAACTATCATTACCAATTAATTAAACAACATGTCCCATACCACGTCTTAAAAGATAACATAATTATTACAGACAAGATCTAGTCAAATTGTTCTGTTCCGAAAATTCAGATTTATTACAGGCAATTGTTTATTGATTTCTAGACTTGTCCTAGCCTCGATTTCATCACCGCAAAATAAACATCCTAGCAACTTAAGCACCTGTCACATATGTTAAAATAAAAGTCAATACACATAGTGTAAAGGTGAGCATACAAGTTTGATAATAGCATATAGAGTTCGAAATCGTTACGCATAACCAGCACGTACACAGAGTGAAATGAGGCATGTTAGTTATCGACATGAACCTATCGATATCAATGACTGCGGGTTGACTGCCCAAGGCAGTTCACGATACATACTCACCTCTGTGAGTCATGTAGGTAATTGTCCTTAACAACCCCCGAGTGAACGAGTGCTGAGTCTAAACTAATAGTACTACCGTTGCTAAGGCAGGTAGACAGCATTCCATGTGTAAACATAACAACAAGCCATCATTTAGTCACGTATACATCCGATAGCGGTTAGCGTTTAAAGTATTGCGTAGTGTGGTCGATGTGATTTTGAATAAGTAACGTATGTAACACCCAAAAGTGCGTAAAGCAAAAAGGGATCGATTATACTCACAGCGATTGGTGGATTGAAGGGAGCGCTAGAGATGTGACAACCGGTGATTTACGGCACATAATTACGTAATTAACGGGCGATTAACGCGACATTGAATAGTGTTTACAGCGCGAATTAACTTAATTAGGCCTTTGGAGTGCCTAGGAACGCCTATCCGACTTTACAGTGCGCGAACGGTGGTTTACAGAGAACTTTGCGAAACGTTACACGGTAACGAACTGACACCGTACAAGATACTGACAACGCCGACAAATATTAAATTTTTACGATATATTTAGCTTCGTAATTAAATTCTAGTGACTACAGTCGAAACCGGATCGAAGAACGGAATAAAGACGGCATCGATATAATTTTTCGCGATTATTACCGTGATCGACAAACGAACGCGTCACTCGACAAACGCCACTATTATACGCCTTTTAATTTTAGAATTTATTCTTTCGACACTTATGGAGTTTGGGTTGTGACACCAGGTCTCGTAGAAATTTACGGGCTGCTTGAACACGGGAAATTGAGATTGTAGGCATTGGGCTCGAGCCCAATACCCACAAACTAAACCTACCTATTTATTTATTTATATTTTTATTTTACACAAACTTTAGTCTGTCTCGGTTATGAAGTCAGGCAACAAACCCAATGACTTTTGTCTTCTTTTCTTTTGCTTCTTGATTAAGTAATCAACTCCTCACAAACAAACCCACTCATAACAACTCCTCTCTCTCTCTCGATGATATGCACAGACAGTTACACAAACACCACACCAAACATACAACACACCATCAAATAGTTGCTTCTCTCTCTCATCTAAAAATAAAAACACAGAGAATTCATGTTCACAAATACAACCCTAACCTCACCTTTCCCCTCTGTGAAGAAGATGAACATCGGGACTCACACGGCGGAGCTGGAGACGGCGACGGGTCCCAGCTGCGTTGGTCCGACGAGCACCTCCCTCTTCGTTCTGCTCCGTCGATTTCAAGACCGGCGACCACAAGGAGGGCCGACAAGGTGAGTGACGGCCTCAGACGAGAGAGGAAGAAAGAGACAGACGAGAGAGAGTAGCACGAAGAGACGAGAGAGAGAATGGAGGCCGGCGAGGTGCCGACGGCCGGAGCTAACAGCGGCGGCACGGCTACTGGTCCGACGGGTTTCATCGATCAGGCTCAGATTATGTGGTCCGATGGTTTTGAATTCTAGGCCAGAAAGAGATTTAATGGTTCCGTATCATGTTCGAGTCTCTCGGTTTCGGGTTTCCGAATCAGATTCGGGTTCGGTTGAAGATGCTTTAGAACGGTTCGTTGTTCGGTTCGTATACAGATTCTGATGTGGGTTCGAGTATTGATTCAGCCACCTAACATTATTCGGGTCAACACCTTGTCAAAGTCAGGTTAATGTGGTTCCGGGTTCGGACAGCGTATCGGGTTCGGGTCAAACCCGGTCAGCAAGGTCAACGATTCGGTCCAGCTCGGGTCCCGGGTCAGACTCAAGAGGGTGCGGGTCGACTCAGTTTGTGTCGGGTCAAAGCAAGTCAAAGCTGGTCAAGACAGTCATCGGGTCTCGAGTTCGGGTTCGTTGAAAACCCAACCAAAGATCAGACAACATTCACTTTCGGGTCAACTCGGTCCAACTCAGCGAGTCGACTCAGCTCGGTTACCACAGTCAAACCGAGTTAACTCAGTTGACTCAGTCAACAGATCGACGCGAAGAGCGAATGCACGCTAGCGGGTCTTATCTTGGAAACGACATCAAGAATTCATAATTAGCTAGCTTTGCACAAGACAATTCAGGTGAGTTCACACTCTTACCAAGGCATGGGATTCCCGGGGTTGGGAATGGGTTAGATGATTACTTGTACTTTCAACGCTACTAGAATACGTACCACTGTCCTCAGGTTGGGAAGGACACCTATAGATACAAATAGACTGGGAATGGGATTGAATGATTACTTGTACTCACATCACTACTAAACTACTTATCATGGTCCTCGGTTTGGGAAGGACGCTATTGTTAAAATCTACGTAATACATATGTACTATCCTCGGTTTGGGAAGGATACTAGTGTTATAACATACGAAAATCCTAGATACCATTGTCCTCGGACGGGGAAGGACACCAGCGCTAAACCTACGTACACGGTACGTACTGTCCTCGGTTGGGAAGGGCACTTACGATACAAATACAATTCTTCGCAAACATGCCTGGAATGGCCGCGAACTATACTTTAATCTTCGCAAACATGCCTGGAATGGCCGCGAACTATACTTTAATCTTCGCAAACATGCCTGGAATGGCCGCGAACTATACTTTAATCTTCGCAAACATGCCTAGAGGGCCGCGATGCTATTACATACGATACATGATTACTAAACGAACATACGATTTACGATACGAATATTATAACTAAATAACCAACTGTGAACTCGCTCAACTTTGTTGTTGATTTGTTATTACATGCCTTGCAGGTCATTAGATACTTTTGGAGCTTGCACAGGGAGGCGCGGTCGTTGTGGACATGGATCGTGGATGCCATGTTAAACTTTTAAGACAATACAAACTTATTACTCAAGATGGGTTTTACATATATGCTTCCGCTAAACATTGATACAATATTTATGTTTTGAACACCTTTCATATTGTTGGATTGAATTTACACTTGCTATTTACGTTGTTCAATATGATTGGTGGCTTGATCCTGGTCATGTCACGCCTCTAAGCGGTGATACTCCGCATAGTGGATTATGGGGGTGTGACAAGAGAGTAGGGTTAGCCTGAACAGATTGATAGCATAACGATGAGCGACGCGTAAAACGGAACAAGTGATGGTGGGGTCGATCAGCAGTTCGATCGGATGGTAGACCGATCGGACAGCCGATCGTTCGGGTGACAGTCCGCTCGAATGGTCATCCGATCGGATGGCTGTTCGAGTGGATTGTTACTTCCTTTAGGAAGGATGTGTTTGTGTATGATGGCTTGACTTTTGAAGTTTTCGTTGTAGTATTTTGAAAACATTGAAGTAATTCTACCTTTCAGGTCGGTCAATTGGACGATCGTTCGATCAGACGACAACCCGATTGGTTGGACACTTTAGCGAGAACAAGTTCACAGCAGGTCGTCACTCGATCAGACGGTGGTTCGATCGGGTGGCATCCCTTGTGCATTGAACATGTTGAAAATCGTTTAAGTGCTGAAGTCAGAACATCACATGGTTGAGTGGTAGTCCGATCGAATGGTAACCCGATCGGTCAGCCCTTCGTTCGATGTTCATCCTTCAAGGTTTTGAAAACAAGAGTTAAGTGTGGGACCAAGGTGTGGATCGAACGGGTGACAACCCATTCGGACGATAGTCCAATCGGACGGTAGTCCGATTGAACGGCATTACATCCTGGTTGTTCCGTTCATCTTTACACTTGGTTGTTTTGATAGTTTGTCGTTTTATCGTGACGTTTTGATAACGTGTTAAGCAACAAAAACCTTGTCAATACTTGGTACCCCTGATCGGACAGGAATCACCCAAATCTGGTCAGTTAACGGTTCGAGACGTTGTTCCATGTTTAACCCGAAATCGGTAGTCTCGTGGATAGACTCCAGATCTTGAACCAATACAACCACAAAGATGAGTAGTGAGTCGGCACAAGCTCCGATTCTATCAGTTTTGAATGCATTGAGTGTAAAAGAGTTGAAAGAAAGTTGGAAAACCATCTTTCAAACCTTTTTGTAGTGAATATGTTTAGATCTATGAAAGATCTTTGTTTGTTTATGTGGAAATCAGTTAGATCTAAGTTGTTCTTGGTGGATTGAGGCCAAAACATGGAGTTCTTCAAGAACACATGATGACGTCATCCTAGAACACCTTGAATGTTGATGATTTCACGGTTAAAAGTTATGATTTAAAAGATAGAAAGGTGTAGGAGTGCGTGTAGATTAAGGAAGTATAAGATTTAGGACGAGATCTTACCGGAATTGCGAGAAATCGGAGAAAAAGCAAGGTTAGAGCGCTAGTCGGACGTCAGTTGCCAAAAGTGGAAAGTGTGATGGTGACAAGGGGTATTTATAGGGTTACCCGTAGTGGAAAGGAGCCGGTCGATCGGTTGGCAGTCCGATCGGACAGCCTGACCGATCGGTGCTGTTCGATCGATCGGCTGGTCGATCGACTGGTCGCCTGGTCGATCAGTCACCTTGTTTGAGTGTTCATCGTGACGAGCTTTGCCGTTTCGTTTGCAATTGCGAGCGTTTCGATGCGTTAGAGTTTCCTAGTCAAATTACTTTTAATCCCAACTACTATATCAACATACAAGCATCCTTATTTCGAATTCGTTTAGCGTTTGCGATTCGATTGCGATTGAGTTCGATTGCGATTCGATTGATTACCACATATAACATAAATAAACACGCACAAGTAACACATAAGGCACACACACACGTTTAACAATAACCAAAATGCGAAATTCGAATTGCGAGTGCGATTGCGATAGCGATAAATCGATAAAACATGCGATAAATAGCGATTACCATGCGATAGATACTCCACATAATACAACTAAAGCGATAATAAAATAGACTAACTACGAGTCAAAGAAGTCAAAACAGGAATCAAGCAAGGAGAGACAGATCGCAATTAGCAATCTTTTCTTCCTTTGACTTCAATCTTGACTTTGACTTTGACTTTTGAAACACGGGGTGTTACAACAACATCAATACACTTGAACACTTAGAAAAAAATTGCACATTATGAATCCTTGCTGACTTCGTATGAAGCCAATGATTGGCTTGTACGAGGCCACTGTTCAGATTAAAACAAGTAACAAACACACTATCAACTACATCAAGATCAACAAGTCACAATACTTAGAAAAATCTAACAGTTCACATAAACCTGACTGGCTTCGTATGAAGCCAGTTACTTCGAACCAATAACTCATGAACATGTCAAATATCTAAGTACTGTAGAGATTTAATCAACAAGTAGTGCCTAAGAGTAACAAGATCAAATCTATAAACACTTAACAATCTTCAAACATTCAAGGAATCTGGGCTGGCTTCGTACGAAGCCACTCCCTTCGAACAAAGCACTGAAGAACACCTTAAAGATCAAATCTTCAAATCTGATATGTTATCATCAAATTGATGATTCCTATTTAAACTTACAACGCCGATTAACACTTTTCAAGTCTCGATTTTAATTTTGAACCGTTAAAACTGATCAAATCTAAGTATCTATGGCCGACAGTTCTATAAACTCAAAATTGAAGGATTTAAAGCGTGTAAATCAAGAAAAACTTACCTTCACCATTGTGAGTGATGTGCAAGCCAACACTACAATGAAATTCGTGAAGAAATTTTGACAGAGTAACGACTTGCTTTGAGAGGATTTGGTTCGAACAGAGAATGTGATAAATGAGGTTTCGTTCAAACCGGAAAGATATATATAGGGGTTATGTGGCTTCGTACGAAGCCACACTAACCTTTGTTCGAAGCCACTGTTGTGCCTTCGTTCGAACCGGCCAACATGTTTTTCAATTTTTCAATTTTTTTAACACTTTGTTCAATTTTTAAGTCAGTTTTAAATCCACTCGGGTATCCAGGTTCAAGTTAATGACCCTGGTTACTCGATTTATCAACCAAGTCCAAGTTAATGACCTTGGATGACCCGATTCACGAATCGTCTGACAGTTTGTTCAATTTTTTTTATTTTTCAAGAAATTACAAGTTTCAAATTAATGAACTTGATTAACATTTTAAAATTCCCAAACTTTCAGATAAGCTCCCACCCAGTCATTCAGCATACTTTCTCTGCATCTGAGATTCTGAAGATCAGCTCTCCACAATGGTATGTCGAAAATAATGCAGAAATAAAATCTTTTTGTATTTTGAAAGTTTTATATCAAAACACACTGAAAATATTTTTGGGTTTAAGCTGAATTGAAAAAACATGAAACTATTTACAAACATATTATCATATCAGCTACCGACGAGTCACTAGCACCGTTGAGCTTATTACACACAAAGTTTAAACGATTCACCTAGATTGTCGATATACTGATCCACTTATATTCTCACACAAAGTTCAACTGATTCAGGATATGGAATTAGTGTTTTAAGCACTTAACTTATTCGTGTGTCCCACCTCAGAATATATTCTCGTATCCAGATTCCCCATATTCAGTCTTAGGGGTGAATATACTATAATGATATATGTTCTCTGGGTAGTGCGAGACCATGAGAGCTCAGGTTAGAACTTCCGTTCAGACAGAGAGATGATGGCTCGACTTTAGGTGTGTCCCACTTAGGGATCTTCTTTACAACAGCCCTTGATTTGTATCTTTCGATATTTATCAGTTTTTAAGCTGAGGGAAAACTTTAATTGAAGCGTATAAAGTATTATACGAGGACAAGGCCATTGCTTCTGCAATATCAGAAGTCCTGGTATAATAGCCCAGATATCACTAAGTATAAAAATCTAGTATCTCAGAAACAGGCAATCTTTTAAACAAGATCTCAGGAGTTACCTATATATCCGAGAGATGTTCCCCACGAAATAAGCAAAGTACAGAATTTAGGTTTATATCCCGAAAACAGTTTACTAAATGTGTACAAACCTATCGACACATCATCAGTGAGACCGTTTAACGCTTTTATCTTTCCAAATCTTTAGCGTACCATGACAGTCTTGCTAATGTACTATCATTTCCTCTTTTTACACTAACTCTTTTTGGGTTTTCTAATGTTTTTTTTTACATTTTGAATCTTCAATTGTTTTTGTATTTTTTACATTTTTTAATGTTTTTGGATTTTCTATAACCCTATCTCCCCCTAAAGACCAAAACATCTAAAAATGTGACAAACCAAAGCAGATTACTTCCCAACGTCCTTTGCGTTGGATTCCTCATCAACGCCAATCACATCTCCCCCTGACGACAAAAGCTTCATCCCGTTTAATTTTAACAGATAATGAAAACGGTTTTTATCAAACAATTTTGTATGAAGGTTAGCCTTTTGTTTGTCGGTGTGGATTTTTTCGATTCGAATCAACTTCTTCTCGTAACAATCACGGATGAAGTGATGTCGGATCACAGTGTGTTTTGTTTTAGTGTGGTGAACAGGGTTCTTTGTTATGTTAATGGCTGCCTCATTATCTATAAATATGGGAGCGTTAAGAAATTGCAGACCATAGTCTCTCATCTGCTGTTGAATCCACAATAACTGTGAACAACAGCTGCTAACTTAGACGTACTCAGCTTCGCAGATAGAGAGAGCGACCGTGGTCTGTTTCTTACACTGCCAAGTTACCAGGCGTGTTCTAAAGAACTGGCAGCAGGCCATTGTAGATTTGGAGTTCAGTTTGCAGAATCCAAAATCTGAGTCTGAATAACCTTCCAGTCTGAAATCACCATCCTTTGGATACTACAACCCCAAGCTTGGAGTTCCTTTAAGGTAGCGAAGAATCCGTTTGATGATGACCATATGTGAGGCTCTTGGACTCGACTGATAAAAGGCCACGAGGCAGGTTGGGTACATTATGTCGGATCGAGATGCAGTGAGATACATCAGCGAACCAATATTCGAGCGGTATAGCATTTTGTCGACCTTCTCTCCCATGAGATCAGGATTAATGCCATGGTTGGTCGCTAATGGGGTGGACATAGGAGCGATTCCTGACATACTGAATTTCTCCAGAATATCATGAACGTACTTCGTCTGATGTATGAAGATCCCCTCTGGCAGTTGATCAACCTGCAGGCCGAGGAAAAACTTCATCTCACCCATTGAACTCATCTTGAACTTCTGCTTCATCACTTTCTCGAATTCTTTGCAGAGTTATTCATTATTAGACCCGAAAATAATGTCATCAACATAAATTTGTACAATCAGAAGATGACCAGCGACTTCCTTTGTGAATAGAGTGGCATCTACCTTCCCTCAAATGAAGCCGTTGGATAGCAGGTGCTGAGAGAGCATCTCATACCAGGCTCTCGGGGCCTGGTGCAACCCGTACAACGCTTTGTCAAGAAGATAGACTTTATCTTTATGAATTGGATCGGTGAAGCCCGGTGGCTGACCGATGTAAACCTCCTCTTTCACTTTTCCGTATAGGAACGCCGACTTTACATCTAGCTAATATACTTTGAACCCTTTCCATGATGTGAATGCGAGAAAGATGCGAATGGCTTCAAGTCTAGAGAAGCCTAGCAACTAGGGCATAAACTTCTGTGAAATCTATTCCCTCCTGTTGACTGAAGCCTTGAACGACCAGGCGAGCTTTATTATGAACAACCACGCCTCTATCATCCCTCTTGCATTTAAACACCCATTTTTTTGTTGATTTTTCTATGACCATCTGGAAAATCCACCAGCTTCCACACACCAAGCTTCTCGAATTGACCTAGCTCCTCTTGCATTGAGTTCACCCACGATTCCTCAGTCAGCGCCTCTTTGTAAGTTCTCAGTTCAACCTGTGAAATGAAACAGCTGAGAGAAAAATCATTTTAAAACGAAGCAACTTTTGAATAAAAGCAAGTAAAGCCTTGGTCGATTTGGTGTCTTGTTCTGACTCCAGATTGCAGCTCTCCAATGATTAACTCTTCGGGGTGGTAAGATAGCGTCCTTGGCATTACCTCACCAGGAACATTCACCTCGCTATCCAGATTAGTAACATTCTGATCTGCAACTTGATCATCAACTTGGATTGTCTGATCTGTAGACTGGATCTGCTCCCCCTCAGATTCTGAATCACCTCTGTTAAAGGTTGGACTACCTGAGTCTGATTCTGATTCATCGAACACCGTTGTTTGATTTTCTTGAGCAGGTTCCTGTTCTGAATTCGTCTGAGTTTACTGAGTATCTGTATCACCTTGATCACTTTGACTTGGACTAGCTTCATGATCATTAGCATTCTGCTGACGTTTAGAAGACTTGGTCAGCTAAGTATTCACCTGAGAAGACGCGTAATCCTGATACAACCTTATCTGCTCTACAAAATCTGGTTCTTCAAGAAGATCGAATGATTCCCACAACTTCTCATAGTTGAATAACTTTGAGTCACCAGGTTTCTGAGTTGGCATGGTAAAACCTTGACGCTCCACATGTTGAGCTTCAACAATTTTGTTGAGACTTGGAAGAAACACTCGTCTGAGCGGACTAGAGTATCCCACAAAGAATCCCTCCAAACATTTAGAACCAAATTTCCCATCAGGATCTAACACCATGCAGGGCGACCCAAACAACTCTAGTTATTCAAGATTCGGCTATCGATTGTTAAGCAGCTCAAAACATGTCTTGTTATGTTTATTTACAGTCAATACGACTTCTCCCCACAAATTCACAGGAAGCTTTGAGTCAGCTAACATAGTACGTGGTGTTTCTATCAGTGTCTGATTCTTCCTCTCTGCCACTCCATTTTGTTACAGAGTGTACGGAGCACTGAAATCTTGCAAAATACCTTTTTTTGTTACAAAACACTTCCATTTGATTGTTTTTAAATTCTGTACCATTGTTGCTTCGAAGTCGACAAATAGGCTTTTGATACAGATTTTCTATTTTTCGTAACAAATCTAGCAAACTCATGAAGGCTTGATCTTTGGAGTTCAAGAACATGACCCACGAGTACCTCGAATAATCATCCATAACCACTAGGCAATAGAGATCCATGTGTACTCTTTCCAACAGTCTTGTAATCGAGTTTTCAAGCTTCCTGGGGTGAGACTTCTTGGTTTGTTTACCTTTCTTGCAACTGATACACTCACATTCCAAGTGAAAACTTTTCAAATTTACACCTCTGACCAAATCATTATGCACCAAATGGTTCATTTTCCGTAGGTGTATATGGCCCTTCTTGCGATGCCACAGAATCGACTCTTTTTCGGTAGCCTTAGAAACGAAACACTGAGGATGACCAGTAGTTGTTGTGCTCATGTCGAGAACATACAAATCATTCTCTCTCGGTGCTCGCATGATGATCCATTCTTCAAGGACAACGAACCCCGGCTTTAGAATCAGACACTCCATATCGGTGAAATGAGTTGTATACATTCTGTCACATATCTGGGAAATGCTAAGCAAGTTTTTCTCTAGCTCTGGAATGTAATTGACTCTTTCAAAGGACACAAGACCATTTGATAAAGTCCCTTCCCCGATTATTCTGCCACCTTGGTTTCCAGCAAAACCCACATACCCTCCATTGAAACCTCTTACATCATATAACAGGGGTTTTCTCCCCGCCATATGCCTGGACGCTCCCCTATCCATTATCCATTTAGATATCAATCTCGAGAGTTCCTGCATGTTTCAGATGCAATTAGTTAGTTGAAGCAACCCAAGCCTCCGTTGACTCGGGTAGCTTAACGTTTAGGTGAGTTTTGGTAGTATAAAGTGGTGGAAAATTCTTATCATTCACTTCCAAACTCTTTTCTATTCCAACCTCAACCTTTTTATACAAGAAAAATTCATCTTGTGCTGGTTGAACAGTTTTAGGAACATACTTCTTGACCGGAGAGGTCGACGAAGTTTGTTTCTCAAACTTTTTATAGAAATCCAAAGGAACAGACTTCTCAACCGGTTTGGTTGGAGGAGTTTGTTTTTCTTTTGTAGCACTAACAAAAACCTTTGGTTTTGCTTCGACCAATGCTTTGGCTTGAGATTTTGGCTTCCAAGTTTATTTTTGTGGAGTAAATCGTTTAGAAGATTCACCAGTTTTCTTAACAGGTTGTGTAACTAGTTTAATGTTGTGTTTAGCAATTTTAGATTTATGAATCTTCTTTTCAACAAACATAGGCGCCTTGCCCTTTGCATCATTTGATTTCTTGGAATTTTCAACAATCACAGGCTTAGGTCTTGAGTTGGAGCACTTTCGTGCAATATGTCCAACTTTGTTGCATTTAAACCATGTCCGGTTATCAACAACCCGACTTTGACCCTCAGTCTGTGTTTGTGAAGCTTTTTTCTCAAAAAAATCTTCATTAGACTTCGAAAAGATCTCAGACTCTTATTCATTCATCGAACTTGAACTTTTCACAAATGTTGTTTGCTTCACAAATTTTGATTTTTGAAAATTTCTTCTTTGATAGTTCTTACCATCCCGTTGCCCGTTGAACCCTCTTTTCTGATTGTTATTTTAAAAACGTGGTGGCACTTTGGGCTTGTTATAGTAAGACTTATCTTTTTGGAAATTCAAAAATCTTTTTTTATCTTGACAACCCGTTAACCTCTGACACATCTATCTCAACCAGTTTATAAACTTTCTCAAGCTTATCCACATTTACATTCTCAATTGGAAATTCCTCATCCGAGTACAACTTATCAGAACCACTCATCTGGTACATGACAAGAGTCGGTTCAGCCTTTAAGTTGTTCTTGGACTTGGATTTTGGAAGATAATTGTTCAGAAAGCAATCATCATCCTCATTTGACACTGTGGAATCATTGTCTGTTTTCAAAACTTTTTCAACCACATCTTTCACAACCTCAGATTCGACATTATCCTCATCGGATTGTGCACTAAAAGTGATATCAATGTTATCTGGCAGGTTTTGAACATCACTTTTCACATTCAGTTCTAACTCTTTTACCAACCCAGACTGTCTTTTAGTAAAGTTGTTGTTCATGGGTGGTGAAACCTTGTGATACCCTACCCCGGTTCCATCCTGATACACATATTCACCATCTTTGTTCTTGATGGATGGGTTTCGGGACAATATATTGTAGAACAAAGCTGGCAGAGTGGTAACTTTTCAACTTCAGATTGGTTCTCTCATTCTCAATATTTACTTCTTCGATCTAAAGTTTTAAGTTTGCTATTTCATCAAGATGACTGTTAACTTGTTTCTCCTTTTCTTGAATGACAAATTTTAATTAGGTATTTTCTTTCTGAGTTTGAAAATCTCTAGCGTCAGAATCTTTAATTATTCGTTTTAGTTTTTCAAAATCTTCAGTTATTTTTCTGTCATCAAGCACAAGTTTCTCATTTTCTTTTCAAAAATTTTCAACATTTTTCTCATGATTTTTGATCTTTTCTGACAATTCATCAATTCTTTCTTTTGAACTTTTTACCAGTTTGTCTTTCAAAACCATGTCACTTTTCAAAATGTTGATTTTACTGATTAAGTCCTGGATGTTGGAGTTTAATAGAAACTCATGTGTATTACAGACTTTGCATGCCTTCATGCAATTTCTGCAATCACTCTCAGATTTTGTTTCCTGAGCCTTACCTGATTCAACATTTGGACTGACCGAACTGATCTTGATAGATGACTCAGACTCAGAAGCAGATTTGGTGTCTACCTCAAGTGCTTTAGCCATCAGGACTTGATCAGCCATTTTCTTCAGGTTTTCAGCAGTCATCTCTACATTTACATCAATGATTTCCTTTGCCATCTTCTCAGACTTCTCCTCCTCTCCTTCTCTTCCTTCTCTTTCTGGATCTCCTCTGCTTCGGTTGGAATCGACTTCACGAGAGCATCAAAATCTATCATTTTCGGGTTTGTGCAAACGTTTCCCTTTGGATCGAGATAACACTCTCTGTCAGGATCCCATCTTTTCTCTTTAACCGCTTCTTTGTAAGCTCGGTGAATTTTATTCATTTTTATATGTGCAATTTCTCTCTCTCTGTTGAACGTCACCAGTGTTACTTCAGCAAGAAAGCAGATCCTATCTGATATTCATCCGAAATAAAATCATTCTAATTGAAACCCTCATCGTCTTGGATAACTGCTAATGCCCTCGACTTTTCTTTCACCGGGTTATCTTCAATCTGTCTCATCTTTGGTGGTTATTCTCTGTTCCTGTGATAAACAACTTTCGGATAATAATCATCCTGAAATGGATTTGCAGTTTCATCAACAACAGTGTTTTTGCATTCTCTTTTAAAATGGCCCTTTTGTTTGCACTTGAAACATGTCACTTTTGATTTATCAAAGGCCAGTTTTGTTGATGGCCCACCGATTGACTGTCTCCCTGTAATTTCCATAAAACGTTGAGCACAGCGAATCACACTGGCCATACACCACCTTACGTCAATAAGCTCCATTTCTTCAGGATGAATCTGGTCATAGTATTCTTTTTTCAGATTGGTATTCTCGATCTTTCCTGCAACTAGGCTCTCATACGACTCAAGAATCAAGGCCAAGAAGACCATCTGCTGCTTTGCGGTTTCAGCATTGAAGTTTTGAGCGTTATAGAGGTTCACAACAATATTACATTGGATAACATTTGAATTAGGAGCACTTTGATTCTGTTGAGCATTTGGAGTAGACTGTGCTGACGTACTCGACCCTGAACTATGATAACCAAGACCACTAGTACCCGAAAATCCACTTCCTGAGTTATCTTTTGAATTATTGTTTGAATTTTCAGCACTGAAAGCTGTCTTAGGCGATGAAGTGTTGTAGATCATGCTTCCAAGGTAATAAGGTTCACGTTTTCCTGATAAGTGTCACACCCCAAAAACGTCGCATCGGAATATAAAACATAGTGGTGACGGAAACTGGTGCCCATTTCTATCTTGATGTTTGATGCATTATAGTGTTCGACAATTTTACTTATTTAAAACGTAGATTTTAGTCTTAACGTTCCAAAACACGACAAACATAGCCATGACATAATAAAGTTGTCTTTAACCCTCACGGATCTTGTTACATTGTCCCAGAAAGTTTAAAAGTCAGTCCAACATTTTAAGTAACAAAACATGCATCAGCAAACACAAGATACGCCATAATTCCCGAAGCCGAACTCAAGTACCTGTAGAACACGTTAAAAATCAAGTGTCAACACAAAGGAAGGTGAGTTCACATATTCACATACAAATAATATTATTCCAAGGAAAACTTTCTGATTAGGTGTTTATTTGAAAACATACATATAATTTTTAGAAAGTCCATTTTAATTCCTTTATAAAATCCATGGGCCTTACATCGGTTCATCGATCCGACAACAGAATTGTTGCCCAGGTTTTGTATATTAAATTATTGCGTCAATTTTCAGACTCGTATGTTAGCTAGACAATACGAACTATATATTTACCATGCAGGGATAATCAAAGCTAGACAATAAACAGAATATCAATTCGTCGTTTGACTTGACACGGAGCGACCGGTCATGACGGGGTTGTCAACCCGATAGATCTACCAATATTTCCTCGCGTGCAATACTTAAATGATTAAACGACATCATGGGCTCAGGGTCCTCTTGAAGGACAATATGACGTCAGCCTCACGTACAATATATATATCCTACTAATATGACAATTTAATACACAATGTTGTACGAATCCCCTGAATCTACATCATTCGAGACCCAGGCCGGCATCCGTCCCAACTATACGGTCATGTTTCGCCTAGGAAATACCGTATCATCCCAATGTCCAACATTATTCATCAAAACGCTTTTACTTCGAAACGTATGACTTATCAAATTTTATATATTTTCATCGAAAATATATATTTTATATTAAAATGTATGTTTTATTTCAAAAACATTATTAAACCCTTTTTATTTACGTGTTCTACCCCCAAAATATATACAAAGCAGTAAAAAGAGGGGTTTAGTGACACTCACCTTTGGGTGCGTATTTTTATATAGCCCAATCCCAGAGATTGATTTCTACACGTCCTATTATATAAGTAGGAACGATTTTTAAATCAATATACATACATTACAAAATCCTAAGTTTCTCTGTTTCTTAGAATTATCACATAACTTTGAGATTATCTCGAAAAGTTGTTATTTTTGGATTATGTTGGCACGTTAATATATATACATGAGTCCATTTATATATATATATATTGATGATTTTGTGACTTGAACGATATTATTGGTGACCATTATTGTGTAAATCCGTTAACTCTCCCGTTTATACACGATATATCTACGGTTTGCGCGTCGTAATATATATATATACATAAACGTTTATATAATTTAACACCGAGACACGCGAAATCTTGTTAACTTATTTATTTTGTCATTTTTAAAGCAAATATTCATAAAACATCTCATAAGTACCAAATTTCATGCTCTACAAATAAGTTACACATTTAACGCATTTTTCACCGTTTCTACCGCACAAAACGTACAAGTATACATGCATAATCCAAATATTTAAAATCATGTTAAAACTTAACATATTTTCACATTCTCATGTTTAAATCACATAACACATTTTAACACATAAGGTTCACCCAAAATTTTACCTATACTAGTGTATATTGAAAAATGCGTATTTTAGCGATTCGGTAACGGTTTCGGGCGTCGGAAGTCACGTATGACCAACCAAACACCAAGTAAACCTAAAATTAGTTAAAATAATTATTTTTAAACTAAAAATATTAGTTTATTTACTGATCTAAATCAGTTTTATAAAAATCACTCGAAAAGCCGATTTTCGACCGTTTTAACGCATAGTTTTGCGTTAAACGTTACTATAATCATCCCAACTCGAAACAACTTGATATTTTAACACAATACATTTTATTTACTGATTAAAATAGTGGTTTTAATCATATTAGTTCATTTTTTGTGCAAGTCACATAAATCATGCGATTTCACGTATTTTACAACACATAAAGCACCAAGTACAACATGCAAAGCTAGCAAACTTTATGACAAAGTTTTATACCATTTTAACACTTCAAGTATTCATATTTTTAGTGTTTAGATTCTGATTAAAATTTATTTTTATCAAATCATAACTTAATCATCATTTCATGACCATATCCAACATGCATGCTCAAGTACAAACATCTAATGCACCCATATCATGTCAAAATCAACTTGCATGAAGTTAATGCATCTACATATTTATTTAACTTATGTTTTTGATATTCAAAGACATCTTCATCACATCATCATCATGTTAACATAAATGCAAGATTCACTCTATTCATGAACATATGATAAAATTTCCCACATGCATGTATACACTCATATACATACACGACATATACACACACATGTGCATACAAAAATCTAAAACTTCACTTTTCATAACATTATTTTATCATAGAATTTCCTATAACATCAACCTTTAATCATGCATGCATCAAATTTTGCATATATCACATCATAAAAATCAAGAATCATCAAAAATCCAATCTCTAATCCATACACTTTAACATTTTCGGCCATATTAACATACACACAAGTTCCATTTTAAATTTTGTATAAAAACCCATTTGTTTAGAATTTTAAGTTTGTGAATCATTCCAAGATTTAAGAGAAACCTTCCAACATCATGAACATCACCAAGAATCAAGAATATGTTTTAAAAATAAATTTTATACCTTCAAGATTCAAGTGGGTTTTTGACATGATTTTTGATGTTTGAAAGCTTGTTTCACTAAGAAAGCACCTTTGGATCATCAAAATAGCTTGGAAACACCTTGGATTTAAGTTGATTCTTACAAGAACATCAAAATGTCGAAATCATGGAGGTGAGAAAGGGGGTATTCAGCTAATTTTAGGAGAGAAAGAGAGAGTCTTTGAGTGTTTTAAAGACATAATTCTTGAAATGGTGGAAGATATTGGGAGTTTTGAGAAAAGTGTCATCATGCACCTCCATTTAGACCAATAGGAGCATGAGAGAGAGAGAAAAGGATGTGCATGGCTGCCAACCAGCCCTTCTCTCTCTTACACACACATATAATCGCATATATATACATATATTTACATATTCTAGACTAAAAACTGATATTTAACCGGTTACCGGGTATTTTATCTAGCGTTTTAACCCGTTTTAACGCGTTTTAAATTATTTTTAACACTCTATAAAAATAAACTCACCAAAATATTACTGAACAGTATTTTGCTTGCCTGGACTGGCTACGTTGCCGGTATTTGGCAGTATGCGCGCTGTGCTGCGCGGTACGCGCTTAAAATCGTAAAAATAGGGATTTATGCGTTTTTATTTATTTTTATCATTCTAAAGTAATAAAATCATCAAATTATTACTAAAATGATTGTCTGTTGCCTTGACAGGCTGTGTGTTGACAGTATTTTGTCGGTACACGTGCTGCATCGGTACGCGCTTAAACTCGAAAATTAGAGTTTCTTAGCGTTTTCATTTATTTTTCCTCACGAATATGATTAAAATTACTATTCTAATCATAACAGACTATTTTTAGGATTTTAACACTGATCGGATGGTCATCGACGTTTGTTTCACATTTTAACCGTTACGCAATAAGCGTTTATCTTATTGTTGCCAACATAATTTTTACCAAAGTTTAAATTTACCCACTCATTAAATTCCACATATAAACATCATAATTAGTCAAATACAGCCTTTTACCTATTCACAACACGTGTTACAATTGTATGGTACGGCCTGAAAAGCCGGGTGTCACAGTCTCCCCCTATTTAGGAAATTTCGTCCCCGAAATTTTTACTCGACAGGTTTTGCTTTCGCACTAAATAAGAATAACAAAAACGAATCTAATGAATATAGTCTTATAGTTTCTGCGAGAAACTTGGATTCTTACGAAGAATCCTCGTAGACCTATATTACATACATTCTCGATTCCTCTACTCACGTCTTAACGCTCTCCATCCTCTCCAGGGTCCAACATTCACAAGCTCTTAATCAAGAAGATTCAAATCAAAGTTCTACCATTTCAGGTTTATCATACGTATATTTACATATACATTACTCTAAACCTGAAGTAGTCCTAGTTCACACATGATTAATTCAACTCGAGATGGGCTCTCGAAAGAATCAAATCTCATAAACTCATTTTCTCTTCTTCTTGCATTCATTTCAGGTATCCACCGGTTACACAACCTATAAATCACAGATACTACTAGAATGCTGAAACCGCATCTCCGTTTAGTAACATAACTCTTCTAGCTATACGCACTGCTTCTACGATGCTTCGATAAACCTCCATTTATCTCCCAAATAATCTTTACAAAGAGCAAAATCAGTGTATTATCCATTATACACTTCTTCGACTGCATCCAAATAGTACATTATGTACACCACTCAATTCTGATGGTAGCTTGAGCCCATATGCGATTGATCCATCTCAAGATGGGCTCTCGAAAGGACCAAGTCAATGTGGCTCAGCTTTTCTTTCCTATGCTAAACCTAATAGCATCTCTCTCAATATAACTCCTCTATCAGAACCAAATCTTCAATCTAGATTTGCAATAGTTTCCTTCAATTGTCCATGTAATTCTTCTGTTGATCAATTGGCGACCTTTAACCTTCCCTCGATCTAGGCAAATCCTGTCGCTGGTTTCCTAGATAAACTAAGGTCTGGTTAATTGTCCTTTGTCACGTTAGCTCCACGAAGTGATGATCAACGCTTCCATCCATGCAGAGCTTCAAACTGAGCAACCTAAATACTAGCGTGTTAATTATTATAGTAAGATAACTCTGCCGAGGGCATGTGAGTATCTTAACTTCCTTCGGATTCCATCATACACGCTCCCAACTTTTCTTTCAAGGGTCCTAAAAGCTTCCTACTATCTTGCTGTCCAATCAATTTCCCTTTTCTTTTTGAAGTTATTAGTGTCGAAGGCTGCACTAATTTAGGGAAATTCTTAATAAATCTCCGGCAGCATCTAGCTAGTCTCATGAATCATCATACTCCTAACGGGGTCTTTGGCGCTCCTCATCTTTCACTAACTCCATAGTTAGCTTCAAACGTTACTCGTGATTCTCCTTGGTTCGCACATAGGCAAGTACGTCGTCAATGAGTATTATCACGAATTTATCCGATTAGGGTTCCCATACCGTGTTCATGAGATTCATGATTATAAATGGCGCATTAATTTAGTCAAAAAGGCATGACTAATAACTCATAATGGCCATATCACGTTTGAAAAGCAGTCTTCAGCATATCTTTGTCAGCAACCTTCAACTGATAATATCCCAATCGTAGATTGATCTTTGTGTAGCAGCCGGATCCTGGTAGATTGATTGATCAAATCGTCAATCCTCGGTAAAAGGTACCGATTATTGATGGTCAACTTGTTCAGCTCTCAGAAATCCTATCATATCCTAAAGGATCCATCCTTCTTCCTCTTCAACAAAACAGATGCACCTTAAACGAAAAGCTTGATCGAATGAAACCCTTGTCTAATAGCTCTTGAGGCTGATTCAACAGTTCCTTCCTCCTAAACGGTACTTAATCTACAAGGAGATTGTGCAAATGGGTGCAGCACCGGGTGCCAGATCGATTCGGAATTTGATCCGTCTCGCAGGGGGAAATCCAGATAAGTCTTTTTAGGAAAACTTCTAGATAATTGCGAACAATAGGAATCTCTCTGATATTTCTACATTCGGCTTTCGTATCCACCACGTTAACTAAGAAAGCAGGATAGCCCCTTTTTGCAACCACCTGAGCAGCTTCACCAAGCTGACAACTCTCAACCATCAACACTCGACACTCGAAACTCGACACTCGACTTGGTCGGTCTTCGTGAACAACTACTACCTCTCTACCATCATTAGGACGAGATATCCTAGCTAGCTTCTTTCAGCGATAGTCCCCACTTCGCTCTCGGATAATCAATCAATCCTCACATCTACGTCAAAGCTCCCCAGCTCCACTGGAAATAAACCAACACTAGAACTACGATCACCTAACTAAATACTACAACCGCAAGCAACCTCACTAGTTTCCATCAACTTACCAATTGCTAGTTCTATCGGGCACTTTATACTCAGCTTACTTGTAGGTGAACACAAAAATGGTTCAAAGTTTTTTGAAACAAAACTTAAGTTAGCTTTGGTATTAAAAGTACGAACATAGATTGGTTTTTGATTCGAAACATACCGTTAACGACACCAAGATCGTCTTGTGCCTTCCCAGCGTTTAGCTCGAACGCTCTACCCCTGGTATCCTGACCCTTCATTTTCAGACAACCTTTCTCGAAATGTCCTTGCTCACCACACTCGTAGCATCCTTTGAGCGTAACTCCATCCAATGTACTCTTGGCATAGCACTCGCGAGTCATATATCTAGTCCGACCACATCTGGCGCACTTTCTCCACTTATCCTTGAGAGTCTTCCTCTCAAGACCACTCCTGCCATCCCTGGCATTATCCTTTCCCGACTCTCTAGGGTTAGCTACACACGTTTCTCCAACCTGCGTTCCTCACCACTCTTCCCATCGGTATCTGTTGGTACATCTAGTGTCTGTTAACTTCGTCTTAATCGAGTCTTATGTCTAGATAGGATAAACGAGCACACTACAGGGTAGAAATTAGGGTTTTACATGTTTAAGTGGGTGATTCCGCTTGAAAGTGTCATTGTACAGTTCAAGCGAAATCAACACATGTGATTTCGTTTGAAATGACATGTGACATGTTCAAGCGAAATCAGCTCCATTATAAATAGGTGTGTGCTGTTGTCATTTGGAGCGGAATCTGGTCATTAGTTCTGAGTCGAAGTGCTGTCCGTTTGTCATTTGAATTGTAAAAAGCTCAAGAAATCAGTAATAGAAGAAGATTAGAAAGGAACAAGCTGTGTTGACATCTTTTACATTGATTCCGCCTTTGTACTTGATGATGAACTACTCATACTGACTGTTTAGGATCACCGAACGATCCTACAAGTGGTATCAGAGCTCAGGACGAGGAGTTCATACCAATTCAGCTTGATTTTACCGGATTCTCACACTTCTACTCATTCTTTTCTGATTTGAACAAAATTTCACGGTTGAAATGGCTTAAAACTCTCACATATCAAGCGAAACAGAGTGTTAACTAATCCTTGAAAGTTTTGGACTAAAATTCGGCTTAAAACTTGATCAAACTCATAATTCCGCTTGAAATCTGTTGGAATTTGCTGACATCATCCTTATTTCGCTTGAAAATATTGTCTGATTTCGCTTCAAGTGACCTGATTTCGCTTGAACATGAGTTGTTATTCCGCTTGAAAAGCATATTTCGCTTGAAATAAGTGATTTCGCTTCAAAATCTGTTTTCGCTTGAAAACAAATTTCGCTTGAAAAGCTAAAAGCTGATTTCGCTTGAAGTTATTTCGCTTCAACTGATTTCGCTTAAAAGTGCTATTTTTCAAAATTTCAAAAATTTTCTAAGTGTTTGTTGATTGTTTCAGGTACTTGAAAGATGGATGATTTCAATCCATTTAGTGATATATTTGCATATACTAGTGGTTTGGGAGATGGCACATCAAACAATACAAATGAAACTACACCAACATCGAATGCGAAGAAAGTTCTTCTGGATGCTATGAGTGTAGACAGTGCATATGGAACATACAACAAGCCGCCCAAGTTGATGGCGATAGAAGATTACAACAGGTGGGCTACAAGATTTGAGGAATGGCTTAAGGCGTTTGCTTATTCCAGTTGGAGAAGTTTGAAAAATGGATTTGATATGGGGAGAGATGATTATGAGAACTTAGAGGAAAATCAGATTGAAAAATACGTTGCTGAACAGAAGTGTATTGCTTTACTTCACCAATCTGCTCGAGATGACATTATCGCACTGATCGAATACAAAGATTCGAGAGATCTTTGGGAAAAATTAAAAATTAAATGTATTGGTAGTGCTGAAATAGTGAAGAACAAAAAGAAACTATTACGAAAAGAGTTTGATTTGTTTGGTTGTTTAAAGAACGAGTCTGTTTCCAAGATGATTGAGAGATTTGGACATCTGAAGATGGAGCTTGCTAGACATGAAATCATTTACACTCAAGAAGAGCTGGTAGACAAATTGTTTGACGCTCTACCGAATGAGCAAGACTGGCAGTATTTTGCATTGATGCTGAAAAATATGATAAAGCCTCCTGATTTGAAGGTTGACCTGCTTATAGAAAGACTGGAAAGCCATGAATTGGAGATTAAGAAATCCAGCAAAGTCAACAACACATCTTATCAGCAGAATGTGGAGTTGTACTATAGAGGAAATCTACCAAAGACTGGTTCTCCAAGAACAGCATTTTCTGCAGAGAGTTCAAATACTGTGAATCAAGAAATTCCTCACAGTGGTTTTCATAGTGGATCTTCTTCAACAACTCCAAATCAAACTGCTTCAAAGAATGTATTTCAATGCAACATTGCAGTGGATTTGAAGAATGGTCAGAATTTCAGTGAAGAGTCTGCTAAACAACATATGGTGTTTTTAGCGTCTGTGTTAGAATCGTACGAAAGTCTCGTTGCAGGAAAGATAGGCAACACCAACCTAACAAAGGAAGACTACGATCAGATCGATCCTGAGGAGATGGAATTGATTGATATAAGGTGGTGTATGGCTAGTGCAGTGAGAAGAGCGCAGCGTTTCATGGAGATTACAGGAAGACAGTCGATTGGTGGACCTTCTACCAAGTTAGGCTTTGACAAGTCAAAAGTGATGTGTTTCAAATGTAAACAGAAAGGTCACTTTAAGCGTGAGTGCAGAAATGCTTACACTGATGATACTGCAAATCCTTTTCGAGAGGATTATTACAAGAGAGCAATCTATCATCAGAATAAATCAGAACCTCCCAGGATGAAGCAGATAGAGGAGGCACCTAAAGAGAAATCCAAGGCACTTGCAGTTTTTCATGATGATGAAGGTTATGATTGGAGTGATGTTTTGCCTGAGGAAGACGCAGTTGGTTATGCATTCACAGCAGCAAAGATTGTTCCGTTTAAAGATAAAAGATCTGAAGAATGTAAGTATGTGAACAGGAAGGATACAGCTCGATTCATGAAAGCCAAAATCTATCGTATATACAAAGAAGCTAACAGGCGAAAAGATGGGATCCTGATAGAGAATGTTATCTTGATCCTAATGGTAACATAGCTATGGATCCAGATACTGTTGATCATGAAGTTCTCACCAAACAAATTGCTGATGAAGAAGAAGCCAGACAGAGAGAATGGTGGGGATGAGGATAAGCCGTTGAGAAAGAAAAAGAAAAAGAGACAGCAAAAGAACCGGAGTCAAAGAAGATTGATGATGGAATCATTGATACGTTACAAGATTTCACTGCTGAAAACCTGACAAAGATGGCTGATAAAGTTCTAGCTGCAAAAGAACTAGAGGTAGTTTCTGGTTCTGGAACTGAGTCCAAAGATAAGGTCAGTACAAATGATACACATGTGTCAGGTAAGAATGGCAAATCTGAGAATAATTGCAAAAATTGCATGAAAGAGTGCAAAGTTTGTAGTACAGTTGCTTACCTTAGTGGTAAGAAAGTTGAAGATCTGACTGGTAGAGTCAGAAGTGTTGAAGATCAAATCTTAAACCGTGATAAATTGTTGAAAGCTTCAAACGACAAATTGAAAGAATTAACTGAAAAAATCGAAAATGATAAAAATGACGTAGAAAGAATTAGGAAAAAAAATGAAAAATTAATTCTTGAAAATCGTCAAGTCTTAGAAAATTTTGAGAAGCTAAAACGAACGGTTAAAGATTGTGATGAAAGAAATGGTAAGACAGACAAAGAAAATCTTCAACTGACCGGTGTTCTTAGAGTGAAAGAAGAGTTAATCAATCAGCAACTGGATGAAATTGCTAAGTTGAAGCTTCAATTTCAAGAAGCCAAAATTGAAAATGAACGCATCCAGTTGAAATTGAAAAGTTACAACTCTGCAAGCTTTGTTTTACAACACATTGTTCCCAAACCCATCGGGAAAAACAAAGCAGGTGAAGATGTATATGCTGATGGAACTGGGGTTGGGTTTCATCAGGTTCCACCACAAGTTCTAAACAATTTTTCAAAGAAGAAATCTGGGTTGGTTAATGATGAAGATGAAACAAATGAAATAAAACTTCCAGAGTCAATTGATGTTACATTTTCTTCATTCGATGATAGTGTGCAAACTGATATTGTGAAAGGCATGGATGAAAGTGTTTTGAAGTCTGATAGTGATTCAGTTGAGGATGAAGAGTGTTTTCTGAACAATTACATTCCGAAACCACAATCCAAAAACAACTTAAATGAAGAACCTACTCTTGTCATGTACAAGATGTTGGGATTGGATAAGTTGTATTCAGATTCTGAGTTTCCTCTGGAGAATGTTAATATGGACAAGTTGAAAAATGTTTTTAAACTGGTTGAAATTGATTTGTCTGAAGTAGAAGGTTTGAATCAGACAAAGAGGCAAATGAATTTTGAAAAAGATAAAGCTTACTACAAGAAACCTGTTGTTCCACCGCGTTTTTATAACAACAATCGAAACAGATGGTCGGGTGGTTATCAGGGTGGTAAGAATTATCAAAGGAAAAATGTTCAAAACAAGAAGTTTGCTGAGAAAAAGGTGTTTGTGAACAGTTCGAGTTCACTTTCTGATGAAGAATCTGAGATTTTTTCAAAGTCTAATGAAGAATTCTTTGAAAAGAGGGCCTCACAGTTTCAGTCTGAAGGCACAAGTCGGGTAGTTGACACCCGAACATGCTTCAAATGCAATCAAGTTGGACATATTGCACGAAAGTGTACCAACTTGAAGCCTAAGACTGAAGTTGTAATGAATTCAAGAAAGAAAATTGATGTGAAGGGAAAAGCTCCATTGGTTGTTGAGAAAAAGGTTTTGAAAAATGAGAAAATCAATATCAAAACTGAATCTGTTAAAAATATGGTAACTAAAAATGACAAGTTTTACAAGCGGGTTGCATCGCCTCAACAAGCATGGAAGCCAAAATCTGAGAAACAAACTTCAACTCCACAAGAGATGAAGAATGTTCCGAAAAAGATTCTTAAAAAGGAGATAAAAAAGGAAAATATTCCAATTTCTTATGAAGATTTCACCAAAACGAATGTTTCTTCAAAAAGTTTTGAAAAAGTTGAAACAAAAGATGAAATGGAAGATAAATTGGAAATGAATGATAAAAATTTTCCACCCTTAAAGTCGGTTATAAAGTGTGTAGATGAAGTTAAGTTACCCGAGTCTGATGAGGCTTGGGCAGCTTATTTCAGCTAATCATATTTCTATTTGGTGCAGGGGCTTCCAAGATCTGTTTCACAATGGATTATGGATAGTGGAGCTTCTCGGCACATGACGGGGAAAACAGCCCTGCTGTACGATGTTAGAAATTTCAATGGAGGATATGTAGGTTTTGCAGGAAATCAAGGTGGCAGAATAGGTGGTGAAGGAACGTTATCCAATGGGATTGTTACGTTTGAAAGAGTTAACTACATCGTCGAGCTTGAAAACAATCTTCTGAGCATATCTCAGATCTGTGATAGGATGTATACCACGCACTTTACAGACAAATAATGTTTGATATTGAAACCAGGATTTGTTATCCCTGAAGAATGGATTATCATGAGAGCGCCTAGAGTGAATGATCTGTACGTGTTGGACATGAGTGTAGCAACTACAACCACGGGTCAAGCACATTGTTTTGTTTCAAGAGCAACTGAGAAGGAATCGTAATTGTGGCACCGGAAGATGGGTCATATACATTTTAGAAAAATGAATCACTTGGTGCACAATGATTTGGTTATTGGTGTTCATGTCAAAGGTTTTCATCTTGAGGGGGAGTGCATTAGCTGCATCAAAGGCAAGCAGAAGAAGAAATCACATCCTCAAAAGAAAGTCAACTCAGTTTCAAGACCTTTAGAGAGACTCCACATGGATCTGTTTGGTCCAGTGAACGTCAAAAGCATTACAGGAGATCTCTATTGTCTAGTAGTTACAGATGATTATTCAAGATTTTCATGGGTATTATTTCTGAAGTGAAAAGATGAGACGTCTGATCATTTGATGACGCTTTTCAAGAAAATGGAAAACTTGTACCAAACACGCATTAGAAGAATCAGAAGTGACAATGGTACTGAGTTTAAGAATATAAAGATGGAAGAGTATTGCGATGAAAGAGGTATATTGCATGAATTTAGTGCTCCTTACACTCCACAGCAGAATGGAGTAGCTGAAAGAAAGAATAGGACACTAATTGAAACGGCTAGGACGATGCTTGCTGATTCAAAGCTACCAGTCAATTTTTGGGCAGAAGCAGTATCCGCCGCATGCTATACGCTCAACCGAGTTCTCACTGTGAAGAAATTTAACAAGACGTGTTTTGAGTTGATCAATATCCACAAGCCGAAACTGAAGTATTTAGAACCGTTTGGGTCTCCCTGCACAGTTCTAGAGCCTTTTGGAAAATTTGGTCCAAAGAGCATCGAAGGGATATTTGTGGGATACTCAAGCCCTCAAAAACGAGTCTTTGTTCCAAGCTTGAAGCGGATTATTGAAGCACACAATGTTGAGTGTCAAGGTTACACAATGCCACCACAGAATCCAGATTTCTCATGGCGTTTTAATTACGATAAATTGTGGGATTCGTTTGACATGGAAGAAGAAGAAGAACAAGATTTCTTTGACGAGTTGGATATTCTGAGAGAGTATGAGTCTTCGCAGGAAAGGTTCCCAGCTGAGTATTCAAATCGATCACGACAAACTTCAAATGACCATGAAGCAGGTCCAAGCAATGCTGGAGAACATGATGATATTCAACAAAATGAAGTTGCTCATGATAATCAGACGACAGTCAATGATAATCAAGAATCTGAGAACATGCCAGTATTTGATCGTGGTGATTCAGATTCTGAGGGGGAGCAAATTCAGATTTCAAGTCAAACAAACACAGTTAATGAAGAAGGTGCAAATCAAAATAGTACTAATCTGGAAGGCGAGGTAGATGTTTCAGGCGAGGTGATGCCAAGAACTCTTTCATACCATCCAGAGGAGCTGATCATTGGAGAATTGCAATCAGGCGTTCGCACTAGACGTCAAATTGACCAAGGCCTTACTTGTTTTTATTCTACAGTAGCACCTTTACAAACTGAGTTTTCACTTAGTTGTTTTATTTCGCAGATCGAACCGCGTACATATCAAGAGGCGCTAACTGAAGATTCTTGGGTCAATGCTATGCAAGAAGAGTTGAGTCAGTTTGAGAAGTTAGGAGTGTGGAAGTTAGTAAACTTGCCTGATGGTCAGAGGAAGATAAACACCAAGTGGGTGTTCAAGTGCAAAAGAGACGATAGAGGAGTTGTTGTTCGTAACAAAGCTCGACTCGTAGTCCAGGGTTTCAGTCATCAAGAGGGGATAGATTTCACTGAAGTGTATGCTCTGGTTGCTAGACTAGAAGCGATCAGAATCTTCCTAGCATTTGCATCTTGGAAAAATTTCAAAGTTTATCAGTTAGATGTTAAATCGGCGTTTCTCTATGGGAAGGTAAAAGAGGAGGTATATGTCGGACAGCCACCGGGCTTCACCGATCCAATCCACAAAGACAAGGTCTACTTGCTAGACAAAGCGCTGTATGGTTTACACCAGGCCCCGAGAGCTTGGTACGAGACATTGTCTCAACACCTGCTAGCCAACAGCTTCATTCGTGGAAAAGTGGATGCCACTCTCTTCACCAAAGAGGTCAACGGACATCTTCTGATAGTTCAGATATACGTGGACGACATCATATTTGGGTCAACAAATGAGAATTTGTGCAAAGATTTTGAACAAGTTATGAAGCAGAAATTCGAAATGTCATCGATGGGTGAGATGAAATTCTTTTTGGGACTACAGGTTGATCAACTGCCTAAGGGAATTTTCATACATCAAACGAAGTACGTTCATGATATCTTGGAGAAATTCGGGATGTCAAGTTCTACTCCAGCTTCCACCCCATTAGCAACGAATCATGGGATAAACCTTGATCTCATCGGAGAGAAGGTAGATGAAACGATGTATCGTTCCATGATTGGATCGCTGATGTATTTGACAGCTTCAAGACCCGATATTATGTATCCAACCTGCCTAGCAGCAAGATTTCAATCTAATCCAAGAGCTTCGCACATGGTTATTGTTAAAAGGATATTACGCTACCTTAAAGGAACTCCATCGTTGGGGTTGTGGTATCCAAAAGATGGCGAATTTATGCTCGAAGGTTATTCCGATTCAGATTTCGGATACTGCAAAGTTAACGCTAAATCAACAACAGCGGGGTGCCAGTTCTTTGGATCACGTTTGGTTACCTGGCAATGCAAGAAGCAAACCTCTGTGGCTTTATCCACATGTGAAGCGGAGTATGTATCTGCTAGCAGCTGCTGCTCTCAGATCTTGTGGATCCAGCAACAGATGCGCGACTACGGTTTGCAATTTCTAAACACCCATATCTTTGTTGATAATGAGGCAGCGATTAACATTACTAAAAATCCAGTTCATCACGCTAAAGCGAAACATATAGAAATTCGTCATCACTTCATCCGAGATTGTTTCGAGAAGAAGTTGATACGAATTGAGAAAATCCACACTGACGAACAAAAATCTGATTTACATACCAAAGCATTTGACAAAACTCGTTTTCAATATTTGCTAAAATTGAACGGTATGAAGCTTTTATCGGTGTTGGAAGAGATTCTTGGTGTTGATGAAGGTACCAATGTAGATGATGATGTTGAGAAGCAATCTGCAATGGTTTGTCGCTTTTTTTAATTGTTTTGGTATTTAGGGGGAGAGTATAGGGTAATATTTTCAGAAAAATACAAAAACAGTAAAAAATTTCAAAAATCCAAAAACATGAGATATTTTCAAAATCCAAAAACAATAGAAAATGGAAAAGAGCTTGTGTAAAAAGGGAAAATGATAAGACATCGTCTTGACAGTTACGGTATGCTAAAGATATGTAAAGTTTAAAAGGTTAAACAGTCTCACTGATGATGTGCCGATAGGTTTTTGCACATTTAGTAGGTTTGTTCGGGATATAAACCTAATTCCTTACTTGCTTATTTCGTGGGGAACACTACTTGGATATATAGGTAACCCCTGAAATCTCGTTTGAAAGATCCTTTTTTCTGAGATACTAGGTCTTTATACTCAGTGATATCTGGGGTTTTATTCCAGGACTTCTGATAATGCGGAAGCAATGACCTAGTCCTCGAATAATACTTTCTGCATTGCTTGAAATAGAGCACCACCCTCAGCTAAAAAATGATAAAACATTGAAAAATGCTAATCATGGCTGTCGTAAAAAAGATCCTCTAAAGGGGACACACCAAAGTCGAAGCCGTCATCTCTCTGCTGAACGGAAGTTCTGACCTGAGCTCTCACGGTTCTTCACAATTTAACCCCTTACAGTTATCATTTGTGGTATACTCACCTGTAAGACTGAATATTGGGATTTGGATACGGGAGTATATTCAAGAGGTGGGACACACGTATAAGTTTAAGTCCTTAATTCACTTAATCCTTATCCTGGACAGATTGAAAATTGTGTGAGAATTTAAGGGGATCAGTATATCGACAATCTAAGTGAATTGTTTAATTCTGAGTATGAAATTAAAGCTTAACGGTACTTGTGACTTGTCGAATAGCTGATATGATTCCCTAACACGCTCATCAAAAATATGTTTGTAAATAGTTTACTTTCACTGTATTTTAATTCTGTATTTCATTTCTAGTTAGAAACTTTATTAAAAATCCAAAAAGATTTTACATTTCTGCTTTATTTTTTGACAAACCAAAGTGGAAAGCTGATCTTCAGATTCGATTTGAATCAGATGCAGGAAGTTACTGGACTGGAGGATGAGTCGTGAGCTTAACATGATAAGTTTGTGAAAGTTGAAAAGTTATAGCAAGTTCATTAATTTTAAACTTGTAAATTTTCAGAAAATGTTTGAACTAAAAGTCAGTGTGAATTGTCTTAGATCAACCAAGGTCATTAAGTTGGACTTGGTAGATAAATTGAGTAATCAGGGTCATTAATTTGGACCTGAATACTTAAGTGGATTTCTAATTCTGACAAGATCATTGAATGAGATGAATGGTAAGTTTAGATTGAAACTGTTATTGTTATATATCTTATATTTGGGTAGAGATTGTACAGGAAACAGGAATTAAGTTCCCCATGGCAGAGAATATGTCAAAGTTTGAACCAGAATTCAAGTCCAGCTGATCGAGAGGGGGAGTCTGCGAAAGGTGGAGTCAGAATTCTGGATCAACATTCAAAGGGGAGATTGAAGATTAAAGTTTGAAGATAGAAGATTGAAGGGAGCTTTTACTATGTCAAGACAATTTGGAAAGAGACAAAGACTAAAGACTCGATGCCGAAGACTTCGTCAACATCCAAGGGGGAGTCTGTTGGTGCATCTAGTGTCTGTTAACTTCGTCTTAATCAAGTCTTATGTCTAGATAGGATAAAAGAGCACACTACAGGGTAGAAATTAGGGTTTTACATGTTTAAGTGGGTGATTCCGCTTGAAAGTGTCATTGTGCAGTTCAAGAGAAATCAGCTCCATTATAAATAGGTGTGTGCTGTTGTCATTTGGAGCAGAATCTGGTCATTAGTTCTGAGTCGAAGTGCTGTCCGTTTGTCATTTGAATTGTAAAAAGCTCAGGAAATCAGTAATAGAAGAAGATTAGAAAGGAACAAGCTGTGTTGACATCTTTTACATTGATTCCGCCTTTGTACTTGATGATGAACTACTCATACTGACTGTTTAGGGTCACCGAACGATCCTACAGTATCTTTCCTCGAACTTTCAGACTTTCGCTTTTGCGAATCCCCAGATATAGGCTCGGAATGCGGAATTATTTGAATGGTCGATCCGCTTTGACGGCCCAACATCACGCATACCGTTGCCACGTCATTGCATAGGGTACCAGTAAATGATCTTGGGTTACAACCCTGGAGTGTTTTATGTGTACATCTAGGTACTGTTCACAAGGTTAATGAAAATCAGGAATACGCTCCGATTATATCATAACTCAGGAACTACTAAAACTTTCTAATCATTATATCACCTGAAGGGTTTCCGATCTGTGTCCCATCAAAACCATGCCCATGAGCATCACGTCCACGTTCCTGGCCATTATTCTGGTTAGCATCGTGCTATTCCATGGCAGTATTAACGTGTTGGGCTATGAGTTGTGCCAACTCTTACGGGGTAAAAGGTAGTCCAGAACCCTGTCTCACTTTTGGCGGCATTTCGTCGTTTCTATTATTTACAACAATAATAATCATATAAGACGATAACCAAAAATAATTCAATCATTAAATGGTAGTGGACCAAACATTGCGCATGTATAATATCCACATATTAATGAGAACAATTCTTAAACCAAAAGAAACCCATTTGATATTTATACCAGAAATTTAAAAAGCTTGTTTTTAGTACTAAGACTAATCAAAATTCGGCGTGTCTACATCAACACCCGCAACAAGCCTATATGAAATTTCCTCCTAAATATCTGAAAATTTGGCATGCAAGCCATAAACAGGGTTCATCAATTGAGACATACAAAACTAACAACAGAAACAACCAACAACTAACACTTCAATCTCTGGAAGTCCAACATCTTCCTAACAAGCTCTTCTAGATCATCATAACAGTCCATCTGTCCCTCTGAGTCCTTAATCGTCTCCATGCCTCCGCGTAACGTGGCAAACTGACGATCACAATGAGAGCGATTGACCCAGATCTCCTTCTTCTTCTTCTTCTTCTTCAAAGCAGACGTCGTCTCAGCTCTCGAAGTCGATGCGATCTCTCTAATGGGTCGAGTCCTCTTCCTACGACGAGCGAAAGAATCTCAAGTGTAGACTTGACAGTATCAGTGCGCAAGACTACTAATGGCTCTATAGGCCGAGACGTGACATATCGTAACCTTACAAAGTAAGTGTGTGATCAATATGAATAGTAACACACAAGGCCCAAATAAACAGAAAATCACGTATGCACATAACACATAAGGGTTTTCATACATGATAAAATTTTCCTATGTTTATTTAAAAAATATCTTGGCTTCGAGAATTTTGGAATTTAAATCTCAAAATTCTCCGGTTGAAGTCTAGTGTTTTCCTCCGAAAACATCTAGTTCGCTAACAAGCAATGGCTCTGATACCGACTTCTGTCACACCCTAAAAACGTCGCAGCGGAATATAAAACGTAGTGGTGACGAAAGCTGGTGTCCATTTCTATCTTGATGTTTGATGCATTATAGTGTTAGACAATTTACCTTATTTAAAACGTAGATTTTAGTCTTAATGTTCCAAAACACGACAGACATAGCCATGACATAATAAATTGTCTTTGACCCTCACTGATCTTATTACATTGTCCCATAAAGTTTAAAAGTCAGTCCAACATTTTAAGTAACAAAACATGCATCAGCAAACACAAGATACGCCATAATTCCCGAAGCCGAACTCAAGTACCTGTAGAACACGTTAAAAATCAAGTGTCAACACAAAGGAAGGTGAGTTCACATATTCATATACAAATAATATTATTCCAAGGAAAACTTTCTGATTAGGTGTTTATTTGAAAACATCCATATAATTTTTAGAAAGTCCATTTTACTTCCTTAATAAAATCCATGGGCCTTCCGTCGGTTCATCGATCCGACAACAGCATTGTTGCCCAGGTTTTGTATATTAAATTATTGCGTCAATTTTCAGACTAGTATGTTAGCTAGACAATACGAACTATATATTAACCATGCAGGGATAATCAAAGCTAGACAATAAACAGAATATCAATTCGTCGTTTGACTTGACACGGAGCGACCGGTCACGACGGGGTTGTCAACCCCATAGATCTACCAATAATTCCTCGCGTGCAATACTTAAATGATTAAACGACAACATGGGCACAGGGTCCTCTTGAAGGACAATATGATGTCTGCCTCACGTACAATATATATATCCTACTAATATGACAATTTAATACACAATGTTGTACGAATCCCCTGAATCTACATCATTCGAGACCCAGGCCGGCATCCGTCCCAACTATACGGTCATGTTTCGCCTAGGAAATACCGTATCATCCCAATGTCCAACATTTATTCATCAAAACGTTTTTACTTCGAAACGTATGACTTATCAAATTTCATATATTTTCATCGAAAATATATATATTTTATATTAAAATGTATGTTCTATTTCAAAAACATTATTAAACCCTTTTTATTTACGTGTTCTACCCCCAAAATATATACAAAGCAGTAAAAATAGGGGTTTAGTGACACTCACCTTTGGGTGCGTATTTTTATATAGCGCAATCCAAGAGATTGATTTCTACACATCCTATTATATAAGTAGGAACGATTTTTAAATCAATATACATACATTACAAAATCCTAAGTTTCTATGTTTCTTAGAATTATCACATAACTTTAAGATTATCTCGAAAAGTTGTTATTTTTGGATTATGTTAGCACGTTAATATATATACATGAGTCCATATATATATATGATTTTGCAACTTGAACGATTTTATTGGTGACCATTATTGTGTAAATCCGTTAACTCTCCCGTTTATACGCGATATATCTACGTTTGCGCATCGTAATATATATATATACATAAACGTTTATATAATTTAACACCGAGACATGCGAAATCTTGTTAACTTATTTATTTTGTCATTTTTAAAGAAAATATTCATAAAACATCTCATAAGTACCAAATTTCATGCTCGACAAACAAGTTACACATTTAACGCGTTTTTCACCGTTTCTACCGCACAAAACGTACAAGTATACATGCATAATCCAAATATTTAAAATCATGTTAAAACTTAACATATTTTCACATTCTCATGTTTAAATCACATAACACATTTTAACACATAAGGTTCACCCAAAATTTTACCTATACTAGTGTATATTGAAAAATGCGTATTTTAGCGATTCGGTAACGGTTTCGGGCGTCGGAAGTCACGTATGACCAACCAAACACCAAGTAAACCTAAAATTAGTTAAAATACTTATTTTTAAACTAAAAATATTATTTTATTTACTGATCTAAATCATTTTTATAAAAATCACTCGAAAAGCCGATTTTCGACCGTTTTAACGCATAGTTTTGCGTTAAACGTTACTATAATCATCCCAACTCGAAACGACTTGATATTTTAACACAATACATGTTATTTACTGATTAAAATAGTGGTTATAATCTTAGTGTAGTTTTTGTGTAAGTCACATAAATCATGCGATTTCACGTATTTTACAACACATAAAGCACCAAGTACAACATGCAAAGCTAGCAAACTTTATGACAAAGTTTTATACCATTTTAACACTTCAAGTATTCATATTTTTAGTGTTTAGATTGTCACACCCCGACCGCGTAAAACAACAAACCGCGGCGGAAACGTCGGGGAGTGATGCGACAGAATTATTGTTTCAACAACCATGGTAATTAAAGTTTTGTATTATTAGAATTAAAGTTTACATTGTCTTGGAATTTAAATAAAACATAACATAATAATTATCTTTAAAGTCACTAAGGCCCAAGTCCGCCTTAGTGTAGCACAAACATCATCATGCATTAGCACCTGAAACACATGTAAAAATAGGTACGTCAGCATAAAAATGCCTGTGAGATACATAGATTTTGTTTATGCAGATTCATGACTTGTAGTTAAAAGAAGTGTTTAAAAAAAATGTAGCCATGAAACTTGTAAAATGTTTTCCTTTATAAAATCATGTGAAAATCGATATGAAAATCAAATGATAAAGAAAGGATAATGCATGGTTAAACGAATAACCAAGTAAAAGTGAATTTGTATAACATATGAAATTTGTAAAACAATGTCATGTTCTTGTAAAAATGTTTCATGTTTCTGTCCAAGTGGTTTAGATAACGCAACAATGTGTAATACAATAAAAGCACTTATATATAGGAAGTACCAGTGGTGTATCCACCTTGCTTTTATCATATAACACGTAGCACCGTTACATAAGTCACTTATCAATTACCAATAAAAAATGTCTTGTTCAATGTCAAAATGTTTATGTGTAAACCATGTTCAATGTCATGTGTGAAATGTATCATGTATAACCAAATGTAATGCATAGCAAGTAGTAAATATCTACTCAAACTATGTGATAATATCAATATGAAACAAATGTCATGTACGGTGAATAAAAAGAATTTACTCAACCCCGTAGGAAAATGTACAAAACAATGTTTTTGAGTAAACCTAAGTTTAAATCAAATGTCATGTTTTGCAGAAAAACAATGCTTTATGATTACTAACATTTATGCAGTAATGTTAATACATTCAAGCCTTGCGACTGTGACGACAAACCTTTAAACAAATTAAAGGTTTATCTAAGTTATGTATATCGGATTCTGTCATTCCCAACTTCCAAACAAACTTAGGAAGTTGGAAACGGAATTTGTCAAGTCCTATGGTACCATTACATACTACCGAGCGGCGTAGCTAATGTTAATGAATGTATTATTGTCCCGATTAAACACACCAAATGTCATAACCAATGTAGCATGTGAAAACCATGTACTAGGTATGCTAAGTAAACACACCTAGTAGAAATGTTCATGTAAAACAATTGTGCTAGCATGCTCAGTAAACATACATAGCAGAAATGTCATGTAAAACAATGTGTCCATATGCTAAGTAAACATATGCAACAAATGTCTAGGAAATCAATGTGCTAGCATGCCTAACATACATAGCAAAACACAATTGAAATCATGTACTATATGTGTACTAGGTGAAACTAGCATGTTTATGTCATAAAAGCATGAAAAACATGAAAGTAACACGTATGTACATGTGTATCACCCCAAAGTATTTGAAAGCGGTAAAAGAGGGGAACTATATACTCACTTGGGATTGCTTATTAGTATTGAGAATAAGACCAAATTAAGCTCCAAGTATCACGGAATCAACAAGGCACCGAGTATAGGTAACTATGTTAATAAACGGATCCTAAATCGGGAGATAGGATAGAATGAGGTTCTATAAATCAAATGAGTATTTGAACTCATATGGCATGATTTAATAGACCTTACATTCTGATTGGAAAGTCTACCTAAGTGCTTTTGACCTGTTTCGACCCGTTATGGTAGTTTAAGCCATTATAACGCGTCGTTTGCGTAAAACTATGTTCGGATGGTTAACTATGTGCTATGTCAAGTCTTATATGCCCAATTATCCCTAAACATGTTACTAAATCAGATTACATGTCAAAAATACGTTCACATACGCAAAATACGGATTTATGCTTCAAAAGGGCGTTTTGGTCATTTCCTATGGGCATACAAGCTACTTAACAAATAACTAACCAATCCTATGTAATCATAAGGTATAACCTCAGAGGTTATTCCCTATGCAACTATGATCACTAATCAAGCTTAGTCGGATCCTAATGATCGACCAAACGGGTCAGGTTCGAAAGTCTAAGCGGTTGTCTAGACCGCTTAACTTACGACCCTAAACAAGCACTAAACTAATAGTGACGAGTTAAACATGTCAAAACATGTTTAACTAACTTATAAAACTGATTTGGTATCAAAACAAAGTGTTTTGATACCTAGAAGTAGTTCTGTTGCAAAATGCGTGCTAAAACGCATTTTGACCGAAACTTTGACTCGTCACTACACCTAGTCAATGTGGTAATCAGTAGGTATAATTGCTAAGGATTATAACCATCGTGATTACAATCACGTTGCAAAGTTCAATTGAACTTTGACTTGACCAATTGATGGTCAAAACCGAAAGTCAAACTGTTGGCCAAACTGTTTGACTTTCTGCACTAACATAAAGAACAAGCATGAAAGAATACTCACAAGAGTCCAATGCTTGAAGAAAGAAGACAAGAAAACCAAAGAGGAAGTATCCAACACTTGTGGTAGCTCCAAATCAGATTAGAGAAGAGATTGAGAGGAAATAAGCAATTGAAACAAGTGATGGTGTTGGCTATTTATACAATAGCATGATGAACAAGATCAAGACACTTGTTTGTGTGGCCAAGAAGCAAGAAATCGTAGCCATACATGTGTTTAGTGACAGGTAACATGCTTGGGAAGGTGTTAACTTGGTCCCCAAACAAGAAAAATTGCATACAAGGGCCTGGTCTTGCAAAACAGCAGCTGAAACTGATTTTCTGTCACTGGGGGTTTTCAGGCGGCCCGCGTAAAGGTGAGGGAGGGTCTTACGCGGCCCGTGTGACGTCAGCAGATCAGCAGAACTTTCAGCTTTTACAAGTTCAGTCCCTGCAATGTGTTTAAGCTCATTTCAGGCACTTTTGACCCTCGTTAAGCCATTTTCAAGGCTCTACAAGGTCAATAAAGTTTAGAGGAATCAAAATGTGCTCGGAAAACTCTCGGATGTCGGCTCGTTTGGTCGTACGGTCGCGTTATTCGTCAAATTACGACGAAACTCAAACGGACACGAAAACGATCCAAATTAAGCGACGAATGGTATTTTTGCATGCCGATCACTAAAATAAAAATATTTTTGTGTCTACAAAAATTTTGGGTGTCCAGATGTGGCCAGAACGTAAGATATGCGCGAAAATGCAAACTTACGTCGTTTTTGACACTTTTAGTCCATGTAAGATCAAATAAGCATGTTTTCGCACACCGAACCACTCAAAGCTTATTTCTAATCTATGTTTAGGTTATTTATGGTATGTTTAGCTTGTGATCAAGTTCTGGACTGCACGTTGCCTTACGAAACGGCAGACTTTTGCAGTTTGACGCAAATAGTCCCTGTGAGAGAATAAACTTGTTTTTGCCATACCAAAGCCTTCAAAACTTATTTCTAAGTTATGTAAAGGTTATTTAAGGTATGTTAAGCTTATGTTGCTATTCCAGAGTGTTTGGCGCGTTAAACTGATTACGTTTACGCATCAATTTGCGTATAACTTCCCAGAAAGCGATATAGAGTTCAAAATCGATCAAAAACCAAAACGTGCATAATATCAAACATAAATAACAAACATTGGGATCAAAACACATTGTTTTATTAATATTCGATTGTTCAGAGTCTGTAAAATGATTACACAAGCAAAGATGTCACATAGATTCTGATTAAAATTTATTTGTATAAAATCATAACTTAATCATCATTTCATGACCATATCCAACATGCATGCTCAAGTACAAACATCTAATGCACCCATATCATGTCAAAATCAACTTGCATGAAGTTAATGCATCTACATATTTATTTAACTTATGTTTTAAATATTCAAAGACATCTTCATCACATCATCATCATGTTAACATAAATGCAAGATTCACTCTATTCATGAACATATGATAAAATTTCCCACATGCATGTATACACACATATACATACACGACATACACACACACATGTGCATACAAAAATCTAAAACTTCACTTTTCATAACATTATTTTATCATAGAATTTCCTACAACATCAACCTTTAATCATGCATGCATCAAATTTTGCATATATCACATCATAAAAATCAAGAATCATCAAAAATCCAATCTCTAATCCATACACTTTAACATTTTCGGCCATATTAACATACACACAAGTTCCATTTTAAATTTTGTATAAAAACCCATTTGTTTAGAATTTTAAGTTTGTGAATCATTCCAAGATTTAAGAGAAACCTTCCAACATCATGAACATCACCAAGAATCAAGAATATGTTTTAAAAATAAATTTTATACCTTCAAGATTCAAGTGGGTTTTTGACATGATTTTTATTGTTTTAAAGCTTGTTTCACCAAGAAAGCACCTTTGGATCATCAAAATAGCTTGGAAACACCTTGGATTTAAGTTGATTCTTACAAGAACATCAAAATTTCGAAATCATGGAGGTGAGAAAGGGGGTATTCGGCTGATTTTAGGAGAGAGAGAGAGAGAGTCTTTGAGTGTTTTAAAGACATAATTCTTGAAATGGTGGAAGATATTGGGAGTTTTGAGGAAAGTGTCATCATGCACCTCCATTTAGACCAATAGGAGCATGAGAGAGAGAGAAAAGGATGTGCATGGCTGCCAACCAGCCCTTCTCTCTCTTACACACACATTTAATCGCATATATATACATATATTTACATATTCTAAACTAAAAACTGGCATTTAACCGGTTACCGGGTATTTTATCTAGCGTTTTAACCCGTTTTAACGCGTCTTAAATTATTTTTAACATTCTATAAAAATAAACTCACCAAAATATTACTGAACAGTATTATGCTTGCCTGGACTGGCTACGTTGCCGTTATTTGGCAGTATGCGCGCTGTGCTGCGCGGTCCGCGCTTAAAATAGTAAAAATAGGGATTTATGCGTTTTTATTTATTTTTATCATTCTAAAGTAATAAACTCATCAAATTATTACTAAAATGATTATATGTTGCCTTGACAGGCTGTGTTGACAGTATTTTGTCGGTACACACGCTGCATGACGTGGTACGCGCTTAAACTCGAAAAATAGAGTTTCTTAGCGTTTTCATTTATTTTTCCTCACGAATATGATTAAAATTACTATTCTAATCATAACAGACTATTTTTAGGATTTTAACACTGATCGGATGGTCATCGACGTTTCGCATTTTAACCGTTACGCAATAAGCGTTTATCTTATTGTTGCCAACATAATTTTAACCAAAGTTTAACTTTACCCACTCATTAAATTCCACATATAAACATCATAATTAGTCAAATACAGCCTTTTACCTATTCACAACACGTGTTACAATTGTACGGTACGGCCTGAAAAGCCGGGTGTCACAGTCTCCCCCTATTTAGGAAATTTCGTCCCGAAATTTTTTCTTGACAGGTTTTGCTTTCGCACTAAATAAGAATAAAAAAAACGAATCTAATGAATATAGTCTTATAGTTTCTGCGAGAAACTTGGATTCTTATGAAGAGTCCTCGTAGACCTATATTACATACATTCTCGATTCCTCTACTCACGTCTCAACGCTCTCCATCCTCTCCAGGGTCCAACATTCACAAGCTCTTAATCAAGAAGATTCAAATCAAAGTTCTACCATTTCGGGTTTATCATACGTATATTTACATATACATTACTCTAAACCTGAAGTAGTCCGAGTTCACACATGATTAATTCAACTCGAGATGGGCTCTCGAACGAATCAAATCTCATAAACTCATTTCCTCTTCTTCTTGCATTCATTTCAGGTATCCACCAGTTACACAACCTATAAATCACAGATACTACTAGAATGCTGAAACCGCATCTCCGGTTAGTAACATAACTCTTCTAGCTATACGCACTGCTTCTACGATGCTTCAATAAACCTCCATTTATCTCCCAAATAATCTTTACAAAGAGCAAAATCAGTGTATTATCCATTATACACTTCTTCGACTGCATCCAAATAGTACATTATTTAGACCACTCAATTCTGATGGTAGCTTGAGCCCATATGCGATTGATCCATCTCAAGATGGGCTCTCGAAAGGACCAAGTCAATGTGGCTCAGCTTTTCTTTCCTATGCTAAACCTAATAGCATCTCTCTCAATATAACTCCTTTATTAGAACCAAATCTTCAATCTAGATTTGCAATAGTTTCCTTCAATTGTCCATGTAATTCTTCTGTTGATCAATTGGCGACCTTTAACCTTCCCTCGATCTAGGCAAATCCTGTCGCTGGTTTCCTAGATAAACTAAGGTCTGGTTAATTGTCCTTTGTCACGTTAGCTCCACGAAGTGATGATCAATGCTTCCATCCATGCAGAGCTTCAAACTGAGCAACCTAAATACTAGCGTGTTAATTATTATCGTAAGATAACTATGCCGAGGGCATGTGAGTATCTTAACTTCCTTCAGAGTCCATCATACACGCTCCCAGCTTTTCTTTCAAGGGTCCGAAAAGCTTCCTACTATCTTGCTGTCCAATCAATTTCCCTTTTCTTTTTGGGGTTATTAGTGTCGAAGGCTGCACTAATTTAGGGAAATTCTTAATAAATCTCCGGCAGCATCTAGCTAGTCTCATGAATCATCATACTCCCAACGGGGTCTTTGGCACTCCTCATCTTTCACTAACTCCATAGTTAGCTTCAAACGTTACTCATGATTCTCCTTGGTTCGCACATAGGCAAGTACGTCGTCAATGAGTATTATCACGAATTTATCCGATTAGGGTTCCCATACCCTGTTCATGAGATTCATGATTATAATTGGCGCATTAATTTAGTCAAAAAGGCATGACTAATAACTCGTAATGGCCATATCACGTTTGAAAAGCAGTCTTCAGCATATCTTTGTCAGCAACCTTCAACTGATAATATCCTAATCGTAGATTGATCTTCGTGTAGCAGCTGGATCCCGGTAGATTGATCGATCAAATCGTCAATCCTCGGTAAAAGGTACCGATTCTTGATGGTCAACTTGTTCAGCTCTCTGAAATCCTATCACATCCTGAAGGATCTATCCTTCTTCCTCTTCAACAAAACAGATGCATCTCAAACGAAAAGCTTGATCGAATGAAACCCTTGTCTAATAGCTCTTGAGGCTGATTCAACAGTTCCTTCCTCCTAAACGGTACTTAATCTACAAGGAGATTGTGCCAATGGGTGCAGCACCGGGTGCCAGATCGATTCGGAATTCGATCCGTCTCGCAGGGGGAAATCCAGATAAGTCTTTTTAGGAAAACTTCTGGATAATTGCGAATAATAGGAATCTCTTTGATATTCCTACATTCGGCTTTCGTATCCACCACGTTAACTAAGAAAGCAGGATAGCCCCTTTTTGCAACCACCTGAGCATCTTCACCAAACTGACAACTCTCAACCATCAACACTCGACACTCGAAACTCGACACTCGACTTGGTCGGTCTTCATGAACAACTACTTCCTCTCTACCATCATCAGGACGAGATATCCTAGCTAGCTTCTTCCAGCGATAGTCCCCACTTCACTCTCGGATAATCAATCCATCCTCACATCTACGTCAAAGCTTCCCAACTCCACTAACTATAATCACCTAACTAAATACTACAACCGCAAGCGACCTCACTATTTTCCATCAACTTACCAATTGCTAGTTCTATCGGGCACTTTATACTCAGCTTACTTGTAGGTGAACGCAAAAATGGTTCAAAGTTTTTCGAAACAATACTCAAGTCAGCTTTGGTATTAAAAGTATGAACATAGATTGGTTTTTGATTCAAAACATACCGGTAACGACAGCATGATCGTCTCGTGCCTTCCCAGCGTTTAGCTCGAACGCTCTACCCCTGGTATCCTGACCCTTCATTTTCATACAACCTTTCTCGAAATGTCCTTGCTCACCACACTCGTAGCATCCTTTGAGCGTAACTCCATCCAATGTACTCTTGGCATAGCACTCACGAGTCATATATCTAGTCCGACCACATCTTGCGCACTTTCTCCACTTATCCTCGAGAGTCTTCCTCTCAAGACCACTCCTGCCATCCCTGGCATTATCCTTTCCCGACTCTCTAGGCTTAGCAACACACGTTTCTCCAATCTGCGTTCCTCAGCATGTTTCTCATCGGTATCTTCCCTCGAACTTTCAGAATTTCGCTTTTGCGAATCCCCAGATCTAGGCTCGGAATGTGGAATTATTTGAATGGTCGATCCCCTGTGACAGCCCGACATCACGCATACCGTTGCCACGTCATTGCATAGGGTACCAGTAAATGATCTTGGGTTACAACCCTGGAGTGTTTTGTGTGTACATCTAGGTACTGTTCACAAGGTTAATGAAAATCAGGAAAACGCTCCAATTATATCATAACTCAGGAACTACTAAAACTTTCCGATCATTATATCACCTGAAGGGTTTCCGATCTGTGTCCCATCAAAACCATGCCCATGAGCATCACGTCCACGTTCCTGGCCATGATTCTGGTTAGCATTGCGCTATTCCATGGCAGTATTAACGTGTTGGGCTATGAGTTATGCCAACTCTTCCGGGGTAATAGGTAGTCCAGAACCCTGTCTCACTTTTGGCGGCATTTCGTCGTTTCTATTATTTACAACAATAATAATCACATAAGACGATAACCAAAAATAATTCAATCATTAAATGGTAGTGGACCAAACATTGCGCATGTATAATATCCACATATTAATTAGAACAATTCTTAAACCAAAAGAAACCCATTTGATATTTATACCAGAAATTTAAAAAGCTTGTTTTTAGTACTAAGACTAATCAAAATTCGGCGTGTCTACATCAACACCCGCAACGAGCCTATATGAAATTTCCTCCTAAATATCTGAAAATTTGGCATGCAAGCCATAAACAGGGTTCATCAATTGAGACATACATAACTAACAACTGAAACAACCAACAACTAACACTTCAATATCTGGAAGTCCAACATCTTCCTAACAAGCTCTTCTAGCTCATCATAACAGTCCATCTGTCCCTCTGAGTCCTTAATCGTCTCCATGCCTCCGCGTAACGTGGCAAACTGACGATCACAGTGTCACACCCCGACAACGTAAAACAACAAATCGTGGCGGAAACGTCGGGGAGTGTTGTAACAGAATCATTGTTTCATAACACATGGAAATTTGAAATTTTGTTTTATTGATTAAAAGTAGTTACAGTGTCTTAACAAACCAAGAAACATAACATAATTAACTAGTCTTGCGTCTTTTAATGTCACTAAGGCCCAAGTCCGCCTAAGTGTATCTTGATCAATCCTATGCATCATTTCCTGAAACACATGTGAAAATAGGTACGTCAGCATAAAAATGCCTGTGAGATACATAGGTTTTATTGATTTAGGATTCATGACTTCCAAGTTTATAAGAAAGTGTTTATCAAAAGTAGTCATTGTTTTGGTAAAAAATCACCGAAGCAATTAAGTGATCAAATTAGTTAAGTGAGGTAGTGTGCTAAGAAAGTGTGTTGAAAATTTGCTGATTAAGTTGTTTGCAAAAACAGTTTCCAGGATACGGCTCAGGATATTGAGCTGTATCTACGATCAAACTATGAGCAAAAAGTAAAGGGGGTGACACGAGATATACGAGGAAAGACCTTAATCAATCTGGATCGCCGGCACAAAACCTCGGGAGCTGACAATCGCAGCTGCCTTGTTCTTCTTATTGCTTTAAACGTTAGGATACAGTGCAGGATATTGATCAGATCACTAAGTGTTACAGTGCTTTTTGTGAGACTGAAAGTTACGAGAGAGAAAAGTGTTAGAAAGCAGTGAGTGTTGTTGTGTCCCATTCGATCTGATTTATCCACCTATTTATAGCTAGTAAACAAAAACAAAATCTCCTATAGGTATGGGATGCCTTCGAATATTCTTTAGTAGCCGTTGGAGACCAGGTAAAGCGGGTTCAACGTCCTTCTTTGAACAACTTAGAGCGAGTCTTCAGGAGAAGAGGTCCTCATGAACGTTGCAAGCTTGGACTCATATTCCTGCACATAATCCGTTAGTGATCCTCAGGATATCATCCAGGATGTTACCAATATCCTGAATGAGTATCCCGGGCATGAACATATATCATGAAACTAAGATATTACCCAGGATATGGGCTCAGAATTTCACCCATAACAATTGTCCCCAAAAATGTTACCGTTAGGTATCCTGATACTAACGGTTACATTTTTTCACGATAAACGAGGCAATTAAGAGATTAGACTCATGATGTGACCGCTTGTAACCGTGCAACCTATATTTACTCATTGCTCCCCTATATCTTCTCATGCTTATCCCCATTTAACCTTTACCGAAGAGAAAAAAGGTAAATACTTCCCGAAAGGGACGGTGTTCCGGCCATTTGATCGGGAAATCCGATCAGATATGGTTTCCGACGAGTGGTTATGCTTCAATGCTTTTCCTTTTACCTTAGGGTTATAATTTCCTTTCTCGGACTTTATCACCGAGTTCTTTAATGTTACCAAAATCTGCTTTAGTCAGACAATGCCAATGCTTTGGCGAGTCTTGTCTGTTCTTGATCAGATCAAGAATAACCACATCCCTGATCTTTCTGTCCATGACCTTCCTTTAGCATACCGGCTTAGATGTCATGGCTCTTTTCGATTTTTGTTTTATTCCACTTCCAGCGATCCACTGATTCTCCGAGCCACCAGGAACGAAGAGGAATGGAAATCCAAGTTCTTCTTTGTAAAAAGAGATTCAATCCCTGGTGGAGCGGATTATCCGGTGAAATGGTTGAAAAAGGGTAGGACCTAGGATTCTAGGATGATCCTGTCTTGTATCCTGATTTATATCTTAAGCTAATCAACTCTTTTATTGTCTTATACACAGCTGATTTTAGGAAGCTTGCACCTCCGCTAGCTGATTCACAGAAGAGAATTGACGCTATCAGACTCCTCCCAGAGGCTGAAAGAAGTTTTCACCCGTCTCCACCATCTCCAAGCCCTCTTTCCAGTGCAAACATGTCTGGTAATGATCCAGCACGATATCCTCCATACATGTTTTTAGTTGATATATTTAGGAAAGAATTTCACTCCCTATATGCAGGCTCCATCAAAGTTCCAATCCTCCTTGATCTTGACGAGCTCGACAGTTACCCCACTCCAGTTATTGTCAAGAAAGAGACTCCTGCCGCTACCAGCTCCAAGCTGCTCCCGGCTCCTAAGCCCAACACGAGGACTCGTGCTTCCACCGCAAAAAAGAGGAATGGTTCCGAAGTTAGTGCCCCAGGCTCTGAAGGGTTCTCCTATGAAGAACTCAGCTTTTCTGACTCCTTGGAGCCGATGACATCCTTCCTCAACAAGGTAATATCCTGCGACTATATCCTGCACATATATCCTGACAGGATATCCTGGTTAATATATTTTAACTCATACCTGAATTTTGATGTACAGGGCCTCCAACATCTGCTCCACCTTTACACCGATGCTTGCAGCACGAACGTGTTCCAAGAGGCCAGGATCAAACAGCTCGAGACCACTGTTGCCGACCAAGGGGCCATTGCCAAGGTGAAGACTCGACATTACGAGGACAAGCTGAAGAAGGTCACCCATGATGCTGAGATCAAACTGGCTACCGTCCAAATGGAGCATGAACAGGCCATGGTCTCTTTTCGGGAAGGGATCAAAGCCTTTGCCATCGTCTCTCTGCTACAAGCTCGCATTAAGATGGCTTATGAGGCCAAGGAGACAGGCCTTGAGTGCCCATCCTTGTCGATTGAATCCTGGGTGGCAAAGCTGAAGGAGCTTGGAGGCAAGGCTGTGCCATATCCTGCTGAAGCTGGTGAATCCTCTAAGTCAGCAGAGGTTGTGGACAAGGCTGGAGAAGAAAAGGATGTTGGGATGGATGCTGGTCAGGATGCTGCTCAGGATGCTGGGGATGAGAAGACGAAGAAGGCTGGTGAAGATGCTGCTGTGTGAGGGCATTTAAGTTGGTGATGATGGATATTGATGCCTAGGCCGGAGCCCACTTTTTTAAATTTGATCGTTGGTATGTAACCCCAAAACAATTTACTTTTTCTGCACTTTTCTTTTCCTGCATTTGAACAATATGATGGCCAAAGGTGGAGGGATCCTGAGTTTCAGGACGAAGCCCTTGGTCATCAATGTTAGTATGCTTTACTTTTGGACAATATAACAGTTGGAGATGGATGGGTCTCAGTTTGAGACAAAACCTTCAACTGTCAAGTACATATGGTATGGGACTAATCATGCTTTTGGTGGATGGACCTTGGTTTGAGGTGAAACCAAAAGCACAATTTTTGATATGTTAATAATATAACTTTCTTTTGGCTTTGTTTCTGTTGTTACTATTTTAGTGCATAAATCTTACTTATGAAAATAGTTTAGTTTGGACAATTTTGGGAACACATTGTAAGAATATCCTGAGAGATATCCTACTCAAGATACTGCCTCAAGTTATCCAAATAAAAAGGAGGGACCATACCAAATATTCCCAGAGAGTCAATTCCAATCTTCAATCACAGGGATGTCCCCAGTGCACACTTATAAGTTTGAATCCATCCTTTAAATTGTATAATGTATGTCCCCTGTGTTCAACATAGGAATGTAAACATAGTCATACTTTAGCTTTACTGAATAAATCCTGAATATCCTGGGGTAAACCCTTATTATCCTGGGATGAACCCTTAATATCTTGGGGATAAACCCTTAATATCCTGGGGATAAACCCTGATATCCTAGGGATAAACCCTGATTTTCATGCGCTACAGGCGGGAGTGTATAAACTCCAAGACTTAGAAAGGTGAAAACCTTTAAACCTTAGAGAGTATGAAAATACTCTTTCGTGAGAGAGGGTGATCAATCCTCATATACCTTGAGGATCCAGGATATAGCCAACAATAATGAAATTGTCAGCCACTTTTACATGGACTGGTCCCGCTATCTTGAACTATCACTGGATAACTTGCGCTCCAGGCGGGGTGTTTAAACCCAACTCGAGAGAAAGGTGAATACCTTTAAACATGTGAAGGGATCAGGATCCCTTAATCGTGAGAGAGGGGGCCAATCCTCTAATCTTTCGAGTTATTCTGGGTGTATATCCTGGAGTATATCCTGCAAAACAACCTTAAACTAAGGTGGGTGTTAGCTTGGCTAACACCCCTCCGATGCTTAAGTCAGTATTGGGTTCGAAAGAATAAATAAACTCAAATATATTGAAAAGAGATAGAATTCATACCATCTTGAGTTAGAAATTAAATTCTAAACTCACTTGAAATAGAGCTTTAGATGTATAGCATTCCAGGATCTTGGTAGCATATCCCCTTCCATATTCTTGAGTCGATATGCTCCTTTTCCTGCTTCTGATTCAATCTCATAGGGTCCTTCCCATTTTGGAGCTAATTTTCCATTGGCAGGATTAGTAGTATTCTGAAAAGCTTTTCTTAACACCCAATCCCCAACTTGAAACCTCCTAGTCCTTATATTCTTGTTGTATGCTCTGGATATCCTCTGTTGATATGCTGCCATCCTTAGCTTTGCTGCATCTCTTGTCTCATCCACAGTGTCTAATTCTTGGCACATAGCTTCAGGATTCTGCTCAGGATCCCGGAGGATAGATCTTGCCATAGGTATCACCATTTCTGTTGGGATCACTGCTTCTGCCCCAAATACTAAGGAGAATGGAGTTTGGCCAGTTGCATTTTTTATTGTTGTTCTATCAGCCCACAAAACAAAGGGTAGTTCTTCTGCCCATCTTCCTTTCTTATCTCCTAATCTCTTCTTCAAGTTGTTGACAATTATCTTGTTTGAGGATTCAGCTTGTCCGTTTGCTTGAGGATGTAACGGAGTAGACGTGATCATTTTGATTCCCCAACTCTTGCAAAAGTCAGTAGTCCTTTTGCTTATAAACTGGGATCCATTGTCACAAATGATTTCAGCTGGTACTCCAAATCTGGTCAGGATATTCCTCTTTATGAAGGATACTACTTCTTGGTCTCTAACATGAACAAATGCTTCAGCTTCAACCCACTTAGAGAAATAATCAGTCATTGCCAGCATAAAGACTTTTCCTCCTGGAGCTTTTGGTAATTTCCCTACTATGTCCATCCCCCATTTCATGAATGGCCAAGGGGAAGCTATAGGATATAGTGGTTCAGCTGGTTGATGTAGTATGTTACTGTGCCTTTGACATGCATCACATCTTTGAGCATATTCTGTAGCATCTTTCTTCATTGTCGGCCAATAGTATCCTGTTCTTAATACTTTTGAGAATAATGACCTGCCTCCAGTGTGGTTACCACAATCCCCTTCATGTATATCCTGAAGCACTTCCTTAGTTTCAGGATCCTCCAAGCACCTCAGGTATGGTCCTGCAAGAGATTTCTTGTACAAAACATTATTTATAATGGTGAATCGCGATACCTTCATCCTAAATGCTTTAGGATTTTCGTCTCTAGGGATGCGTCCTTCCTTGAGATATCTCATGATTGGAGCCATCCAGGATTCAATATCCTTCTCAGGATCAAGACCAAGTGTCACACCCCGACCACGTAAAACAACAAAGCGTGGCGGAAACGTCGGGGAGTGTTGTAACAGAATTATCGTTTCATAACCATGGATACAAAAAGAGTTTCGTTTTATTGATAATATTAAACATTAACATTGTCTTAACATAGAACAAACAAGTTTTATATCGTCTATCATAGTTATTTGTCACTAAGGCCTCGTCCAGATCCTATGTGACGCATGCATCCTAGAACTTCAATCAAGCAACAACACCTGAAACATATGTAAAAACAAAGTCAGCAAAGAAATGCTGGCGAGTACATAGGTTTTATAAGAGTATCGGAATCATGGCTTGTTTTCATATATTGCAATACCTCGAAAACCTTGTTTTTAAAAAGTGTATAATATTGCAACATGATTAACCAACTCAAATCAAGATGGTTATAATTTATAAAATTTCGTAGCCATGATTCTTAACCCAAAAGCTTTTTGTTTTTAGAAAACCATCTTGTAAAACATCTCGTATAAACTCGTTAATAAAACTCGTATATTATTTCGAAAACATCGTTGAGTGACATCGTTTCAATATCGTTTACCCAAGTGAACTAAATAACGCCACGGTATGTAATATGTTGAAAACACTTATATATAAGAAGTACCAGCGGCGTATCTACCATGTTTTCACCACATTACACCCGTCCCGTTATCTAAACACTAGCCCATAAGCCAATCGTTTACCCAAATCGTTTAACATCATTTCCAAACCATTTCCAAATCGTTCCCAAATTGTTCACAAATCGTTCCCAAATCGTTTCCAAATCGTTCCCAAATCGTTCCCAAATCGTTTACTCGTTTAGATCGTTTAAATCGTCCTCGTTTTAATTGTGAAAACTTATATATGGTCGTCTCGTTAATAACATTCAAACCTTCATGACTCGACTACCTCGCTCCTCGCTTCTCGTATTAACAAACCACCAAAGGGTAAGTTAACAATTACAGATTCAGTCGTTACCCACAACACCCACACATAACCATGGGTATAGTGTAATAACGGGATTTGTCGGATCCTATGGTACCATAACCTAATACTGGTCGGTTCGGCCAAAATTAATGAATGTCATTCGTTATGTAACTACAACCAACAAGTTCATTCACAATATCGAAATCGTTATTAGTTTAGTATAAATCGTTCTATTCGTGTTTGAAATCATCGTTTAAACCTTGAAAACATTTTGTACATATGAATCACCCCAAAACAATTGAAAACAGTAAAATAGGGGAACTACGTACTCACATGTAGTGCAAGGTATCCTTAATCAATAGTACTTCAACAAACGCGAGTAAACCAGAGAAATCAAACAGCACCTAGTAATAGAATTACTAGTCAAACAATAGACGCCTAAATCGGAAGATCGGACAGAATGAGGTCTTGTAAACCAAATGAGTGTTGGAACACATGTGATATGGTTTAACAAGGTCTACATCCTAAATGAAACCTAACCTAAGTGCTTTCGACCCATCGCGACCCATTAAGGTAGCTTACGCTACTTTAACGCGTCGTGCGCGCAAAGCTCGTTCGAGACGTCTAACTAGTCCTATGACAAGTATTATATGCCAATACATGTTTAATCATGTTGTATAATCAGTTATGTGACAAAAGTTTAGGTTACATAAGCTAAATTACCAATTATACATAAAAAGGGTATTTTGGTAATTTACCTAAGGCATATAAACTACTTATCATACAACTACCTAAACTAGGTGACCATAAGGTATAACCTCGGAAGGTTATTCCCTATGTATCTATGGTCACTAACCATGTTTGGTCGGATCCTAATGATCGACCAAACGGGTCGTGTTCGAAAGTCTAAGCGGGTGTTTAGTCCGCTTGACTTCCGACTCTACACAAGCACTAAACTAAAAAGTGACGAGCTAAACATGCTAAAACATGTTTAGTTAAGTTAGAAAACAGGTTTTGATATCAAAACAAACGGTTTTGATATCCTAGAGTTGTTTGGTTACAAAATACGCAAGAATACGTGTTTTGGCCGAAACTACGACTCATCACTGAGCCTAGATAACGTGGTAATCAGTAGGTATAGTCACTAGGGACTATAACCATCGTGATTACGCTCACGTTATGAAGTTCAAACGAACTTCACATTGACCATAAACTGGTCAATGCAGAAAGTCAAATGCAGTTTGACTTTAACGCTAAAACAAATGAAAAGAACGAAAGAACACTTACAACGAGTTCCCGCAAGTTTGATTTCCAAGTATTTCTCAGGTATGAAGTGTTTCAAACACATCAACTTAGAGAAAATTTCAGAAATCAAGTGGGTTTTGTAATGGGGGTGAAGGGTATTTATAGATTTCCTTGAACCGTTAAGATCGTTTATCGAAAACCGTGATTCAATCTTATCCCTACACTTGTTTAACATACCATGGTACATCAAATGGCCCCCCATTCTCAGGAACTAACATGTGGAAGTGGGTTTTGATTGTGTAACAGCTGGAAACCAGCTGGAAGGAAGCTTCTGCTCATCTGGGACATGCTTACGGACGGTAAGCCAAGGTCCTTACGGTCCGTAAGGACCTACTTTCACAGTTTGGCAGTTTTAGTCCCTGCAGCCCCAAAACTTGGTTTTCGATGCATTTTTGACACGTTTAAGCCCCGTTAACCCCATCTCAAAGCTCTAAAATGAAGTTAAGTATAGGGAACTTAAAATGTGCTCAAAAGTATCTCGGATGTCGGTTCGTTTGGTCGTACGGTTGCGTTGTTCGGTTAATTACGACGGGAGTCGTAACGAACGCAAAAACGATCCAAATTAAGCTACGAATGGATTTTTCTTATGCCAAACACTAAAATAAAATATTTTAATGCTTACATAAATTTTTGGATGTCCGGATGTATTCAGAACGTAAGATATGCGCGAAAGTGCAAACTTGTACACTTTTTGACGCTTTTAGTCGCTATTGATCAATAAAGTTTATTTTAGCATACCGAACCCCTCAAAGCCTATTTCTAAGCTATGTAAAGGTTATTTAGGGTATATTTAACTTATGATCATGTTCCGGAATGTTCATTACTATACAAATCGGCATAGTTTCGCAATTTGACACAAATAGTCCCTGCGATCGAATAAAGTTGATTTCAACACACCAAACCATTCAAAACTTATTTCTAAGTTATGTGGAGGTTATTTAAGGTATGTTAAGCCTATGTCACTATTCCGGAGTGTTTTTCGCGTTTATACTGACTGCGTTTACGCACCAGTTTGCGTATAACCTTCCAGAACGCGATTTAAAGCTTGCAATCAGAATCGAATCGAATTGAAAAGTCACCAAACACAAATACACACATAGAAACACCAAAACACATATAATAACAACAAAGCACATTGTTTTACATCGTACATCAATTACAGAACACAGTTGTCACAGTCTCCCCTACTTCAGGAAATTTCGTCCCGAAATTTTAACTAGAGGAAGCTTGTGAGAACAAATGCGGATATTTCGCCTTCATCTGGTCCTCACGTTCCCCAGTAAACTCTGGGCCACATTTGGATTCCCAGGGAACTTTAACCAAATGAATCCGTTTGTTCTTCAACTGTTTGTATGTACGTTCCACTATCTCCACAGGTTTCTCGACAAAGTGCATCGTTTCATCAATTCGAATCTCGTCGAGAGGAATGTGTAGATCAGCGTCAGCTAAACACTTTTGTAGATTGGACACGTGAAAAGTCGGATGAATATTTCCAAGCTCTGGAGGTAGCTCTAGTCGATAGGCAACCTTTCCAATTCTTTCCACAATCTTAAATGGTCCCACATATCGAGGTGCAAGTTTTCCTTTCTTTCCAAATCTCACGACTCCCTTCCAAGGTAAAACCTTGAGTAGGACATGATCTCCGACTTGAAATTCTAAGGGCTTGCGTCCCAAATCCGCATATCTCTTTTGACGGTTTCGAGCTGTCACAAGATTATCGCGGATTTTCTTGATTTTGTCTGTTGTTTCCAGAACGAGCTCAGGTCCAGTAAGCTGAGCTTCACCGATCTCGTTCCAACAGACAGGTGAACGACATTTTCGACCGTAGAGAGCTTCGAATGGTGCCATATTAATGCTAGTATGATAACTATTGTTGTAAGATAACTCGATCAGTGGCAGATGAGAATCCCAATTACCACCAAAGTCTATCACGCATGCTCTAAGCATATCCTCCAAAGTTTGAATCATTCTCTCAGATTGGCCATCTGTTTGGGGATGATAAGCAGTGCTTAGATTCAGTTGGGTTCCCAAAGCAGATTGCATGGCCTTCCAGAAATGAGATGAAAATCGAGCATCACGATCAGAGATGATATCCAAGGGCACACCGTGTCGTGTCACAATCTCATCAACATAAATCTTTGCAAGTTTATCAGCAGATAGATCCTCGCGAATCGGAATGAAATGAGCTGATTTCGTTAATCGATCGATAACAACCCAAATAGCATCATGACCTTTAGACGTACGCGGTAACTTAGTGATGAGATCCATCGCAATGTTCTCCCACTTCCAAACCGGTATCTCTGGTTGTACAAGCAAGCCAGAAGGTCGTTGATGTTCGGCCTTGACTTTGAGACAAGTTAGGCATTTCGATACATACAAGGCAACATCCTTCTTCATACCAGGCCACCAGCACTGAGTACGAAGATCCTTGTACATTTTATCAGCACCAGGATGGATAGAATATCGAGACTTATGAGATTCGTCCATTACCAAGGTGCGAACATCGTCTTGTTTCAGAATCTACAATCGATCCATAAAATAGAGCAAACCATCGTCTTTCGCTTCGAGCTTAAGCTCAAGTTGACGTGGTAATTCCATACCCATCAAATTTTGTGAAACACAAAATTGTTGAGCTTGAAGGACATGAGATTGAATATCAGATAGAGTTCGAACAGAATGAAGCTTGACTCGCTCCTTTCGACTAAGCGCATCGGCTACAACATTCGCCATACCAGGGTGGTAGCGAATCTCGCAGTCATAATCGTTTAAGAGTTCAACCCAACGTCGTTGCCTCATGTTCAGCTCCTTCTGATTTAGAATATGCTGGAGACTTTTGTGGTCTGTGAAAACCACACATTTCGTTCCATAGAGGTAGTGTCTCCAGATTTTAAGCGCGAAAACCACAGCTCCTAACTAAAGATCATGAGTCGTATAGTTTTTCTCGTGAACTTTCAGCTGTCTAGATGCATATGCAATAACCTTACCTTGTTGCATAAGGACGCAACCAAGGCCTAAGTTGGACGCATCACAATAGAAAACCACAGCTCCTAACTCAAGATCATGAGTCGTATAGTTTTTCTCGTGAACTTTCAGCTGTCTAGATGCATATGCAATAACCTTACCTCGTTGCATAAGGACGCAACCAAGGCCTAAGTTGGACGCATCACAATAGACAACGAAATCATCACTTCCTTCGGGCAGAGATAGAACAGGAGCATCACATAACTTCTGCTTCAACGTTTGGAACGCTCCTTCTTGCTTGGGTCCCCACTCGAAAGGCTTATTCTTCTGAGTCAAAGCAGTGAGTGGAACCGCAATCTTCGAGAAATTTGAAATGAATCGACGATAATAACCAGCAAGACCAAGAAAAGATCGAATCTCTGTAGGCATCGTCGGTGTATTCCAGTCCTTAATAGCAGCAATCTTGGATGGATCCACATGAATACCCTGCTCATTGACTATATGACCCAAGAATTGAACTTCTTTAAGCCAGAATTCACACTTGGAGAATTTAGTAAAAAGTTGTTCCTTCTTCAGGAGTTCCAATGTTAAGCGAAGGTGTTGCTCGTGCTCGGCTCGAGATTTTGAATAAATGAGAATATCGTCGATGAACACAATAATGAACTTGTCCAAATAAGGTTTGCAGACCCTATTCATTAAGTCCATAAAGATAGCTGGAGCATTCGTCAAACCAAAAGGCATGACAGTGAACTCGTAATGCCCATATCTTGTGCGGAAAGCAGTTTTGGGAACATCTTCTTCGAGAACACGAAGTTGATGATACCCAGAACGCAGATCGATCTTGGAAAAGCATGAAGCACCCTGCAGCTGGTCGAAAAGATCATCAATTCGAGGTAGGGGATATCAATTTTTGATGGTGAGCTTATTAAGCTCACGATAATCGATACACATTCGAAACGATCCATATTTCTTTTTCACGAAGAGGACAGGAGCTCCCCAAGGTGAAAAGCTCGGTCGGATGAATCCTTTATCAGAAACTCTTGAAGCTGCTTCGATAACTCTTGCATCTCCAACGGTGCAAGACGATAAGGTGCTTTTGCAATCGGGTTGGCATTGGGTACAAGGTCAATATGAAACTCGACTTGACGAACTGGAGGCAAACCAGGCAGTTCATCAGGAAACGCCTCCGGATAATCCCGAACAATCGGAATATCCTGAATACTCTTGCTCTTGCTTTTCTCCTCGGTGACATGCGCCAGAAAAGCAACATATCCTTTTCGTAGATACCTTTGGGCTTCCAAACACGACATAAGCTTCAAACTATCTGGTGGTTTTTCACCACGAACTTCTAGAACATCGCCAGAAGACAAAGGAATACGAATAATCTTATCGAAACAAACCACCTCAGCGTGGTGTTTGGTTAACCAATCCATTCCAACGATAATATCGAAACTCCCAAGTTGCATCGGTGTGAGGTCAATAGGAAAAAGATGGTTATCAAGGTTCAACTGACAATCACGAATAACAGAATCGAGAACAAGAGGTTTACCAGTAGCAACTTCGACAGATAAGGGTTTCCTCAGTTTGGTTCTAGGTATCGCAAGCAAAGGCTCAAAAGATAATGAAACAAAACTTCTATCGGCACCAGAATCAAAAAGAATAGACGCAGGTCGATTGTTAACAAGAAACGTACCGTTAACCACTTCGTTGTCGGCCCTTGCTTCGTTTGCATTCAAATTGTACTCTCGCCCACGAGCGGGATTCACATTGACGTTGACGTTCGCATAAACAAAAGAGGTATCGACAAAACGCAAGAGAGGCGATCATTCGTTCGTTACCTCGAACAAACAAACGACACGCAGTGAATAGGTCAAAATAATGTATCGCGAAGACATGCTCGCCTATAAGTGAACACTCACCCCAAGAGTTCCCAGGTAAGAGTGACTGGTCCGTTTATGTGGATTTGTACGAACACTCTAGCCTTAGACAGAAAACTCAGAGTACAGGCACTCACTCTTCCAGTTTGCACATGTTCACATTATTTAGACCCAAACTTTGACGAGATTTTGAAAACTTAGAGGGTTCAAAACCTAGTAATCAATCATCCTAGAACAGATGATTAGTTTCCAAAGCAGGTTCGAAAATTGTGTTCTCGTTGTGGTTATCACCTACGAATAGGTGACGATTTTGTTTTAAAAATCTAAACGCAAATAAACTCGCGTTGGGGTCCTAGAAGTTATAGTCTAGGTCAAAGCATTACTAATAACCTAATTCCCTATAACCATTGGCTCTGATACCAACTCTTCTGTCACACCCCGACCACGTAAAACAACAAAGCGTGGCGGAAACGTCGGGGAGTGTTGTAACAGAATTATCGTTTCATAACCATGGATACAAAAAGTGTTTCGTTTTATTGATAATATTAAACATTAACATTGTCTTAACATAGAACAAACAAGTTTTATATCGTCTATCATAGTTATTTGTCACTAAGGCCTCGTCCAGATCCTATGTGACGCATGCATCCTAGAACTTCAATCAAGCAACAACACCTGAAACATATGTAAAAACAAAGTCAGCAAAGAAATGCTGGCGAGTACATAGGTTTTATAAGAGTATCGGAATCATGGCTTGTTTTCATATATTGCAATACCTCGAAAACCTTGTTTTTAAAAAGTGTATAATATTGCAACATGATTAACCAACTCAAATCAAGATGGTTATAATTTAAAAAATTTCATAGCCATGATTCTTAACCCAAAAGCTTTTTGTTTTTAGAAAACCATCTTGTAAAACATCTCGTATAAACTCGTTAATAAAACTCGTATATTATTTCGAAAACATCGTTGAGTGACATCGTTTCAATATCGTTTACCCAAGTGAACTAAATAACGCCACGGTATGTAATATGTTGAAAACACTGATATATAAGAAGTACCAGCGGCGTATCTACCATGTTTTCACCACATTACACCCGTCCCGTTATCTAAACACTAGCCCAGAAGCCAATCATTTACCCAAATCGTTTAACATCGTTTCCAAATCGTTCCCAAATCGTTCACAAATCATTCCCAATTCGTTTCCAAATCGTTCCCAAATCGTTCCCAAATCGTTCCCAAATCGTTCCCAAATCGTTTCCAAATCGTTCCCAAATCGTTTACTCGTTTGGATCGTTTAAATCGTCCTCGTTTTAATTGTGAAAACTTATATATGGTCGTCTCGTTAATAACATTCAAACCTTCGTGACTCGACTACCTCGCTCCTCGCTTCTCGTATTAACAAACCACCAAAGGGTAAGTTAACAATTACAGATTCAGTCGTTACCCACAACACCCACACATAACCATGGGTATAGTGTAATAACGGGATTTGTCGGATCCTATGGTACCATAACGTAATACTGGTCGGTTCGGCCAAAATTAATGAATGACATTCGTTATGTAACTACAACCAACAAGTTCATTCACATTATCGAAATCGTTATTAGTTTAGTATAAATCGTTCTATTCGTTTTTGAAATAATCGTTTAAACCTTGAAAACATTTTGTACATATGAATCACCCTAAAACAATTGAAAACAGTAAAATAGGGGAACTATGTACTCACATGTAGTGCAAGGTATCCTTAATCAATAGTACTTCAACAAACTCGAGTAAACCAGAGAAATCAAACAGCACCTAGTAATAGAATTACTAGTCAAACAATAGACGCCTAAATCGGAAGATCGGATAGAATGAGGTCTTGTAAACCAAATGAGTGTTGGAACTCATGTGATATGGTTTAACAAGGCCTACATCCTAAATGAAACCTAACCTAAGTGCTTTCGACCCATCGCGACCCATTAAGGTAGCTTACGCTACTTTAACGCGTCGTGCGCGCAAAGCGCATTCGAGACGTCTAACTAGTCTTATGACAAGTATTATATGCCAATACATGTTTAATCATGTTGTATAATCAGTTATGTGACAAAAGTTTAGGTTACATAAGCTAAATTACCAATTATACATAAAAAGGGTATTTTGGTAATTTACCTAAGGCATATAAACTACTTATCATACAACTACCTAAACTAGGTGACCATAAGGTATAACCTCGGAAGGTTATTCCCTATGCAACTATGGTCACTAACCATGTTTGGTCGGATCCTAATGATCGACCAAATGGGTCGTGTTCGAAAGTCTAAGCGGGTGTTTAGTCCGCTTGACTTCTGACTCTACACAAGCACTAAACTAAAAAGTGACGAGCTAAACATGCTAAAACATGTTTAGTTAAGTTAGAAAACAAGTTTTGATATCAAAACAAACGTTTTTGATATCCTAGAGTAGTTTGGTTACAAAATACGCAAGAATACGTATTTTGGCCGAAACTACGACTCGTCACTGAGCCTAGATAACGTGGTAATCAGTAGGTATAGTCACTAGGGACTATAACCATCGTGATTACGCTCACGTTATGAAGTTCAAACGAACTTCACATTGACCATAAACTGGTCAATGCAGAAAGTCAAACGCAGTTTGACTTTAACGCTAAAACGAATGAAAAGAACGAAAGAACACTTACAACGGGTCCCCGCAAGTTTGATTTCCAAGTATTTCTCAGGTATGAAGTGTTTCAAACACATCAACTTAGAGAAAATTTCAGAAGTCAAGTGGCTTTTGCAATGGGGGTGAGGGGTATTTATAGATTTCCTTGAACCGTTAAGATCGTTTATCGAAAACCGTGATTCAATCTTATCCCTACACTTGTTTAACATACCATGGTACTTCAAATGGCCCCCCATTCTCAGGAACTAACATGTGGAAGTGGGTTTTGAGTGTGTAACAGCTGGAAACAGGCTGGAAGGAAGCTTCTGCTCATCTGGGACATGCTTACGGACCGTAAGCCAAGGTTCTTACGGTCCGTAAGGACCTACTTTCACAGTTTGGCAGTTTTAGTCCCAGCAGCCCCAAAACTTGGTTTTCGATGCATTTTTGACACGTTTAAGCCCCGTTAACCCCATCTCAAAGCTCTAAAATGAAGTTAAAGTATAGGGAACTTAAAATGTGCTCAAAAGTATCTCGGATGTCGGTTCGTTTGGTCGTACGGTTGCGTTGTTCGGTTAATTACGACGGGAGTCGTAACGAGCGCAAAAACGATCCAAATTAAGCTACGAATGGATTTTTCTTATGCCAAACACTAAAATAAAATACTTTAATGCTTACATAAATTTTTGGATGTCCGGATGTATTCATAACGTAAGATATGCGCGAAAGTGCAAACTTGTGCACTTTTTGACGCTTTTAGTCCCTATTGATCAATAAAGTTTATTTTAGCATACCGAACCCCTCAAAGCCTATTTCTAAGCTATGTAAAGGTTATTTAGGGTATGTTTAACTTATGATCATGTTCCGGAATGTTCATTACTATACAAATCGGCATAGTTTCGCAATTTGACACAAATAGTCCCTGCGATCGAATAAAGTTGATTTCAACACACCAAACCATTCAAAACTTATTTCTAAGTTATGTGGAGGTTATTTAAGGTATGTTAAGCCTATGTCACTATTCCAGAGTGTTTGTCACGTTTATACTGACTGCGTTTACGCACCAGTTTGCGTATAACCTTCCAGAACGCGATTTAAAGCTTGCAATCGGAATCGAATCGAATTGAAAAGTCACCAAACACAAATACACACATAGAAACACCAAAACACATATAATAACAACAAAGCACATTGTTTTATTAGTAATCATCATTGTTTTACATCGTACATCGATTACAGAACACAGTTGTCACACCAGGATCCTGAATGCTTGTTACCTCCTTATCCTGAGCTTTGAAGGGATCCATAGCAGGATACATGATATGAAGTATCGCTATATGGGTTCCCTCTGGTATCCTGACTCATGATCCTAAGTTTACCAAGGCATCCGCTTCAGCATTATCCTCTCTTGGTACCTGTTCAAGTGTAAAAACATCGAAATATCCTGCTAATGTTTTGAGAATATCGAGGTATTCGATTAACTTCTCACCTTTAACTGCATAGGTTCCATTAAAATGATTAGTGATTAACAAGGAGTCAACATATACTTGCAAATTCTTGATATTCATATTTTTAGCCAACTCTAATCCTGCTATTAAAGCCTCATATTCTGCTTCGTTATTAGTAGCAGGAAATTCACACCTAATAGCCTGGGGTAATATGTCCCCCTGTGGCGATTTTAGTAGTATTCCCAATCCTACTCCTCTAACATCAGATGCTCCATCAGTGTACAATGTCCAGGATCCTGAGGATTCTCCTAATTGTTGGACTTCTAGATCTACCTCATCCTGAATATCACTGCTGAAATCAGCCACAAAGTCAGCTATAGCCTGTGATTTTATGGCATTTCTAGGTTCATATACTAAGTCATAAGCACTTAATTTCACTGACCACTTAGCCATCCTGCCTGACATCTCGGGTTTCCTAAGCACATTTTTAACAGGATAATTGGTTTTAACATGAATTCTATGTGTCTCAAAGTAATGTCTAAGCTTTGTTGATGCCATAACTAGAGCCAATATTAACTTTTCTAAATGAGAATATCTAGTTTCAACATCTAATAAACTTTTACTAACATAATAGACAGGATATTGCTGACCTTCATGATCCTTTATAAGGACGGCACTTACAGCATTCCCTGATACTGCGAGGTATAGGGACAGTGGTTCACCATTCTCAGGCTTCATCAATAGAGGTGCAGTTGAAAGATACTGCTTCAAATCCTGTAGGGCTGCTTCATGCTTCTCTCCCCATTCGAACTTCTTGTTTTTCTTCAGAATATCGCAAAATTCCTTGCATTTCTCGGAGGATCTTGAGATAAATCTGTTCAATGTTGCTACCCGCCCTGTTAACCGTTGAACATCCTTCATATTTGAAGGTGATTTGATATCCAAGATAGCTTTAATCTGCTCCGGGCTTGCCTCTATTCCTCTTTTGGTCACCATATACCCTAGAAACTTTCCTGCCCCCACTCTGAAATGGCACTTAGCAGGATTTAGTTTCATGTTATACTGATCCAGGATATCAAATGCTCCCTTAATATCCTGGAGGTGATCCTCAGCCTTTTTAGATTTTACCACCATATCGTCGATGTATACCTCCATGGTGTCCCCCAGCTTGTCTTTAAACATCATGTTTACCAATCTCTGGTATGTTGCACCTGCATTTTTCAAACCAAAAGGCATAGTAGTATAACAATAAATACCAGTTGGTGTCATGAAGGCAGTTTCCTCCTGGTCCGAAGGTTCCATTTGAATCTGCTGAAATCCTGAGGATGCATCCATGAAGGTTAACATCTCATGGCCGGCAGTAGCATCCACCATTGCATCAATATGAGGAAGAGGAAATGGGTCTTTGGGACAAGCCTTGTTCAAGTCTGTGTAATCTACACAGACTCTCCATTTCCCATTTTTCTTCTGTACCACAACTACATTTGCTAGCCATCTTGGAAACTTGACTTCTCTGATCATCTTAGATTTCAATAGCCTTTCTACTTCTTCCTGAATGATCATATTTCGCTCCGGAGCAAACTTCCTCCTCTTTTGTTGGACAGGTTTGAATGATCTGTCAATACCGAGCTTATGTGTTATAATATCTTTGGAAATGTCTGTCATATCCTCGTGCCTCCACGCGAATGTCAACATCCTGCACTTCAAAAAGTTAGTTAACTGTTCTTCAATATCCTGAGGGATATTGGTTCCTACGAGCACCGAGATATCCGGATTATCCTGATCCAGGATAATTTTCTTCATATCCTGCTCTGAAGCCTCGACGATATCCTGGGCCCGCATCTTTAATTGCTATGCTGCATTAGGCTTGGTTAACGATTTCATTGAGGATGAGTAACATTCCTTCGCCTCCTGCTGATCACTATCAACCTTGATAACCCCCCAAGGGGTAAGGATCTTGATGCATTGATGATAAGTTGATGGCACAGCCTTCATATCATGGATCCATGGCCTGCCCAGTATGATGTTATAGCAGGATAGGGAGTCCATCACACAGAAACGTTGTATTGAGTTGACCCCTTCAACATATACTGGTAACTTTATCTCTCCCACTGTGTTCCTAGCCTCTCCACTGAACCCAACAAGCATGGTGGATTTTGAAGTGATATCCATTGGAGATACATTCATTCTTTTCAAAGTTTCTAGTTGGATTATGTTGACGGAGCTGCCATTATCCACCAATATCCTGCGTACAAAATGGTTAGCCACATATAATGTTATTACGAGAGCATCATGGTGAGGATCCTGGACAGTATCCCTGTCATCACTGTCGAAAGTGATCACTTTATCAGTTGTGAGGGTAGTCATCCTGGCTGGTTTATCTCCCCTTTCTGCCTTAGCTTCCTTTGCATGTCTCTTGGCCGCAGAATACGAAGTCCCACAAATGTCGGATCCTCCTGAAATAAAGTTGATTATCTTGGCATCCGCAGGAGGTGATGCTACTCGTTCAGGATCCTTCTCAGTATCCTGACCCTTATTCTTCTTTCTTCCTAGGAGATCCATCAGATATCCCTTGCTTAGAAAATAACTTATTTCTTTTCTTAGAGCAATGCAATCCTCAGTTACATGTCCGAAATCTTCATGGAAGGCACACCATTTGGACTTATCCTTCCAATCAGCTTTTTGTTGATTCTTTCGAGGCCACCTAGCTTTGTCTCCTAAACCCTGCATAGCATACATTAATTCAGGTATGTTAACAGAAAAGCAATATTCAGATAATTCAGGATATTCTTCAGGATCCTCGTCTTCAACAGCATTCACTTTTTTGTTGTCATTTCTGCCATACGGCTTAGAGCGATATGGTTTAAATGAGGATTCTAACTTCCTATTAGTTGACTCATAAGTGGTGGACGAGTTCATCCTCTCTTGCATCTTTTTGTCATCCTCCAGTCAAATATATCTTAGGGCCCTGTTGTTAGGGGAGGATTTTCCAATCCTAAGGATCATGGATCCTCATGTGCTAGCAAGATCATGGATCCTCAATTCTGTTTGAATTAAGGATCCTCAATAGGCGTTGCAGGATCAGGATTCAGGATCCTTATTGTTATCCGTATACTAACAATTGTCTACCTTATACGTAAGCTTGTTTTGCAGGAGCAAAGGCATGGACCAAGTCTCACCAAAAATTCCTGGAGCATATTCCCTCAATATTCCGCACGTGCTTGGCCATTGTGAACGTTATGGAGATCGTGGGGAGCATGCACAAATTGCGGATAATTAGTTACTTTAGTTATTTATAATTTAAAATGGGGATAACAAGCTTGAAATAGAACACTTAGCTAATTTTGGCATTCACACACTCTCGCAACAGCTCTCAATCAGCTCTCAAACACTACTTGGCGATTTCATACATTTTTTGCACATTGCATACTAGTGATCCTTGTAACTAGCTTGTTATCATCCCGAGTTGTAAACTACTTTTGATTAATCTTAGTTGGTGATCGGTAATTTCCATCACCCGATGTTTTTTATGCCGGAGATCAACTCTTGATCAAGGGCTTTTTCCTCGTATAAATCCTTGTGTCACTTGTTCATTTCATTTCTGAATTATCCTTAACATTGTTCATTGATTCAAGCATCACACCTCACAACAAAAGATTTGGTTGCATTATCCTTGCTTGATTTTTGACCAAAACAGTTTGGCGCCCACCGTGTGGCAATTGGTGCTTCATTCCTAAGAAACTCTTGTTTTTGTGATTATTCCGGTTCATTACAACCAAGCAGATTGCTTCTTCAGCAAAGAACACTTCAAGTTCAATGCCGGCAATGAGTTCTTCATAGGGCGTTCCTCCTTTGCCTCCACCACCTTCTGGATCCTAGAAGAATGCTGAGAATGCTGCAAAGAGACAAAGCCCAATTTTTCCAAAACCACCAACTTCTTCTGTTTCTTCTAATCCTACTACTAATGATCTTTTTACTCTGATTTTGCAGATGAGGGATCATATACAAGAGCAGGACAAAACCAACGAAAGGATCCTCCGGGAAATCGGTGACATCAAGAAACAGAAGAGATCAGGGGAGGATCACTCTCCTCTGATACCAAGGTCACTGGATTTCAACACTCCAGCTATAACTGCCCAGCAATCTGCAGCCTTAGACATCCAGTACCAAACTGAACCATTGGGAAGGCATTATGGAGCAAGAACTATGAGTCAGGCTTTTGGGTCTCACTTCCATCCTCAAGGATCCTGTTTCCAGCCTTCGGGATCCTCTTTTCAGCATCAGGGATCCTTCGTCAGCTCAGGAGGATATTTGGGAATGCACACAGTCCAAGGATCCTCTAGCGTCCAAGGATCCTCCATGGTTCAAGGATCCTCTCAGGTTCAAGGATCCTCTCAGTCTCAGGGATCCTTTCAAGTTCAAGGATCCTCTCAGCCTCGGGGATCCTCTCAGGTTCAAGGATCCAACATCTTTCAGGATCAAGGATTCTTAAGAAGTGTATAACCCCCAAGCACAGATGTTCATCAAGGAGACTTCATTCCAATGCAGACCATTGCCTCTTCTGGTCCTTCAATCATTCCAGAATCCCGTCAATATGGATTCACATCTGCAATTCCTAACTCAAATCCTATGGGAGGTAATACTTTCAATAATTCTTATAACACTAACCATGGTTCTATGCAGGATACAGGTATCAATCAAGCTATGGCTAGGGAATTACAGAAGCTGAAGGATATGATATCCAGCGTTCCAGGAGTGGTTAAGCCCATTCCTGAAATTGTAGATGGAAGCCATAGGATATCTCGTTTTGCACCACCCATTTGTGATGCTGAGATACCCAAAAGGTTCCAAATACCAACTATGAAGCTGTATGATGGTTCAACGGATCTAGAGGAACATGTAGCTCAATATAGAGAAAGGGTGGAGATCAACCCCATCCCAGAGAGGTTAAAAGAAGCATGTCTATGCAAGGATTTTGGATCCACACTCACGTGATCAGCTCTTAAATGGCTGCTAAGTCTCCCCCCTTACTCTATTACTTCATTTGCTAATCTAGTTAACCTGTTTAATAGTCAATTCTCATGTAGCAGAAAATTTGAACGATTAACTAGTGATTTATATAGGGTAATACAAGGTCAAAATGAATCACTTAGAGATTATATCACTAAGTTTAGTAAAGAATCCTTAGACATTCCTAATCTGGATATAGCTACGGTTGTGGAAGCCTTTAAAATGGGATTGCTTAGGGATTCATTATTCTATGATGATCTTATTATGACCCCATGCAGGAATCTTGATGAAGTAAGAACCAGCGCCCTTAGGTTCATCCGTCTAGAGGATGACAAAAGGATCCAGGAGAGATTGGCAGGATCCTCAAAACAGGAAAAGCAAGGATCCTACTTCAAGAATAACAAGTTTAAGTCCTACAACAAGTCTGATAACCAGAATGTGCATGCAGTAGAACAGGAAGAGGATGATGAGGATTATCCTCCCATTTCTGAATACTGTTTTTCTGTTGATAACAATGAACTAATTCTTGCAATGCAGAATTTGGGTGAGAAAGCTAGATGGCCAAGGAAAAGTGATAAACCAGCTGCTACAAAAGACAAGTCCAAATGGTGTGCATATCATGAGGATTTCGGCCATCTCACTGAAGAGTGTATTGCACTTAGAAAAGAAATTGGTTACTTGTTAAGCAAGGGGCACTTGAAGGAGCTTTTGGGAAGAAAGAAGTCAAGGATCCAGGATCCTAAAAGGATCCCAGAAAAAGCTCCTGCTCCTCCGGTAGATGCACAAGTTATAAACTTCATATCCGGTGGATCAGACATTTGTGGTACTTCCTTTTCATCAGCCAAAAGACACGCTAAAGAGACCAAGATGGATAATGGAGATAGACCCATCCGGACCTCCACTGTTACCAAGGACAAAATTATAACTTTTGATGAGGATGATCGTGTTGATGTGCAGGATCCTCATCATGATGGTCTTGTTATTACTCTGTTTATTTCTAACCATTTTGTTCGCAGGATCCTGATAGATGGAGGAAGCTCAGTAAACATCATTCAGCTTGACGTCCTCAAGAAGATGAACATTCCTGAATCAGACATTGTCCCAAGATCTTCAGTTCTTGTGGGATTCAGCAGAGAGACCAAGAATACGTTGGGGGACATCAAACTCCCCATCCATATTGAAGGACTCCATTCTTATCAAAAATTTTGTGTTATAGATTGCTTATCTTGTTGCAATGTTATTCTTGGCAGGCCATGGATACACGACATGAAGGCAGTCCCATCTACCTATCACCAATGTGTAAAGCTTCCTAGTCCGTGGGGAGTGGTGAAAATCGAGAGTGACCAACAAGAAGCTAAGAATTGTTACACGTCATCAATGAAGCCAGCCTCAAGACCAAGGGAGCAATAGCAATTAAAGCATCCTTCAAGAGATGTCTTGGAGGCACGAGAACAGGATGTGAAAGAAATCCTTATGGATCCTCATGATCCTGAATCCATAGTCTTCATAGGATCAGGGATCCTCAGCAACATTGAACAAAAGCTAGTATCCTTTCTTAAGAGGAGGAAAACTACCTTTGCCTGGAAGCATGAGGACATGACAGGTATATCTAAAGATATAATTACTCATAAGCTTGGCATTGACAGGTCATTCAAGCCTATACATCAGAAGAGGAGGAAGTTTGCACCTGAAAGGAATGCTATTATACAGGAGGAGGTAGATAAACTACTTCGGGCAGGTGTGATAAGAGAGGTTAAGTATCCAAGTTGGTTAGCCAATGTGGTTGTTGTTCAAAAGAAAAACGGAAAGTGGAGGGTATGTGTCAATTTTACTGATTTAAACAAGGCATGTCCCAAGGATCCTTTCCCATTACCCCACATTGACTCCATGGTGGATGCTACCGCGGGTCATGAGTTGTTGACTTTTATGGATTCTTCATCTGGATTTCAATAAATTCATATGGAACCATCTGATCAATAGGATACAGCCTTTATGACCCCAACTGGTATATATTGTTATATTGTTATATTGTTATGCCATTTGGACTAAGGAATGCAGGTGCTACTTATCAAAGGCTAGTCAATATGATGTTCAAAGAACAAATTGGACACACTATGGAAGTCTACATAGATGACATGGTGGTTAAGTCCAAGAAAGCTGAGGATCACCTTAGAGACTTGGAGGAAGCATTCAATATCCTTGATAAATTTAATATGAAACTAAATCCTTCCAAGTGTCACTTTAGTGTTAAAGCAGGTAAATTCCTAGGCTATATGGTGACAAAAAGAGGCATTGAAGCAAGTCCAGAACAGATTAAGGCTATTGTGAATATCAAATCTCCTGCCAATGCCAAGGATGTGCAAAGATTGACAGGCAGGATCGCAGCCTTGAACAGATTCATATCCAAATCCTCAGAAAAATGCAAGGAATTCTATGACATTTTGAGGAAGAACAAGAAATTTGAGTGGACTGAAAAGCATGAAAATGCTCTCAAAGCTCTTAAGGATTACCTATCCTCAGCCCCTGCCTTGATGAAACCAGAAAAAGGGGATGTGTTATCCTTGTATTTGGCGGTATCCTCTAAAGCAGTAAGTGCGGTCCTTGTTAAGGATCACGAAGGTACACAACATCCTGTTTATTATGTAAGTAAGAGTTTGCTTGATGCTGAATCCAGGTATTCACATTTAGAAAAACTTATCCTTGCACTAATTATGGCATCTACTAAATTAAGACATTATTTTGAAACTCATGCCATTATTGTTAAGACTAATTTTCCAATTAAGAATGTTCTCAGGAAACCTGAAATGTCAGGAAGGATGGCTAAGTGGGCAGTGAAGCTTAGTGCTTATGACATAAGATATGAACCAAGGACTGCCATTAAATCCCAAGCCTTAGCTGACTTTGTGGCAGATTTTAGTAGTGACTTGCAAAGGGAAGCTGAGCTAGAAGTTCAACAGCTTGAAGAAACTAAGGATCCTTGGATACTCTTCACTGATGGAGCTTCTAATGTCAAAGGAACAGGACTTGGAATACTACTAAAATCACCACAGGGGGACATAATACCCCACTCCATAGCTTGTGAGTTTCAAACTACTAACAATGAGGCTGAGTATGAAGCCTTGATAGCTGGTTTGCAAATTGCTAAGCATATGAGGATCAGGTATCTTGAGGTACATGTAGATTCATTGTTAATTACTAATCACTTTAATGGATCCTATGTTGTTAAAGGTGAAAAGCTAACCAAATATTTAGAGATAGTCAAAGAATTGGCACTCTCTTTTGTTTCCTTTAGTTTGATACAGGTACCCAGAAAAGAGAATGCAGAAGCTGACGCATTGGCCAATCTAGGGTCATCCTTGAAAATTCCAGAGGATATCAGGATCCCTATTATCCATATCCTAACCCCCATTATTGAGGATCATGTAGCCATGGAGATAGGAGAAGATTCTGCAATCATCCTAGTGATGATACACAATCTCATTCAGGATCATGGATCCTTCCAATCAAAAGATATATCCAACATGGAGAGATTCCTACAGGAGAAAACCCCAAGGCTTTCAAACCCAAGGTATCTCAATTCACAATATTGAATAACATGTTATATAAACGATCCCTTGCAGGTCCATATCTAAGGTGCATTGAGGATCCTGAAATCCAAGAAGTCCTAAAGGATTTCCATGAAGGAGATTGTGGAAACCACACTGGGGGCAGGGCATTATTCTCAAGGATCCTGAGGACAGGATACTATTGGCCTACTATGAAAAAGGATGCTATGGAATATGCCAAGAAGTGTGATCCTTGTCAGAGACATAGTAATATCCTTCACCAACCAGCAGAGCTTTTGCATCCTATATCCTCTTCTTGGCCATTTATGAGATGGGTAATGGATATAGTTGGTAAGCTTCCTAAGGCACCTGGTGGAAAAGTATTCATGCTTGCTATGACTGATTACTTCTCCAAGTGGATAGAGGCTGAAGCCTTTGCTCAAGTCAGAGAAAAGGAAGTGATATCCTTTATTAAGAGAAACATTATTACTAGATTTGGTATTCCTTCTGAAATTATTTGTGATAATGGATCCCAATTTATTGGGAGTAGAACTACTAACTTTTGTGACAGCTGGGGGATTAAGATGATAACATCAACACCAGTCCACCCACAAGCTAATGGTTAGGCAGAATCATCCAACAAGATCATCATCAACAATTTGAAGAAGAAGCTTGGATCCAAGAAAGGAAAATGGGCAGAAGAACTACCTTATGTTTTATGGGCTGATAGGACAACTCCCAAGAATGCTACTGGCCAAACTCCATTCTCTTTGGTATTTGGAGCAGAATCAGTGATCCCTACAGAGATAGTGGTTCCTACTGCAAGAACAAGCATCCGTGATCCTGAAGGAAATGCTGAAAACTTGGTTCAAGACTTGGATACTATAGAAGAACTCAGGGATTTGGCAAGGATAAGGATGGCCAGTTATCAACAAAGGATGGCTGGAGCCTACAACAAAAATGTCAGGATCAGGAAATTCTAAGTTGGTGATATGGTATTAAGGAAAGCATTTCAGAACACCACCAATCCTGCTGATGGGAAGTTGGCACCAAAGTGGGAAGGCCCCTATTTGATTGAAGCTGAAGCAGGCAAGGGGGCATATCGATAACTAACAATGGAAGGTGATTTGCTACCAAGAGCTTGGAATGTTGTCCACTTGAAGAAATACTTCATGTAATAAGGATCCATGATCCTTAGCCAACAAGTATCCTTGAAGGATCCTTACAGGACAGAGGATCCTCATTTTGGTAATGATCTAATCTCAAACTATTTCATTCTTTAATTATCCTATATACAAGGATAAGGATCCTGGATCCTTTATCCTTCTTTCACTTGATTCTAGGTTTTGCAGAAGGTTCATATATCCTTAGCTAAGGATTGAGTATCCACAGAAGTCTCCAGTTATTTCGGCTTGACCCCAGTTATTTGGGCTAGTCCCCAGTTTTTGGGCCTGTCCCCAGTATCGCCAGTAGCGCACGATGATCCTGGTACAGTTCATGGCAATGGGACCAGTACTCGCTTTAGGGGCTGACAATTTCATTGTACTGGCTGTATCCGGGATCCTACGTATAATGGTAGACGTACCATACATCCGTTCCTAAGGTTTCTAACGTTTTCACGTTAGCTAAGGTTTTGGCATTTTCATGTCACTAAGTTTGGATAGTCGCCAGTGAGGGCCATACTCCAGTTTACACAAGTTCCTTTGGGCTTGTCCCCAGTTATCCTTTGGGCTTGTCCCTAGTTATCCTTTGGGCTTGTCCTCAGTTATCCTTTGGGCTTGTCCCCAGTGATCCTTTGGGCTTGTCCCCAGTTATCCTTTGGGCTTGTCCCAAGTTATCCTTTGGGCTTGTCCCCAGTTATCCTTTGGGCTTGTCCCCAGTTATCCTTTGGGCTTGTCCCCAGTATATTGGGCTTGTCCCCAGAATTGTTGGGTTTGTCCCTAGTCACTAACTCTTCTATTGGCTTAGTCCCAAGTTATGCTCTGTTTCAGGTTTTTGAAGTTAAACAGCTAAGGATCCTTGATCCTTACCTTCTACTAAGGTTTGTCTTTTGGTTATCCTGATTATAAATGTTAAAGGGTTAGGATCCTAACTTGGATTCTTAGGTATGATCCTTGATCACTTTTATTTTATTCATTATTTATATAAGTGACCCTTATCCTTTGACAACAGAACTAACGATCCTTAAATTGTATAACTTTTCTGAATTTACCGACTATAGGATAGTTGATCCTTGATCATATCCTAAAACTTTTAAACATGATTTATTAAACCTTTATTCTGTATTTACAAGTTCAGAGAAAGTGGATAACTACAATAGAAAAATAAAGAATTCACAAGGATAACAACACGGGAAATAGCCAAAAAGTTAAAGTTTTATTTATTCACAAAAGTTAAACCCTTAAAGGTTGTCAAAATTGCCGACCCAAGTTTCTACCAGCAATATGTGGCCCGTCCACTTGGGTTGGCAAAGGGTGTCCATTTTTAACAGGTCTTAAAAGTGCAGGAAATAAAAGATGGTAGGATAACAAGTGGTTTCATCCCCTAAACAGAGGATCCCTCCACCACCTATTATCCTACCTATTGTCTAAGGATCCTTGATCCATAATCCTAAAAACTATTGTTCAAAGTACAACCCAACATTGTTTCAAAACATAATAACCAAAAAACTTTCAAATCCTAAATGGGCTCAGGCCGCGTCTAGAAATGTCCATCATCGCCCATTTCTGCAGCTCACACCTTGGCTGCATCACCACCTGCATCATCACCACCAGCTTGATCCTTCCCGCTGACACTTGCCTCAATCGCCAAGACCTCTGTAGCCTCCTCCTCGTCATCTAGCTCAGCCAGCTTCGCCTTCTAGCCCTCCTTGTCCCAAGTGGTCCTGTCGAAGTCAGGATCCTCAGCCTCCTGAGCCATTTGCAGCTTGATCTTATACATGGTGATGGCAGCAGAGACTTTGGCATCCTCCAGCAGATCATTCTTCTCGTGATCAACATTTATCTGGGCCATGACCACCTGCTTCTTCGCCAGATTGAGATCCTTTTTGAGGCGAGAAATAGTCTCATCCTTTGCCAGGAAGATCTTTTGGAACTCCAGATGCTTCTGATCAACTTCCTCAACGTATGTATCAAAGAGCATTTCAACCTCGGTGAATTTCTGCAAAAAGACAAGGTAAAGTTCAGGACCCATGATCCTCAAGTGGGCAGGATAATCAAGCAGAATCAGTGATCCTTACATCAGCAAAGTATTCTTGGAACTGGTGGCGGATAACAGGCAAGCCTTCAAGATTTTCAGCCTCAGAGGCCTTCCTCTTCTTTCCCCCTTTGGAGGTGACAGGCTTGGGAACTATGGCACTCGGGCTTGAGGCGGTTTTCTTTCTTCCGGAGCGAGGAGCCACAACGTTAAGATCACTGACACTGAAGCGGGTGGCAGACCTTGAAGATTTTCCAGCGCCTGTCAATCCAAAGTAACAAATAAGTATTCTTGTTTCATTCTTATTTAAACATTTAGTTACATACAGACATGGATACTTACTTGACATTGTAACTGAGCCTGAGGATACTTCTTGAGAATCCTTGGTACTTGCTTGAAATGATCTTACTGCAGGATCAAGATTCCGGAAAGCGTTGATCCTCTCTTTGGTAGCAGGTGATGGAATGATGTGAGAGACAGAGATAGCTGCAAAACAACAAAAAGAAAAGGGGTTAGTGATCCTCAGCAGAAACAGGGTTATCCTATGATCCTTCTATATGGATCCTCTATCCTACCATGAGTGGCCCATTTTCTAGGGAGATCCTTCCCATCCGGGATAGAATCCCTCCTAACGAAGAAGAATCGTTTCTTCCACTTAGTGTCGTTTTTGGTGGTCTTCAGGATTGGGTGTTCTTCGCCGGGTTTGTGTTTGAATAGAAAGCGATGTGAACCATGGCTCACAAGGTTTTACAGTTCAGCAAGCTCAGACATTCCTAACTCTATATCCTCCTGCTCAATGATCCTTTCTAGGGTATACAAAACCCTCCACATCATTGGCATGGCCTGGACATAGGATATGCCGGTAAGGGAAAAGAAAGACTGGGTAAAATCGGGAAAAGGGTAGGAGTATCCTATCAGGAATGGGGTGACTGGAAAGGCAACCCAAGTTTCAGAAACGAAATCGCTCAAGATGGTAGGGTCAAAAGGTTTAAAAACAGTGTCCGCCGGAAAGCAATGGCGAATCCTGTCTATATCCGGATCAGTGAAGCAGCAACGTTCTTTCAGAGAATCTTTGATGATCCCTTGGCTCTTCAAAGGACTGTCTTTCTGATGATCCTTAGCAGGGGATGATCGTAACTTCATTGTGATTCAGAGATTAAGAGAAAGAAGGAACATAGCAAGAATGTGAAGAGAAAAGGAGAAAGAGAAGTACCTGCTTGATCTTCGAATGAGGATTTAAAGGGTGTAACACACGAATTTAAATGCTTCCTAACTCTTATCTCTAACTTGAATTTATAATGATGATTCTGAAGGGATGTCGCTTCAATGACGTAAGGTTTGCAACGGATAGTTAGATCCTAACGGCTATATATCCGTTAGTTTGTTGCAGATGAGATCAAGAAAATATAACTCGCTTATTTACACTTTACTCCTTATATTTTGGGGGCAATTTTTAGGGGAGGATTTTCCAATCCTAAGGATCATGGATCCTCATGTGCTAGCGGGATCATGGATCCTCAATTCTGTTTGAATTAAGGATCGTCAGTATGTGACACCTGTGTTACTTCAATCATCAAACAAATACCAAACTAATGAAATATTGTATTTCATACTTGGGACTTGTATAAATATGTGTATCATTTGCACATATCAATTCTTGTTCGATTTCAAGCTTTAAATCGCTTTCTGGAAGGTTATACGCGCACCGATGCGTAAATATAACCAATTCAATGCAACAAAAACTCCGGAACATCAACATATGCTTAACATACCTTAAATAACCTTTACATAACTTAGAAATAAGTTTTGAAGGCTTTGGTATGGCAAAATCAAGTTAAATCGCTTACAGGGACTAAAGTTGACAAACTGCGAAAGTATGCCAATTTGAACTGTAACAGACATTCCGGAACATGACCATAAGTTAAACATACCATAAATATCCTTTAAATAGCTTAGAAATAGGCTTTGAGGGGTTCGGTATGCTAAAATAAACTTTATGGTCATTCAGGGACTAAAAGCGTCAAAAAGTGCACAAGTTTGCACTTTCACGCATATCTTACATTCTGAATATATCCGGACATCCAAAAATTTATGTAAGCATTATAATATTATGCTTTAGTGTTTGGCTTGTCAAAATTCCATTCGTCGCGCATTTTGGACCGTTTTTGCGTTCGTTACGACTTCCGTCATAATTAACCGAACAACGCAACCGTACGGCCAAACGAACCGACATCCGAGAAATTTTTGAGCACATTTTAAGTTCCCTATACTTTAACTTCATTTTAGAGCTTTGAAATGAGGTTAACGGGGCTTAAACGTGTCAAAAATGCATCGAAAACCAAGTTTGTAGCTGCAGGGACCAAATCTGTCATTTCAGCAAAGATGATGGCTTACGGACCGTAAGCCATTACCCTTGCGGTCCGTAAGGACCTCCCAGTTGCTCAGAAACTTCTAAACAGCCTGTTTCCAGCTGTCACACCCTCCAAACCCAATTGCACTTGTCTCTTCATGTTAATGAGTGGCCATTTTGGTGTTCCATGGGAATTTCAACAAGTGTAGGGGTGAGATTAAAGCCCGGATTACGAGAAACGATCCTAACGGTTGTCCATTTACTATAAATACCCAACCCCATTCATTTGCAAAACCCACAAAATCTGATCTAAAAGCTCTATGTTGAAGCCATTGCTTCATACCTGAGCTACTTGGATCAAGATTAGCTTTCGGGGACCCTTTGTAAGTGTTCCTTCGTTCTTTTTATACTTTTAGCGTTAAAAGGCAAACTTTGTTTGACTTTCTGCGTTGACCAGTTTATGGTCAATGCGAAGTTCGTTTGAACTTCATAACGTAAGCGTAATCATGATGGTTATAGTCCCTAGTGACTATACCTACTGATTACCACGTTATCTAGGCTCAGTGACGAGTCGTAGTTTCGGCCAAAATGCGTGTTATTGCGTATTTTTTAACCAACTATTCTTAGGTATCAAAACCGTTTGTTTTGATACCAAACCTGTTTTCTAAACTTAGTTAAGCATGTTTTAACATGCTTAGCTCGCCACTCTTAGTTTAGTGCTTATATAGGGGTCGTAAGGTAAGCGATCTAAACAATCGCTTATACTTTCGAACCCGACCCGTTTGGTCGATCATTAGGATCCGACCAAACACATTAGGTGACCATAGTTGTATAGGAAATAACCTTCCGAGGTTATACCTTATGGTCACACCGTTTGAGTAGTTGTATGATAAGTAGTATATATGCCTTAGGTAAATTACCAAAATACCCTTTTTACGCAAAAATTCATTTAAGCATATATAACTTAACTTTTGGTATCTAAGCTGATTTGGTAACAATATTAGACATTTTAAGGCATATTTTACTTATCATAGGACTAGTTAGGCATTCCGAACGCGTTTTACGCAAACGACGCGTTAAAGTAGCATAAGCTACCTAAACGGGCCGTAATGGGTCGTAAGCACTTAGGTTAGGTTTCATTTTAGTATGTGGGCTTTGTTAAACCATATTACATGATTTTCCCATACTCATTTGGTTTACTAGCCCTCATTCTATCCAATCCTCCGATTTAGGTCCGGTTTATTAATGTAGTTACCTATATTAGGTACCGTTTGATTCCGAGATCTTCTAGCATTGGTTGGTGGTTATCCTAGGACTATTGAGCAATCTTAAGTGAGTACATAGACCCCTCTTTTACTGTTTTCCAAACATTTTGGGGTGAAACACATGTGCCTACTTGTTACTTTCGTGCCTTTCATGTTTTCATATCATATGCTTGTTATGTTCAATAGTACACTTATAGTACATGATTTCATTGTGTTTTTGCTATGTATGTCCTTTGTTGCATACTTAGTACATCATTTTACATTACATTTTTTGCTATGTATGTCCATTGTGTGCATACTTAGTACATCGTTTTACATTACATTTTATGCTATGTATGTCCATTGTGTGCATACTTAGTACGTTTGTTATTCATCACATGCTTACATTTTGGTATGACATTTGGTTTGTTTAAATGGGAAAATATACATTCATTAACACCGATCATGCCGCTCGGTAGTAGGTAGTGGTACCATAGGACTTGACAACTCCCATTCCTGAAATCCCGGGTTTGTTTGGATGTAAGGAATGACCGAATCCGAATACATTTCTAGGTGGACCTTAGACTTTGTGCTAGGGTTTATTCTACAGTCGCAAGTCTTGGATGTATGCATTTTACAATACCGCATAGATGTTTATATCAGTATAGCATGCATTTGTTCCACAAAACATAACTTTGATTTAAACCATGTTTTACTTCAATACCTTGTTTTTGTGCATTTTACATATGGTTTAGCTGATATATTTCACCTACCATACATGATATTTTGGATACACATTACATGATTTACATTAGACATAAACATTTTGACATTGATATACACAATTCATGATTTACATTAGACATAAACATTTTAACATTGATATACACAATTCATGATTTACATTCGACGTAAACATTTTGACATTGATATACACAATTCATGATTTACATTAGACATAAACATTTTGACATTGATATACACAAAACATTTTGACATTTGATTATACATAAACATTTTACTTTGGTGGTTTGGTTTGAGTAAGTGATTTAAGTAACGAGGCGTGTGTAATATGATACAAGCATGATGGATACACCGCTGGTACTTCCTATATATAAGTGCTTGTATGGTATTACATATCGTAGCGTTATTTGAATCATTTCGATTTAGACATATAACATTTTATACAAATAACATACTTTTCACAATACATTGTTTTACAAACAACTTATCTAATACAAACTCATTTTACTTGGTTATTTACTTAACCATGTATTATTCTTTTATACATATATATCATTTGGTTTATTTATCACTTTTCAAATGATTTACAAGACAAAGCAAATTACAAGGTTCATGACTAAACATTTTCTTAAACATAAGTCATGAAAATTCTATTTTCACAAAACCTATGTATCTCACAGGCATTTTTATGCTGACGTACCTATTTTCACATGTGTTTCAGGATATGATGCATAGGATTTATCAAGATACACTTAGGCGGACTTGGGCCTTAGTGACAATAAAAGATGCAAGACTAGTTATTTATGTTATATTTCTTTGATTGTCAAGACATTGTAACTCTTTTAATCAATAAAACAATATTTCAATTTCCATGTGTTATGAAACAATGATTCTGTTACAACACTCCCCGACGTTTCCGCCACATTTTGTTGTTTTACGTGGTCTAGGTGTGACAGAAAAGTTGGTATCAGAGCTCATGGTTATAGGGAATTAGGTTATTAGTAATGCTTTGACCTAGTCTATAACCTTCCTAGGACCCTAACGCGAGTTTACTTGCGTTTAGTCATAAAACAATACCGTCACCTATTCTTAGGCGACAACCGCAACAAGAACACAAATTTCAAAACCGCTTTGAAAAGCAATCATCTGTTCTAGGATGATTGATTACTAGGTTTTGAACCCTCTAAGTTTTCAAAATCTCGTCAAAGTTTGGGTCTTATAATGTGAACACGTGCAAACTGGAAGAGTGAATGCCTGTACCCTGAGTTTTCTGTCTAAGGCTAGAGTGTTCGTACAAATCCGCAGTATCGGACCAGTCACTCTTACCTGGGAACTCTTGGGGTGAGTGTTCACTTATAGGCAAGCATGTCTTCAATGATACATTATATTGACCCATTTACTTTGATTAGTCACCATCTCATTTGTTTGCCTTAGGTAACAAACAAATGATCGCAATTCTTATGCATTGCCGTTCTGTTTTGATTATCCGATAACCTTTCACTTGTTTCTTCCCATGTCTTTCATTTTCTTCTAGAATGTCTCTTCTTCACAACAACGGTCAAATGTCAGAGCAAACAGCCAAATTTGCCCAGTAAATAGGCGAAGTGATTCTAAAGACTATGGATTTAGGCATTGCCATGTCTCGTCTCAACAATGAGGCCACTCAAGAGTCACCGAAGGAAGTAGAAGTCAAGCCTGCACCAAAATCAAGGAAGCGTAAGGCTTCAAGGAAACCCGCAGCAGTTACACCTAATCAAGCGAAACCTAGCCAAGTGGCAACGCCACCAGCTAGGAAGCCGTACTTAGGAGCTGCCCCATGGTGCAAACGATGTAACCGTCATCATTTAAACCGCTTACTCTGCTTCAAATGTACCTACTGTGGACGGTGGGGACATTTGGTTAGCATATGCCGTTTTGCTATCCAAAACAAAGCTGCTATAAACCTTGCTGTTACCCGACTCCAAGTCAACCCTACTCAAGCTCGTTTTCCGTCTGGTACTTGCTACAACTGTGGAGAGACGAGCCATTTCAGGAACAAATGCCCAAAGATTGTCGATGCAAATCCAACCCTTGGATGAGCATTTGGCTGATTAGAAGAAGCTGCTGCTTTAAATAATTTGTATCTGTTACTTTTGTTTCTTTGGTTGAACTTGGAAACAATGTGTTCAGTTTATGAATAAATTGTTGTTCACAATTCTGATGTACAAGTGTAGTTACATATGTGTATACCATTTCCCTATGATACCTACATCAAAGAACTATATTCTTTACAAACTACTCTTGTGATTCTCCCTTTCAAGTGATCGCTCATGATTTCCTCGAAACATTTTAAGTACTCGTTTCATTCTAGGAGACGAAGTACAAGAAATAAAGTGACATTATGTGTGACACCTGGGTCACTGCGACCATCAAACAAATACCAAACCAATGAAATACTATGTTTCATACTTGGGATTTGTACAAATATGTGTATCATTTGCACATATCAATTCTGGTTCGATTTCGGGCTCTAAATCGCTTTCTGGAAGGTTATACGCGCACTGATGCGTTAATATAACCAGTTTAATGCAACGAACACTCTGGAATAGTGAAATAGGCTTCACATACCTTAAATAACCTTTACATAACTTAGAAATAAGTTTTGAAGGCTTTGGTATGGCAAAAACAAGTTAATTCGCCTACATGGACTAAATTTGACAAACTGCGAAAGTATGCCAATTTGAACTGTAACGAACATTCCGGAACATGACCATAAGTTAAACACACCTAAAATATCCTTTATATAGCTTAGGAATAGGCTTTGAGGGGTTCGGTGTGCTAAAATAAACTTTTGGGTCATTCAGGGACTAAAAGCGTCAAAAAGTGCACAAGTTTGCACTTTCGCGCATAACTTACGTTCTGAATACATCCGGACATCCAAAAATTTATGTAATCACTAAAATATTTTATTTTAGTGTTTGGCATGAGAAAAATCCATTCGTCACGCAATTTGGATCGTTTTTCGCGCTTATGCGCATTCCGTCGTAATTAAGCGAACATCGCGATCGTACGACCAAACGAACCGACATCCGGGATATTTTTGAGCATGTTTCATGTCCACAATGTTTAGGCATCATTTTAGGGCCTTGAAAATGGCTTAACGAGCCTTAAACATGTCTGAAATGGCCTTAATACACAACGGGGACTGAAATGGAAACATTGGAAAGTGTTTGCTGATCAGGGGGACCTTAGCGTGACACCTAGCCCCCTTGGCGTCACGCGAAGCCCCTTCTGATCAGCAAAAGCCATATTTTCAGCTGTTACCAGCCCTTAGACACCCCAAAGGCCAATGCCACATGTCAAACTCTTGTGGTGGGGGGCAAAATGATGCACCATAACATTTCAACACTTGGACGGCCAAGATCGAAGCACCTTTTTCAAGAAACGATCCTAACGGTCTTGGTTTTCCTATAAATACCCAACCCCCACTCCTTGCAAACCCACATTTGATCTGAGGTTTTCTCTAAGTGGTTGTGATTTCTCACTTCCTACCTGAGATTACATGGAATCAAATCTTGCGGGGACCCTTTGTAAGTGTTCCTTCGTTCTTTTATCGCTTTTCGAGGGTTTGACTTTCTGCATTGACCAGTTTATGGTCAATGCGAAGTTCATTTGAACTTCATAACGTGAGCGTAATCATGATGGTCATAGTCCTTAGTGACTATACCTACTCTTGGGCGTATTTTGTAACCAAACTTAGTGACGAGTCGTAGTTTCGACCAAAATGCGCATTCGGGCGATTTTGTAACCAAACTACTCTTGGGTATCAAAACCGTTTGTTTTGATACCAAACCTGTTTTCTAAACTTAGTTAAGCATGTTTTAACATGCTTAGCTCGTCACTTTTAGTTTAGTGCTTATATAGGGTCGTAAGGTAAGCGATCTAAACAATCGCTTATACTTTCGAACCCGACCCGTTTGGTCGATCATTAGGATCCGACCAAACACATTAGGTGACCATAGTATATAGGGAATAACCTTCCGAGGTTATACCTTAAGGTCGCTTCGTTTAAGTAGTTGTATGATAGGTAGTTTATATGCCTTAGGTAAATTACCAAAATGCCCTTTTTACGCCAAAATTCATTTTAAGCATATGTAACATAACTTTTGGTATCTAAACTGATTTGATAACAATATTAGACATGTTAAGGCATATTTTACTTATCATAGGACTAGTTAGGCATTCCGAACGCGTTTTACGCGAACGACGCGTTAAAGTAGCATAAGCTACCTAAACGGGTCGTAATGGGTCGTAAGCACTTAGGTTAAGTTTCATTTTAGTATGTGGGCTTTGTTAAACCATATTACACGAGTCTCCATACTCGTTTGGTTTACGAACCCTCATTCTATCAAATCCTCCGATTTAGGTCCGGTATATTAACATAGTTACCTATATTAGGTGTCGTTTGATATCCGTGATCTCTAGCATTGTTTGGTTGTTACTCAAGGACTACTAAGCAATCTCAAGTGAGTACATAGACCCCTCTTTTACTGTTTTCCAAACATTTTGGGGTGGAACACATATGCCTACTTGTTACTTTCATGCTTTCCTGTTTTCACATCATATACTTGCTATGTTCATTAGTACATTTATAGTACATGATTTCATTGTGTTTTATGCTATGTATGCCCATTGTGTGCGTACTTAGTACATTACTTTACATTACCTTTTATACTATGTATGCCCATTTTGTGCGTACTTAGTACATTATTTTACATTACACTTTATGCTATGTATGCCCATTGTGTGCGTACTTAGTACATTATTTTACATTACATTTTATGCTATGTATGCCCATTGTGTGCATACTTAGTACATTGTTTTACATTACATTACATGCTATGTATGTTCATCATACTTAGTACATTCGTTTCACATCACATGCTATGTATGTTCATCATACTTAGTACTTTTATTATTTATTCACATGCTTACATTTTGATATGATATTTGGTTTGTTTTGATGGATCAATATACATTCATTAACACCGATCACGCTGTTCGTTAGTAGGTAGTGGTACCATAGGAATTGACAACTCCTGTTCCGGACATCCTGGGTAGGTTTGGATGAAAGGAATGACCGAATTCGATACACATAACTTAGATAAACCTTTAATTTTTTAAGGGTTTATCGCCACAGTCTCAAGGCTTGGATGTATGCATTCTCACAATACCGCATAGATGTTTATATCAGTATAGCATGCATTTGTTCCACAAAACATAGCTTTGATTTAAACCATGTTTTACTTCAATACTTTGTTTTTGTGCATATGGTTTAGTTGATATATTTCACTAGCCATACATATCATTTTGGTTACACATTACATGATTTACCTTTGACACATTAACATTATTCACATTGGTTATACATTACATGACTTACATCTTGACATAAACATTTTGACATATTATTCAATACGTTTGGCAATTGGTTTAAACATAGACATTTTACATTGTTGGTTTGGTTTGAGTAAGTGATTTAAGTAACGAGGCGTGTGTAATATGATACAAGCATGGTGGATACGCCGCTGGTACTTCCTATATATAAGGGATTGTATGGTATTACATATCATAGCGTTATTTGAATCATTTAAATTTGGACATATAACATTTTATACAAATAACATACTTTTCACAATACATTGTTTCACAAACAACTTAATTTATACAAACTCATTTCACATGGTTATCCACTTAACCATGTGTTATTCTTTTATACATATATATCATTTGGTTTATTTATCACTTTTCAAATGATTTACAAGACAAAGCAAATTACAAGGTTCATGACTAAACATTTTCTTAAACATAAGTCATGAATTCTATTTTTACAAAACCTATGTATCTCACAGGCATTTTTATGCTGACGTACCTATTTTCACATGTGTTTCAGGATATGATGCATAGGATTTATCAAGATACACTTAGGCGGACTTGGGCCTTAGTGACAATAAAAGATGCAAGACTAGTTATATTATGTTATATTTCTTTGATTGTCAAGACATTGTAACTCTTTTAAATCAATAAAACAATATTTCAATTTCCATGTGTTATGAAACAATGATTCTATTACAACACTCCCCGACGTTTCCGCCACGTTTTGTTGTTTTGCGTGGTCGGAGTGTGACAGAAAAGTTGGTATCAGAGCTCATGGTTATAGGGAATTAGGTTATTAGTAATTCTTTGACCTAGTCTATAACCTTCCTAGAACCCTAACGCGAGTTTACTTGCGTTTAGTCATAAAACAATACCGTCACCTATCCTTAGGCGACGACCTCAACAAGAACACAAATTTCAAAACCGCTTTGAAAACTAATCATCTGTTCTAGGATGATTGATTACAAGGTTTTGAACCCTCAATTATAAGGTTTTGAACCCTCAGTTGTAAGGTTTTGAACCCCTCTGAATTTTCAAAACCTCGTCAAAGTTTGGGTCTTTTGATGTGAACACGTGCAATCTGGATGAGTGGATGCCTGTACTCTGAGTTTTCTGTCTAAGGCTAGAGTGTTCGTACAAATCCACATAATCGGACCAGTCACTCTTACCTGGGAACTCTTGGGGTGAGTGTCCACTTATAGGCTAAAGCATGTCTTCGCGATACATTAATATGACCCGTTTACTTTGATTTGTCACCGTCTCATTTGTTAGCCTTAGGTAACAAACAAATGATCGCAATTTTTATGCATTGCCATCCTGTTTTGATTGTCTGATAACCTTTCACTTGTTTCTTCTTATGTCTTTCATTTTCTTCTAGAATGTCTCTTCCTCTCAGTAATGCCCAGATATCCGAGCAGACAGCCAAATTTGCCCAGCGAATAGGCGAAGTACTCCTGAAGACTGTCGAATTAGCTACTGCCATGTATCGTCTCCAGGATGAAGCCACTCAAAAATCACCAAAGGAGACCGAAGCCAAGCCTTCACCTAAACCGAAGAAACGTAAAGCTTCAAAGAATCCCGCAACGGTTGCACCAAAACAGGCAAGACCTAGCCAAGTGACAGCACCACCAGCCAAGAAACCAATCAAGGAATCAAAGACCATGGATGGACAGACTGGATCCCCTAAGAAGTCAAAGAAGCGAAAGGCTTCTCAGAAGTTCGCCATGGTCGCTCACAATGGTCAAGCCATCCCCAACCAACCAACTCAACCCCCTGCTAGGAAGCCATACAATGGAACTACACCCTTGTACAACCAATGTAACCTTCATCATCATGCTAGTGTGAAGTGCCGCAATTGCCAAATTTGTGGACTTATAGGTCATACGGCAAGGGTTTGCCCAACTACAGCAGTACCAAATCAAACAGGACCCATCCGGGTGGCAACACCACCTGCTAAGAAGCAATACAAGGGAACGGCACCAATATGCGACAAATGTAATGGGCATCACCAAGCTCACTTACAGTGTCGTCTGTGTGTGTCATGTGGGCGAGTTGGTCACCTGGCAAGTGCTTGTCGATGTAACCCGAACCAAGGTGGTCAAAACCAACCACAAGCCAACTCTGCTCAAGCTCATTTCTCACCAGGGTCTTGCTACAACTGTGGCGAGATGGGCCATTTCCTAAGGGATTGCCCAAAGCTTGCTAATGCAAATCCAACCCACGGATGAGCAGTTGGCTGACTAGAAGATGTTGCTGTCTTATGCTTTTGTTCTTTTGTTTTCTTGTAATGTGAAACAATCTGTTTTGTTTATAAATAAATTGTTGTTCACAATTCTGATATACGAGTGTAGTTACATGTGTGTATGACTTTTCCTATGATACCTACATCAAGGAACTATATTCCTTACAAACTACTCTTGCGAATTTTTTCCCATTCTTGCGGTTGCTCATGATTCCCTCGGAAAAATTCTAAGTACTCGTTTCACTCTAAGAAACAAAGTACAGAAAATAAAGTGACATTATGAGTAATCGTGCTTTTGCACATCTGTGCCTTTGAATCCTTGGTTAGATAACCAAGGATATTTTCAAATCTCATACCCATTACATTCTGATTTTTTTCAACATGCATAACATAAGTTTTCAAAACAACCTACATGATTTCGAAACATTCTATATATAGTTCGAAAACATTTTTAATATAGTGTATTTACATAACATAACAAATGCACAAAGCTTTGTCTGTATTTTCAAAAACAACCTTCATGATTTCAAAATGTCTCATATAGCCTGAAAACAATATTAATACAATATATTTTCTTATCAAAGTGCATGATTTCAAAAGCATCATTCATGTTTTCCAAAAACCTTATACATAATTTCAAAATTCATCTCGCATGATTTTAAAACATTTTTATAAATATACTTACCTAGTACACCTACTTTATGATTTCAAAAGTATTATATATAAGGTTTCAAAAACATTGAACACATTTTTAGAACCCCATGCATGGTTTTCCAAAAATATTATCCTCATACATTGACTTAACTTTCAAATTTCGCTTCATATGTCGCCTTGACATATCTAGCATCTCAACTTCATAAGCATTTTTACTTCATGTTTTGACTTAAGCACATCCAGTGCAAGGTTTCAAAACATCTTCAACTTCTAAAATCCATATGGGATCTTTTTATCTTCACATTTAGACCCATGTGGATGATTATCATTCAAATCAGAGTCCTTAATTGGATTCCTTATGTATCTAAATTCGAACATTTCGGTTCCTTATAATTGAAATGGAATTTTCTTTTTAAAATCTTTCTATCTTTATAGTTAGATTCTTGATAATGTTTAAAGTACCAAATGAAATCCATGGAATGGATTCCTAGTGTGCTTTAAATGCATGTACGCAATCAACAAAACAAATTAACAAATAAACAATCTTTGTGGTTATACGACTATGTGTTTATGCATCTTGTGTTTTCTTTTATGCATTTTGTGTTTTTGTATACTCAGGATATTCGTTATCCAAATCCTCGTAGAATCTTTCATATCTTCATATGAGGGATTCATAGTAGGATATTCAAAAAGGTACTACCTTAAATCCTTATTGGGCGTCTATGTAATAGTTAAGACCATTGGGTTATATAGTACCATTCCATGTTTCATAAGAGACCCTTTTAGTGGTCTAGTCAAAAAGATTGATTCAAAAATCTGGTTAAGAATGACATGTGATGATATAACCTAAAAAGACTCCTTGGTTGTCTATTAAAATCATTTATTGATTTAATAAAAGGGACCCTATGGTGGTCTAGTCACATTCATCACAAGATTTGTTCATTTGGTTTTCCCCTACACATTATAAAATAGACTGTGTGGACTATGCAAGGAATTGTGTAATTATAGACGCGTACGTAATTATAAAATTCAGTGCACAGAAACCCAGTAAAACTTATTATGTGTAAGAACCGATAGTGACCAGAATAACAAAATGTGAACGATGTAATGGAGGTACGGTGGACGCACCAATAACTCTTAATAGACTATTATATAAGTGTCCCTCCTACATTGTAAGAATGATGTTATTTAAAGTTACTGGAAGTTCAGAACCTTAACCAGTATTGTTTTGTCTTTTCAACTTCATGTTTCAAGCTCTCACAAGTTTCCTCTAAATAAATTTCGGGATGAAATTTCCTAAAGTAGGGGAGACTGTGACACCTGGGTCACTGCGACCATCAAACAAATACCAAACCAATGAAATATTGTATTTCATACTTGGGATTTGTACAAATATGTGTATGATTTTCACATATCAATTCTGGTTCGATTTCGGGCTCTAAATCGCTTTCTGGAAGGTTATACGCGCACTGATGCGTTAATATAACCAGTTTAATGCAACGAACACTCTGGAATAGTGAAATAGGCTTCACATACCTGAAATAACCTTTACATAACTTAGAAATAAGTTTTGAAGGCTTTGGTATGGCAAAAACAAGTTAATTCGCCTACAGGGACTAAATTTGACAAACTGCGAAAGTATGCCAATTTGAACTGTAACGAACATTCTGAAACATGACCATAAGTTAAACACACCTAAAATATCCTTTATATAGCTTAGGAATAGGCTTTGAGGGGTTCGGTGTGCTAAAATAAACTTTTGGGTCATTCAGGGACTAAAAGCGTCAAAAAGTGCACAAGTTTGCACTTTCGCGCATAACTTACGTTCTGAATACATCCGGACATCCAAAAATTTATGTAATCACTAAAATATTTTATTTTAGTGTTTGGCATGAGAAAAATCCATTCGTCGCGCAATTTGGATCGTTTTTCGCGCTTATGCGCATTCCGTCGTAATTAAGCGAACATCGCGATCGTACGACCAAACGAACCGACATCCGGGATATTTTTGAGCATGTTTCATGTCCACAATGTTTAGGCATCATTTTAGGGCCTTGAAAATGGCTTAACGAGCCTTAAACATGTCGGAAATGGCCTTAATACACAACGGGGACTGGAATGGAAACATTGGAAAGTGTTTGCTGATCAGGGGGACCTTAGCGTGACACCTAGCCCCCTTGGCGTCACGCGAGGCCCCTTCTGATCAGCAAAAGCCATTTTTTCAGCTGTTAACAGCCCTTAGACACCCCAAAGGCCAATGCCACATGTCAAACTCTTGTGGTGGGGGGCAAAATGATGCACCATAACATTTCAACACTTGGACGGCCAAGATCGAAGCACGTTTTTCAAGAAACGATCCTAACGGTCTTGGTTTTCCTATAAATACCCAACCCCCACTCCTTGCAAACCCACATTTGATCTGACTTTTTCTCTAAGTGGTTGTGATTTCTCACTTCCTACCAGAGATTACTTGGAATCAAATCTTGCGGGGACCCTTTGTAAGTGTTCCTTCGTTCTTTTATCGCTTTTCGAGTCCGAAAGTCAAACTTTGTTTGACTTTCTGCATTGACCAGTTTATGGTCAATGCGAAGTTCGTTTGAACTTCATAACGTGAGCGTAATCACGATGGTCATAGTCCTTAGTGACTATACCTACTGAATTACCACGTTATCTAGGCTCAGTGACGAGTCGTAGTTTCGGCCAAAATGCGCATTCGTGCGTATTTTGTAACCAAACTACTCTTGGGTATCAAAACCCATTGTTTTGATACCAAACCTGTTTTCTAAACTTAGTTAAGCATGTTTTAACATGCTTAGCTCGTCACTTTTAGTTTAGTGCTTATATAGGGTCGTAAGGTAAGCGATCTAAACAATCGCATATACTTTCGAACCCGACCCGTTTGGTCGATCATTAGGATCCGACCAAACACATTAGGTGACCATAGTATATAAGGAATAACCTTCCGAGGTTATACCTTATGGTCGCTTCGTTTAAGTAGTTGTATGATAGGTAGTTTATATGCCTTAGGTAAATTACCAAAATGCCCTTTTTACGCCAAAATTCATTTTAAGCATATGTAACATAAATTTTGGTATCTAAACTGATTTGATAACAATATTAGACATGTTAAGGCATATTTTACTTATCATTGGACTAGTTAGGCATTCCGAACGCGTTTTACGCGAACGACGCGTTAAAGTAGCATAAGCTACCTAAACGGGTCGTAATGGGTCGTAAGCACTTAGGTTAAGTTTCATTTTAGTATGTGGGCTTTTTAAACCATATTACACGAGTCTCCATACTCGTTTGGTTTACGAACCCTCATTCTATCAAATCCTCCGATTTAGGTCCGGTATATTAACATAGTTACCTATATTAGGTGCCGTTTGATATCCGTGATCTCTAGCATTCTTTGGTTGTTACTCAAGGACTACTAAGCAATCTCAAGTGAGTACATAGACCCCTCTTTTACTATTTTCCAAACATTTTGGGGTGGAACACATGTGCCTACTTGTTACTTTCATGCTTTCCTGTTTTCACATCATATACTTGCTAAGTTCATTAGTACATTTATAGTACATGATTTCATTGTGTTTTATGCTATGTATGCCCATTGTGTGCATACTTAGTACATTACTTTACATTACATTTTATACTATGTATGCCCATTGTGTGCGTACTTAGTACATTATTTTACATTACACTTTATGCTATGTATGCCCATTGTGTGCGTACTTAGTACATTATTTTACATTACATTTTATGCTATGTATGCCCATTGTGTGCATACTTAGTACATTGTTTTACATTACATTACATGCTATGTATATTCATCATACTTAGTACATTCGTTTCACATCACATGCTATGTATGTTCATCATACTTAGTACATTTATTATTTATTCACATGCTTACATTTTGATATGATATTTGGTTTGTTTTGATGGATCAATATACATTCATTAACACCGATCACGCCGTTCGTTAGTAGGTAGTGGTACCATAGGAATTGACAACTCCCGTTCCGGACATCCTGGGTAGGTTTGGATGAAAGGAATGACCGAATTCGATACACATAACTTAGATAAACCTTTAATTTGTTTAAGGGTTTATCGCCACAGTCTCAAGGCTTGGATGTATGCATTCTCACAATACCGCATAGATGTTTATATCAGTATAGCATGCATTTGTTCCACAAAACATAGCTTTGATTTAAACCATGTTTTACTTCAATACTTTGTTTTTGTGCATATGGTTTAGTTGATATATTTCACTAGCCATACATATCATTTTGGTTACACATTACATGATTTACCTTTGACACATAAACATTATTGACATTGGTTATACATTACATGACTTACATCTTGACATAAACATTTTGACATATTATTCAATACGTTTGGCAATTGGTTTAAACATAGACATTTTACATTGTTGGTTTGGTTTGAGTAAGTGATTTAAGTAACGAGGTGTGTGTAATATGATACAAGCATGGTGGATACGCCACTGGTACTTCCTATATATAAGTGATTGTATGGTATTACATATCGTAGCGTTATTTGAATCATTTAAATTTGGACATATAACATTTTATACAAATAACATACTTTTCACAATACATTGTTTCACAAACAACTTAATTTATACAAACTCATTTCACATGGTTGTCCACTTAACCATGTGTTATTCTTTTATACATATATATCATTTGGTTTATTTATCACTTTTCAAATGATTTACAAGACAAAGCAAATTACAAGGTTCATGACTAAACATTTTCTTAAACATAAGTCATGAATTCTATTTTTACAAAACCTATGTATCTCACAGGCATTTTTATGCTGACGTACCTATTTTCACATGTGTTTCAGGATATGATGCATAGGATTTATCAAGATACACTTAGGCGGACTTGGGCCTTAGTGACAATAAAAGATGCAAGACTAGTTATATTATGTTATATTTCTTTGATTGTCAAGACATTGTAACTCTTTTAAATCAATAAAACAATATTTCAATTTCCATGTGTTATGAAACAATGATTCTGTTACAACACTCCCCGACGTTTCCGCCACGTTTTATTGTTTTGCGTGGTCGGGGTGTGACATTATGAGTAATCGTGCTTTTGCACATCTGTACCTTAGAATCCTTGGTTAGAAAACTAAGGTATTTTTCAATCTCATACCCATTTACGTTTTGATATCTTTCAACATGCATAACATATGTTTTCAAAAACAACCTCCATGATTTCAAGGACATTATCTATGTTTTCAAAAACAACCTTCATGATTTCAAAATGTTATTAATACCATATAATTACTTATATCAAGTGCATGACTTCAAAAACATCATTCATGATTTCCAAAAACGTTATAATAATTTCAAAATTCATCTCGCATGATTTTAAAACATTTTATAAATATACTTATCTAATACACTTACTTTATGATTTCAAAAAAAATATATATATATTTTCCTCATACATTGACTTAACCTTCAAATTTCGCTTCATATGTCACCTTGGCATATCGAGCATCTCAACTTCATAAGCATTTTACCTCATGTTTTGACTTTAGCACGTCTAGTGCAAGGTTTTGAAACGCCTCCCGCTCTCCAATTCCCAAAATCCACATGGGATCTTTTTATCTTCACAATTAGACCCTTGTGGATGATTTCCATTCAAATCCGAGTCCTTAATTGGATTCCTTGTATACCCTAATTCGAACATTTCGATTCCTTATAATCGAAATTGACATTTTTTTTAAGATCTTTCTATCTTTATAGTTAGATCCTTGGAAATATTTAAAGTGCCAATCAAAATCCACGGATTTGATACCTGGTATGCTTTAAATGCATGTGCACAATTAACAAGATGATAACAAATTAAAGATCAAGATAAACAATTTTGTGGTTATGTGTTTTTGTGTAATGTTTTTCCTTTTGTGGTTTTATTTTCGTTATCCAAATCCTCGTAGAACCTTCCATATCTTCATATGAAGGATTCATAGTAGGATATCCAAAGGTACTACCTTAAATCCTTAATGGGCTTCTATGTAATAGTAAGACCCTTGGATTATATAATACCATTCCATGATTCATAAGAGACCCTTTTAGTGGTCTAGTCAAAAAGATTGATTCAAAAATCTGGTTAAGAATGACATGTGATGATATAAGCTGAAAAGACCCCTTGGTTGTCTATTAAAATCATTTATTGATTTAATAAAAGGGACCCTATGGTGGTCTAGTCACAATCCTCACAGGCTCGTTCATTGTTTTCTTCCCCTACACATTTTAAGATGCACCACGTGACTATGCAAGGAATTACGTGATTATGGATGCATACATAATTATGAAGTTCAGTGCACGGAAACCACAGTAAGATTTATTATGTGTAAGAACCGATAGTGGCAACAATAACGAAATGTGAACAATGTACAGGAGGTATGGTGGACGCACCAATGACGGTTAATAGACTTGTATATAAGTGTCCCTCCTACATTACAAGCTTGATGTTATTTAAAGTTACTAGAAGTTCAAGAACTCTAACCAGTGTTGTTTGGTCTTTTCAACTTCATGTTTCAAACTCTCACAAGTTTCCACTAAATAAAATTTCGGGACGAAATTTCCTAAAGTAGGGGAGACTGTGACACCTGTGTCACTTCAATCGTCAAACAAATACCAAACTAATGAAATATTGTATTTCATACTTGGGACTTGTATAAATATGTGTATCATTTGCACATATCAATTCTTGTTCGGTTTCAAACTTTAAATCGCTTTCTGGAAGGTTATACGCGCACTGATGCGTAAATATAACCAATTCAATGCAACAAATACTCCAGAACATCAACATATTCTTAACATACCTTAAATAACCTTTACATAACTTAGAAATAAGTTTTGAAGGCTTTGGTATGGCAAAATCAAGTTAAATCGCTTACAGGGACTAAAGTTGACAAACTGCGAAAGTATGCCAATTTGAACTGTAACAGACATTCCGTAACATGACCATAAGTTAAACATACCATAAATATCCTTTAAATAGCTTAGAAATAGGCTTTGAGGGGTTCGGTATGCTAAAATAAACTTTATGGTCATTCAGGGACTAAAAGCGTCAAAAAGTGCACAAGTTTGCACTTTCACGCATATCTTACGTTCTGAATACATCCGGACATCCAAAAATTTATGTAAGCATTATAATATTATGCTTTAGTGCTTGGCTTGTCAAAATTCCATTCGTCGCGCATTTTGGACCGTTTTTGCGTTCGTTACGACTTCCGTCGTAATTAACCGAACAACGCAACCGTACGGCCAAACGAACCGACATCCGAGATATTTTTGAGCACATTTTATGTTCCCTATACTTTAACTTCATTTTAGAGCTTTGAAATGAGGTTAGCGGGGCTTAAACGTGTCAAAAATGCATCAAAAACCAAGTTTGGAGTTGCAGGGACCAAATCTGTCATTTCAGCAAAGATGATGGCTTACGGACCGTAAGCCATTACCCTTGCGGTCCGTAAGGACCTCCCAGTTGCTCAGAAACTTCTAAACAGCCTGTTTCCAGATGTCACACCCTCCAAACTCAATTGCACTTGCCTCTTCATGTTAATGAGGGGCCATTTTGGTGTTCCATGGGAATTTCAACAAGTGTAGGGGTGAGATTAAAGCCCGGATTACGAGAAACGATCCTAACGGTTGTCCATTTACTATAAATACCCAACCCCATTCATTTTCAAAACCCACAAAATCTGATCTAAAAGCTCTAAGTTGAAGCCATTGCTTCATACCTGAGCTACTTGGATCAAGATTAGCTTTCGGGGACCCTTTGTAAGTGTTCCTTCGTTCTTTTTATACTTTTAGCGTTAAAAGTCAAACTTTGTTTGACTTTCTGCGTTGACCAGTTTATGGTCAATGCGAAGTTCGTTTGAACTTCATAACGTAAGCGTAATCACGATGGTTATAGTCCCTAGTGACTATACCTACTGATTACCACGTTATCTAGGATCAGTGACGAGTCGTAGTTTCGGCCAAAATGCTTGTTATTGCGTATTTTGTAACCAAACTACTCTTAGGTATCAAAATCGTTTGTTTTGATACCAAACCTGTTTTCTAAACTTAGTTAAGCATGTTTTAACATGCTTAGCTCGTCACTCTTAGTTTAGTGCTTATATAGGGGTCGTAAGGTAAGCGATCAAAACAATCGCTTATACTTTCGAACCCGACCCGTTTGGTCGATCATTAGGATCCGACCAAACACATTAGGTGACCATAGTTATATAGGGAATAACCTTCCGAGGTTATACCTTATGGTCACATCGTTTGAGTAGTTGTATGATAAGTAGTATATATGCCTTAGGTAAATTACCAAAATACCCTTTTTACGCAAAAATTCATTTTAAGCATATATAACATAACTTTTGGTATCTAAACTGATTTGGTAACAATATTATACATGTTAAGGCATATTTTACTTATCATAGGACTAGTTAGGCATTCCGAACGCGTTTTACGCAAACGACGCGTTAAAGTAGCATAAGCTACCTAAACGGGCCGTAATGGGTCGTAAGCACTTAGGTTAGGTTTCATTTTAGTATGTGGGGTTTTTTAAACCATATTTACATGAGTTTCCCATACACATTTGGTTTACTTGCCCTCATTCTATCCAATCCTCCGATTTAGGTCCGGTTTATTAATGTAGTTACTTATATTAGGTTCCGTTTGATTTCGAGATCTTCTAGTATTGCTTGGTGGTTATCCTAGGACTATTGAGCAATCTCAAGTGAGTACATAGACCCCTCTTTTACTGTTTTCCAAACATTTTGGGGTGAAACACATGTGCCTACTTGTTACTTTTGTGCCTTTCATGTTTTCATATCATATGCTTGTTATGTTCAATAGTACACTTATAGTACATGATTTCATTGTGTTTTTGCTATGTATATCCTTTGTTGCATACTTAGTACATCGTTTTACATTACATTTTATGCTATGTATGTCCATTGTGTGCATACTTAGTACATCGTTTTACATTACATTTTATGCTATGTATGTCCATTGTGTGCATACTTAGTACATTGTTTTACATTACATTTTATGCTATGTATGTCCATTGTGTGCATACTTAGTACATTTGTTATTCATCACATGCTTACATTTGGGTATGACATTTGGTTTGTTTAAATGGGACAATATACATTCATTAACACCGATCATGCCGCTCGGTAGTAGGTAGTGGTACCATAGGACTTGACAACTCCCATTCCTGAAATCCTGGGTTTGTTTGGACGTAAGGAATGACCGAATCCGAATACATTTCTAGGTGGACCTTAGACTTTGTGCTAGGGTTTATTCTACAGTCGCAAGGCTTGAATGTATGCATTTTACAATACCACATAGATGTTTATATCAGTATAGCATGCATTTGTTCCACAAAACATAACTTTGATTTAAACCATGTTTTACTTCAATACCTTGTTTTTGTGCATTTTACATATGGTTTAGCTGATATATTTCACCTACCATACATGATATTTTGGATACACATTACATGATTTACATTAGACATAAACATTTTGACATTGATATACACAATTCATGATTTACATTAGACATAAACATTTTGACATTGATATACACAATTCATGATTTACATTAGACATAAACATTTTGACATTGATATACACAAAACATTTTGACAATTGATTATACATAAACATTTTACTTTGGTGGTTTGGTTTGAGTAAGTGATTTAAGTATCGAGGCGTGTGTAATATGATACAAGCATGGTGGATACGCCGCTGGTACTTCCTATATATAAGTGCTTGTATGGTATTACATATCGTAGCGTTATTTGAATCATTTCGATTTAGACATATAACATTTTATACAAATAACATACTTTTCACAATACATTGTTTTACAAACAACTTATCTAATACAAACTTATTTTACTTGGTTATTTACTTAACCATGTATTATTCTTTTATACATATATATCATTTGGTTTATTTATCACTTTTCAAATGATTTACAAGACAAAGCAAATTACAAGGTTCATGACTAAACATTTTCTTAAAAATAAGTCATGAATTCTATTTTCACAAAATCTATGTATCTCACAGGCATTTTTATGCTGACGTACCTATTTTCACATGTGTTTCAGGATATGATGCATAGGATTTATCAAGATACACTTAGGCGGACTTGGGCCTTAGTGACAATAAAAGATGCAAGACTAGTTATTTATGTTATATTTCTTTGATTGTCAAGACATTGTAACTCTTTTAATAAATAAAAAAATATTTCAATTTCCATGTTTTATGAAACAATGATTCTGTTACAACACTCCCCGACGTTTCCGCCATGTTTTGTTGTTTTACGTGGTCGGGGTGTGACACAGTAGGCGTTGCAGAATCAGGATTCAGGATCCTTATTGTTATCCTTATACTAACAATTGTCTACCTTGTACGTAAGCTTGTTTTGCTGGAGCAAAGGCATGGACCAAGTCTCACCGAAAATTCCTGGAGCATATTCACTCAATATTCCGCACGTGCTTGGCCATTGTGAACGTTATGGAGATCATGGGGAGCATGCACAAATTGCGAATAGTTAGTTAGTTTAGTTAATTCTAATTTAAAATGGGGATAACAAGCTTGAAATAGAACACTTAGCTAATTTTGGCATTCACACACTCTCGCAACAGCTCTCAATCAGCTCTCAAACACTACTTGGCGATTTCATACATTTTTTGCACATTGCACACTAGTGATCCTTGTAACAAGCTTGTTATCATCCCGAGTTGTAAACTACTTTTGATTAATCTTAGTTGGTGATCGATAGTTTCCATCACCCGAGGTTTTTTATGCCAGAGATCAACTCTTGATCAAGGGCTTTTTCCTCGTATAAATCCTTGTGTCACTTGTTCATTTCATTTCTGAATTATCCTTAACATTGTTCATTGATTCAAGCATCACACCTCACAACAAAAGATTTGGTTGCATTATCCTTGCTTGATTTTTGACCAAAACACCTGTTTCGAGCTTCATCCAAGTTCCTGCATGGGTTTATTACAAGATCTTGGTAAAATTGAGAGTCTTTTTACAGCCCCATCTTGAAAGCCTGCACAGCTGTTGCAACATCAAGATGTGGAATATCTAAGGATTCTCGGCTAAACTTGTTCACATAATCTCTTAAGGGTTCCTGAGGCCCTTGAGTTATCCTGTAGAGATCACTTGTTAGTTTTTCAAAACTTCGACTACAAGAAAATTGACTATTAAATAAATTCACTAGGTGAGCAAATGATGTAATCGAATGAGGAGGAACATTTAAGAGCCATTTCAAGGCCGATCCTGTTAAGGTAGAACCAAAACCCTTGCATAGGCATGCTTCCTTGAGCTCCGGAGGGATAGGGTTAATCTCCATTCTTTCCCTATACTGGGTAATATGTTCTTCAGGATCCGTAGTCTCATCATAGAGCTTCATGTTGGGGGTTTGAAATCTTTTTGGGATTTCAGCATCACAGATAGGATATGCAAAGCGAGATATCCTGTGGCTGTCTTGGGACACTTTCGGAATTGGCTGGACCACTCCAGGTACACTGGATATCATGTCCTTCAATTTCTGAAGCTCCCTAGTAAATGTTGACGTCATACCTGCATCCTGCAAAGATCCACTATTGTTAGTAGCAAGAATATTATTATTTGACACGTTACCAGTCTGAGGATTCTGGCCATATCCTGAAGCATATCCTGAGCTCCTCACAGTTGACATCCTGACCGAGGAGGGTATTTCAGGAGTATGATTCTGAGGATGGCTAGGCACAATATTTCCCCTGTTATCCTCAGTATATACAGCCGAACTGAAGTTCAAGGCTCTGGGTAGTAAAGGAGTGACATTATCCTCAGCGGGCCTGCTTGAGCTAGATTTCAAGAGTTGTATTTCTCTCATTAGCATTTGGTTGGTTTCTTGTTGTTGCCTCATCTGTTCCTATACACTACCAAACAAGGTTAGAATTTCGTCATTAGAAGCCAGAACAGGACCAGATCCCTGAGTGTTCCGAGTAGGGATAATATCCAGAGGTTGTGAAAAAGCTTGCATCCTTGGAGGAGGTGGTGGAAGCGTTGAACCAATGGTAGCAGAGGTTGTAGCAGACACGGTGGAAGAGCTCATGTTTGATCTCGAGGCCATTGAAAATAGTGTAGCAAAAAGTTTTGAAAATAGAAAACCAAGTAATGATTTTGCAAAAGTTTTTAGTAGAAATAGCACCACTTGCCCCACGGTGGGCACCAAATTGTTTTGGTAAAAAATTACCGAAGCAATTAAGTGATCAAATTAGTTAAGTGAGGTAGTGTGCTAAGAAAGTGTGTTGAAAATATGCTGATTAAGTTGTTTGCAAAAATAGTTTCCAGGATACGGCTCAGGATATTGAGCTGTATCTACAATCAAACAATGAACAAAAAGTAAAGGGGGTGACACGAGATATACGAGGAAAGCCCTTGATCAATCTGGATCGCCGGCACAAAACCTCGGGAGCTGACAATCGCAGCTGCCTTGTTCTTCTTATTGCTTTAAACGTCAGGATACAGTGCAGGATATTGATCAGATCGCTAAGTGTTACAATGCTTTTTGTGAGAGTGAAAGTTGCGAGAGAGAAAAGTGTTAGAAAGCAGTGAGTGTTGTTGTGTCCCATTCGATCTGATTTATCCACCTATTTATAGCTAGTAAACGAAAACAAAATCTCCTATAAGTATGGGATGCCTTCGAATATTCTTTAGTAGCCGTTGGAGACCAGGTAAAGCGGGTTCAACGTCCTTCTTTGAACAACTTAGAGCGAGTCTTCAGGAGAAGAGGTCCTCATGAACGTTGCAAGCTTGGACTCATATTCCTGCACATAATCCATTAGTGATCCTCAGGATATCATCCAGGATGTTACCAATATCCTGAATGAGTATCCCGGGCATGAACATATATCATGAAACTAAGATATAACTTAAGATATTACCCAGGATATGGGCTCAGAATTTCACCCATAACAGTCATGAACCTTGTAAAATGTTTTTCTTTTATAAATCATATAAAAATCGATAAGGAAACAGATAATATAAAAGAAATATGTATGGTTAAATAAGTAACCAAGTAAAAATGAATTTGTATAAAATGTGTTGTTTGTAAAACAATGTTTTGTAAAGATATGTTAATTGTATAAAATGTAATGTGTCAAAATTGGAATGGTTTAAATAACGCTACGATATGTAATATCATAAAAGCACTTATATATAGGAAGTACCAGTGGCGTATCCACCATGCTTTTATCATAATACACACGCCTCGTTACTTAAATCACTTACCAAACAAACCACCAATGTAAATATGTTTATGTATAATCAAATGTCAAAATGTTTGTGTGAAAACCATGTCTATTGTCAAATGTAAATCATGAAATGTGTAAACAAATGTCATGTATGATAAGGAAAAAGGGTGACTACTAATCATATGTAAAAATGTACAAAACAAAGTAATTGAATAAATCAAAATTTATGCTTTGTAAAATAATGCATGCTTTACTGATACGAACATCTATGCGGTTTTGTGAAAATGCATACATTCAAGCCTTGAGACTTTGGCGATAAACCCTTAAACGAATTTAAAGGTTTATCTGAGTTATGTGTATCGAATTTGGTCATTCCTTCCATCCAAACATACCTAGGATGTCAGGAACGGGAGTTGTCAATTCCTATGGTACCACTACCTACTAACGAACGGCGTATCTAATGTTAATGAATGTATTTTTATCCCATTTTAACAAACTAAATGTCATACCAAAATGTAAGCATGTTTTATGAAAATAATATACTAAGTATGCGTTAAATGGACATACAAAGCATGAAATGTAATGTAAAATAATGTACTAAGTATGCAACAAATGAACATAGATAGCATGAAATGTAATGTAAAATAATGTACTAAGTATGCACTAAATGGACATACATAGCATAAAATGTAATGTAAAACGATGTACTAAGTATGCACTAAATGGACATACATAGCAAAAACACAATGAAATCATGTACTATAAGTGTACTAATGAACATAACAAGCATATGATATGAAAACGTGGAAAGCACGAAAGTAACAACTAGGCACATGTGTTTCACCCCAAAACGTTTGAAAACAGTAAAAGAGGGGTCTATGTACTCACTTGAGGGTGCTTAGATGTCTTGAACAACAACCAAGCAAAGCTAGAGGGATCACGAAATCAAACGGCACCTAATATAGGTAACTATGTTAATAAACGGACCTAAATCGGACGATCGGATAAAATGAGGTTTCGTAAACCAAATGAGTGTAGGGACTCATGTGATATGGTTTAACAAAGCCTACATTCTAAAACGAAACCTATCCTAAGTGCTTACGACCCATTACGACCCGTTTAGGTAGCTTACGCTACTTTAACGCGTCGTTTGTGTAAAACGTGTTCGGACCGCCTAACTAGTCCTATGATAAGTAAAATATGCCTTGACTTGTCTAATAATGTTGACAAATCAGTTTAGATATCAAAAGTTATGTTACATATGCATAAAATGAATTTTGGCGTAAAAAGGGCATTTTGGAAATTTTCATAAGGCATATAAACTACCTATCATACAACAAACTAAACGACGTGACCATAAGGTATAACCTCGGAAGGTTATTTCCTATACAACTATGATCACCTAATGTGTTTGGTCGGATCCTAATGATCGACCAAACGGGTCGGGTTCGAAAGTCTAAGCGATTGTTTAGATCGCTTACCTTACGACCCTATATAAGCACTAATCCTAAAGTGACGAGCTAAACATGTTAAAACATGTTTAACGAAGTTTGAAAATAGGTTTGGTATCAAAAAAAAGGGTCTTGATACCTAAAAGTAGCTTGGTTACAAAATACGCAAGAATACGTATTTTGGCCGAAACTACGACTCGTCACTATGCCTAAATAACGTGGTAATCAGTAGGTATAGTCACAAGAGACTAAAACCATCGTGATTACGCTCACGTTGTGAAGTTCAAACAAACTTCGTGTTAACCATAAACTGGTCAATGCAGAAAGTCAAACAAAGTTTGACTTTCATGCTAAAAATGCGTAAAAGAACGAAAGAATACTTACAAAAGGTCCAAGAATGGAAGTTTAACCCGATTATTCTCAGGTATGAAGTGTAATCACTTCAACTTAGAGAGCAATCAGATCAAGTGTGGGTTTTGAGAGAAATGGGATGGGGTTTATATAGAGTTCGGAGAGCCGTTAAAATCGTTCCTCGTAAAACGAGCTTTGATCAGGACCTTACACTTGCACCCACTGATTTGTAATACCTTGGGTACTCAAAACCAGCCCATAGGAAGCCCAAAAACCATTTGCAAGTGCTGGAAATAGCTGGAACAGGCTGTAAAATGATTTTTTCAGATCTGATGATCTTACACGGGCCACGTAAGAGAAGGCTCTGGGCTTACGCACCCCGCCTGAACTTCTGATCAGCAAACAAGTTCCAAAATGTGCAGTTTCAGTCCCTGCAAGCTTTTAAGCCCTGTTTTGACACGTTTAAAGCCCGTTAAGCCATTTTCAAGGCTCTAAAATGATGCCTAAACATAGGGGACATGAAACATGCTAAAAAATATGTCGGATGTCGGTTCGTTTGGTCGTACGGCCTCGTCGTTCGGTTAATTACGACGAAACACGAACGAATGCGAAAAACGATCCAAATTACGCGAAGAATGAAATTTTATCATGCCAATCACTAAAATAAAATGTTTTAATGATTACATAAATTTTTGGATGTCCGGATTATTCAGAACGTCAGATATGCGCGAAAATGCAAACTTATGCACTTTTTGACGCTTTTAGTCCCTGAATGACCAAAAAGTTTATTTTAGCATACCGAACCCCTCAAAGCGTATTTCTAAGTTATGTAAAGGATATTTATGGCATGTTTAACTTATGATCATGTTCCAGAATGTTCGTTACAGTACGAATCGGCATACTTTCACAGTTTGTCGAATTTAGTCCCTGTAGGCGAATAAACTTGATTTCGGCACACCAAACCTTCCAAAACTTATTTCTAAGTTATGTAAGGGTTTTTTAAGGTATGTTAAGCCCATTTCACTGTTCTGGAGTGTTTTTCGCGTTAAACTTATTACGTTTACGCATCAGTGCACGTATAACTTTCCAAAAAGCGATTTAGAGCTCGAAATCTAACGAGAATTGATATGTGTTAACGATACACATATTTATACAAATCCCAAGTATGAAATACAATATTTCTTTGATTTGGTATTTGTTTGATGGTCGTGGAGGCACATGTGTCACAGTCTCCCCTACTTCAGGAAATTTCGTCCCGAAATTTATTTAAAGGAAACTTGTGAGATCTTGAAACATGAAGTTGAAAAGATGAAACAACATTGGTTAAGGTTCTGAACTTCTAGTGACTTTGATAACATCATGCTTGCAACGTAAGAGGGGCATTTATATACAAGTATATAAAGCGTTATTGGTGTGTCCACCGTACCTTCATTACATTGTTCACGTTTCGTTATTGTTGCCATTATAGGTTCTTACACGTGATAAATCTTACTGTGGTTTCTGCGCACTAAATTTCATAATTATGTACGCATCCAAAATTTTGTAATTCCTTGCATAGTCCGCACAGTGCATTTAATAATGTGTAGGGGAAAACCAAATGAACAGACTTGTGATGAGCGTGACTAGACCACCATAGGGTTCTTTTAATTAAATGGATAAATGATTTAAATAGACTACCAAGGAGTCTATTCAGCCATATCACCACATGTCATTCTTAACCAGATTCTGAATCAATCTTTTGACTTAGACCACTCAAAGGGTCCCTTTGAATTATTGAATTGTACTATATAATCCAAGGGTCTTAACTATTACGTAGAAGCCCATTAAGGATTTAGGGTAGTACCTTTAGATATCCTAATGCGAATCTCTCATATGAAGATATGGAGGATTCTACGAGGATTTGGATAATGAAAACAAAAACACAAACGAAAACACATAACACATAATCACAAAATTGTTTATCTTGATGATTTTTTTATATGTTATCATGTTGTTAATTTGTTAATTGTGCACAAGAATTTAAAGCACACCAGGTATCCAATTCGTGGATTTTGATACACACTTTAAATATTTCCAAGAATCTAACTATAAAGATAGGAAGATCTTAAAAAGAAAATTCGATTTCGATTTTAAGGAATCGAAATGTTCAAATTAAGGAATACAAGGAATCTAATGAAGGATTCTGATTTGAATGATAATCATCCACAAGGATCTAATTGTGAAGATAAGAAGATCCCAGATGGATTTTGGGATTTGAAAAGCGGGCGGCGTTTCAGAACTTTGCACTACACGTGCTTAAGTCGAAATATGAGGTAAAATGCTTATGAAGTTGAGGCGCTAGATATGCCAAGGCGACATATGAAGCAGAATTCGAAGGTTAAGTCAATGCATGAGAAAATGTTTTTGAAAACTATGCATGGGGTTCTTTTAGAAATGTGTTTAATGTTTTTGAAACCTTTCATAATACTTTTTGAAATGATAAAGTAGGTGTACTAGATATTTATAAAATGTTTTAAAATCATGTGAGATGAATTTTGAAATTATGTATAAGGTTTTTGAAAACATGAATGATACTTTTGAAATCATGCACTTGATATATTAAGTAGATATACTATGTTAAAAATGTTTTCAAACTATATGGAACATTTTGAAATCATGAAGGTTGTTTTGAAAACTTATACTATGTATGTTGTTATGAAAATCAGAATGTAATAGGTATGAGATTGTAAATACCCTCAGTTATCTAACCAAGGATTTAAAGGCACAGATGTTCAAAAAAAAACACAATTACTCATATTGTCACTTTATTTCATGTACTTTGTTTCTTAGAATGAAACGAGTACTTTAAAATTTTCGAGGAAATTATGAGCGACTACTTGAAAGGGAGAATCACAAGAGTAGTTTGCTTAAAGAACATGGTTCTTTGATGTAGGTATCATAGGGAAATGCCATACACATATGTAACTACACTTGTACATCAGAATTGTGAGCAACAATTTATTTATAAACAAAACAGATTGTTTCAGGGTTCAACAAAAGATACAAGAGCAGAAGATTCAAATTATTTAAAGCAGTAGCTTCTTCTAATCAGCCAAATGCTCATCCGTGGGTTGGATTTGCATTGACAATCTTTGGGCATTTGTTTCTGAAATGGCTCGTCTCGCCACAGTTGTAGCACGATCCAGGTGGAAATCGAGCTTGGATAGGGTTGGCTTGTAGTTGATTTGGACCACCTTGGTTCGGGTAAATTCGACAATCACTTGCCAGGTGACCAATTCGCCCACATGATACACACAGACGACACTGTAGGTGAGCTTGGTGATGCCCATTACATTTGTTGCATAACGGTGCAGTTCCCTTGTATTGCTTCTTAGCAGGTGGTGTTGCCACCTGGCTAGGTCCTGCTTGATTTGGTGCAACGACTGGAGAATTATTTGAAGCTTTACGCTTCCTTGACCTTTTCGAAGGCTTGGCTTCTGCTTTTTTCGATGCTTCTTGAGTGGCTCTATTATTGAGACGAGACATGGCGATACCTAAATCCACAGACTTCAGGATTACTTCGCCTATTTGCTGGGCAAATTTGGCAGTTTGCTCGGACATTTTAGTGTCTCTGCGATGAAGAGACATTCTGGAGGAAATTAAAGGCATGGGAAGAAACAAGTGAAATGTTATCGGATAATCAAAACAGAATGGCAACGCATAAAATTATGATTATTTGTTTGTTACGTAAGGCAAACAAATGAGATGGTGACTAATCAAAGTAAGCAGGTCATATTAATGCATCACGAAGACATGCTTTAGCCTATAAGTGGACACTCACCCCAAGAGTTCCCAGGTAAGAGTGACTGGTCCGATTATGTGGATTTGTACGAACACTCTAGCCTTAGACAGAAAACTCAGAGTACAGGCATCCATCCTTCCAGATTGCACGTGTTCACATTATAAGACCCAACTTTGACGAGATTTTGAAAACTTAGAGGGTTCAAAACCTAGTAATCAATCATCCTAGAACAGATGATTGGTTTTCGAAGCGGATTCGAAATTTGTGTTCTTGTTGTGGTTGTCGCCTAAGGATAGGTAACGGTATTGTTTTATGACTAAACGCAAGTAAACTCACGTTGGGGTCCTAGGAAGGTTATACTCTAGGTCAAAGCATTACTAATAACCTAATTCCCTATAACCATGAGCTCTGATACCAACTTTTCTGTCACACCCCGACCATGTAAAACAACAAATCGTGGCGGAAACGTCCGGGAGTGTTGTAACAGAATCATTGTTTCATAACACATGGAAATTTGAAATTTTGTTTTATTGATTAAAAGTAGTTACAATGTCTTAACAAACCAAGAAACATAACATAATTAACTAGTCTTGCGTCTTTTAATGTCACTAAGGCCCAAGTCCGCCTAAGTGTATCTTGATCAATCCTATGCATCATTTCCTGAAAACATGTGAAAATAGGTACGTCAGCATAAAAATGCCTGTGAGATACATAGGTTTTATTGATTTAGGATTCATGACTAGTAAGTTTATAAGAAAGTGTTTATCAAAGGTAGTCATGAACCTTCTAAAATGTTTTTCTTTTATAAATCATATAAAAATCGATAAGGAAACAGATAATATAAAAGAAATATGTATGGTTAAATAAGTAACCAAGTAAAAATGAATTTGTATAAAATATGTTGTTTGTAAAACAATGTTTTGTAAAGATATGTTAATTGTATAAAATGTAATGTGTCAAAATTGGAATGGTTTAAAAAACGCTACGATATTTAATATCATAAAATCTCTTATATATAGGAAGTACCAGCGGCGTATCCACCATGCTTTTATCATAATACACACTCCTCGTTACATAAACCACTTACCAAACAAACCTCCAATGTAAATATGTTTATGTATAATCAAATGTCAAAATGTTTGTGTGAAAACCATGTCTATTGTCAAATGTAAATCATGAAATGTGTAAACAAATGTCATGTATGATAAGGAAAAAGGGTGACTACTTAATCATATGTAAAAATGTACAAAACAAAGTAATTGAATAAATCAAAAGTTATGCTTTGTAAAATAATGCATTCTTTACTGATACGAACATCTATGCTGTATTGTGAAAATGCATACATTCAAGCCTTGAGACTTTGACGATAAACCCTTAAACGAATTTAAAGGTTTATCTGAGTTATGTGTATCGAATTTGGTCATTCCTTCCATCCAAACATACCTAGGATGTCAGGAACGGGAGTTGTCAATTCCTATGGTACCACTACCTACTAACGAACGGCGTATCTAATGTTAATGAATGTATTTTTATCCCATTTTAACAAACTAAATGTCATACCAAAATGTAAGCATGTTTTATGAAAATAATGTACTAAGTATGCGTTAAATGGACATACAAAGCATGAAATGTAATGTAAAATAATGTACTAAGTATGCAAGAAATGAACATACATAGCATGAAATGTAATGTAAAATAATGTACTAAGTATGCACTAAATGGACATACATAGCAAAAACACAATGAAATCATGTACTATAAGTGTACTAATGAACATAACAAGCATATGATATGAAAACGTGGAAAGCACGAAAGTAACAAGTAGCCACATGTGTTTCACCCCCAAAACGTTTGAAAAACAGTAAAAGAGGGGTCTATGTACTCACTTGAGGGTGCTTAGATGTCTTGAACAACAACCAAGCAAAGCTAGAGGGATCACGGAATCAAACGGCACCTAATATAGGTAACTATGTTAATAAACGGACCTAAATCGGAGGATCGGATAAAATGAGGTTTCTTAAACTAAATGAGTGTAGGGACTCATGTGATATGGTTTAACAAAGTCTACATTCTAAAACGAAACCTATCCAAAGTGCTTACGACCCATTACGGCCCGTTTAGGTAGCTTACGCTACTTTAACGCGTTGTTTGCGTAAAACGTGTTCGGACCGCCTAACTAGTCCTATGATAAGTAAAATATGCCTTAACTTGTCTAATAATGTTGCCAAATTAGTTTAGATATCAAAAGTTATGTTACATATGCTTAAAATGAATTTTGGCGTAAAAAGGGCATTTTGGTAATTTTCCTAAGGCATATAAACTACATATCATACAACTAACTAAACGATGTGACCATAAGGTATAACCTCGGAAGGTTATTTCCTATACAACTATGATCACCTAATGTGTTTGGTCGGATCCTAATGATCGACCAAACGGGTCGGGTTCGAAAGTCTAAGCGATTGTTTAGATCGCTTACCTTACGACCCTATATAAGCACTAATCCTAAAGTGACGAGCTAAACATGTTAAAACATGTTTAACGAAGTTTGAAAACAGGTTTGGTATCAAAACAAAGGGTCTTGATACCTAAAAGTAGTTTGGTTACAAAATACGCAAGAATACGCATTTTGGCCGAAACTACGACTCGTCACTATGCCTAAATAATGTTGTAATCAATAGGTATAGTCAAAGGAGACTAAAACCATCGTGATTACGCTCACGTTGTGAAGTTCAAACGAACTTCGTGTTGACCATAAACTGGTCAATGAAGAAAGTCAAACAAAGTTTGACTTTCATGCTAAAAATGCATAAAAGAACGAAAGAATACTTACAAAAGGTCCAAGAATGGAAGTTTGACCTGATTATTCTCAGGTATGAAGGGTAATCACTTCAACTTAGAGAGCAATCAGATCAAGTGTGGGTTTTGAGAGAAATGGGATGGGGTTTATATAGAGTTCGGAGAGCCGTTAAGATCATTCCTAGTAAAATGAGCTTTGATCTGGGCCTTACACTTGCACCCACTGATTTGTAATACCTTGGGTACTCAAAACCAGCCCCTAGGAAGCCCAAAAACCATTTGCAAGTGCTGGAAATAGCTGGAACAGGCTGTAAAATGATTTTTGCAGATCTGATGATCCTACACGGGCCGCATATGAGAAGGCTCTGGGCTTACGCGCCCCGCCTGAACTTCTGATCATCAAACAAGTTCCAAAATGTGCAGTTTCAGTCCCTACAAGCTTTTAAGCCCCATTTTGACACGTTTAAAGTCTGTTAAGCCATTTTCAAGGCTCTAAAATGATACCTAAACATCGGGGACATGAAACATGCTCAAAAATATGTCGGATGTCGGTTCGTTTGGTCGTACGGCCTCATTGTTCGGTTAATTACGACGAAACACGAACGGATGCGAAAAACGATCCAAATTGCGCGATGAAAGAAATTTTATCATGCCAATCACTAAAATAAAATGTTTTAATGAATACATAAATTTTTGGATGTCCGGATTATTCAGAACGTAAGATATGCGCGAAAATGCAAACTTATGCACTTTTTGACGCTTTTAGTCCCTGAATGACCAAAAAGTTTATTTTAGCATAACGAACCCCTCAAAGCCTATTTCTATGCTATGTAAAGGATATTTATTGCATGTTTAACTTATGATCATGTTCCGGAATGTTCATTACAGTACGAATCGGCATACTTTCGCAGTTTGTCAAATTTAGTCCCTGTGGGCGAATAAACTTGATTTCGGCACACCAAACCTTCCAAAACTTATTTCTAAGTTATGTAACAGTTATTTAAGGTATGTTAAGCCCAAGTCACTGTTCCAGAGTGTTTTTCGCGTTAAACTGATTACGTTTACGCATCAGTGTGCGTATAACTTTCTAGAAAGCGATTTAGAGCTCGAAATCGAACGAGAATTGATATGTGTTAACGATACACAGATTTATACAAATTGTTGGTTCATAGATGTCTGTTAACTTCGTCTTTATAAGTCTTGTGTCTAGATAGGATAAACCAGTGCTCAGCAGGTTAAAATTAGGGTTTGTGTGTGTTTATGTAATTTCGCACGAAATAGCACTAAGCTATTTCGTACGAAATTAGGACATTGCTATTTCGCACGAAATAGCATGTGCCAATTTCATGCGAAATTACCACTCCTATAAATAGCTGAGTGATGGTGTCATTTGTAAGGGTCTTGATTTCAGAGCCGAGGTGCTGCCAGTTTGTCAAACGATCAGAATTGCTTTGAAATCATTAATAAAAGGATAATTAAGAGGAATTAAGCTGTTTCAAGTCTATATCATTGATTCCGCCTTTGATATGGATCATATACTCTTCTGATTGACTAGTTAGGGTCACACAACGATCCAACAAGTGGTATCAGAGCTCAGGAAGAAGAGTTTATACCAATTCAGCTTGTTTTCATCACTTCTACTCCTTCTTTTCAAAATTAAACTAGATTTAACGGACAAAATGGATTAAATTTCACATATATCACGAAAAACATCGTTTTATTGAATCCTTGAAAGAATTGGACCAAAATTCGAACAAAATCTAGATCAATTTGACAAAATGGTGGCCGACATGCTGATGTCATCCTGATTTCGCATGAAATAGCCTTGTAATTTCGCACGAAATTACACTTTGGGATTAATTTCGTTTGAAATTGTTGATTAATTTCGTACGAAATTAGATTTCGTTTGAGGATTTCATACGAAATCACTATTTCGTTTCAAAGAGGCTAATTTCGTTTGAATCCAAGCTAATTTCGCATGAAATCATATTTCGTTTGGTCAGTTCGAACGAAATCACTATTTTGTTTGAAAACTCTATTTTCGTTTGAGTTGGTATTTCGTGTGAAAAGTTTATTTCACGTGAAATCTTATTTTGTTTGAAGTCATTTCGTGTGAAGTGATTTCGTTTGAGATTATTGTTAAAATAAAAAAAAAAATTTAAGTGTTTGTTGATTGTTTCAGATAAGTGAAGATGGATGAGTTTATGAATCCGTTCAGTGACATGTTTGCTTTTACGGGAAACACCGGAGATGATACATCAAACAACATAAATGAAAATGTTCCTAATCCGAGTGCAAAGAAAACTCTGTCTGATGCTTTGAGTGTGGAGAGTGCTTATGGGACGTACAACAAACCTCCTAAACTGATGGCGATCGAAGAATATAATAGATGGGCTAAAAGGTTTGAAGAGTGGCTAAAAGTGTTTGCGTATCCAAGCTGGAAAAGCCTAAAGAATGGTTTTAATATGGGAAGATCGGATTATGAAAATATAGTAGGCACTGAAGATATAGAAAGTTTCGTTGCCGAAAAAAAGTGCATTGCATTGCTTCATCAGTCTGTGAGAGACGACATAATATCGTTGATTGAGTACACAAATGCGAAAGATCTATGGGAGAAATTGAGAGTAAAATGTGTGGGTAGTGCCGAGATAGTTAAAAACAAAAAGAAGTTGTTAAGAAAAGAATTTGATTTGTTTGGATGTTTGAAAAATGAATTTGTATCTAAGATGATTGAAAGATTTGGGCATTTGAAGCTGGAACTTGCAAGACATGGAATTGTGTACACTCAAGAAGAATTGGTTGACAAACTGTTTGACTCGCTGCCGGATGAGAAAGACTGGCAGTACTTTGCTTTGATGCTGAAGAATACAGTAAAGTCGGAGGATCTGACGGCTGATCTGTTAATCGAAAGATTGGAGAGTCATGAATTGGAGATCAAGAAATCAAACAAAGTCAATCATTCCTCATATCAGCAGAATGTTGAGCTGTATTACCGAGGAAGTATGATCCCGAAGAATGTGTCTCCTAAGACAGCTTTCTCAGCTGAAAGTTCTAACACGTCAAATCAAGAAAATTCAAACAGTGGTTTTCATAGTGGTTCTTCATCTACTACTTCAAGTCAATCAGTTTCAAAGAATGTGTTTCAATGTAACATTGCTGTGGATCTAAAGAATGCTCAAAATTTCAGTGAAGAATCCACAAAGCAGCAGATGGTGTTTTTAGCGTCTGTTCTAGAATCATACGAAAGCCTTGTTGCAGGCAAGATTGGAAACACTAACCTCACTAAGGAGGACTATGACCAGATTGACCCAGAAGAGATGGAGTTGATCGATATCAGGTGGTGTATGGCTAGTGCAGTTAGACGAGCACAAAGATTCATGGAGATTACAGGCAGACATTCAATTGGCGGACCTTCCACAAAACTTGGTTTTGATAAATCAAAGGTCACGTGCTTCAGATGTAAACAAAAGGGACATTTTAAACGTGAATGTAGAAACGCACCTGCTGATGATACGGCAAATCCATTCAGAGAGGATTATTACAAAAGAGCAATTTGTCATCAAAACAAATCTGAACCCCCCAGAATGAAGCAGATAGAAGAAAATCCCAAAGAAAAATCCAGAGCACTTGCTGTTATCCATGACGATGAGGGATATGATTGGAGTTAAGTGTTACCAGAAGAGGATCCTGTGGGCTATGCATTTGTGACAAAAATTGTTCCTTTCAAAGACAACAGAACAGAAGAAGAAAAATTTGTCAACAGAAGAATGAAAGCTCAAAACAGGATGAGCAGAATATATTATACATTCAAAGAAGCTAAAAAGGCGAAAAGATGGGATGCTGATAGAGAATGTTACCTTGATCCACAAGGAAACATTGCTGTTGATCCAGATTCTATTAGTGTTGAAGCTCTCATTCAGCAAATTGCTGAAGAAGAAGATGGAAATCAGAGATTGTGGTGGGGAGGAGGAGAAGCTGAAGAAAAAGAAAAAAGAAAAAGAGAAGGAGCTGCAGACAAAGAAAATTGATGACGGGATTATTGATACGTCACAAGAATTCAAGGCTGAGAATTTGAAGAAGATGGCTCACAAAGTGATTGTTGCGAAAGAGCTAGAGGTAGTTTCTGGTTCTGGCACTGAGTCTAAAACCAAGGTCAGTCAGAATGATGCAATCAATGAGTCAGGTAAGAAAGCTAAAACTGAGAGCGACTGCAAAAATTGCATGAAAGACTGCAAGGTTTGTAGTACAGTTGCTTACCTCAACGTTAAAAAGGTTGAAGAACTGACAGGAAGAGTCAGAGACGTTGAAGATCAGATCTTAAACCATGACAAAATGTTAAAAGCTTCTAATGATAGATTAAAAGATTTAACTGAGAAAATTGAAATGATTAAATTGACGTAGAAAGAATTAGGAAAGAAAATGAAAAATTGATTCATGAAAATCGTCAACTTTCATAGAATTTTGAAAAGCTAAAACGAACGGTAAAAGATTCTGATGAGAGAAATGGTAAGACGAACAAAGAAAATGTTCAATTGTCAGGTGTTCTTAGGGTAAAAGAAGAGCTAATCAATCAACAATTGGATGAAATTGCTAAGTTGAAGCTTCAGTTTCAAGAAGCTAAAATTGAAAATGAACGCATTCAGTTGAAACTGAACAGTTACAACTCCGCAAGTTTTGTTCTTCAACATATAGTTCCTAAACAAACAGGGAAGAACAAAGCAGGCGAAGATGTTTATTCGGATGGAACTGGGGTTGGGTTTCATCAAGTTCCACCACCGGTTCTAAATAATTTTTCAATGAAAAAATCAGGGTTGGTTAATGATGAAGAAGAAAATGAAGTTAAGCTTCCAGACACAATTGATATCACATTTACCACATCATCTGATGAAGATAGTGTCCAATCTGAAGTTGTGAAAAGCATGGTTGAAAGTGTTTTAAATTCTGAAAGTGACACTACTGAGGATTATGAATGCTTTTTGGACAAATATATTCCAAAAACAACTTAAGTGAAGAACCAAATCTTGTGATGTACAAGATGGCAGGATCTGATATGTTGTATTCGGATCTTGAATTTCCTTTGGAAAATGTGAATGTGGATAAGTTGAAAAATGTTTTTAAACTGGTTGAGATTGATGTGTCTGAGATCGAAGGTTTGAAATATACAAAGAGGCATTTGAACTTTGAAAAAGATAAGTCTTATTATAAGAAACCTGTTATACCACCGTGTTTTTCTAACAACAAACAAAACCAATGGTCGGGTGGTTATAAGGGTGGTAAGAATTATCAAAGAAGGAATTTTCAAAACAAGAAGTTTGTTGAGAAAAAGGTGTTTGTAAAAAGCTCGAGTTCTCATTCTGAGCAGGAATCTAAGATTTTTTCAAAATCAAATGAAGAGTTTTTTGAGGAAAAGGCCTCACAGCCTCAGACCGAAGGCACAAGTCGGGTAGTTGATACTTGTACATGCTTTAAGTGCAACAAAGTTGGACACATTGCACGAAAGTGCACCAACTTAAAGCCTAAGTCTGAAGTTGTTGTGAGTCAGAAAAGGAAAGTTGATGCTAAAGGCAAAGCACCAATGGTTGTTGAGAAAAAAATTTTGAAAAATGAAAACACAAAAATTAAAACTGAACCCGTAAAGAATGTGGTAACTAAAACTGATAAGTTTTACAAACGGGTTGCTTCGCCTCAACAAGCATGGAAACCAAAATCAGTTGACAAGAATTCAAGTTCTCCAAAACCAAAGGTTTCTGAAAAAGAAAAACAATTGTCTTCTACCACTTCGGTAAAGATGAATGTTCCTGTGGATTACTATGAGAAACTTGAACCACAAGAGGTTACTACTTCTGAAAAGAAGTATGTACCAAAGAAAGATCAATCATCTGGTCAACCTTCTAAAAATTATTTCTTTTTATACAAAAAGGTTGAGATTGGATCTGAGGAGAGCTTAAAGATGAATGACAAGAATTTTCCGCCACTTTACACTGCTAAAACTCATATCAAAGTCAAGCTACCTAAGTCAAAAGAGGCTTGGGTGGCATCACAATCTAACTAAAGTGTTTGTGATATGTGCAGGAGCTTCCAAGATCCGTTTCATGTTGGATTATGGATAGTGGAGCTTCTCGGCACATGACGGGGAAGAAGACCCTACTGTACGATGTTAGAGGGTTTAATGGAGGTTATGTAGGTTTTGCAGGCAATCAAGGTGGTCGAATATTTGGTGAAGGAACTTTATCAAATGGAATTGTCACGTTTGAAAGAGTAAACTACATCGCCGAACTTGAAAACAATCTTCTGAGTATTTCTCAGATTTGTGATCGTATGTATACAACGCACTTTACAGATAAGAAATGTTTGATCTTGAAACCAGGATTTGTTGTTCCCGAAGAGTGGGTTATCATGAGAGCACCCAAAGTCAATGATCTGTACGTGTTGGATATGAGTGTAGCAACTACTACCACGGGTCAGGCTCACTGTTTTATGTCAAGAGCAACGGAAAAAGAATCGCAATTGTGGCATCGAAAGATAGGTCACATTCACTTGAGAAAAATGAATCACCTGGTGCATAACGACTTAGTTATTGGTGTTCATGTGAAAGGTTTTCATCTTGAGGGGGAGTGCATTAGCTGTGTCAAAGGCAAGCAAAAGAAGAAATCTCACCCTGGGAAGAAAGTGAACTCAGTCTCGAGACCGTTAGAGAGACTTCATATGGATTTGTTTGGTCCAGTAAATGTCAAAAGTATAACTGGGGATCTCTATTGTCTAGTAGTAACAGATGATTACTCGAGATTTTCATGGGTATCATTTCTGAAGACAAAAGATGAGACATTTGAAAGTTTGATGACGTTGTTCAGAAAAATTGAAAACTTGTACCAAACTCGAATCAGAAGAATCAGGAGTGACAACGGTACAGAGTTCAAAAACAACAAGATGGAAGAATATTGTGATGAGAGAGGTATACTGCAAGAATTTAGTGCTCCTTATACTCCACAACAAAATGGGGTAGCTGAACGAAAGAACATGACACTAATTGAAATGGCTAGGACGATGCTTGCTGATTCCAAACTACCAGTAAACTTTTGGACAGAAGCAGTATCATCCGCTTGCTATACACTCAACCGGGTTCTTACAGTGAAGAAATTCAACAAGACATGTTTCGAGCTGATCAACAATCGCAAACCTAACCTGAAGTATCTGGAACCATTTGGGTCTCCCTGTACAGTTCTAGAACCTTTTGGAAAATTTGGTGCAAAGAGCATTGAAGGAATTCTCATGGGTTATGCAAGTCCATTGAAACGATTCTTTGTTCCAAGCTTGAAGCGGATCATCGAAGCACATAATGTTGAGTGTCAAGGTTATACTATGCCACCGTAGAATCCAGGCGACTCATGGCGTTTTAATTACAATACTTTGTGGATTCGTTTGACATAGAAGAAGAATCAGATTTCTTTGACGAGTTGGATATTCTGAGAGAATATGAAGAATCACAAGAAAGGTTTCCAGCTGAGTATTCTAGACGTCAAAATCGAGCTTCCAATGATGATGAAGCTGGTCCTAGTAATGCTGGAGAACATGATGATATTCAACAATTCTCAGAACAAGCTCATGACAATCAGACGGCAGTCAATGATAATCAAGAATCTGATAATAGACCTATATTCGATCGTGGTGATTCAGATTCTGAGGGGGAGCAGATCCAGATATCAAGTCAAATAATTCCAGACAGTGAACAAGGTGCAAATCAGAATGTTACAAATTTGGAAGGCGAGGTAGATGTTCCAGGCGAGGTGATGCCGAGAACTCTTTCGTATCATCCAGAGGAGTTGATTATTGGAGAATTACAATCAGGCGTTCACACTAGACGTCAAATTGACCAAGGCCTTACTTGTTTTTATTCTACAGTAGCTCCGTTACAAACTGAGTTTTCACTTAGTTGTTTTATTTCGCAGATTGAACCCCGAACATACAAGGAAGCACTAACTGAAGATTCTTGGGTCAACGTGATGCAAGAGGAACTGAGTCAGTTTGAGAAGTTAGGAGTGTGGAAATTGGTAGACTTGCCTGATGGTCACAGGAAGATAAACACCAAGTGGGTGTTCAAGTGTAAGAGAGACGATCGAGGGGTTATTATTCGTAACAAAGCTCGACTCGTAGTCCAGGGTTTCAGTCAGCAGGAGGGTATAGATTTCACTGAAGTATATGCTCCGGTTGCTAGACTTGAAGCAATTAGAATCTTCCTAGCATTTGCATCTGGGAAAATTTTAAAGTTTATCAGCTAGATGTTAAATCGGCGTTTCTCTATGGGAAGGTAAAAGAGGAGGTATATGTCAGACAGCCACCGGGCTTTACCGATCCAATCCACAAAGATAAGGTTTACTTACTGGATAAAGCGCTGTATGGTTTACACCAGGCCCCGAGAGCTTGGTATGAGACATTGTCTCAACATTTGCTAGCCAACAGTTTCATCCGTGCAAAAGTGGATGCCACTCTCTTCACCAAAGAAGTCGACGGACATCTTCTGATAGTTCAAATATACGTGGATGATATCATATTTGGGTCGACAAATGAAAATCTGTGCAAAGATTTCGAAAGAGTTATGAAGCAAAAATTTGAAATGTCATCGATGGGTGAGATGAAATTCTTTTTAGGACTTCAGGTTGATCAACTACCTAAGGGAATTTTCATACATCAGACGAAGTATGTTCATGATATCTTAGAGAAATTTGGGATGTCAAGTTCTACTCCAGCTTCCACCCCATTAGTGACGAACCATGGGATAAACCCTGATCTCACCGGAGAGAAGGTAGATGAAACGTTGTATCATTCCATGATTGGATCGTTGATGTATTTGACAGCTTCTAGACCCGATATCATGTACCCAACCTGCCTCGCAGCAAGAATTCAATCTAACCCAAGAGCTTCGCATATGGTGATTGTGAAACGGATATTACGCTACCTGAAAGGAACTCCATCACTGGGGTTGTGGTATCCAAGAGAAGGCGATTTCACACACGAAGGGTATTCCGATTCCGATTTCGGATACTGCAAAGTTAACGCTAAGTCAACAACAGCAGGGTGCCAGTTTTTCGGATCACGATTGGTCACCTGGCAATGCAAGAAGCAGACCTCTGTAGCTTTATCCGCATGTGAAGCCGAGTATGTATCTGCTAGCTGTCACACCCCCAAAAATCCACACGCGGAGTATCACCGCTTGGAGGCGTGACATGACCAGGACCAAGCCACCAATCATATTGAACATCGTAATTAAGTAAATAAGACCAACCACAATACGATTGGTGACCAAAGCTAGTTAACCATGTATAGTTTAAACAGCGGAAGCATAAAAGTAAATCCAAAAGCATAAGTCCATAGTTTATAAGTTAAAGTTCAAAACGCAAGTTTAATAAGTTCATAAGGATTTAAATAATAAGCACAGAACATAACAGTCCGTACACCACAACGACTCCTTCCTCGTGCAAGCTCCAAGCGTTTAACGACCTGTAAGGCATGTAACAACGAGTCAACAACAAAGTTGAGTGAGTTCACAGTTGGTTGTTTAGTTATAGCATTCGTTTCGTAAATCATCTGTTCGTTTTGTAAACCATGTACGTATAAATTCGTATCGCGGTCTTCCTGACATGTTTGCGAAGATTAGTGGGGGCTTCCCATGTGTTACTAGACCACGCGTATCGACTGCTACGAAAATCTAAGAGGTGCCCTAAGTCAATGTCTATCAGCATTGACCCTTTGCCCATAGTCCATTAGTACACGCCCGTCCGACTGGCACGGTGTGAGGTTTGTTAAACCTAATAGCGCTATTAACTAATGACCCGCTCGCCATAGGCCTCGGCTATTAAGTCGATAAATGAGGGACTTCAATTGATAGAGTTGATGGTCTTATGGTCGTGTACGTAGGCTTTACATACGTGCCCTTCAATCCGAGGACAGTAGTAAGTAGTTTAATAGTAATGATAGTTCGAGTAGTCATTCAATCCCATTCCCAATCCACCTGGAATCCCATGCCTTGGAAAGAGTGTGAACTCACCTCGGTTGCTCGGTTTGACTCTCAAATATAGCTAACAGTCAAGGTCGGTCAATCACGTCCTAGTATGATTACCACTTAGTTTATTAGTGATTTCAAATAGAACACAAAGTTCCTACATGTATCTATCGCATAACATGCATCACTTTAACGGTTCATGCCCATATAACCTTCCCATCTATTCCCCACTCATAGACAAACATACAACATTGTACATAACACTTTTATTGACATATAACATGTTATATCATTCTCGGATAACCTACCCGACATTTAGACTCGCAAATCACTACTTATGTCGTTTCAGCTTTTATCTTCAAAACTGGGCTGTTTTCGGGGATTTTAATAAAATAGTTAACTTGTTTCAAAAATTCCCAGCTTTTTATAGAAGGTCTTAAACGATCCAAATTATATTGTGTAAAAATCTCGGGATCCAATTCATCACCAATATTTTATAAAAATTCATTTTCCGGACTGAACTCAGATTTATCTTTTTCTGACTGCAGTCCACGGAATAATTTATTCAAAATTCATCGAGAGTCCGATTTACGAAATTCCAGTGGAATAATTACAAATACATCATCTGTCATCTACTGTACAAATTTCATGAGTTGATTCTGTGACAACTGCCACTTTTCGGTAACTTTCTTACACTTAAAGTACTCATTTTTAGCTACATTTTTATGCATTTCGAACCTTCGAACTGCGTATTACATGATATACATCTTAAAATACTTATGGAATATTCAATTATGATGCACATGATTCATTTTTATTGGTTACCTTTGAAACAATGTAAACAATGCGTCGAAGCGACTAGAGTAGTATCTAGTAAACTAGAGTGCTGACGAAAACTCAGGATATCAGAAATCATTTAAATTACATCTTTAGGACTCGGACGATAGTCCAACATCAATTATATATTAAACCCTATACGGGAATACAAGAGTTTGGTTAATATTTTACCAATGTCCGGTAGCACTAAAAATTGTCCGAAAAGCGCTAAACGTGACCATTTCATTAATTTTCCGCAAAAATTCAGCATTTGTATTTTAATACAAGATGCAAAAAGTGTTGTATAAACACAAAGTTTATATGAAAATACATTGGTAATACCATATTTATACATAACCGAATAATTCCCTATAACTTATATATGTTAACATTTCGACTATCTTCTTGCGAAACGAGCGCTAAACATCTAGCTGAACTACATTTTGGCACATGTAGCGAACTAGTGAACATTATTTTTGGTCTTGTAAAGCTAGTTAATAAACATTTCAAGTCATGAATCATCTCGAAAAATTGTAAACCTTAAACACCTAAATGCTTGCATCTTTTTACCTCATGTTGAAACCTTATAATTCACCAACACATTTAAACAATTCAAGACACCCCCCCCCCCCCCCCCATATGTGGGCCGTAAATAAGGGGTCCCACACCCCTTAATCCCTTGTTAAAATATCTAGATATTTTAATTACATGCAAGTGGACTATGTTGGTGAATTGTTCTAACACTTAATCACTAAGTAATCTAACACTTTACCACTCACTTTTACACCTTTACTTCACACACAAACTCTTTCATTATCTTCATCATCCACCAAGAACACCATAAATCCATTTTATTTTATTACCTCTTTTATGATCAATATAATTTTCTATGGAACATAAGAAGATCTAAATCACTTACAAGTTAAAGCAAGGGTTTTCATCCATTCAAGAGTATTCTACCATCAAGATCTACATTTTCTTAGTTCTTAATCATCTTCTAAGATCATCCCTAGCCTAGTGCTAGAAGTAAGCTTCAAGATTTATTTTTTTCTCATACTTATATTATGTTTATGATTGTTATTATAACTAATAAATAACTAAATAATCATACATAATAAACATGAAAAATACAAAGAAGCAAAAATAATAATCATGATATATTTATGTTGGTTTATATTGTGATCTAAGACTTGATATATGCATATTTGATCTTGTTATGATGATTATGATATAAATAAATTGTTAGAGGATGTTTTAAAAAAATATGATCTAACAATTATACATGTTTATGTTAAAGGGTTTTTAACATAAAGGATTACTTGGATGATCATAACCTTTAATTTTGTTAAAGTATTTAATGTTTTTCACTAAAAACAATACTTCTACAAAATTATGAAAAGTAACATACAACATGAGATTTTTATAAAAGTTGTTAAAACTAGAAGTAAACTTGGTTTTTGAACTAGTTAGCACATGTTATGATCATGTCCAAAACCCTACATGATTTGGAGATCATTTTGATAAGTTTATGTTATAAAAATCTCATATGTTTTTATTTAAGATGATTGGGTAAATTGATGGTGATTTGGAAAAGAAAATGATATGTTTATGAAACATGGCCAAATGATTAATACAAAGGTTATATGGCCATTTTTTTTAAGAACATTATGTTAACAAAACTATCATTTTTTTTCTAACAAAGTCTTTATAAGATTAGAAAGTTGGTCTTTCTAAACATAAAAATTGACATAAATATATATTTTGGTAAAATACATATTTATTGAACATATCAAGTATGTGCTATGTGTTATTATTTGTATTAGTTATATATACAAGTTAGAGACTTGATAACAATGACACAAATAAATACAAGACATACTTACAACTAAAGACTTACAAGAATACATATAGACACACTTGAAAACAACTTACGGACATTTCGAACTTTCGGACACAACTTATGGTCAAAACGGACGACGGGCGAATCTATGAACATATCGCCATTCGGAGAAGTTACTACGATGCTTAGGCGACCTTTCGACGGCGACGCAAGCATTTCGTTACCATTAACAAAATTCGGACATTTTGAAACTTATAAAAACTATTATGTTTTTATTAACTAAAAAGTATATTTAGTTATTTTTATAAAAATGTTTTTTTTATAAAAATGAAAGACTTATACTTTCAAATGGGCTTGCATTTCTTAATGGGCTAGTTTATACAAATGGGCTATCTTTATAAATGGGCTATTATTTATAAATGGGCTTACTTACACTCAATGGGCTATTGTTTTACAAATGGGCTTATTTTTCATAATGGGCTTAACATAAATTCGTGGGCTAAGCCCAAACACCAAACATATGGGCCAAAGCCCAACACTATTCAAGCCCAACACTATTCAAGCCCAACACTATTCAAGCCCAATACTATTCAAGCCCAACACTATTCAAGCCCAACACTATTGAGGCCCAACACTATTGAGGCCCAACACTATTTGAGGCCCAACACTATTTGAGGTCCAACACTATTTGAGGCCCAACACTATTGAGGCCCAACATTATTTAAGGCCCAGCACTATTTAAGCCCAATAACTTGAAAACATGGGCTTGGCCCAATGATACCATTTTTGGAAACACAACTATACAATTGATACATATAAGACACGAAATTTAGCGGACTAGATCCGACTATACAACTCACAAGATACAAGATAACATTTATATATATATATTTGGTGAAAAATATATATATAACATTTGAACAACTAATTCATCGAATACACAGTTAACAAACAGTAAAGACATACAAGTCTTACACATATTGAAGACACAAGACTTGTACTCAAGTTCTTTACAAAGACCGAAGTGTCTAACAAAAATAAGAACATTTGTAGGTCGCAACGCTATTCAGGACGACCGCACGTGAGATCTTATTTACATCTATTCACAGGATGCGATACTTTGAGTTCATGTCCCCTATTCATTTAAATGTTTTACAACTTTACAACTATCGGGGAAGATACATGTTCAATCGTATGTTAAAGTTAGGGAATGAAACACCTTAGATCATGTGCGAATTAGGGTTATACATCTAAGCACCATTAATCCAGTTTGGACCTAGGTACAAGTGGTTAGATCTAATGGGTTTTGGCGAGCCCCACTCTTGGTCATGGACCCATACAGAAGAGTGCGTTTGTGTCCCAGTCGATGGTAATCGACACGAAATCGTCTAGGTTTGGATTGCTTCCTTTTTCGTCACACATATTAATGTCCTTGCAAAACATTAATGATCAACGATTTCATTGACGCTTTACATACTACATCATTACATACAGATACATTTTATACAACTCACATTTTATGGATACAGTTTATACAACTCACATTTTATGTATACAGTTTATACAACTCACATTTTACAGATACATCTTATACAACTCACATTTTACAGATACATCTCATACAACTAAACTGCATGAACTCGCTCAACTTTTGTTGATGTTTTCAAACTTACATGTATTTCAGGGAATTAGTGGACCAATGCAACGATTTCAGTTCAAGGAAAACAAGTATCAATACTCCATGCCAACTATTGAAGGGTTTGCCTGTTATATACCGCCTCTTTGCGGTGATATAGTGGTCAAAGTCTTGACATTTTAAGACTTGCATTTTGATGTATAAAACGATGACAACTTATTTTCATTTGATGGTTTGTAACCAATACACTCAACTTATGTTGCATTCTTTTGAAACAATCATGACATTGGCATTGGAGCTTGTGTTTATTCATTTAGTATGTTCACTTAAATTGTTATGCAATGAGAACCGATCAGATCACACCTCGCGCTTCCGCTACGAGCGGGTGTGACAGATTCATCATAGATTTCCAGTTATGACCAAAAATATAACACCTATTTTCAGCAGCAAAAATGCAGCTTGAGCTGCTGTTACAAAATGACCCTTTAAAAATAGTAAACGAAGTCCAAAAATTATGATTCCAGTGCCATTAGAACCGTATTTCATAATACATAAATCTAGAGTTCAGAAAACACATTTTTCGCTTTATTAAGGTTCGGTTACAGCCAACTGAAGTTGGCTGTAATCACCAAACAGCTTTCTGTTTTTCAGCTTTTACATTCTAAGGCGATTTCTATTGGTTCTGTTAACATGCATAATGATCAACAACATTTCTAGTACTCAATATTAACAAGTAAATCAGCAATTAATCAGCAATATATCCCAACCACTTCATACTAACATTTTTACATCATGTTTCACCTTCTTGTTTAAACCCTTTTTAGTGTTCTTGTAGATTTAACATATTACATCTTTTAAATCATGAAACAACATGAACAAAGGTGACATAAGGAACTTACTACTAGCTTAAAGCTAGGGTAGGATCTGGTGATGAAGATGTAGAGAGAAGATGATGAGAAAGACTAGAAACAAGCTCCTTTGAAAGTCCTTCAACTTGCAACCTCCATGGATGAACTTCAAGCTTTGAATGGAACTTGTAATTGGAGGAGATGAAGATGTTGAGGGGTGGAGGTGGGTTCGGTTATGGGGGTGACCGAAATAGAGAGAGAGAGTAGTGAGGAGAGAGAGTGAAAGATTGACAATGATCTTGTAAGAGGGTTGGCCATACATATGAGAGATTCTCTAATTATTTTGTTCATACTTGCAAGCAACAATCAAAGAAGATCTAAGAAAAATATATAGGGGAAATCATGGTGATCTTTGTGGGGTCCACCTAGGACCGAAAATCAGGTTGGGGGAGGGGCTTGTTTGCAATTTTTCAACTAAATTGTAATTGTTAGTTTGTTTGTAAGTAATGTGATGATACATGCTTGTTATTGGGTTTTTAGTGGGTGTCATGGTGAACGGGGATCAAGACTAGCCAAAAATAATAACACAATGTATTTGGCAAATATTTGGTGTCCCGGGTAATGTCTGGTTGTTCGGTCGGATTCTGTTCCGTTAAGTTGTTTAATTGTTCCGTAAGGCGTCTTATATATATATATATATATATATATATATATACATATATATATACATATATATATATATATATATATATATATATATATATGTAACACAATTAATTCCTAACACATAGGAAAATATTCAGGGCCATTTAGTCAAGTTTTCTGCACAAGCCTAGTATGTTAACAAACACATGTAAGTATGACGCAGTCACCAAGCACTTTAATTATCATTAAATAATCGTACAGATACATGAAATTTTGAGGGTTGTCACATTCTCTCCCCGTTAAGAAAATTTCGTCCCGAAATTTAGCACGTGGTTACTGAGGAAGCTAATTATGTTGCGTTGTTTACTGGTTTTCCTGGGGTGTCACAGCATCCCCCCGTTGATTTGGAATTTCGTCCTGAAATTCTGCAGTAGCTTCAGCCTCAGTAGTGGTTGCACTTTTCTTAAACAACTGGGGATACTTGAGTTTCATTTGGTCTTCTCGTTCCCAGGTAAACTCTGGGCCACGACGGGAGTTCCAACGAACTCGAACAAGAGGTATTCTGGTGCGCTTGAGGACCTTAACGTCTCGGTCCGTGATTTCAACTGGTTCCTCGACGAATCGCAACTGGTCGTCGATAGTGAGCTCCTTCAAAGGAACTATGAGGGTCTCATCTGACAGACACTTCTTCAGATTTGACACGTGAAAACGTTGTGAACTGCACTGAGTTCTGCTTGTAGATCCAGTTTGTAGGCCACTTTGCCTATTTTCTCTATGATTTCGAACAGTCTGACATATCGCGGATTGAGTTTGCCCCTTTTGCCAAAACGGACTACACCTTTCCAAGGTGAGACTTTGAGTAGCACTCGATCCCCAACTTGGAACTCGAGTGGTTTCCTGCGCTTGTTTGCGTAGGCTTTCTGACGGTAGCAAGCTGCTGCCATGCGTTGTCATATCTGGGCAATTCTTTCTGTTGTATCTACTACGAGTTCTGGGCCAGTGATTTGACTATCGCCAACTTCTGCCCAACAGAGAGGTGATCGGCATTTACGTCCGTACAATGCCTCGAATGGAGTGGCCTGGATGCTGGTGTGGTAGCTGTTGTTATATGAGAACTCCACTAGCGGGAGGTGCTTTTCCCAGCCATTATCAAAATCGATTACACATGCCCGCAGCATGTCTTCTAGGGTTTGGATGGTGCGTTCAGACTGCCCATCCATTTGCGGGTGGTAAGCTGTGCTCATGTCTAATCGTGAGCCAAAAGATTTGTGCATCGCTTGCCACAGTTCTGAAGTAAAACGTGCATCACGATCAGAGATAATAGAGGTCGGCACTCCTTGCCTTGAAACCACTTCCTTTAAGTAAACGTCCGCTAGAGTGGAGAACTTATTCGTTTTCTTGATAGCCAAAAAGTGTGCTGACTTTGTGAGTCGATCCACGATCACCCAAATAGTATCATTCCCACGTTGAGATCTAGGCAGACCAGTAACGAAATCCATGGAAATTTGCTCCCATTTCCATTGTGGTATTTCTGGTTGTTGGAGTAGGCCCGATGGTTTCTGATATTCAGTCTTGACTCTCGCACAAGTCAAACATTTGTTAACGTAAGTCGCTACGTGAGCTTTCATGCTAGGCCACCAATACGTAGTTCTGAGATCGTGGTACATCTTATCTGAACCAGGATGTACTGAGTAGCAAAACTTATGTGCTTCATCCATTACAAGTTCTCGTAAATTGCCATAGAGTGGGACCCAGATGCGTCCTGTTACATTGTAGGCGTCGTCTTCCTTTTGTTCTAACCGTTGCCTCAAACCGCATAGGGCTTTAGCCCTGACGTTTTCTGGTTTCAATGCTTCTACCTGAGCATCTCGTATCTGTGAAGGAAGGCTAGATTGGATGGTGAGTTGTAGTGCTCGCACATGCCTAGGTGGGGTATCTTTCTGACTGAGGGTGTCGGCCACGACATTGGCTTTGCCTGGATGATACTTGATGGCACATTCGTAATCATTCAATAGCTCGACCCATCGACGTTGTCGCATGTTCAACTCTTTCTGTTTGAAGATATGCTCGAGACTCCTGTGATCGTTGTAAATGGTGCACTTGGTACCGTACAGGTAATGTCTCCATATCTTGAGCGCGAAAACAACAGCTCCCAGCTCCAAATCATGTGTGGTGTAGTTCCTTTCGTGAACCTTAAGTTGGCGCGATGCGTAGGCAATGACCTTGTCACGTTGCATCAATACGCAACCAAGTCCTTGGATGGAAGCGTCGCAATAAACCACAAAATCCTCTGTGCCTTCAGGCAATGAGAGAATAGGTGCACTACAAAGTCTATCTTTTAAGTGCTGAAATGCGGATTCCTGTGCATCACCCCAACGATAGGTGACACCCTTCTGAGTCAGTGAAGTGAGAGGTTGCGCAATCTTGGAGAAATCTTTGATAAACCTTTTGTAGTATCCTGTCAAACCCAAGAATTGGCAGATTTCTGTGGGTGTACGGGGTGCAGGCCAGTTCTTGATCAAGTCAACCTTGGATGGATCAACATGAATCCCATCCTTGTTTACTACGTGGCCTGGAAAGTGGACTTCGCGAAGCCAGAAGTCACGTTTCGAAAATTTAGCAAACAGTTGCTCTACTCGAAGAAGTTCCAGCATAAGTCGTAGATGCTGCTCGTGTTCCTCCTGACTCTTAGGATAGATCAGGATGTCGTCGATGAACACAATAACGAACTTATCCAGGTAAGGTTTGCATACTCGGTTCATGAGATCCATGAAGACCGCAGGTGCATTCGTTAATCCGAAAGGCATAACCAGAAACTCGTAATGGCCGTAACGAGTTCTGAATGCTGTTTTAGAGACATCCTCGTCTCGGACTCTCAGTTGATGGTAACCCGATCTCAGATCAATCTTGGAGTAGTAGCTCGACCCTTGCAGCTGGTCGAATAAGTCATCAATGCGCGGAAGAGGATAACGATTCTTTACGGTCACCTTATTGAGTTCGCGGTAGTCGATGCACATTCTGAAGGTACCGTCTTTCTTCTTCACAAATAGTACTGGAGCTCCCCAGGGCGAAGAGCTAGGACGAATAAAACCCTTGTCCAAGAGCTCTTATTGTTGCGAGGACAGTTCTTTCAGTGGGTTCGGATGTCGTCAAAGAAAACAAGGGACATATCTATCGTGTCTGAAGATCCATATCGGCCGTATCAAGATCAAGGAAAAGTACTTGGGGTATTAACATGTTCATGGCCCAATGCTCACTGAGTAACGTTCATAGAGCGTAACTTGTCCAAGCGAGTGTCCGCGGGGAACACTTTTAAGATCGTAGGGTTCAAAAGTATAACGTGTATGGGTGGGGAAACATGAGAAAGGGTAGCCGCAATCGATGAATAAGCGTTTAACAATCCCTAGCAGGGGTTTACCTGATGTCGAAGGTATAGCTGGTTGTATGCAAGTTGGGATAAAGTATGCCGTTGATCAAATATAGCTGTCACGAGGTTAAATCAATCAGAATAAGAATTCAACATAGCAGCATGATTGTCGTACAACTGTGTAGTGTTAAGACTCACTAAGACTTCCAACAAAAGTCGTCCTACTTGCCCACATGCGAAGGAGGAACAATTCACCTGAATCCATGAACTTAGGTGGGTTTGTGATTCATCAAGTAAGCAACCAAGTTAGGAGGAGCTTCTTGGGTTGTGCGAATGAATCCAAAATACGTCTGCGTAGTCGTGAGGTTCCAAAGGAAAGACGCAAAAACGTGTTCAAGAGAGTATGATCATATCGACAATACATCACCACCCCCAAGGTTTTAAAGAGTGATCACTAATGATCAAAGGTCGAGCCTTCCAAATTCTCTAAGCGAGTGCGTGTTCGTTTCAGTATCTCAACATGGAATAGCGAGAACGTAATGTCACTGTGGTAAGGGAGTGATGGTATCCCATTAGTGAGGGCATCCATTCACTAGGTTGGGTTTACAAAGGAGTACATCAAGTAGGAGAAGCATTAACCACCCAACAAGGTAATGGGGGGGTAATCTTGTGATCGGTGGAAGTCATGGTATGGTTGTTAGCATCTCGTTAAATCAGTTGCCAATCGAAGAAATAGGGAATTAATGAGGTTCATGCGAAGAATCGAGCGAAAACAGGGGTCCACCAATAACAGAAGAATTCAACCAAGTAATCTGTTGCTTAGAAGCAATTCTAGTAGTGAGGTGTGGCGGCACGACACAAATAGGGAAGTTCGTTGCATCACGGTCACGGAAGTACATCACTCGTTCAAAACAGAATTTGGTTGGTAGGGTTGCGAGTTGCAAAACGACAAACGCGTGTAACTGTGGCTGCTTCGTTTCTGATAACGACGACCAGTGGAGATGATAAGGTTCGTCAACAGAGATGCGTGGATATAGTTCTCCTAATCCCGAGTTCGTTTGAGCCAGGTCTGGTCTTCGTGAACGTTGACGTGCAAACCGAATGTACGGAGGGTCAGATAGTGACGTCATGTCGAGATAAGCGTGTAAATAGATAGAATGCATAAACAGTTGTCGTAGCAGGGTGACGAGAATTCAGAAAAGAATTTGACCACCACTTCAAATTTCAAGTAAACAATTGCGTGTCATAAAGAACGCAGCAGGGCTTAATAGACAGCGTGCTACTACCCTAAATAAACACGCAATAAACACCACTCCAGACAAAAGTAATCTAGCAAGTAAGAAATATAAACCTAAATCATACCACCTAGTGTGTTGAGCCTTGCACGTGGAGCGAAGCGTCGTTGTGGATCGTTGAGCACTGTACAGGTTATAGTCTGGTTTTAACAAAAACTTTTTCCCTTATTAAAACCAAGTTCACTATAACCAATGGCTCTGATACCAATCTGTCACACCCCCAAAAATCCACACACGGAGTATCACCGCTTGGAGGCGTGACATGACCAGGATCAAGCCACCAATCATATTGAACATCGTAATTAAGTAAATAAGACCAACCACAATACGATTGGTGACCAAAGCTAGTTAACCATGTATAGTTTAAACAGCGGAAGCATAAAAGTAAATCCAAAAGCATAAGTCCATAGTTTATAAGTTAAAGTTCAAAACGCAAGTTTAATAAGTTCATAAGGATTTAAATAATAAGCACGGAACATAACAGTCCGTACACCACAACGACTCCTTCCTCGTGCAAGCTCCAAGCGTTTAACGACCTGTAAGGCATGTAACAACGAGTCAACAACAAAGTTGAGTGAGTTCACAGTTGGTTGTTTAGTTATAGCATTCGTTTCGTAAATCATCTGTTCGTTTTGTAAACCATGTATCGTATAAATTCGTATCGCGGTCTTCCTGACATGTTTGCGAAGATTAGTGGGGGCTTCCCATGTGTTACTAGACCACGCGTATCGACTGCTATGAAAATGTAAGAGGTGCCCTAAGTCAATGTCTATCAGCATTGACCCTTTGCCCATAGTCCATTAGTACACGCCCGTCCGACTGGCACGGTGTGAGGTTTGTTAAACCTAATAGCGCTATTAACTAATGACCCGCTCGCCATAGGCCTCGGCGATTAAGTTGATAAATGAGGGACTTCAATTGATAGAGTTGATGGTCTTATGGTCGTGTACGTAGGCTTTACGTACGTAGCCTTCAATCCGAGGACAGTAGTAAGTAGTTTAATAGTAATGATAGTTCGAGTAGTCATTCAATCCCATTCCCAACCCATCGGGAATCCCATGCCTTGGAAAGAGTGTGAACTCACCTCGGTTGCTCGGTTTGACTCTCAAATATAGCTAACAGTCAAGGTCGGTCAATCACGTCCTAGTATGATTACCACTTAGTTTATTAGTGATTTCAAATAGAACACAAAGTTCCTACACGTATCTATCACATAACATGCATCACTTTAACGGTTCATGCCCATATAACCTTCCCATCTATTCCCCACTCGTAGACAAACATACAACATTGCACATAACACTTTTATTGACATATAACATGTTATATCATTCTCGGATAACCTACCCGACATTTAGACACGCAAATTACTACTTATGTCGTTTCAGCTTTTATCTTCAAAACTGGGCTGTTTTTGGGGATTTTAATAAAATAGTTAACTTGTTTCAAATATTCCCAACTTTTTACAGAAGGTCTTAAACGATCCAAATTTTATTGTGTAAAAATCTTGGGATCCAATTCATCACCAATATTTTATAAAAATTCATTTTCGGGACTGAACTCAGATTTAACTTTTTCTGACTGCAGTCCACGGAATAATTTATTTAAAATTCATCGAGAGTCCAATTTATGAAATTCCAGTGGGTAATTACAAATACATCATTTGCAATCTACTATACAAATTTCATGAGTTGATTCATCATTGATTTCTAGTTATGACCAAAAATATAACACCTATTTTCAGCAGCAAAAATGCAGCTTGAGCTGCTGTTACAAAATGACCCTTTAAAAATAGTAAACGAAGTCCAAAAATTATGATTCCAGTGCCATTAGAACCGTATTTCATAATACATAAATCTAGAGTTCAGAAAACACATTTTTCGCTTTATTAAGCTTCGGTTACAGCCAACTGAAGTTGGCTGTAATCACCAAACAACTTTATGTTTTTCAGCTTTTACATTCTAATGCGAGTTCTATTGGTTCTGTTAACATGCATAATGATCAACAACATTTCTAGTACTCAATATTAACAAGTAAATCAGCAATTAATCAGCAATATATCCCAACCACTTCATACTAACATTTTTACATCATGTTTCACCTTCTTGTTTAAACCCTTTTTAGTGTTCTTGTAGATTTAACATATTACATCTTTTAAATCATGAAACAAGATGAACAAAGGTGACATAAGGAACTTACTACTAGCTTAAAGCTAGGGTAGGATCTTGTGATGAAGATGTAGAGAGAAGATGATGAGAAAGACTAGAAACAAGCTCCTTTGAAAGTCCTTCAACTTGCAACCTCCATGGATGAACTTTAAGCTTTGAATGGAACTTGTAATTGGAGGAGATGAAGATGTTGAGGGGTGGAGGTGGGTTCGGTTATGGGGGTGACCGAAATAGAGAGAGAGAGAGTAGTGAGGAGAGAGAGTGAAAGATTGACAATGATCTTGTAAGAGGGTTGGCCATACATATGAGAGATTCTCTAATTATTTTGTTCATACTTGCAAGCAACAATCAAAGAAGATCTAAGAAAAATATATAGGGGAAATCATGGTGATCTTTGTGGGGTCCACCTAGGACCGAAAATCAGGTTGGGGGAGGGGCTTGTTTGCAATTTTTCAACTAAATTGTAATTGTTAGTTTGTTTGTAAGTAATGTGATGATACATGCTTGTTATTGGGTTTTTAGTGGGTGTCATGGTGAACGGGGATCAAGACTAGCCAAAAAAAATAACACAATGTATTTGGCAAATATTTGGTGTCCCGGGTAATGTCTGGTTGTTCGGTCGGATACTGTTCCGTTAAGTTGTTTAATTGTTCCGTAAGGCGTCTTATATATATATATATATATATATATATGTAACACAATTAATTCCTAACACATAGGAAAATATTCAGGGCCATTTAGTCAAGTTTTCTGCACAAGCCTAGTATGTTAACAAACACATGTAAGTATGACACAGTCACCAAGCACTTTAATTATCATTAAATAATCGTACGGATACATGAAATTTTGAGGGTTGTCACACTAGCAGCTGCTGCTCTCAGATCTTGTGGATCCAGCAACAGATGCGCGATTACGGTTTGCAATTTCTTAACACCCCTATCTTTGTTGATAATGTGGCAGCGATAAACATTACAAAAAATCCTATTCATCACGCTAAAACGAAACACATAGAAATTCGTCATCGCTTTATCCGAGACTGTTTCAAGAAGAAGTTGATACGAATTGAGAAAATCCATACTGACGAACAAAAAGTTGATTTACATACCAAAGCGTTTGATAAAACTCGTTTTAAATATCTTTTAAAATTGAACGGTATGAAGCTTTTATCGGTGTCGGAAGAGATTCTTGGCGTAGATGAAGGTACCGCTATAGATGATGTTGAGAAGCAATCTGCAATGGTTTGTCGATTTTTTACTTGTTTTGGTATTTAGGGGGAGGTAGTTATATTTTTCAGATAATACAAAAACAGTAAAAAATTTCAAAAATCCAAAAACATGAGATATTTCAAAATCCAAAAACAATAGAAAATGGAAAAGAGCTTGTGTAAAAAGGGAAAATGATAGTAAATTGGCTTGACAGTTACGGTATGCTAAAGATATGGAAAGTTTAAAAAGTCTTAAGCAGTCTTGCTGATGATATGCCGATAGGTTTTTACACATTTAGTAGGTTTGTTCGGGATATAAACCTAAATCTTTACATACTTATTTTGTGGGAAACACTACTTGGATATATAGGTAAACCCTGAAATCTTGTTTGAAAGATCCCTCTTTCTGAAATACTAGGTCTTTATACTCAGTGATATCTGGGATATTATCCCGGGACTTCTGATATTGCGGAAGCAATGGCCTAGTCCCCGTATAATACTTTACGCTTGCTTGAAACATAGCATCACCCTCAGTACAAAAAATGATGAAACATTGAAAAATGTTAATCATGTGCTGTTGAAGAAAAGATTCTCTAAAGGGAACACACCAAAAGTCGAAGCCATCATCTCTCTGATTTTGCGGAAGCAATAGTCTGAGCTCTCATGGCCCTCGCATTTTAACCCCTTACAGATATCATCTGTGGTATACTCACCTGTAAGACTGAATAATGGGATCTGGATACGGGAGTATATTCAAGAGGTGGGACACATGAATGAGTTTAAGTCTTTAATTCACCTAATTCGTATCCTGGATAGATTGAAATTTGTGTGAGAATTTAAGTGGATCAGTATATCGACAATCTAAGCGAATTGTTTAATTCTGAGTATGAAATTAAAGCTTAACGGTACTTGTGACTTGTCGAATAGCTGATATGATTCCCTAACACGCTCAACAAAAATATGTTTGTAAATAGTTTACATTTGCTGCATTTCAATTTCTGTTTAGCATTCTAGTTTAGAAACTTTATTTCAAAATCCAAAAAGATTTTACATTTCTGCTTTATTTTCCGACAAACCAAAGTGGAAAGTTGATCTTCAGATTCAAAATTTGAAGTAGATGCAGGAAGTTTCTGAGCTGGATAAAAGAGTTGTGAGCTTATCTTGTTAAAGTTGTGAAATATGAAAAGTCATAACAAGTTCATTAAGTTGAAACTTGTAAATTTTCAGAATAATGATGTTTTGAAATTTGTTGAACAAAAGTCAGTTTTCGTCTTAGATCAACCAACGTCATTAAGTTGGACTTGGTAAACAAATTAAGTATCTAGGGTCATTAATTTGGACCTAGATACTTAAGTGGATTTCTAAAAACTGATAATATCTTTAAGTGTAGTCAAAAAGGAGAATAGATTGTAATGTTATATTTTTGAGAAACAGGAAACAAAATCCCCATGGCAAAGTTTGTGTAAAGTTTGAACCAGAATTTGAGCTCCAGTATATTGAAAGGGGGAGTCTACATTCTGGATCAACATTCAAAGAGGAGCTTGAAGATAGAGATTGAAGGATGCTTACTATGTTAGATATTTTGGACAAAGTGAGAAGATAGACAAAGACTAAAGACTGAAGATTTGATGCTAAAGACTTCGTCAACATCCAAGGGGGGTCTGTTGGTGCATAGATGTCTGTTAACTTCGTCTTTATAGAGTCTTGTGTCTAGATAGGAAAAACCAGTGCTCAGCAGGTTAAAATTAGGGTTTGTGTGTGTTTGTGTAATTTCGCACGAAATAGCACTAAGCTATTTCGTACGAAATTAGGACATTGCTATTTCGCATGAAATAGCATGTGCCAATTTCGTGCGAAATTACCACTCCTATAAATAGCTGAGTGATGGTGTCATTTGTAAGGGTCTTGATTTCAGAGCCGAGGTGCTGCCAGTTTGTCAAACGATCAGTATTGCTTTGAAATCATTAATAAAAGGATAATTAAGAGGAATTAAGCTGTTTCACGTCTATATCATTGATTCCGCCTTTGATATGGATCATATACTCTTCTGATTGACTCGTTAGGGTCACACAACGATCCAACACAAATCCCAAGTATGAAATACAATATTTCTTTGATTTGGTATTTGTTTGATGGCCGTGGAGGCACAAGTGTCACACACAGTGAGAGCGATTGACCCAGATCTCCTTCTGCTTCTTCAAAGCGGACTCTCTAATGGATCGATTCCTCTTCCTACAACGAGTGTAGACTTAAAAAGAGGTATTGCAAAACACGTAGCTCGAATAGCAGAATAAACGATTCTGTAACGACGGGCGAAAGAATCTCAAGTGTAGACTTGACAGTATCAGTGCGCAAGACTACTAATGGCTCTATAGGCCGAGACGTGACATATCGTAACCGTACAAAGTAAGTGTGTGATCAATATGAATAGTAACACACAAGGCCCAAATAAACAGAAAATCACGTATGCACATAACACATAAGGGTTTTCATACATGATAAAATTTTCCTATGTTTATTTAAAAAAAAAATCTTGGCTTCGAGAATTTTGGACTTTAAATCTCAAAATTCTCTGTTTGAAGTCTAGTGTTTTCTTCCGAAAACATCTAGTTCGCTAACAAGCAATGGCTCTGATACCGACTTCTGTCACACCCTAAAAACGTCGCAGCGGAATATAAAACGTAGTGGTGACGGAAGCTGGTACCCATTTCTATCTTGATGTTTGATGCATTATAGTGTTGGACAATTTTACTTATTTAAAACGTAGATTTTAGTCTTAACGTTCCAAAACACGACAGACATAGCCATGACATAATAAATTATCTTTGACCCTCACGGATCTTATTACATTGTCCCAGAAAGTTTAAAAGTCAGTCCAACATTTTAAGTAACAAAACATGCATCAGCAAACACAAGATACGCCATAATTCCCGAAGCCGAACTCAAGTACCTGTAGAACACGTTAAAAATCAAGTGTCAACACAAAGGAAGGTGAGTTCACATATTCATATACAAATAATATTATTCCAAGGAAAACTTTCTGATTAGGTGTTTATTTGAAAACATCCATAATTTTTAGAAAGTCCATTTTACTTCCTTAATAAAATCCATGGGCCTTCCGTCGGTTCATCGATCAGACAACAGCATTGTTGCCCAGGTTTTGTATATTAAATTATTGCGTCAATTTTCAGACTAGTATGTTAGCTAGACAATACGAACTATATATTAACCATGCAGGGATAATCAAAGCTAGACAATAAACAGAATATCAATTCGTCGTTTGACTTGACACGGAGCGACCGGTCACGACGGGGTTGTCAACCCCATAGATCTACCAACAATTCCTCGCGTGCAATACTTAAATGATTAAACGACAACATGGGCACAGGGTCCTCTTGAAGAACAATATGATGTCTGCCTCATGTACAATATATATATCCTACTAATATGACAATCTAATACACAATGTTGTACGAATTCCCTAAATCTACATCATTCGAGACCCAGGCCGGCATCCGTCCCAACTATACGGTCATGTTTCGCCTAGGAAATATCGTATCATCCCAATGTCCAACATTTATTCATCAAAACGTTTTTACTTCGAAACGTATGACTTATCAAATTTCATATATTTTCATCGAAAATATATATTTTATATTAAAATGTATGTTCTATTTCAAAAACATTATTAAACCCTTTTTATTTATGTGTTCTACCCCCAAAATATATACAAAGCAGTAAAAAGAGGGGTTTAGTGACACTCACCTTTGGGTGCGTATTTTTATATAGCGCAATCCCAGAGATTGATTTCTACACGTCCTATTATATAAGTAGGAATGATTTTTTAATCAATATACATACATTACAAAATCCTAAGTTTCTATGTTTCTTATAATTATCACATAACTTTAAGATTATCTCAAAAAGTTGTTATTTTTGGATTATGTTGGCACGTTAATATATATATATGAGTCCATATATATATATATATATATATTTATGATTTTGCGACTTGAACGATTTTATTGGTGACCATTATTGTGTAAATCCGTTAACTCTCCCGTTTATACGCGATATATCTACGGTTTGCGCGTCGTAATATATATATACATAAACGTTTATATAATTTAACACCGAGACACGCGAAATCTTGTTAACTTATTTATTTGTCATTTTTAAAGAAAATATTCATAAAACATCTCATAAGTACCAAATTTCATGCTCGACAAACAAGTTACACATTTAACGCGTTTTTCACCGTTTCTACCGCACAAAACGTACAAGTATACATACATAATCCAAATATTTAAAATCATGTTAAAACTTAACATATTTTCACATTCTAATGCGCTCTGACTGGTTTCGGTAAACCTACACGCTACGTGCGTGTCGCAACCCCCGACCCCTGCCCCGGGAGGTGGGCGGTCGCGGCCTACTCAGAGATGGTGGTATCGGTGTTTATCATTAATTTGGCAGCGGAAATTTCATCAGGACCGTAGTTAGGAAATATGCTATCAGAGTAAAACACCACACTTTTATAATAATAAATATATTGGGATAAACCGAAGTTTCCATTACAAACATGTTTATAGGGATAAACCCTAATTTATTGAAATAAAACTTCTTCTTTATTTTAGGTAAATTTTATAGCCACTTTTCCAAGCCTTCAGTGCTGTCCAGCTGGCTTCTATTTGGCTTTCACATTTTGTTACCTGAAACGCGTTTAAAAACATTTTATCAGCAAGAAATACTGGCGAGTGAATCCCAGTTTAATCAAAACAGGTTTTTATCATTTTACAGCATTGAGGGCGATCTCGCAATTACATTTGTTAATATTTCTACTTTAATTACCACCCACGGTACTGTCAACCCGACTTATGGTTATGTTACTACTCACAGTGTAGTAACAAATTTTGTATACAAAACCCCAACATACCGACGATAATTGTAGAATTACAAATACTCAATCACTGTTAAATATAATGTAAAAACAATTGAGGTTTTGTAAAAACAGTTTACAAAAAGAAGGATTAACTCACATTGCTAATTTAGGTATTTTCCTATGACTTCCTGGTTATAATCTATCAAATTTAAACAATGCACGCGCGTTAGTATAATAAACCAAATTTACATTAGCTATACCATCCCCGAGACAGAACTCCAACGACTGAGTCAGGCAGAGCCTCAACATGCGTTACGGAGCACTAGATCAATCGGGCAACGCATCTAATACATAACCGGGGGTTAAAATACTTACAACGAGGCAGAGCTTCACTAATTAGGGGGGTATAATACCCGGGAATTACTTATACTATCAGAGATTGAGAGAGAGAATTATATTTTGAACGATTTCGACTGAATGCCGATCCCATCTATTTATAGGGTCTGATCGACCCTTTCTCGCGCCCCCCGAAAGAGACACAAGAGGCTTTCGCGCCCTGCGAGCTAGGCAGGTTAGGCCCTAGCCTTGGCCAATCACCAGTATAGCCTCGACACGCACGTGACACGTGGCGGCACTGGGCTGCGCCACTTATACCTTCGCTCACGCCCCGTCAGAGACCATTAAATTTTGTTTTTATTTAATTTTTATAAAATTAAAGGTATTCGGGACCGGTTTTCGTATACGGGGTGTATTTTAGGAGGGTTGTTATATCCTCCCCACCTTGTTTTAGAACTCGTCGTCGAGGTCTACTGGAATAGGTGCGGATATTTTCTCTGCATCTCTGATTCAAGCTCGCAAGTGTACTTTGGTCCTCTCTTGTAATCTCATTTCACTTTGACTAGAACTAGTCTCTTGTGTTTGAGATTTTTAATCTTCCTGTCTTCAATCTGCAAAGGTTTTTCTACAAACTTAAGCTTTTCATTTACCTCTATGTCCTTAAGAGGTACCACTAATGACTCATCTGCTAAACACTTTTTGAGATTACACACATGAAATACATCATGTATTCTTGCCATTTCCTCTAGAAGTTGTAGCTGGTAAGCTACAGGTCCTATTCTTCTAATAATCTCAAAAGGTCCAACATACCTTGGGCTTAGCTTTCCCCTCTTGATGAATCTAACTACTCCTTTCCATGGAGAAACTTTTAACAATACCTTATCTCCTACTTGGAACTCCAATGATTTTTGCCTGTTATCAGCATAACTCTTTTGACGATCGCGTGCAGCTTTTAGTCTATCCTTGATCTGAATAATCTTGTCTGTTGTTTCTTGTACTATCTCTGGTCCAGATAGTTGCGATTCTACAATTTCTGCCCAAAAGACTGGAGTTCGGCACTTTCGCCCATAGAGTGCTTCGAATGGTGCAGCATTGATACTGGTATGATAGCTGTTGTTATAAGAAAATTCTATTAATGGTAAATGATCGTCCCAATTTCTTCTAAAATCAATTACACAAGCTCTAAGCATATCTTCCATTGTCTGAATTGTCCTTTCACTTTGTCCATCCGTTTGAGGATGATAAGCTGTGCTTAGAATTATCTTAGTTCCCATCTCTTTTTGGAAACTAGTCCAAAAATGAGAAGTAAAACGGCTATCTCTATCAGAAACAATTGATAAAGGAATTCCATGTAATGTGTTGGTGCATGCGTCTGTCGACTTCGTTTGGTATCTAGTCTTATTTGTATTTAGATAGATCAGGGCACGTTATACGAGAAAAATGTCAAATATAGGATGAGATGTGATTTCAAATGAAATTACATGATGTAATTCCGCTTGAAATGATCAAGACAGGTTCAAACGAAATTACTAATTCCGTTTGAAAGTAATTTCGTTTGAGACTGGTTCAAGCGAAATCACATGCCTATATATAGTTGATGCCTGATTTCGTTTGAGTCATTCATGTATGTTTATTTCCGAAGCCGAAGTGCTGCCGAAGTGTCATCTCACTGTAAATCTTTGTTATATCAATCTAGAAGACAGTTTAAAGTGATATTCTTACTGAATTGAACTCAATACGCCTGTTACCGCCATTCGTATTGAGAAAAACTCTTCTGATCGACTCGTTCGGTTCTGAATACGATCCTACAAGTGGTATCAGAGCTCAGGAGGAAGAGTTCTTACCAATTCAGCTGCAATATCTGATTTCTACACCTTCTTTTTCAAAATTAACAACTTTTGACGGTTAAAATCGGCTAAATTCCTCACATATTGTGCGCAATTGTATTTTAACAAATCCTTGAAAATTTTGGACCTTAATTCAATCTAAAATCAGTAAAATTGGTAATTTCGTTTGAAATTCAGCTCGAGATGTCAGCAGCATTTCATACGGAATTAGACGTTTAATTTCGCTTGAAACCGGTATTCCGTTTGAGAGATTCCGTTTGAACTTGCTATTCCGCTTCAAAATTGTGATTTCGTTTGAACGGTTCAAACGAAATTAGGTATTCCGCTTCAGATTGTCATTCCGTTTGAAAGTCTCAAACGAGATTAGGTAATTTCGTTTCAAAGCGGTATTTCGCTTGAAGTTGTATTGTTGGTGATTCCGTTTGAAAGAGTAATTCCACTTCAAAGGGTATTCCGTTTGAAAATTAATTTCGTTTAAACAGTCTGATTTGTGAAACTTGTTACCGAAACATGGAAGAGGAATTTTATAACGCCTTTGCTACTACCCCGACTACTCCGGCATCTGTTACTCAGAATTTGAACATGGAAAATGAAACGGTCACTATGCAAAAACCGCCTAAACTCATGAATATCGAGGAGTATAAAGGATGGGAGGAACGATTTGAGAATTGGGTACAAGCAAATTATTTGGATGCTTGGGAATGTATTGAGACGAAATATGTTAGACCAACGAATGATGACGAAGAGGAGATTGCTAGCAAAGATCTTAGTGTGGATGAGAAAAAGAAATACAAAAACGAAAAGATGATGATTAGTTTACTGCAACAAGCTGTTAAAGAGGATATTTTGGTCTTATTGCAACACACTGGAAGTGCATATTCAATATGGAAGGCATTAAGATCCAAGTTTGTTGTAAGTCAAGAAATGATAAAGAACAAAAAATCGCTTTTGAAGAAAGAGTTTTATCTATTTCGTGGTTTGAAAAATGAGAGCACAAAGCAGATCATTGAAAGATACTGCAACTTGTTAGTCAACATGAAGAGAGTAAGCATTACAAAAGACAATGAGGAATTGATTGAAAAATTAGCTGATGCTTTGCCACATGAAACTTGGGGTACATATCTCATGATGTTGAGGAACAAGAAAGGGTTTAACAATTTAACTTTGAGCAAGTTAATTGAGAAATTAGAAGCTCAGGAAATGGAACAAAGGAAGATTTTAAGAATGAAAGATTTTGATGGTGAACAAGATATCGGTCTTTATTACAAAGCTGGTATTAATGACAAGACCACCAACATGTCACCGAAGGTTGAAACAGCTTTCAATGCAAAGAGTTCATCAGGAGGTTCTTCTAAAGGATCAAACAGCAAAACAAGTTTTTCGTTATATCCATCATTTGATCCAAACGTGTCAGCAACCAAGAATGGCAGAAAGTTACAATGCAACATTGTATTGAATCTTGAGAATGATCAATATTATTCTGAAGAAGTTGCAAAAAGTCACATGTCTTTGTTGGGGACTGTTTTAGAGTCATATGGTAGTTTAGTTGCAGGTAGGATCGGGAATCCAATGTTGACAAAAGAGGATTACGATCAGATCGATGCTGAGGAGATGGAGTTAATGGATATAAAGTGGTGTTTGGCAAGTGTGTTGAGGAGAGCTGAGATGTTCAAACAGATCACAGGAAGAGATGATTTCCGTGATGCATGTGTTTCTAATTTGGGTTTTGATAAATCTAAAGTTACTTGTTTTCGTTGCAGGGAAAAAGGACACTTCAAGAGGGAGTGCACTAATCGCGAAGCAAGTGGAGCTCAAAATCCGTTCAACAACAATGATTACTACCGAAAGGCCATTTATCATCAAGTTGCTCAACAACAACAAGAACCACAAGTGGCACATGGTAGAAAAAAAATAGAGGAGTCTTCAAAAAGATCATGTTTGGTGAATCAAGAAGATCAGAAATCATCGAAAGGTTTCAGTTGGGACAAATATGTTTCAGCTGACAGTAAAGCATGTTTGATAAACCAAGATGATGAAAGACTACCAGAAGGGTTTAGCTGGGCAAATTTTAGTTGGGACGATTATGATCCTAACAAAACTTCAAATCACAAAGCTTTTGTTGCTCGAGTTGCTGAAGATAGTGATGATGATAATAATTATTATGCGAAAAGAATGGCAGCTCATTTGAAAATGATGGAAGAAAGTGATAGTTATGACGATAAAGCTAAAAAGAAAAAGAAGAAAGTTAAAAAACCCATCAGCAGTGATGATGAGGAAGTTCCAGTTATAAAGAGAAAGGTAAAGGAAGTTTCAAAGTTCAAAGTTGATGAAGAAGTTGATGCAAGAAAGATACCTGTGAATTGTGAAACCTGTGAGATCATGAAAAAGAAAAACAGCGAATTGATTAACAACATGAACAGGTTGAAGGAATCTTACGATGTTCTAAACAAATCCATGAATCAATACAATAAATCAAGTGATGAACAAGCAATAGCCATGAAAACACTTCAAGGAGCTTTCATGACAAAACAGAAAGTGGTGAACAATTACATTGAGAAGTGTGCTGTGCTAGAACAAAAACTGGAAACACAAAGAATTGAAACAGAAAGAGTAAATAGGTTGTTAAAAAGTTACTCATGTACTTCTTATGTCATTGACAGGATTTATCCAACTGTTGAAGGAATGAAGGCATTTGAGGATGATGAAGTAACTGAAGAACAGACAATATCTGAAGAAAAGACTTCTAAAAAGAAAAAGGAAAAGAAGAAGGATACTGAAGTTAAGACATCTGGTAATAAACAAGGTGCCAGTTACAACAAGTGTCCACCCCCGCTTGAAAATGGATATTCTCCAAGAAATCCAAATTCAGAAAGAGTCGAAAAAGCAACAAACTTACAGTGGGAGTCGGAGTCTTCAGTTAACTTGCCAGAAAATATTGATGTTACTTTTGCATCGTCTGACACTGATCAACAATCTCAATTGATGAAGAAAGTGGTGGATCATGTGTTAGATAACGATGAAATGAAGGAGTTAAAGTCGGAGTCTAAATCAGAGTCAAAGTCTAAGTCCGACATGTCAAGTACTTCAGTCAAAAGGGAGAAACGGGTCTACAATAAAGAATTTCTTATATCAAAATCTAATTTGAATGACGAAACATTCAAAGTTGCATATACATTGAATGATTCTGACAAATTATATTCTGATGAGGAATTTCCAATAAGAGGTGTTAAACCAGAAATGATAAAAAAGGTTTTCAAACTAACAGAAATTAATATTTCTGAAATAAAAGATGAAAATCTTTCTAAAAAACCTAGACCTTACACCTCAAGAGTTCAACAAAGGTTAAACAAGAAAAAAGGTTACAGTTCTGGTTCAGGTTATCGAAAGAAACCAAACCATAACGGTAATTACAAAAAGAAGGGATTGGGTTTTATTCCACCAGAAAATTATAAAAATGAAAAATATGTTCGAGATTTTAAATCAAAAATGATATTTGTTTCAGGTACATCTTCTGAAAAGGAAAAAGAAAATTTGTTCAGAAAGCAGTCTAACAAAGAATTCCTTGCGAAGAAGCAAGAAGAAATTGAGAAGATGATTGATCAAAAGAAGAAGGAGACTCGAACCTGTTTTAAATGTGGTAGAATTGGACATCTAGCTGTGAAATGTTCACAAGCAATTCAAACCAAACAGGGAGTTTCAAAACTGAAAGAAAAAATGGTTGAGTTTGAACCACCAATTGAGAGAACTAAACTTTTCAAAAATTCAAAATTTGAAATTGGTGAATGTTCAAAGAGATTTTACAAGAGAAAAGCAAATCTTGACAACCAAAAATGGGTTGTTAAGAAATCTGTTGATAGTCCTAGCAATGATTCTGATTCATCAAAATCAGAGGACCTATCTTCAGGCGATGAATCTGATTCCACAAAATCAGAGGAGCCACGTGATGAGTTGAAATTGGAAGAATCAGTACCTCCAATGGATGATGTCAATTTTCCACCATTGAGGGCTGAAAATTTTAAACAAAAGGTTGGTAAAATTGAGATTTCAAATGAATTTTATTCTGATAAGAAAGATTTTGATATGGAAAAAGCTTTTAACTCCAAAGTGCACCATATTTTTGGTAAAATGGTTAATGGGAAAGTAAAAGGGGTGAAAGAATTTTATGAAAAGAAATTGAAGAAACCAGGTAAGAATGTGACATCTCAGGTTTGTGACTGGGATGGAACATATTATGATGAGTAATAAGTATGACTTGCTTGAGCTTCCAGGTTGGTAAGTGTGGAGCAGGTATCGGCATCTTTCTTGAGAAATTCACGAAAGTGATTTCGACTTACAAGTGGTTGAAGAAAGGTTTTAACATACAAGTGGTAAATCAGGGACATTAAGTTGTATCTGATTTGCTACAAGTGGTGTTTGTTATTTGAATTTAAACTGTTATATTTTTCAAGAGGTTAAAATGAACAAGGTGATGAACGTATCCCCGAACCTACAAGTGGTTTTATAAAATCAACAAAACTTATTTTCCAGAAAAACCATTTGATTAAAACAAACTTAAGTGTTTTGAAATCACAATGGGAAAATAGTTTGTTGTGAGGGGGAGTTCTGATTGTTTATGCCAAGTGGATGGCGAATTGAAGTGATTCTATATCAGTTGTCATTTTATTTGTACAGTTTGTTTTCAAATTTCCTTTAAATGATTTTGAATTTTAGGGGGAGTAAGAATTTCAGAAAATCCAAAAACATTTGAAAATTTAAAGAAAAAATCAAAATCATGATAAAATCAAAAATGAGCTTTGTTGTAAAAAAGAGGAAATGATAGTACATCAGTGAACGATCACAGCATGCTAAAGAATTGGAAAGTCAAAATGTGATAAACGGTCTCACTGATGATGTGTCAGTAGGTTTTTACACATCTAGTAGATTGTGACGAGATATAAACCTAAATTTCAAACTTACTTATATCGTGGGGAACATCTCTCGGATATATGGGTAACCCCCGAAATCTTGTTTGAAAGGTCCCTCTTTCTGAGATACTAGGTCTTTATACTCAGTGATATCTAGGGTATTATCCCGGGACTTCTGATTTTGCGGAAGCAATGGCCTAGTCCCCGTATAATACTTTCTGCTTGCTTGAAATATAGCATCACCCTCAGCATAATAAATGATGAAACATTGAAAAATGCTAATCATGTGCTGTTGAACAAAAGATTCTCTAAAGGGAACACACCAAAAGTCGAAGCCGTCATCTCTCTGCTGAACGGAAGTTCTGACCTGAGCTCTCACGGCCCTCGCAAATTTAACCCCTTACAGATATCATCTGTGGTATACTCACCTGTAAGACTGAATATTGGGATTTGGATACGGGAGTATATTCTGAGGTGGGACACGCGAATAAGTTTAAGTGCTTAAGACATTAACATCATATCTTGAAACAGTTGAACTTTGTGTGAGAATTTAAGTGGATCAGTATACTGATAATCTAAGTGAATTGTTTAAAACTAAAAATGTTTAAAGCTTAACGGTGTTGGTGATTTGTCTCAAAAACTGATATGATCCTCTTACACAAACTCACAAAAATATTGTTTGTAAATATTTCTTTACTATATTTCATTTCATTTAAAATCCAAAAAGATTTTCGACAACTGATGTTGGAGAGCTGATTTTCAAAATACCAAGTGCTAAACTTGATGGACAAAAGGTTTGGGAGAGTCTATGTTTTAATGAGAAAAGTTTGTGTATTTTTTTGCCTACAAGTAGTCATCAGAAGCTTTTAAAGTGTTAAATCATTCTAAAAACATTCCTGCAAGTGGTATAGTAATTTGTCAAATGTTAAATTTGTGAAATTTATTGTGAGGTAGAGTTTGTGCAGGTAGGCCAGGCTACGATCCCAGCTTGTCGAAAGGGGGAGTCTGAAGATTGAAGAGCCAAGTTCAGATCCTGAAGTTCACGCAAGCTGATGATGTTGATGAACTTAAAGAATCAAGATCCAGATTGTGTTTCTGGAATTGAAGATTAGATCAACATTTGAGAGGGAGATAAGTTGATGAAAAGAGAAGACAGAGATTGAGGATACTTTACAGTGTTAGATATTTCGAAGAGTTCGAGAGGACTGATAAAGACTGAAGATGCGAAGACTCGACACTGAAGACTCGTCAACATTCGAGGGGGAGTTTGTTGGTGCATGCGTCTGTCGACTTCGTCTTGTATCGAGTCTTATTTGTATTTAGATAGATCAGGGCACGTTATACGAGAAAAATGTCAAATATAGGATGAGATGTGATTTCAAACTAAATTACATGATGTAATTCCACTTGAAATGATCAAGACAGGTTCAAACGAAATTACTAATTCCGTTTGAAAGTAATTTCGTTTGAGACTGGTTCAAGCGGAATCACATGCCTATATATAGTTGATGCCTGATTTCGTTTGAGTCATTCATGTATGTGTATTTTCGGAGCCGAAGTGCTACCGAAGTGTCATCTCACTGTAAATCTTTGTTATATCAATCTAGAAGACAGTTTAAAGTGATATTCTTACTGAATTGAACTCAATACGTCTGTTTCCGCCATTCGTATTGAGAAAAACTCTTCTGATCGACTCGTTCGGGTCTGAATACAATCCTTCATAATGAAACTATTTCATTTACATATAACTTAGCTAGTTGTTCCATACTGAAAGTTTCCTTCATCGGTAGGAAATGAGCAGACTTGGTTAATCTATCTACAATACCCCAGATTGTATCATTACCCTTTCGTGTCTTAGGTAATTTGGTAACAAAATTCATTGTTATCAATTCCTATTTCCATATTGGCATTTCTAATTGCAGCAATAAACATGAGGGTTTCTGGTGTTCAGCTTTAACCTGTGAACAGGTTAAACACTTGGCAACGTAAGCTGCTACATCATTTTTCATTCCTATCCACCAGAAATTCTTTCTTAAGTCTTGATACATTTTATCACTTCAAGGATGTATCGTATACTTAGACTTATGGGCTTCTTCTAAAATTCGGTGGCATAGGTATCCTTGTTTAGGTATCCAAATTCTTTTCTTATGGAATCTCCAAATTCCATCTGTTCCTTGTTCTAATTGTTTAATCATTCCCTTCAATTTTTAGTATCGTCCTTGATTACTGATTCTTGTACTTCCCTAATTTGCTCGTTTAAATCTATCTGTAGATTTAGTTTAAGAGAACGTACTCTTTTTGGCTTTTCATGATACTTTTGACTTAAAGTGTGACAACTGTCAAAATTGCATTCATCCGTACGTTTAATTAATATTGATTTATGCTTAATGACTGTGCTTAATTACAACTGTTGATTAAACTGCTTTCTGATTTCTGTTACATACATACATATGCATCACATTTCATACTGTCACTCCATTTATTTCACACAAACTTTAGTAACAAACTTGATGCATAAAGCACAGTTAGCACAGTGAGCGGATAACCCAGAAGACATGCTGACAATGCCAGCACCTAGACAGACAATGTTTTGAGGCCAGTATGAGCCAGAGATAGAATACTATACTAGTAGGGAGTGTAGGGAAGTGAGGACCATAAAACTGCGTCACTAGGTGATAGTTATAGTGCCGGGAAGTGCCAAAAACACACTTTAAATGCAGAATTCTGCACTAAATACACAAAATTTAATGCTAGTATAATGCAAAAACTTGGTAAAATAGTCCTAGATACTTTCCAAAGTATTGGGAGTTAAATGTGTCACTAAAAGTATTATAAAAGACACTTTGTGGATTAATTTAGCACTTTAACGGACAACACCCAACCGAACAACCGGACTTTACCCGAAACACAAAAATATTGCCAAACACATTGTTTTTATTTTTCTGAGCTAGTTAGGGTCCCCGAACACCCTAACACACCTTATATTATATTACACTCATAACACACTAACTTTAACACTCTAATCCTAACAAGATTGTAACCTTCCCATTGAAAACCAACCCCATACCCCCCCCCTTCGAACCGGTCATGGGATGTGGGGACATCCCCACAATTCTTTTCAATATTTTATTTAGATTGTTTGTGGATAAAAGAACACAATGTATGATGGTTAATGTTGAACTTGGATTATAAATAAACACAAGAGTTAACCCATTTCATTTCACAACACAACCTCAACTCAACTCTCCTTCTCTTCTCTTCTCCTTGTTCGGCTGAGAACCAACCACCCACCATCACCACTTTCAAGCTTTCCTTCATGCAATATACACATATCCATGGGTGCTAGAGACCATACAAGCAAGCTCGGTGTATTCGGAAGCTCAATGACCTCTCTCGTTTTCTTTTATCCATCACTTTTACGCCTTGAAACTCCCCTAGCCTTGTGCTAGTAGTAAGTGCCATAGATCTTCATCTTGTTCATATTTTTGTTGGTTAATAGTGAAAAGGATGGTGAAATATTGAGAACTCTAAAGAACATAATCAAAGTCTTGAAGTATAAACTAACTAGAGATGATGTATGGTTAAAGTAGAGATGAAATCATGTTGTTCTTGTGTTGTTATGATTATTGTATGTTGTTTGTTAGCAAAAATGTTATGGTTCATCACATAGACTTGCTAGATCATGTTTAAAGACATGAACTAGCAAGATGTGAAGGTTAAAGATGTGTAGGATGATGAAATCATCCATATATAACTATGAACTTGATTAAATACATGTTTTCTTGAAAAATAAAGGCCAAAATAAGTTATAAACTTGTAGATCTAAAGATCTATGAGTGGTTTTTCGAAAGAACCAAGTGAAAAGTATGAGTTTTGTTAAAACTCGGATCTTACATAAACTAAACCCATTTTTAGTGGATAAACAAGTGTAGAAACACTTGTGTAACAAGAAAATTTCACAAAGAAATATTTTCAGAAAATGTGACTAGAAGTTGTAAAAGTTCAAACTCTTTAAAAGTAAAGTTTTTAAAGAATCAATCACATTTTTAAAGATAACAAGACTTACTAAGTGTGCTAGTAAGTTACTACATGTTTTTATAAATATTCAAGTTCATAAGTTTATGGTTTATGCTTGTTTATGACAAGATTGGTAAAAAGGGTTGTATATTGTTGTTTGAGAATTGATTGAATGATTTTACAAAAGAAAATGATACGCTAGTAAGCGTGGACGCCTCCATTTACAAAGGAAACTCTGGCGAAATTTTTCTAAAATTTCAACACTTAGAAAATATTTTACTAGTAAGCGTTTACAATCATATTTTATAACTTGTGCTTCGAATATAAACTTCGCCACAATTTTTGTAACAAAATACAAAGTGACGAAGGTTGGCTTTCGTAAATAAAAATGGTAAATATATATTTAGAATATATATTTTATACTAAGACACTTGAGTGATTATTTGTGAACTAGTTATATTATTTTAGGGTAAAATAATATAACTTACAAAATACCATGGAAATTACAACTCCAAAATAATACCAACATTGCAAGGAATAAAATATTAAGTTACACACGTAATATTGTGAAACCAAACAAGAAAACATAACTTATGAAATATTCCGGGATATACCATTACACTATATTTTTGGTAAATATTATTTTGGGAATGAAAGAAGTAAAAATATGATTTCGCAAATATTACCAAATATATCATATTTTTTACGATGAGAAAATATATTATTTTTGGGAGATAAAAATATATTTTCCTAGTATATTTAAGATATATATAATTTTTGAGAAAAATATATATATTCTGGGACAATACATGATTGAACAAAATAAGTTTATATATATTTAAGTGAGACTTGAAATATCTGGTTTTGGAAATATATATTGGGAATATATTAACATATTTATATTTGGAACATTACACCGAAATACGACGCCATTACTTGGCAAGATATACAAATACAATTACGAAAATGCATGTATGAGATACCCCCATCCTTGGGAAGGAAAATACGAAGTTAAAATACTTAAGAAGTAGGAATATGAAATATTGTTTAGCAATTAATCCAAACGATAACTAGTGATTATAACTTGGAATAATGTCAAGAAATCGTAACTCAAAAACATAAATACTAAGACAAGGCACGACCCGTTCGTCTAATAGACGTTAGACCTTTGTAGGTAGTCGTGTTTGCCGCGGAGATTTGGGTTACAAGTACGAAGACGCAATACTGTGAGTTCATGCCCCCCCCCCTTTTTCTCTTAACTGTTTTCAGTTTTATAACTTCGGGGGTGAAATACATGTTACATTTATTAAGGACATTTTTATACATGGTATGGTTAGCTTAAGGAGGGTTTGGGACGTTTAGATCATGTGAGTGGGTAGGTGGAACTTAAGGCCATTAATCCTCGTTGTAGGACCGAGGGTCATGACTGATAGATCTATTCGGGTGTAGCGAGCCCCACTCCTGAGTCCGCTGAGTGGACCATGAGGTGACTATGAGCCCGACGCCAAAATCTGCTAGGTTTGAGTCTTCCTGCATCACTTCACACATATCATTGGCTTTGCAACCCAATGTGATCTCTTTTTCCTTAATTGCTACATACCAGGGACATTTATACATTGGGACGTACTTTAACGATTTATACATTGGGACGTACTTTAAAGGTTTATACATACTCACTTACTCATGAACTCGCTCAACTTTATGTTGATTTTTCAAAACAACATGTATTTCAGGGAATTAGCGGATCTGGCGAAGTATGCATAAGTCAAACTGCGTTGAATAAGATGTCATCCAGGGCTGTAAGTTTGGGAGGTGTAACCCTTACCTTGACGGGTTGCATGTCTTAAACCTCGTTTTATTTAAAAGTCTTTTGTTGTGTCTTATGAACACGTTTTAGACAAGTATGGTTTGTAAAATCATTTTAAGTATCGACTTTTCCAAACACTGATATTGTGGTATTTTAAAACTTAATGAATGGATGAACGTCTTGTATTTTTATCATATAGCATTGTTATGATTGTTGCTATGGTATTAAGAAGTCACACCAAAATAAACCCACGCTTCCTCAAAAGCCAGGGTGTGACATCTTGGTATCAGAGCCTCGATCATAGCGAACTAGGATTCTTTCTCGAGTCTAGACTATGATCATCAGGGCTCTCACGAAAACATTTTCAAACATTTTTACATTGCATACACAAAACGACTAGATCCAGGAAACAAACATTTTTACAAACAAAAGGCACAAGTACACATTTCCAAATTTATGTTTATAATTCAGTCTTAGAGACTGAGGGAGGATCAGTCTTAGAGACTGAGGGAGGATTGGTCTTAAAGACCAGGGAATTAGTCTTAGGGACTGGGGAGATTTGGTCTTAGAGACCAGGGATTTAGTCTTAGAGACTGGGAGGTTGGTCTTAGAGACCAGGGATTTAGCCTTAGAGACTGGGAGGTTGGTCTTAGAGACCAGGGATTTAGTCTTAGAGACTGGGAGGTTGGTCTTAGAGACCCGGGAGTTGGTCTTAGAGACCAGGGAGTTGGTCTTAGAGACCAGGGAGTTAGTCTGAGAGACTAGGGAGTTTAGTCTGAGAGACTGGGTGGGATAGTCTGGGAAGACTAGGACGAATATGTGGATACATGATTACATTATGAATTGTCTTTATTTGCAATACACAAAGTGTTAAAGATTACTGTAAATATGCATGCTATGACTACTATATACCGGCACACACGTCACCTTCCTCAGGGAACGAATTGTCAGATGATAACGACCCTACGGCCACCGCCACAGATGATGAGACTGTACCTGAGCCAGAGATGTTTACGTCAGACACTGAGAGTAACCCTGACATACTGACCAAGGACGAGGACGACTTCCAACCGTCCGCGCTGCCAGACTTTGGCGATGAATTACCCTTGTTAATGACTTCCTTGATGAAGATCCCTCTGTCATTCACGTTTCGGCCCATGACCACTTCATTCCTGGTCATCCCGTTGGTAAGCACACCATGGCTCCGATCCTCGACAATGCGCCTCCTGTGGACATTCCTTCCGACGGTTGGCTACTCGACGAACAATTGACGATGACGTTGACATGTTTATTGATGGTCCTCCTGCTGACGCCCATGATAATAGAAAGTTAGACGAGAACATTATTACACATTTCACTTTTGAGACCCCTGTTGTCAAGCTACCCTCTGATTCTAGTATACTCCCGATTTCAGACTCCTTTGAGTCTGTGACATTTACAGCCTTATAGACGGCCGGATTACATCTTTCTACTACTGACACAGACGACGACGCCGTTATGACTGCTGCACTAACACCTGCTCGAGGCACCACACCATTACACGACCCAGGGCCTGCTCCTGAGCTAGCTTCTGCACCTTTTGGGTCAGCTTGATGTTGCACCTACTGATCCTGCACCCTTACTTGGTCATGACCCTGTTTCTTTTGGTTTACTAGACATTGCACCCCTAATATCTGACCCAGTGCTAGCACCTGACAATCTCCTTATTGGTTGAAATGTTTGTTTTTGCACCCATCAACGCTGATGTTTCTCCTTTTCCCCTATGGAGACCGACGCCAATTGCACTGGCATACTTATCGTTTCCTTTCCGGACTTGCCCGCACCCCAGAAGAGTGCTCCAGGTCAGCACCCGCATAACGATTCCTTTGCTACAGCAGCATTTTCTACGACCTCGCAAGCCGCACCATTTGCTACTTTCACCTCTACGACGCTGGACGAGCCATTTCGATAGTTCCTATAATACACTATGCTAATTTTAGACCCTTACCATCCCTCACATTATGGAGGCCACACACGAGATGAGTTGCTCCTGTAACATCAACTGCAGTTTGAGGATATGAGTCACAGAATGTTGGAGCTTGAGCTGACACCACATTTGGTAACTTCAAATGCAAAACATTACATAACCGAAAACATGATTTAAGTGTCTACATCACAAGACAGCATATTGTCTGAAAAGTTTATGTAAGACACCCCGTCCTCCACCCTGTCTATTGCCAGCATACTTTGATCCGCCACATACATCAAGGTTCCTTTTGCGCTCTTGACCGTTGATATTACACAGTTCCCAGGATTCTGATGCTCATTTCTTTACTGTCAAGCAGCAGATCAGCTAATTGTTTCGACGTATATACAAGCTCGAGGAGGAGTTCACGCATTTTAACAGTTTACCTTTCTTTCCTCCTCCACCTCAGTCACCAGTATAGTTGATTTCTGGATTATGCGGATTGCATTACATTTGGGTAAAGACACTAATAATAAGCTGGGACGGAGGAGACTTTTGAAGACCACCTCTGACTACGTAATTTTGATACACTAATATATTTTGGGCAAGGGTAGGGTGACCCTGTGTCCCTATTGATGTGATACATTTTGTAAGACAATGCAATTGTGGTCGGAAAACAACGAGAGCCAATCATCATTAAACATGCGACAATACTTGTGGCCAATGACCAACGAAAGCTCAGTCGCTATGACTTCATTAAGAGCGTTATTGATCTATATGTGTGTGCTATAATTATAATGCTACGTGCTTACTTGTTATGCTCTCATTAAACATAATTACCAAAATTACTTGGTTATACTATGATTATACTATTGCTTGATTGATTGGCATGATAACCTAATATGTGTATGTGCATATGATCTTTAAACAACTATATGCACTCCCCGAACGAATAAGACCTGACCCAACCAATCTTCTCTTCAGAAGATGTCGATACAAGGGAACGTCGATACCAACAACCCTCTGCCGACAACAGCAGAGTCAGAACTACAAGGGCGCATCTCGCAAGCCATCGCACAACTCGAGGCCCTTCGCTCCTAACACGGCGGAGGTACCTCAGGAAATAACCCACCTAGCGGCTGCACTTACGAGCAGTTCTTGAGCCACAAGCCTCAAGGATTCGACGGCACTGGGGGTGCCTTAGCTTTTGTGCGTTGGGTGGAGAAGATGAATTCTGTCTTACGGTTGAGCAAATGTGCCCCAGAACATCAGGTCACGTACGTAGCTGGACTATTTGTAGATGGGGCTCTGTCATGGTGGAACCTTCAGGTTCAGACAATGAGCGAGACCGCTGTGTATGCTTTGACGTGGGACGAACTGAAAGAACTAATGCGTAAGAGATATTGCTCTAGGGTAGAAGTCCAGAAGTTGGAAACTGAACTATGGAACTTGAAAATGGAAGGCCCAAAGATAGCTGAATATGTGTAGAGATTTAACGATTTATCACAAGTTGCTTCGCGTTTGGTGGAACCAGAATCTAGGAAGATCGAACGTTTCATTAGGGGACTGACACCTCAGATTCTAAGCCTAGTAACAACATCTGAACCTTCAACAATCACCGAGGCTATCGACATAAGCGTGACACTCACGGAAGAAGCAGTTAGACGAGGAGAATTTTCCACTGCGGAGGAGAAAAAGGAGACTCCTGTAGAGTCATCTGGGGATAACAAGAGAAAGCTCGCAAATTTCAAGATGGTTACTCGAGGGAGTAGCAAGAAGAAGGCCAAAAAGGGAAAAGACTAAATGGGTATCCTACCTAAATGTGACAATTGTCTACGTTATCACGTCAGGTGATGTAAATATGGAAAATGTGATAACTGTGGTAAGAGGGGACATCCCAAGGAAACTTGTAGGCAAGGTATCGAACGTGGAAATAAAGACCAAGATGATAGCAAGAATCACAGAGGAAACAACGACGACGACAACTGTCAAGGAAGGATGAGTGACAAACAAAAACGTGCTTAAGGTTGCCTTAACTGTGGGAGCAAGAAGCACTTCAGAAAATACTGTCCTAAGAAGAATCAATCACAAGGATAATAGCTCAACACCGGAGCTAGGGAGGCACGCCAGAAATTCAAACGAGGACATCGGTACGTCCCATATTACTCAATGTTATGCATCTGTATTGCCAAATACTGTTACAAATTTTACGATTCGCCTCTCTAGAGCTTGAGAGTATACTTGGTTTAAGTAGCAAGAAGTTAGATATTCCGCACACGATAGGACTAGCTAACGGGAAGCTAGTGGAAGCCAACGAAGTAATTGGAATCGGCAAGATAGGACCCTGAGAGCGTAAGTTTACGCTAGATCTACTGCCAGTTGAGTTGGGAAGCTTCGACGAGGTAATTGGGATGGATTAATTGTCGAAAGACCGAGAGGAGATTGATATCCGCACCCCGATGACGAATGAAGGTACGATCGTGACTCACGAAGCAGGATACGCCTCTACAGATCACGAATTGCTTGGAGGCACGAAAGTTGTTGCGGAAAGAATGTGTTGTCCTCTGGCTCATGTCGGGGACAAGGGAGCCGAGGAACTAAAACTCAAAGATACCCCCGTGATCAGAGAATATCCTGAAGTTTTCCTCGAAGACTTGCCAGAATTATCTCCTCAACGACAAGTCGAATTTCGCATCGATTTGATTCCGGGCGCCACATCTGTAGTTAATGCACCCTAGCGGCTGACACCTTCAGAAATGCAAGAATCGATAATGTAGCATCAGTAATTGATAGAGAAGGAGGATAACAGACCAAAATTTCTGTTTTGGGTAACCCCAGTTCTGCTTGTCAAGAGGAAGGACGATGACTTTCAAATGAACATCAAGCTACCAGGAGTCGGACGAGCTAGCCAACAAGAGTCAGCAACTCTTGCTAAGGATTGACGAACTACTTATTTGACTAACTGCGAGGATCCAACCAGTATTTCCCGGCTGATCGATGATCGAGTAGCTGTAAATTCAGGAAGAAAGTATACCGGGAGAAAATTGTGGGACAATAACTTGTTTTAAACGTACACAAGAATGGCGTTTCCTACACGATGCACAGAACAATTCTACACCGAATGCGAAACTCTGAGAATCTAGGAAACATGTACTTAGGACCATTGGGAACCCAGGACCAAATTCACAAAGGTTGTTACTTAGGAACCACATCTGTTAACTCAAACAGACATCTTTAACCTGACGTATATGCCAGTTCCGTTGACCAAACAGAAAGTACTTGAATTTGTTTTACTTCTAGCAAGTAGATGTTTGCACCTCTACTCCCCTAAATGGTAGTTGCATCACGTTAATTTTCTTCGCTGAGAGCGAACACACATTCGCTTCGACATTTGGCCATTTCTTCATTTTAGTGGATACTCATTATTCTTTTTCTTGGAAACTTATTTGTCACACATGCACCATTGAGTACGCATGTAGTTTCGTTTCGAATAAACGCTTCATTAAAATTCAAATATTACCTTGCTGCTAATTTGTGATTCGAATGACCTACATCATTGTAGTTGTTGGCTCTTTGTTTCCAAGTCGACGCACTGTCTTGAGACTTCTCTCCTTTCAAGTTACACTCATGGCTTATTTTCGTAACCATGATGAGATTCCTTCGTTGATACATACGTTTATTGCCGGGATACGCTAAAACCAAGTTCAATTGCTTGAACTTATTCACTTCGCATATTCAGTTTAAGACGTCATATGATGTATTGAGAGCATCATATTCAAATGATTGGCAAAAATTCTTTGGTTTCGAGTCGTAGTAGACTGGTTTGGTCTACGACTCTACTAAATCGTTTGTTGGTTTCAACACCTTGTGGTGATACTGTCACAAAAATAAGCTTGCGCTAAGTTGGTTACGCACCTCACACACGAACTCAATTGCTTATTTATTGACTTGTTCTAAATCCGTTTTGTTTATCACAACCAAAGCAGTCTCAACACAGTTGTGTGTCAAGGCAATGGTACATCGATTCATTTCATATCACAATGTACCACTTAGGGATTCTTTCATTTCTGGTCACACGTCCCGCAGTAATTATTGCTTTTTCATCGGAAACAATGGTTCTTTGATGTTCCATACTCAACTGAAAGCCTTAAGGCATTGTGTAAATCAAATCTTCAGATTGTTTCAGTATACTCTCATTTGATTTCAAACACGGTGAACTTGTCCAACCACCACTCTTATTGAACATATCAATTACGACACCTTGTGGTGTCATTACAAATTTGTAGCTTGTGCTAATCAGGGTCAACCGTTTCACACAATACTGCATATACTTTCGTTTGACTTGTCATTTAAACATTTCTGATGCAACTACGAATCACGACAATGATACACCAGATTCGCTTGTATTTCATTCGGTGTACCTTCGAAATCTAAGAATGTCAACACACTAAACCTTACCATTCGTTTATTCGGAAGTTGACAGATCATTTTCACGTTACTATCACATGTGAATTATTGATTTTGAATTCATATAGCATATGCTATGGTTTGTGAAAACTCGTCTGCATATTGCGATCGATCGTTTGAGGATCTTATCAGTCAAAACTCCTCTTTTGTGGGACCCCTGTTAGCAGGATATCCTAGACTATACGTTAAATACGTCTTGTACCTTTGACATCAAATGCTAAAAGCACATACCTTTTAACCATAGGATTCGGGTTGTTATATATTCTTGGACTCACCTGATGTGAGTAACGTTTGATTCGGTTTGGTGATTTTCTACCTCAGTATTGTTTATATACTTACACATGTGACGGAACCATAAGGAGTTAAGGTGGTACAAATTTCGAGGACGAAATTTTCTTAACGGGGGGAGAATGTGACAACTGTCAAAATTGCATTCATCCGTACGTTTAATTAATATTGATTTATGCTTAATGACTGTGCTTAATTACAATTGTTGATTAAACTGCTTTCTGATTTCTGTTACATACATACATATGCATCACATTTCATACTGTCACTCCATTTATTTCACACAAACTTTAGTGACAAACTTGATGCACAAAGCACAGTTAGCACAGTGAGCGGATAACCCAGAAGACATGCTGCCAATGGCAGCACCTAGACAGATAATGTTTTGAGGCCAGTATGAGCCAGAGATAGAATACTACACTAGTAGGGAGTGCAGGGAAGTGAGGACCATAAAACTGCGTCACTAGGTGATAGTTATAGTGCCGGGAAGTCCCAAAAACACACTTTAAATGCAGAATTCTGCACTAAATACATAAAATTCAGCATTTAAAAATGCTAGTATAATACAAAAACTTGGTAAAATAGTCCTAGATACTTTCCAAAGTGTTGGGAATTAAATGTGTCACTAAAAGTATTATAAAAGACACTTTGTGGATTAATTTAGCACTTTAACGGACAACACCCAACCGAACAACCGGACTTTACCCGAAACACAAAAATATTGCCAAACACATTGTTTTTATTTTTCTGAGCTAGTTAGGGTCCCCGAACACCCTAACACACCTTATATTATATTACACTGATAACACACTAACTTTAACACTCTAATCCTAACTAGATTGTAACCTTCCCATTGAAAACCAACCCCATACCCCCCCCCCCTTCGAACCGGTCATGGGATGTGGGGACATCCCCACAATTCTTTTCAATATTTTATTTAGATTGTTTGTGGATAAAAGAACACAATGTATGATGGTTAATGTTGAACTTGGATTATAAATAAACACAAGAGTTAACCCATTTCATTTCACAACAAAACATCAACTCAACTCTCCTTCTCTTCTCTTCTCCTTGTTCGGCCGAGAACCAACCACCCACCATCACCACTTTCAAGCTTTCCTTCATGCAATCTACACATATCCAAGGGTGCTAGAGACCATACAAGCAAGCTCGGTGTATTCGGAAGCTCAAGGACCTCTCTCGTTTTCTTTTATCCATCACTTTTACGCCTTGAAACCCCCCTAGCCTTGTGCTAGTAGTAAGTGCCTTAGATCTTCATCTTGTTCATATTTTTGTTGGTTAATAGTGAAAAGGATGGTGAAATATTGAGAACTCTAAAGAACATAATCAAAGTCTTGAAGTATAAACTAACTTGAGATGATGTATGGTTAAAGTAGAGATGAAATCATGTTGTTCTTGTGTTGTTATGATTATTGTATGTTGTTTATGTCACACCCCGACCACGTAAAATAACAAAGCGTGGCGGAAACGTCGGGGAGTGTTGTAACAGAATTATCGTTTCATAACCATGGATACAAAAGTGTTTCGTTTTATTGATAATATTAAACATTAACATTGTCTTAACACATAATAAACAAGTTTTATATCGACTATCATTGTTTTATGTCACAAAGGCCTCGTCCAGATCCTATGTGACGCATGCATCCTAGAACGTCAATCAAGCAACAACACCAGAAACATATGTAAAAACAAAGTCAGCAAAGAAATGCTGGCAAGTACATAGGTTTTATAAGAGTATCAGAATCATGGCTTGTTTACTTATATTGCAATACCTCGAAAACCTTGTTTTTAAAAGTGTATAATATTGCAACATGATTAACTAACTCAAATCAAGATGGTTAAAACGTATAAAAATTTCATAGCCATGATTCTTAACTCAAAAGCTTTTTGTTTTAGAAAATCATCTTGTAAAACATCTCGTATAAACTCGTTAATAAAACTCGTATATTATTTCGAAAACATCGTTGAGTGACATTGTTTCATTATCGTTTACACAAGTGAACTAAATAACGCCACGGTATGTAATATGTTGAAAACACTTATATATAAGAAGTACCTGCGGCGTATATACCATGTTTTCACCACATTACACCCGTCCCGTTATCTAAACACTAGCCAAAAACCAATCATTTACCCAAATCGTTTAACATCGTCTCCAAATCGTTTCCAAATCGTTTACTCGATTAAATCGTTTAAATCATCCTCGTTTTAATTGTGAAAACTTATATATGGTCGTCTCGTTAATAACATTCAAACCTTCGTGACTCGACTACCTCGTTCCTCGCTTCTCGTATTAACAAACCTCCAAAGGGTAAGTTAATAATTACAGATTCAGTCGTTACCCACAACACCCACACATAACCATGGGTATAGTGCAATAACGGGATATGTCAGATCCTATGGTACCATAACCTAATACTGGTCGGTTCGGCCAAAATTAATGAATGTCATTCGTTATGTAACTACAACCAACAAGTTCGTTCACATTATTGAAATCGTTATTAGTTTAGTATAAATCGTTCTATTCGTTTTTGAAATCATCGTTTAAACCTTGAAAGCATTTTGTACATATGAATCACCCCAAAACTATTGAAAGTTGTAAAATAGGGGAACTATGTACTCACATGTAGTGCAAGGCATCCTCAATCAATAGTACTTCAACAAACTCGAGTAAACCAGAGAAATCAAGCAGCACCTAGTAATTTGATCACTAGTCAAACAATAGACGCCTAAATCGGAAGATCGGACAGAATGAGGTCTTGTAATCTAAATGAGTGTTGGAACTCATGTGATATGGTTTAACAAGGCCTACATCCTAAATGAAACCTAACCTAAGTGCTTTCGACCCATCGCGACCCATTAAGGTAGCTTATGCTACTTTAACGCGTCGTTCGCGTGAAACGCGTTCGGAACGCCTAACTAGTCCTATGATAAGTAAAATATGCCTCAACATGTTTAATATTGTTGTCTAATCAGTTTAGATACCAAAGGTTATGTTACATATGCTTAAAATGAATTTTGGTGTAAAAGGGCATTTTTGGTAATTTACCTAAGGCATATAAACTACCTATCATAAAACTACTTAAACGAAGCGACCATAAGGTATAACCTTGGAAGGTTATTCCCTATACACTATGGTCACCAAATGTGTTTGGTCGGATCCTAATGATCGACCAAACGGGTCGGGTTCGAAAGTATAAGCGATTGTTTAAATCGCTTACCTTTACGACCCTAGACATGCACAAAACTAAAAGTGACGAGCTAAACATGTTAGAACATGTTTAACAAGGTTTGAGAACAGGTTTGGTATCAAAACAAACAGTTTTGATACCCACAAGTAGTTTGGTTACAAAATACGCGTAAATGCGCATTTTGGCCGAAACTACGACTCGTCACTGAGCCTAGATAACGTGGTAATCAGTAGGTATAGTCACAAGGGACTATAACCATCGTGATTACACTAACGTTATGAAGTTCAAACGAACTTCACATTGACCATAAACTGGTCAATGCAGAAAGTCAAACGCAGTTTGACTTTAACGCTAAAACGAATGAAAAGAACAAAAGAACACTTACAACGGGTCCAAGAATGGAAGTTTTGAATCCGAATATTCTCAGGTATGAAGTGTTAAACACATCAACTTAGAGAACAAATTCATATTTCAAAGGTGTGGGTTTTTGGTGTTGAGATCATGGGGTATTTATAGATTTCCTTGAACCGTTAGGATCGTTCCTCGAAAACTGAGCTTTAATCTGGACCTTACATGTGTGCCCATGGTTTTCTAAAACCATGGGAGCCCCTAATATGGACTATGTTCATTGAATACCAACCCATGGTTTTGCAAAACCATGGGTTAAAACAACCAATACTTCAAAATGGACTAGGTTCATTGAATCTGCCAGAAATTTCAAAAAATGGTCCCTGCACTTGTAAAACTTGATTTTTGGCACTTTTAAGCCCCGTTAACCCCATTTCAAGGCTCTAAAATAAATTTAAAGTATAGGGAACTTAAAATATGTTCAAAAACATCTCGTATGTCGGTTCGTTTGGTCGTACGGTTGCGTTATTCGCTTAATTACGACGGAAGTCGTAACGAACGCAAAAACGATCCAAATTAAGCGACGAATGGAATTTTATCATGCCAAACACTAAAATAAAATATTTTAATGCTTACATAAATTTTTGGATGTCCGGATGTATTCAGAACGTAAGTTATGCGCGAAAATGCAAACTTATGCACTTTTTGACGCTTTTAGTCCCTGAATGAGCATAAAGTTTATTTTAGCACACCGAACCCCTCAAAGCCTATTTCTAAGCTATGTAAAGGATATTTAGGGTATGTTTAACTTATGTTCATGTTATGGAATGTTCATTACTATACAAATCGGCATAGTTTCGCAGTTTGACACATATAGTCCCTGCGATCAAAAAAGTGGATTTCGACACACAAAACCATTCAAAACTTATTTCTAAGTTATGTGGAGGTTATTTAAGGTATGTTAAGCCTATGTCACTATTCTGGAGTGTTTTTCGCGTTATACTGACTGCGTTTACGCACCAGTTTGCGTATAACCTTCCAGAACGCGATTTAAAGCTTGCAATCGGAATCGAATCGAATTGAAAAGTCACCAAACACAAATACACACATAGAAACACCAAAAAAAATATAATAACACCAAAGCACATTGTTTTATTAATAATCATCATTGCTTTACATCGTACATCGATTACAGAACACAGTTGTCACAGTCTCCCCTGCTTTAGGAAATTTCGTCCCGAAATTTTAACTAGAGGAAGCTTGTGAAAACAAATGCGGATATTTCGTCTTCATCTGGTCCTCACGTTCCCAAGTAAACTCTGGGCCACGTTTGGATTCCCAGCGAACTTTAACCAAATGAATCCGTTTGTTCTTCAACTGTTTGTATGTACGTTCCACTATCTCCACAGGTTTCTCGACAAAGTGCATCGTTTCATCGATTCGAATCTCATTGAGAGGAAAGTGTAGATCAGTGTCAACTAAACATTTTCATAGATTGGACATGTGAAAAGTCGGGTGAATATTTCCAAGCTCTGGAGGTAGCTCTAGACGATAGGCAACCTTTCCAATTCTTTCCACAATCTTAAATGGTCCCAATTATTGAGGTGCAAGTTTTCCTTTCTTTCCAAATCTCACGACTCCCTTCCAAGGTGAAACCTTGAGTAGAACACGATCTCTGACTTGAAATTCTAAGGGCTTGCATCCCAAATCCGCATATCTCTTTTGACGGTTTCGAGCTGTCACAAGATTATCGCGGATTTTCTTGATTTTGTCAGTTGTTTCCAGAACGAGCTCAGGTCCAGTAAGCTGAGCTTCACCGGTCTCGTTCCAACAGACAGGTGAACGACATTTTCGACCATAGAGAGCTTCGAATGGTGCCATATTAATGCTAGTATGATAACTATTGTTGTAAGAGAAGTCGATCAACGGCAGATGAGAATCCCAATTACCACCAAAGTCTATCACGCATGCTTTAAGCATATCCTCCAAAGTTTGAATCGTTCTCTCAGATTGGCCATCTGTTTGGGGATGATAAGTAGTGCTTAGATTCAGTTGGGTTCCCAAAGCAGATTGCATGGCCTTCCAGAAATGAGATGAAAATCGAGCATCACGATCAGAGATGATATCCAAGGGCACACCATGTCGTGTCACCATCTCATAAACATAAATCTTTGCAAGTTTATCAGCAGATAGATCCTCGCGAATCGGAATGAAATGAGCTGATTTCGTTAATCGATCGACAATAACCCAGATAGCATTATGACCTTTAGACGTACGCGGTAACTTAGTGATGAGATCCATCGCAATGTTCTCCCACTTCCAAACCGGTATCTCTGGTTGTACAAGCAAGCCAGAAGGTCGTTGATGTTCGGCCTTGACTTTGAGACAAGTTAGGCATTTCGATACATACAAGGCAACATCCTTCTTCATACCAGGCCACCAGCACCGAGTACGAAGATCCTTGTACATTTTATCAGCACCAGGATGGATAGAATATCGAGACTTATGAGATTCGTCCATTACCAAGGTGCGAAGATCGTCTTGTTTCGAAATCCACAATCGATCCTTAAAATAGAGCAAACCATCGTCTTTCGCTTCGAGCATAAGCTCAAGTTGACGTGGTAATTCCGTACCCATCAAATTTTGTGAAACACAAAATTGTTGAGCTTGAAGGACACGAGATTGAAGATCAGCTAGAGTTCGAACAGAATGAAGCTTGACTCGTTCTTTTCGACTAAGCGCATCAGCTACGACATTCACCTTACCAGGATGGTAGCAAATCTCGCAATCATAGTCGTTCAAGAGTTCAACCCAACGTCGTTGCCTCATATTCAGCTCTTTCTGATTAAGAATATGCTGGAGACTTTTGTGGTCTGTGAAAACCACACACTTTGTTCCATAGAGGTAGTGTCTCCAGATTTTAAGCGCGAAAACCACAGCTCCTAACTCAAGATCATGAGTCGTATAGTTCTTCTCGTGAACTTTCAGCTGTCTAGATGCATATGCAATAACCTTACCTCGTTGCATAAGGACGCAACCAAGGCCTAAGTTGGACGCATCGCAATAGACAACGAAATCATCGCTTCCTTCGAGCAGAGATAGAACAGGAGCATTACATAACTTCTGCTTCGGCGTTTGGAACGCTCCTTCTTGCTTGGGTCCCCACTTGAAAGGCTTATTCTTCTGAGTCAAATCAGTGAGTGGAACCGCAAACTTCGAGAAATTTGAAATGAATCGACGATAATAACCAGCAAGACCAAGAAAAGATTGAATCTCCGTAGGCGTCGTCGGTGTATTCCAGTCCTTAATAGTAGCAATCTTGGATGGATCCATATGAATACCTTGCTCATTGACTATATGACCCAAGAATTGAACTTCTTTAAGCCAGAATTCACACTTGGAGAAATTAGCAAAAAGTTGTTCCTTCTTCAGGAGTTCCAATGTTAAGCGAAGGTGTTGCTCGTGCTCGGCTCGAGATTTTGAATAAATGAGAATATCGTCGATGAACACAATAATGAACTTGTCCAAATAAGGTTTGCAGACCCTATTCATTAAGTCCATAAAGATAGCTGGAGCATTCGTCAAACCAAAAGGCATGACAGTGAACTCGTAATGCCCATATCTTGTGCGGAAAGCAGTTTTGGGAATATCTTCTTCGAGAACACGAAGTTGATGATACCCAGAACGCAGATCGATCTTGGAAAAGCATGAAGCACCCTGCAGCTGGTCGAAGAGATCATCAATTCGAGGTAGGGGATATCGATTCTTGATGGTGAGCTTATTAAGCTCACGATAATCGATACACATTCGAAAAGATCCATCTTTCTTTTTCACGAATAGGACAGGAGCTCCCCAAGGTGAAAAGCTCAGTCGGATGAATCCTTTATCAGATAACTCTTGAAGCTGTTTCGATAACTCTTGCATCTCCAACGGTGCAAGACGATAAGGTGCTTTTGCAATCGGGTTGGCATTGGGTACAAGGTCAATATGAAACTCGACTTGACGAACTGGAGGCAAACCAGGCAGTTCATCAGGAAACACCTCCAGATAATCCCGAACAATCGGAATATCCTGAATACTCTTGCTCTTGCTTTTATCCTCGGTGACATGTGCCAGAAAAGCAACATATCCTTTTTGTAAATACCTTTGGGCTTCCAAACACGACATAAGCTTCAAACCACTAGATGGCTTCTCTCCACAAATTTCCAGAACATCGCCGGAAGACAAAGGAATACGAACAATCTTATCGAAACAAACCACCTCAGCGTGGTGTTTGGTTAACCAATCCATTCCAACGATAATATCGAAACTCCCAAGTTGCATCGGTGTGAGGTCAATAGGAAAAAGATGGTTATCAAGGTTTAACTGACAATCACGAATAACAGAATCGAGAACAAGAGGTTTACCAGTAGCAACTTCGATAGATAAGGGTTTCCTCAGTTTGGTTCTAGGTATCGCAAGCAAAGGCTCAAAAGACAAAGAAACAAAACTTCTATCGGCACCAGAATCAAAAAGAATAGATGCAGGTCGGTTGTTAACAAGAAACGTACCGTTAAGTACTTCGTTGTCGGCCCTCACTTCATTTGCATTCAAATTGTACGCTCGCCCACGAGCGGGATTCACATTGACGTTGACGTTCGCATTCGGGTTCGCGTTAGCATTCGCGTTTGCATTCACCAGTCTCGGACAGTTGTTGCGGAAGTGACCATACTCTCCACAATTAAAACATGAACCCGGTGGGAATCTTGCAGCATTCCCTTGTATCGGAGCTTGAACCTGGGCAACCTGATTCTGTCCCAAACGACAAACATTGGCCAAATGCCCAAGTTTACCACACGTCGTGCATTGCTTGCAAGCTTGTTTTGCAACGTGATGACCGTTGCAACGAGCACAATGAGGTGCGGTACCAGCATATGCCTTCTTTGCAGGTGGCTGAGCCGGTGGGTTCTGCGGGTTCTGAGCAGTCTGTGCTGTAACAGCAAAATTCTGGGCACCCTTTCGCTTCCTCGATTTCTTCGACGACTCACCTTCCTTATCCTTATCCTTTTTCTTGTCCTTCCCTGAATCAGTCGCCTTCTTTTTATCACCCTTGCGGGTGAGTTTACCCTTCCTGACTTGAGTCTCAGTCAGGGTAGCAGACAACTCGATTGCTTGACGAAGGGTAGTAGGATTAACACCGGTCACAATCTCCAGAATAGAATCGGGTAGACCATCGATATATCTCTCGATTGCTTTCTCCAGAGGGGTAACCATGGTGGGACACAATAGACTGACTTCCTCAAAACGATTCGTGTATGCACGGTGTTCAGCCCCATCTTGCTTTAAATCGTCAAACTCTCACTCCAAAGCCCGAACTTCATGACGGGGACAAAACTCCTTCATCATGAGAGCCCGAAGCTCTTCCCATGTTTGTGCCAACGCCACTTCGGCACCCCTGTCGCGCATAATACCATTCCACCAAGTAAGCGCTCGCTTCTCAAACACGCTCGAAGCAAATTCAACCTTACGCGCATTCGGACACTGCACATGTCTGAATGTGCTCTCGATACTCTCAAACCACTGCAGGAGCGCAGTTGCTCCTTGCGACCTAGAAAATTTAAGCGGCTTCGCAGAATTGAAGTTCTTGAAATTACACGGTGCATTATTGTTGTTGTTATTATTGTTGTTGTATATCTCGTGGACTTGGGTCACAACACCGGGAAGCACAGCAGCCACTTTCTGAGAGACCAGGGCTGCGATTTCTTCAATAGTAAAAGATTGTGCTTCACGTCGAGGAGGCATTGTCTAACAAGGAAACAGGAGAATCGAGTGAGGTTGAAAATTAGGAAAAACAAAAGAGGTATCGACAAAACACAAGGAAGGCGATCATTTGTTTGTTACCTCGAATAAACAAACGACACGCAGTGACTAATCAAAGTAAATAGGTCAAAAATAATGTATCGCGAAGACATGCTCGCCTATAAGTGAACACTCACCCCAAGAGTTCCCAGGTAAGAGTGACTGGTCCGATTATGTGGATTTGTACGAACACTCTAGCCTTAGACAGAAAACCCAGGGTACAGGCATTCACTCTTCCAGTTTGCACGTGTTCACATTATTTAGACCCAAACTTTGATGAGATTTTGAAAACTTAGAGGGTTCAAAACCTTACAATAGAGGGTTCGAAACCTAGTAATCAACCATCCTAGAACTGATGATTAGTTTTCAAAGCGGATTCGAAAATTGTGTTCTCGTTGTGGTTATCGCCTAAGGATAGGTGACGATTTTGTTTTTAAAAAAAATCTAAACGCAAATAAACTTGCGTTGGGGTCCTAGAAGTTATAGTCTAGGTCAAAGAATTACTAATAACCTAATTCCCTATAACCATTGGCTCTGACACCAACTCTTCTGTCACACCCCGACCACGTAAAACAACAAAGCGTGGCGGAAACGCCGGGGAGTGTTGTAACAGAATTATCGTTTCATAACCATGGATACAAAAGTGTTTCGTTTTATTGATAATATTAAACATTAACATTGTCTTAACACATAATAAACAAGTTTTATATCGACTATCATTGTTTTATGTCACAAAGGCCTCGTCCAAATCCTATGTGACGCATGCATCCTAGAACGTCAATCAAGCAGCAACACCTGAAACATATGTAAAAACAAAGTCAGCAAAGAAATGCTGGCGAGTACATAGGTTTTATAAGAGTATCAGAATCATGGCTTGTTTACTTATATTGCAATACCTCAAAAACCTTGTTTTTAAAAGTGTATAATATTGCAACATGATTAACCAACTCAAATCAAGATGGTTAAAATGTATAAAAATTTCGTAGCCACGATTCTTAACTCAAAAGCTTTTGGTTTTAGAAAATCATCTTGTAAAACATCTCGTATAAACTCGTTAATAAAACTCGTATATTATTTCGAAAACATCGTTGAGTGACATTGTTTCAATATCATTTACCCAAGTGAACTGAATAACGCCACGGTATGTAATATGTTGAAAACACTTATATATAAGAAGTACCAGCGGCGTATCTACCATGTTTTCACCACATTACACCCGTCCCGTTATCTAAACACTAGCCAAAAAACCAATCGTTTACCCAAATCGTTTAACATCGTCTCCAAATCGTTTCCAAATCGTTTACTCGATTAAATCGTTTAAATCATCCTCGTTTTAATTGTGAAAACTTATATATGGTCGTCTCGTTAATAACATTCAAACCTTCGTGACTCGACTACCTGGTTCCTCGCTTCTCGTATTAACAAACCTCCAAAGGGTAAGTTAATAATTACAGATTCAGTCGTTACCCACAACACCCACACATAACCATGGGTATAGTGCAGTAACGGGATATGTCAGATCCTATGGTACCATAACCTAATACTGGTCGGTTCGGCCAAAATTAATGAATGTCATTCGTTATGTAACTACAACCAACAAGTTCGTTCACATTATTGAAATCGCTATTAGTTTAGTATAAATCGTTCTATTCGTTTTTGAAATCATCGTTTAAACCTTGAAAACATTTTGTACATATGAATCACCCCAAAACAATTGAAAGTTGTAAAATAGGGAAACTATGTACTCACATGTAGTGCAAGGTATCCTCAATCAATAGTACTTCAACAAACTCGAGTAAACCAGAGAAATCAAGCAGCACCTAGTAATTTGATCACTAGTCAAACAATAGACGCCTAAATCGGAAGATCGGACAGAATGAGGTCTTGTAACCCAAATGAGTGTTGGAACTCATGTGATATGGTTTAACAAGGCCTACATCCTAAATGAAACCTAACCTAAGTGCTTTCGACCCATCACGACCCATTAAGGTAGCTTATGCTACTTTAACGCGTCGTTCGCGTGAAACGCGTTCGGAACGCCTAACTAGTCCTATGATAAGTAAAATATGCCTCAACATGTTTAATATTGTTGTCTAATCAGTTTAGATACCAAAGTTTATGTTACATATGCTTAAAATGAATTTTGGCGTAAAAGGGCATTTTTGGTAATTTACCTAAGGCATATAAACTACCTATCATAAAACTACTTAAACGAAGCGACCATAAGGTATAACCTTGGATGGTTATTCCCTATACACTATGGACACCAAATGTGTTTGGTCGGATCCTAATGATCGCCCAAACGGGTCGGGTTCGAAAGTATAAGCGATTGTTTAGATCGCTTACCTTTACGACCCTAGACAAGCACAAAACTAAAAGTGACGAGCTAAACATGTTAGAACATGTTTAACAAGGTTTGAGAACAGGTTTGGTATCAAAACAAACGGTTTTGATACCCACAAGTAGTTTGGTTACAAAATACGCGTAAATGCGCGTTTTGGCCGAAACTACGACTCGTCACTGAGCCTAGATAACGTGGTAATCAGTAGGTATAGTCACAAGGGACTATAACCATCATGATTACACTCACGTTATGAAGTTCAAACAAACTTCACATTGACCATAAACTGGTCAATGTAGAAAGTCAAACGCAGTTTGACTTTAACGCTAAAACGAATGAAAAGAACGAAAGAACACTTACAACGGGCCCAAGAATGGAAGTTTTGAATCCGAATATTCTCAGGTATGAAGTGTTAAACACATCAACTTAGAGAACAAATTCTGATTTCAAAGGTGTGGGTTTTTGGGGTTGAGATCATGGGGTATTTATAGATTTCCTTAAACCGTTAGGATCGTTCCTCGAAAACTGAGCTTTGATCTGGACCTTACATGTGTGCCCATGGTTTTCTAAAACCATGGGAGCCCCTAATATGGACTATGTTCATTGAATACCAGCCCATGGTTTTGCAAAACCATGGGTTAAAACCACCAATACTTCAAAATGGACTAGGTTCATTGAATCTGCCAGAAATTTAAAAAAATGGTCCCTGCACTTGTAAAACTTGATTTTTGGCACTTTTAAGCTCCGTTAACCCCATTTCAAGGCTCTAAAATAAATTTAAAGTATAGGGAACCTAAAATATGCTCAAAAACATCTCGGATGTCGGTTCGTTTGGTCGTACGGTTGCGTTATTCGCTTAATTACGACGGAAGTCGTAACGAACGCAAAAACGATCCAAATTAAGCGACGAATGGAATTTTATCATGCCAAACACTAAAATAAAATATTTTAATGCTTACATAAATTTTTGGATGTCCGGATGTATTCAGAACGTAAGTTATGCGCGAAAATGCAAACATATGCACTTTTTGACGCTTTTAGTCCCTGGATGAGCATAAAGTTTATTTTAGCACACCGAACCCCTCAAAGCCTATTTCTAAGCTATGTAAAGGATATTTAGGGTATTTTTAACTTATGGTCATGTTCCAGAATGTTCGTTACTATACAAATCGGCATAGTTTCCCAGTTTGACACATATAGTCCCTGCGATCGAACAAAGTGGATTTCGACACACCAAACCATTCAAAACTTATTTCTAAGTTATGTGGAGGTTATTTAAGGTATGTTAAGCCTATTTCACTATTCCGGAGTGTTGGTCACGTTATACTGACTTTGTTTACGCACCAGTTTGCGTATAACCTTCCAGAACGCGATTTAAAGCTTGCAATCGGAATCGAATCGAATTGAAAAGTCACCAAACACAAATACACACATAGAAACACCAAAACACATATAATAACACCAAAGCACATTGTTTTATTAATAATCATCATTGTTTTACATCGTACATCGATTACAGAACGCAGTTGTCACAGTTTGTTAGCAAAAATGTTATGGTTCATCACATAGACTTGCTAGATCATGTTTAAAGATATGAACTAGCAAGATGTGAAGGTTAAAGATGTGTAGGATGATGAAATCATCCATACATAACTATGAACTTGATTAAATACATGTTTTCTTGAAAAATAAAGGCCAAAATAAGTTATAAACTTGTAGATCTAAAGATCTATGAGTGGTTTTTCGAAAGAACCAAGTGAAAAGTATGAGTTTTGTTAAAACTCGGATCTTACATAAACTAAACCCATTTTTAGTGGATAAACAAGTGTAGAAACACTTGTGTAACAAGAAAATTTCACAAAGAAATATTTTCGAAAAATGTGACTAGAAGTTGTAAAAGTTCAAACTCTATAAAAGTAAAGTTTTTAAAGAATCAATCACATTTTTAAAGATAACAAGACTTACTAAGTGTGCTAGTAAGTTACTACATGTTTTTATAAATCTCCAAGTTCATAAGTTTATGGTTTATGCTTGTTTATGACAAGATTGGTAAAAAGGGTTGTATATTGTTGTTTGAGAATTGATTGAATGATTTTACAAAAGAAAATGATACGCTAGTAAGCGTGGACGCCTCCATTTACAAAGGAAACCCTGGAGAAATTTTTCTAAAATTTTAACACTTAGAAAATATTTTACTAGTAAGCGTTTACAATCATATTTTATAACTTGTGCTTCGAATATAAACTTCGCCACAATTTTTGTAACAAAATACAAAGTGACGGAGGTTGGCTTTCGTAAATAAAAACGGTAAATATATATTTAGAATATATATTTTATACTAAGACACTTGTGTGATTATTTGTGAACTAGTTATATTATTTTAGGGTAAAATAATATAACTTACAAAATACCATGGAAATTACAACTCCAAAATAATACCAACATTGCAAGGAATAAAATATTAAGTTACACACGTAATATTGTGAAACCGAACAAGAAAACGTAACTTATGAAATATTCCGGGATATACCATTACACTATATTTTTGGTAAATATTATTTTGGGAATGAAAGAAGTAAAAATATGATTTCGTAAATATTACCAAATATATCATATTTTTTACGACGAGAAAATATATTATTTTTGGGAGATAAAAATATATTTTCCTAGTATATTTAAGAGATATATAATTTTTGAGAAAAATATATATATTCTGGGACAATACATGATTGAACAAAATAAGTTTATATATATTTAAGTGAGACTTGAAATATATGGTTTTGGAAATATATATTTGGAATATATTAACATATTTATATTTGGAACAATACACCGAAATACGACGCCATTACTTGGCAAGATATACAAATACAAATACGAAAATGCATGTATGAGATACCCCCATCCTTGGGAAGGAAAATACGAAGTTAAAATACTTGAGAAGTAGGAATATGAAATATTGTTTAGCAATTAATCCAAACGATAACTAGTGATTATAACTTGGAATAATGTCAAGAAATTGTAACTCAAAAACATAAATACTAAGACAAGGCACGACCCGTTCGTCTAATAGACGTTAGACCTTTGTAGGTAGTCGTGTTTGCCGCGGAGATTTGGGTTACAAGTACGAAGACGCAATACTGTGAGTTCATGCCCCCCCCCCCCTTTTCTCTTAACTGTTTTCAGTTTTATAACTTCGGGGGTGAAATACATCTTACAATTATTAAGGACATTTTTATACAGGGTATGGTTAGCTTAAGGAGGGTTTGGGACGTTCAGATCATGTGAGTGGGTAGGTGGAACTTAAGGCCATTAATCCTCGTTATAGGACCGAGGGTCATGAGTGATAGATCTATTCGGGTGTAGCGAGCCCCACTCCTGAGTCCCCTGAGTGGACCATGAGGTGACTATGAGCCCGACGCCAAAATCTGCTAGGTTTGAGTCTTCCTGCATCACTTCACACATATCATTGGCTTTGCAACCCAATGGTGATCTCTTTTTCCTTAATTGCTACATACCAGGGACATTTATACATTGGGACGTACTTTAACGATTTATACATTGGGACGTACTTTAAAGGTTTATACATACTCACTTACACATGAACTCGCTCAACTTTATGTTGATTTTTCAAAACTACACGTATTTCAGGGAATTAGCGGATCTGGCGAAGTATGCATAAGTCAAGCTGCGTTGAATAAGATGTCATCCAGGGCAGTAGGTTTGGGAGGTGTAACCCTTACCTGGATGGGTTGCATTTCTTAAACCTCGTTTTATTTAAAAGTCTTTTGTTGTGTCTTATGAACACGTTTTAGACAAGTATGGTTTGTAAAATCATTTTAAGTATCGTCTTTTCCAAACACTGATGTTGTAGTATTTTAAAACTTAATGAATGGATGAACGTCTTGTATTTTTATCATATAGCATTGTTATGATTGCTGCTATGGTATTAAGAAGTCACACCAAAATAAACCCACGCTTCCGCAAAAGCCAGGGTGTGACATAAAGCATCAGCTACTACGTTAGCCTTTCCTGCATGGTACTGGATACTACAATAATAATCACTAAGAATTTCCATCCAGCGTCTCTGTCTCATATTTAACTCCATTTGCCCAAAAACATATCTTAGACTCTTCTGATCGGTGAAAATAATAAACTTACTACCATAAAGATAATGTCTCCAAATTTTAAGGGCAAAAATTATAGCTCCTAATTCTAAATCATGGGTTGTATAATTCTCTTCAAGATTCTTAAGTTGTCTAGAGGCATAGGCTATAACCTTTTGACGTTGCATCAACACACATCCATAACCTAACTTAGAAGCATCACAGTAGACTACTAAGTTTTCAGTTCCTTCTGGTAACGCTAGTATGGGTGCATTGGTTAATCTTTGCTTAAGAATTCTAAAGGCATCTTCCTATTTTGGTCTCCATTCAAACTTAACAGATTTACAGGTCCGTTTTGTTAAGGGAATGGCTATTCTAGAAAAATCTCAGATAAATCGTCTATAATAACCAGCCAGTCCTAGAAAACTTCTCACCTCCGTTGGTGATTCAGGGACTTTCCATTTAGTAATTGCCTCGATCTTTGTGGGATCCACATGAATTCCTTCATGCTTAACTAAATGTCCAAGGAATTTCACTTCTTCTAACCAAAACTCACACTTTAAGAATTTAGCATAAAGTTTTTCTTTTCTCAATAATGTAAGGAATGCATGCAGATGCGTTGCATGTTCCTCTTTACTCCTAGAGTAAATGAGAATATCATCTATAAAGACAATTATGAATTTATCCAGATATGGTTTACATATTCTGTTCATCATGTCCATAAATGCAGTTGGGCATTGGTTAGACCAAATGGCATGACGGTAAATTCATAATGGCCATATCTTGTTCTAAAAGCGGTTTTAGGAATGTCCTCTTCCTGTACCTTCAGTTGATGATATCCTGAGCGTAAATCGATCTTAGAAAAGAATCGAGCTCCTTGCAATTGATCAAACAAATCATCGATTCTCGGTAATGGGTACCGATTTTTAATCGTGACCTTGTTTAACTCTCAGTAATCAATGCACATACGCATTGATCCGTCCTTTTTCTTGACAAACAAGATTGGTGCTCCCCACGGTGATGAACTAGGCTGTATGAATCCTTTCTCCAGAAGTTCATCTAACTGTTTCTTTAGTTCTTGCATTTTTACAGGTGCCAAGCGGTAGGGTGCCTTGGCAATCGGTGTGGTCCCTGCTAGCAGGTGAATTCTGAATTCGACTTCCCTATCCAGCGGTAGTCCAGGTAATTCTTTTGGAAACACATCTGAGAATTGAGATACTACGGAGATATCTTTCAATTCCTTTCCTTTAGTGTTAATGATTATGATTATGGAAATCATATACACTAATGACCCTTTTTCTTGCATAACTTGTTGTTTTCATCACAGAGATGAATTTTGTAGATCGGGTTGGCTTATCTCCTTTAATTGTGATATTTTCACCCTTTTTCTTGCAGGCCTTACAGTAAGGTGTAGAGGTAGAACCTACGTTTTTCCCATGGTTGGAATTACCGTAGCGAAACTCCTGGGTAAGCCTTTGAGCTCGGTTCTTCCTTTGGTTTTCTTCTTGTGTGCGTACCAGTTCATCAGTCAAGGTATTGGCTAGTTCTACAGCTTCTTCTATAGTTTGTGGTCTAGCTGCCTTGACTACATGTCTAATCTCACTGATTAATCCCAAGATGTAACGGGAGATTAATACTGGTTCTAGTGATGCTAGGGTTGGCACTATTCTAGCGTATTCAAAGAATACGGTAGTGTAACCCTTACAGTCTATTCCAGTCATTCTATGGTTTAAGAACTTATTAGCTATCTGTTCCTTTTCATTGGAAGGACAAAATTTCCTTTCAACCATGTTCTTTAACTCATTTCATTCCATATTATAGACTCTATCACTTCCCCTAGACTGGAGAATAGTGTTCCACCATTCTAGAGCTGCATTCTAAAAAAGATTGGAAGCAAACATGATTTTATCTTCCTCTGCACACTTGCTTATTTCTAAGACTGCCTCAGTCTTTTCTAACCAACGTAGAGCTGCAATGGCTCCTTCATTGCCTGAGAATTCCATTGGTTTACAAGACCAGAATTCTTTGCAAGAACAACCATAAGACGTGGTTTTTCTTCTTTTTCGAATAGGCAATTGAAGTAAAGGTCCATTGTTTACGCTGTGACTGGGTTCAGTAGGTGGTCCTTTACTTCCACTGTTACTTTTATTATTTTTTGCTTCCTTAACTGTTTTAATAATATATGGCATAGCGTCTATAATCCCTTGTGCCACTATGTGTTGGATGGCACTGTTGTCTACTTGGTTCCCGTTATTATCGTTATTCGGGTTTTCCTAATTCACTTCGTTGTCCATTTGGATTATAAACATTTACCCAATATTAATATTACAGAACAATATTTAATGCAAACAATCACACAACAAACACATGGATCAAAATCGTCGTACATTGCAACATTTACTCTATTTCATATATATATATATATATATATATATATATTTTACATGCTACAACTGAAATTCAAAATACAATACTAACTATGCATCAGTAGGTAGTGGATTATCTATTTTAGTTGATAATATTTTTTTTTCAAACTACTCGCATATATATTTATATCTCTCTTATTATTATTATTACTACTAGTGGGGGTTCATCCAATGCTGCATGTTGCGCTCGTCGTACTTCCAAACGAGCCTTTCCCCTATTTGCCTTATCCTTTCACTTTCATCTAACAACTCCTCACCAAAGGTACGGAGTTCCTGCACATTTTCGGTACTCATGGGTGGTGCTGGTGCTGGTATCGGGTCAGGGAACTGGGGCATCGGTTCTTCATATTGGTATGGGTTCTCTAGGATTTCCCGAATATACTGGTCATTATCCCAATATGGATCTAGAGGGTCAAGGTTGGGGTATGGTGCTACAGGGTTGGGTATGAGTTCCTCTTGTGGGTAAAGTTCTCGATAATCCCTATGGTCGTGATTCCATGGGTCATAAGCTAGAGGGTTTGGTGCTGGGACTCGGGGGATTTCGTTTGGGTCGAATGCGGGTATTGGAATCAGGTCTACTCGGTTTGGTTCAATTTCCATAGGTTGAGATGGAAACAACGGTAGTGGCTGTGGTGCAATGATTTGTTCTAAATTTGGGTCTGCGGCAGTAGTAGCTAGGATGTGAAAGTTAGCTAATCGCCTATTGAGTATATCTTGAGTTTGGGCATTCATTTCTCCATTTGCTGCTGCTAAGGCCCGTTGCTGCTGTAATTTCCTCATTCTTTTCCTACGCTCGTGTGCTCCCCGACTGAACCATCCTCTCTTTTTGGTAGGGAATGGTTCTTTGGACTGTGCCTTAAATATGAAAATCCCCTCTTCGGTGTCAGCTGAATACCCTGAGGGGGTAGGCTGGGAAGAAGTTCCTTCATCCTTAGGAGAACTAGACAGTTGAAATAAAATTTCTTCTTTATTTTAGGTAACTTTTATAGCCACTTTTCCAAGCCTTCAGTGCTGTCCAGCTGGCTTCTATTTGGCTTTCACATTTTGTTACCTGAAACGCGTTTAAAAACATTTTATCAGCAAGAAATACTGGCGAGTGAATCCCAGTTTAATCAAAAAAGGTTTTATCATTTTACAGCATTGAGGGCGATCTCGCAATTACATTTGTTTATATTTCTACTTTAATTACCACCCATAGTACTATCAACCCAACTTGTGGTCATGTTACTACTCACAGTATAGTAACAAATTATGTATACAAAACCCCAACATACTGACGATAATTGTAGAATTACAAATACTCAATCACTGTTAAATATAATGTAAAAACAATTGAGGTTTTGTAAAAACAGTTTACAAAAAGAAAGATTAACTCACATTGCTAATTTAGGTATTTTCCTGTGACTTCCTGTTTATAATCTATCAAATTTAAACAATGCACGCGCGTTAGTATAATAACCCAAATTTACATTAGTTATACCCTCCCCGAGACAGAACTCCAACGACTGAGTCAGGCAGAGCCTCGACATGCGTAACGTAGCACTAGATCAATCGGGCAGCGTATCTGTTAGGCCTTTGGATCAGGATCTGTTCTTCTCGAACGTGGATGAATCGATCAAGATTAAGGTGCGGAATCCCTTAATCTCGTCACAGAATCAACAACAGCGGAATCAACGTTTAAACTCGTCTGATTTTCTATTCAAATGATTGTGAAAGTACAGTAGCACCGGTAGAGAATCAGACTGACAGAGGTTCCTTACAAGATCAGCTAAAAGTTCTTAATCACTAACACATGCTAGCAATTTATAGGTAAACATCAGGGAGGTTATAAAGTGTCACCCGATTGGATGACATCTGACATCCGTCGGATACACTTTAACATTTAAGCGCCATTCCCTGGTTTGTCGTTATACGAACATACATACAATTACATACAAATACACAAAAGACATACACATTACAAAATAAGACTCAATGCTGACGGAAGCTACAGACATGTGAACTAACAGACTCCCCCTTGGATGTAGTTGTAGTTCCTTCCAGCATAGTCTTCAGTCTTTCTTCTTACGTCTTCGTTCCTTTGCCCTCTGCCTCCTCTGTTCAGCTTTTTCTTCAAGCATTTTCCTTCTGAGCGGCCTCCCAACTTCATTCTAGTACTTTCTGTACTCTGGATCACCGTCGCGCTTTCTATCCCACTTAGGAATCTTGTTTTCTTCCTTTTCGATTGGTGTCTGGTCTGTTGGAGGTGGTCTCATAAGCTTGTACCTACCAAGCCTTGCATCTTTCTCAGAAATCGCTTTAAATCTCTGCTCACGCTTGTACTTCTTTAGAAATTCATCAATCTCTAGATCTCTCCACTTAGACTTCCAGTACCTTCCAGAGTAGATATCTTTCGCGAAGCATACATCCACTATCTTCTGATATTGCATTGCTTGAACTTTATCACGCTTCTCGTACACAATCTTGTTGTAGAACAGGCAATCGATATCTTTCTTCGAGCAGTTTACTAGCCACATCGGGTCTAGCACACATATCCTTCGTGATTCACCCTTTGATTTATCAAATAAGGAGATCACCGCTTCCGCTGTGCTTTCATTATACAACCATCCTTCAAAATCTTCATAGAAGTCTTGTTCCATTGCACGTAGCGACATATTCTTTAAGCACCTTGGCGGCTTGATATCCAAAGTAATATCTTTCTCACCATTCTCCAATATAGTAACAATCTGCTTTGGATAATGAGGCTTTAAATCTGGATATCTTGCCTTTGATTGTTGCTTCACATAATCCCACAAGTGTTGGTCGTGTTGTTTCACATCCAAGCCATAATAGAACTGTTTGATGTTCTTTGTTTGGACCAATTCATCAATATCCCACCATGGAAGGGTTTTGATATCTGACAAAAACTCAAAGTACTGTACCCCTTGCTCCCGCCTAATTGCGTACACTTGCAGATCTTCTAGATAGCCCCAAGACAGAATGTCTCCCCAAGAAACATTGGCATCATGTGTAAAGTACTGAAGCGGCCTTATAAACTTTCTCTCTTTAGGCATTACTTTGTACCACTTCTTCCTCTCTTCAACCAGATTTTCTCTTGGAATGGTTCTCGGAATACCTTCATTTGTTATCTTTTCAACAATCTTCCTTCTGACTTCGTCTTCATTCTGATCTTTAAACATTTCAGCTAGTGAAGGAAACGTTTCATCAACACCAGAATAATGAAAATCCGTTTCTTCATCAGACGAATCAGAGGCATCTTCAACAATCACATCATTATACTTGTCAGCTTCTTGGGCGTACTTAAACTCATATTCTATTTCTGGTGATGGAGGTATTTCATCGTCTATATCAAACTTAAACTTCTCGTCATCTAACCCCAATTCCTCTAACATCTCTGCCCTTGACCTAGGTATCTCTAGCTCCCCCTCAAAGCGAGCATGTAAATATATGACAATTGGTTGTGTGAGGAATACCTGGTCGACATGTTGTTTGCCTGACGAAGAAGACTCTTGATGTTGATCATCCTCCTGTTTGTTGATCTCGTCATTCATAAGATTATCAATGTTCTCTTGAACTGAAGGATTCACAATGAGTAAACCAGACGAGCCTTGGTCTTTATCATCATCTTCATCTATGAACTTATCCCAAGATGGATCATAATTCTCAACAGCATCAAGAATGTCTTCCAATTCTTCGTCTTCTTCCTCTTCTTTCTCTTCCTCTACTACTACTACTATCTTTTCATCTTTCCATCTCAACAATAACACTTATGAATCTTTCGCCTTATTTTTCTTTTGAGTAACTTGCACTCTGCGAACAATATCTTTAAAGTTATAAAATAGAGGAGAAGACTCACCAAGAACGAAGCTTTGATCGTGATCAGCTTCAACGTCAATCATATCAACATCAACTTGACTCGAAGAACCACCAGCTTCTTGAGTCTCAATGATTACAGCTTTCTTTCTTTGTGTAGCTTCTTCAGCTAACCTTCTTTCTCTTTCGATCCTTCGCTCTTCGGCCTTTTTGATCTCGATATTGTTGAAGACATAATGAACATCGATGCCCAAATGACTTTCCATAACAGTGTATAGCATATTGAGCTGTTCATCCTTCATCACTTTATCTGCCTTCATTGCTTCCATCTCAAGCTTCATTGCTTTCATGTCGTTTGAAGCTGCTTCATTAAGATCACTGATCAAGCCATTCAGCATCTGATTCACTTCTTGCAGCTTCTTCATTTTCTCATTTATTTCAACATTTTCCGCTGATAGAAACTCAAATAACTGAGTATTGTCATGAACACCATCTTCCAATTTTTTCAACTTCTTAGCTTGCTTGATCACGACAGTCTTAATCTCTTCATTAACTTTCGTCAGCTCCTCAACTTGTTTCTTTAATGCATCACGTTCTACTTCAGCTTTGGCCTTCTCTTTCTCAAGTTCACTAACTTTCTTCTCCAAAGCTTTCACAGCCGCATTATTAAACATATCAAAATCATCATCAAAAATTAGATCATCTTTATATTCCCCAGTAGCATGAGGAAGATCTTCAAGTATATTAGGAAGAACTGTTTTCTTTGGTCTTGAAGATTCACCACTTTCTGGAATAGGTTTATCTTGTGGTGGTGGTGGTGGTGGTGGTGGAGGTGTAGCTACCCTAACTTCAACATAATCATCATCACCAATATTTTTCTGAACCTCAACTTCTGGTACTTCAACACTTTGTACTTCAGGCTCTTTGGGAATTTCAACATTTTGAACTTTTTCTGCTTCAGGCCCTTTAGAAGTTGTAACATGTTTTTCACTCTTTCCACCTTGATCTTTATGAACTGGAGCAGACCCTTTCCTGGCTCTAACACTTCTCAGAAGAACACCAGTCTAAACAACCTTTCGTTTCTTTCGTTGTTTCATTTTATCTTCAGGTGGCACGTAGGTAGAATCTTCATCGTCAGATCCTTTCTTCTTCTTTTGAGGCTTCTTTTTCAACTGAGCTTTTCCACGACCAAGTGTTGTCATATCAAGCTCTGTCTCTGTCTCAGTTGATTCATCATCTGCTTCACTAGAATCATCACGAGCAACACCTCCAGCTCTTTTTCTTTGACACCTTCAGATTGCTTTTCTTTCACATTTTGAGCTTGAGTACTTGAACTTTGAACTTTTTGAGCAGCAGGCTCTTCATTCTTCTTTAGATAACTTTCAAGAGAATGTTTCAATAAATCAGCTCCTTGTTGAATAACTTCTTATGGTTCCAACACTTGTTCATCAATTAACCTTTGTTGTGATTCTTTTGAAGGCCCCTTAACATCAATCTTTGGCATTGGCTCCTTAGGAATAGATACAACAGGGGATGTCTTCGGAGTTCTCTTCCTTTTGCCATCTTTCACTAACCAATAACGTAGTTTCTTCTCAACCAATTCACTCATCTTATTATCTTCATTCTCAGAGTTACTGTTGTCGTGTCTCCATGCATCATTCTCTGGAGCAACATAAGCTGGATTGTTAATCCTGTAGATCATTCTTCTTGTCCTTGGTTCAGGACCTTTAGCTAGTCTGATAATACTGTTAGCTGTCATGTTCCTCAGACCTAGAATATCTTTAGCATCCTTTTCAATGTCCTTGAATTTATCATTAATCATCATCTGTATAAACCTGGGATACATGATGTATTTTCTGCTTCCAGCTCTTATATTATCAACCAAGTGATCAAATATAACTTGCGACACATTGTAAGGTCTATTCAACACCAAGCAAGTAATAATGTTCATGATATAATCCAAAGTTTCATCATAGGCTCCCTTCCTATGAGATAAGGCATGCACAACACAGTGAATCATGAACTTATAAGGTTTGCTGAACATGGTCTTAATCATTTTTCCATTTATGTGTCCTGTGAACCCCATTCTACACCATAATCCTTTGCATAAACGTTCAGGAATAATTGTAGATCACTGTCTCCTAACTCCAGAACTCCCCTTAGATCACCAACATTAAACTTAAATTCTACGTCCACATCTTGACCATTTTCGTCTTTCTTTCTAACAGCAGAACATATCGTCTTTTCATTCTCCTCGTATGTCACTGAACTCCAAAATCTCCTCACATGAGATTCATACACTATGGTATTATCGGTTAATGCCTTGTGTATCTTACTCTCTCTCAGAAATTTTGCTATGACTTCAAATATAGTATTGTCTGTATAATGTGCATCCAACAGACAATAGATGTTATGAGATTTATCCCAGTCTGATGCTCTTTCCTGCAAGAATAAATGACGTTATTATTTGCACAAATTTCAAGACATAATGTCACAAGTATTAAAAATTTGAAAATTTCAAAAATTTTCTAACACTTGGAAATTTCACTCTATACAGCACGGATGATCGGATGGTCATCCGATCGGATTGTGTAGGATCGGGGATTCGATCAAACGAGTCGTTCAGAAGAGTTCTTGATAAATACGAAAGGCGGAATTAGACGTATTGATGTTATAACAGCTTGATTAACACGAAGAATCACTTTAACTGTCGATTGTATTGATTTGAAAGTGTTTACAGATCGTTCGACACTTCGGCAGCAATTCGTCTCCGAAATCACAAAGTTACAAATGAAGATCTAAGACTACCTATTTATAGGAATGCCAGACCCCACAAACCATTTCATGCTTTCTGGCCAGACCTCATGAACTTGCCAGGTCGCATGAACTTGGTCACCTCGTGTGAGGTGGCTGGTTCAGGTCTGTTTCCCGTTTCTCTCATACAACATGTCCTAGTCTATCTATTCTATTACATGCCTCGATACAAGACGAAGTTAACAGACATATGCACCAACAAACTCCCCCTTGGATGTTGACGAGTCTTTAGTGTATTGAGTCTTCAGTCATGATCGGTCTTCTCGCTCTTTCCAAAGTATCTTTTCTCTGTAAGCATCCTTCAATCTTTATCTTACTCTTCCAGAATCTCAACCTGACTCTTCAAATTCTCTTGTTCAGATCTCTTGATTCATTAAGCTCATCAGCATCAACAGCTTCTTTCTCGAGCGCTATTTCAAGATCTGAATCTGGCTCTTATGTCTTCAGACTCCCCCTTTCGACAAGCTGGGATCGCAGTCTGGAATTCAATATCTGCAGGCTTTGAATCGGAAACCTGGCTCTAATCTGCATACGCTTATGCGGAAAATCCTTAGGAGTCGAAACCTAGCTCTTTCAAAGCTTTTTACCTGCACATACTCTACCCAAAACATAAGGTTTTTTTTTTATTTATAACAATTTTAATCTCTGCTTAACCACGTGTATTTGTAACACTCAAATTTTGATTTCAAATTAATGAACCATTTAGTCATTTCAAAATCATTTCTTATTTCAAACAAACTCTCCCAACCATTGTTGTTCATAATGTTCAGCACTTGGAATTTTGAAAATCAGCTTTCCAACATCAGTTGTCAAAAATAAGATGAAATAAAATCTTTTTGAATTTTCAAAATTTTATGCTAAAACATACTGAAAATCTTTTTGGATTTTCGGAAATAAACTATATACAGACATCTTTTTGTGAGTTTGTGTAAGAGGATCATATCAGTTTATAACAAATCACCAGTACCGTTGAGCTTTAAACACTTTAAGATCTAAACGATTCACTTAGATTTTCAGTATACTGATCCACTAAATTTTCACACAAAGTTCAATTATTTCGAGATACGAGATTAGTGTTTTAATGGACTTAAACTTATTCGCGTGTCCCACCTCAGATTATACTCCTGTATCCATACTCCTATATTCAGTCTTACAGGTGAATGTACACTAATGATATCTGTAAATGGGTAATGCGAGGCCATCAGAGCTCAGGTTAGAACTTCCGTTCAGACAAAGAGATGATGGCTCGACTTTTAGGTGTATCCTGTTTGGGGATCTTTTCTTCAACAGCACATGATTAGCATTTTTCAATGTTTCATCATTTTTTATGCTGAGAGTGGGCTTTATGATTAAAGTAGTGCAGAGTATTATATGAGGACTAGGCTATTGCTCCCGCAAAATCAGAAGTCCCGGTATAATACCCCAGATATCATCACGCACAAAGACCTAGTATGTCAGAAATATAAAGCCCTTCAAACAAGATTTCAGGGGTTACCTATATATCCGAGAGATGTTCCCCACGTGATAAGTAAGTATTTGATATTTAGGTTTATATCTCGAAAACAAACTACTAAGCGTGTAAAAACCTACTGGCATATCATCAGTGAGACCGTTTATCACATTTTAACTTTCCAATTCTTTAGCGTACTGTGATTGTCTACTGATGTACTATAATTTCCTCTTTTTCACAACAAAACTCATTTTGATTTTTCGATGTTTTTGGTTTTTAGATTTTATCATGTTTTTGGATTTTTCAAATTTTCAAAATTTCAATTTTTTACTCCCCCTAAAATCAAAAATATGTTTCAATTTTTTATTTTCCGGGAAAATTTGAAAGTAAAAGCAATAAACTGCACAAATAAAATGTCAAACTGATGTGAATTGCTTCAATTCGCCATCCACTTGGCTTAGACAATCAGAACTTCCCCTGTCAACAAACTATTTTCCCATAAAGGTTTCAAAACACTTAAGTTTGTTTTAATCAAAATGGTTTTTCCGGAAAATTAGTTTGTTTGTTTTTTCACAAACATGAGGTTTCATCACATTGTACTTTCAACCACTTGTAAATTCACTTTTCCTTTTCTTTAACCACTTGTATGAAAGTTAAATCAAGTTCAACTTAATGACCTTGATTAACTACTTGTAGGTTCTTATCAACAATACTACTTGTAAGTCGAAATATCACAGTTGTGAATTTCTCAAGAAAGATGCGATTCCTACTCCCCAATTACCAACCTGGGAGTTCCGGCAAGTCAGGATTTCAAACAAAGAATGCTGACACCCAAGCCTGACCAGCTTTGGGTGCATCCGAGTTATTTTCACTCGGTGTGTAAGTTCTCCTCTTTGATTCATAAAATTCTTTTACCCCTTTTGCCCTACCATCGACCATTTTTCCAAAAATATGTTTCACTTTGCCATTAAACGCTTTTTCGACATCAAATTCTTTCTTTTCAGAATAGATTGATTCGAAATCTCTACTTTTCCAAATTTTGATTTTAAATTTGCAGCCCGCAATGATGGAAAGTTGACATCATCCATTGGCGGTACTGAATTTTCTCTTTTTAGTTCAACTGGTGGCTCCTCTGACTTTGACGAGTCAGATTCATCGCCAGAAAGTGTCTCTGATTTCTTAACAACCCACTTGTGGTTGTTCAGATTCACCCTTCTTTTGTAGAAACGTGTTGAACTCTCACCAACCTCAAATTTTGAATTTTTGAACACTTTAAATTGTTCGGTTGGTGGTTCATTATCAACCATCTTTTCTTTCAAGTTTTCAGAGACTCCCTGTTTTGTTTGGGATGCCTTCGGACAGTTCCATGCAATGTGCCCAACTTTTTTACATTGATAACAGGTTCTCATTTCCTTCTTCTGAGCAGCATCATTCTTCATTCCCTCTTGCTTCTTAGCAAGGAATTCTTTGTTCGACTGCTTTCTGAACAAATTCTCTTTTTCTTCTTCAGAAGATGTTCCTGAGACAAAAACAACTTTCGATTTAAAATCTTTAACATATTTTTCATTTTCTTTTGGAATAAAACCTAATCCTTTCTTTTTGAAATTATTTTTGTGATTTGGTTTCTTATGGTGCTTTGGACCAAAACCTTTTTTCTTGTTTAACCTTTGTTGAACTCTTGAAATGTATTGTTTAGGTTTTTCAGAAAGATTTTTATCTTTTATTTCAGAAATATTAATTTCTGTTAATTTGAAAACCTTTTTAATATGTTCAGTTTGTACACTTCTTATTGGAAATTCTTCATGAGAATATAATTTGTCGGAGTCATTCAAAGTATATGCTACTTTGAATGTTTCATCATTCAAATTATTTTTTGATATCAGAAAATCATTATTGTAAACCCTTTTGCCCTTTTCAACTGTTGGGCTTGAAGTGTCAGACTTTGACTTTGAATTTGACTCCTCGGTTTCATCTTTATCTAACACATGATCCACCACTTTCTTAATCAACTCAGATTGTTGATCAGTGTCAGATGCAGTGAATGTGATGTCAATATTATCTGGCAATCCATCTGAAGGTTCAGATTCCCACTTTAAATTGGTTGCCTTTTTGACTCTTTCTAAATTAAGATTTTGTGGAGAATATCCTTCTTCAAGCAGAGGTGGACACTTTGTATAATTGGTACTATGTTTCTTACCAGTATTCTTTACTTCAGATTTCTTCTCTTCAAACGCTTCTATGCCTTCTACTGTAGGGTAAATCATGTCAATCACGTAAGAAGCACATGAATAACTTTTCAATAACCTGTTTACCCTCTCAGTTTCTATCCTCTGAGTTTCCAATTGTTGTATGAGCTTTGCGGTTTAGAATTGGTTGCTGAAAAATTTGGATCAAATGATGGATATGAAGAGAATCCATTGTTGTTGTTTGATCCTTGAGATGACCCTCCAGAAGAACTGTTTGTGTTAAATGCAGTTTCGATCTTTGGTGCAATGTTGGTCTTATCAATCATACTTCCTTTGTAGTACAGACCAATGTTCTATTCACCATTCGAATTCTTCATTTTCGCCATCTTCCGTTGTTCCATCTCTTGAACTTCGAGTTTTTCAATAAACTTGCTCAGAGATAGATTCGCAAATTCACCATTATTCTTCAAAATCATAAGATACGTGCCCCAAACATCTTGTGGCAACGCATCGGCCAACTTTTCCACCCATTCTTCTCTATCTTTCTTGATATCCAATCGCTTCATGTTAACCACCAAATTGAAATATCTTTCTATAATCATTTTGGTGTTTTCAGTTTTCAATCCATGAAATAGATCAAATTCTTTCTTCAAAAGCGATTTTTTGTTCTTGATCATGTCAAAACTTCCAACAAACTTCGTTTTTAGTGCTTTCCACATTGAGTGTGCACTTCCGTTGTGTTGCAATAAGATCAAGATGTCTTCCTTAATGGCTTGTTGCAATATACTAATCATCATCTTTTCACTTTTGTATTTCTTTTTCTCTTTTTCATCTAAATCTTTAATAGCAACAATCTCTCCGTATTCATCAATCGGTCTAGCATATCGTTCTTCAACACATTCCCACGCCTCTAAGTGATTCGCTTGAACCCAATTTTCGAAACGTTCCTCCCATCCACTATACTCCTCGATATTCATGAGCTTAGGCGGTTTTTGCATGGTGCCCATTTCATTCTCTAAGTTCATGTTCTAAGCCATAGTGATCGGGGTAGCAAATGCGTTGTAAAATTCTGAATCCATGTTTTGGTTTTAAAAATTCACAATGACAGAACTTCAAACGATCTGAAAAATTGGAACGGTCTGGAGCTTTCAAACGAGTTGGATTTCACACAACCTGAATTCAGTACGACCTGAACTTGGTACAATCTGGCTTTAGTACGACCTGAAATACTTTAAAACTCTCTGAACCACCTCGTGCGGTCTGAAGAAACAAACTCAAACGAGTTGATCTGGTGCGGTCAGGGTCAAATCGTGCAACCTGAATAATTTTGCACGTGAGCTGAGATCAAACGATCTGGTTCAAATGATTTGGTTTAGATCGATGGGAGTTGTTGTTCGATCGAGGGACACCACAAAGTGAAATGATTTTCAATCAAAGCACATTGAAACTGACATTATCACATGCTGTTATCTATTAAATCATGTGCCGACAAAATTGATATTAATCAATTTGCTGATTGGACCGATTTATCATATAGTGGGCTGACACACTGAGTTGTTTCACGTGGAATGTTCACATGCAATCTTGAATTAAATGGATAGACCCTATTATTTATCACATGCAGCCGTCACTTTTATTCACATGCAAATATGATCTGGAATACAACTCATGCGATCTTGGTAATCTAATCCAAATGACCTGGTCACTTTCAAGCGACCTGACAAGTTTTCACACGATCTGGTTCAGTTTTCAAACGGCCTGGTCAGGTCGTGCGACTTGGCTGTTCAGCTCATGCGGCCTGAAGCAACTTCCAAACGACCTGGCTGATTTTCAAGCGGTCTGGTGATTTTCGAACGAATTGAATGGTTTTTCACGCGATTTGGTTCAAAATTCAAACGATTTGAATGAATATCCACCTCGTTTGAGAATTCTAAGTCCAAAAGTTCATGATTTTGTCACTTTTTATCAAGTTTTAGGTTGAATTTGGTTCTGATTTATTCACGGATTGTTAAAAACAGTGTTTTACGTGTTATTTGTCAAAATCAGGTCATTTTAACCATGGAATCTCGGTAAATTTGATGAGAAAGTGTAGAAAGATGAGTAGAAATGAGTAGAAATCAGTTTTTACAGAAATCAAGCTGAAATGGTAAGAACTCTTCCTCCTGAGCTCTGATACCACTTGTAGGATCGGGGATTCGATCAATCGAGTCGTTCAGAAGAGCTCTCGATCAATACGAAAGGCGGAATCAGATGTATTGATGTTATAACAGCTTGATTAACATGAAGAATCACTTTAACTGTCGATTGTATTGATTTGAAAGTGTTTACAGATCGTTCGACACTTCGGCAGCACTTCGTCTCCGGAATCACAAAGTTACAAATGAAGATCTAAGACCACCTATTTATAGGAATGCCAGACCCCACGAACCATTTCATGCTTTCTGGCCAGACCTCATGAACTTGCCAGGTTGCACGAACTGGCCAGGTCGCATGAACTTGGTCACCTCGTGTGAGGTGGCTGGTTCAGGTCTGTTTCCCATTTCTCTCGTACAACATGTCCTGGTCTATCTATTCTATTACATGCCTCGATACAAGACGAAGTCAACAGACATATGCACCAACAGATTGCCATCCGATCGAGTGAACCATCACTCATGAAAGAACAAAACTGACAAGTCATGTGCATGTGCATGTGGATCGGATGACCACTTGATCGGATTGCCACCCGATCGAGTTTCCACTCGATCCATGTGACAAATAAAAGCACATTTGACCTAGTCAACCTTTTGAGAGTGAATGCCATGGATCGGATGACCACCCGATCGGATTGCCACCCGATCGAGTTGTCACTCGTTCCTTGACAAAATGAAAACATTTGAAGTTTTTTCGTTTTATGATGAGGATCGGATGGCCACCCGATCGGATTGCCACCCGATCGAGTTGCCACTCGATTTATGACAAGGTTGCACATTTTCAAAAACTTAGTGATAAGGATCGGATGACCACTCGATCGGATTGCCACCCGATCGAGTTGCCACTTTATCATTGACATTCACATGATCATTTAATGCAAGTATTTTGGTACGGATTGCCACCCGATCGAGTTGCCACTCGATCGGGTTGCCAAACTTTCCAAACTACTTTGTGAACAGTAAAAGCTCAGAAATCAAAGTGAATACTTAGAACCTTTTTCGATTATGAAGAGCTATGTATCAAATGACCACTCGATCGGATTGCCACCTGATCGAGTTGCCACTCGATCAACTTGACAGTTAATGAATGAAGAATGTAAGTGTTTTGGATCGGATGACCACTCGATCGGATTGCCACCCGATCGAGTTGCCACTCGATCCTTGAACATCTGAAGAACAGTTTGAATGTGACAAAAACATCAAAATTTTTCTAAGATTTTTACTAAATTGAACATAGATCTGTGTAGAGAATTCTAAGGCGATCAAAACCCTCTGTTCATCTCTTTCTATCTCGTCCTATTCTGTAATTAATTTGACAATAAAAGGTCCGATAGCTGACTCGATCTAAGCATCAAATCTCTTATTTCTAACAAGTTTTAGCACAAATTGAGATGGTAAAGTTATAGATCTAAGGCCCGTGAACAAAATCTTATGCTTAGATTCCATTAAAACTTCCTAATAAAGCCTAGATCTAAGATCTAAAGTCCGACAGTCACCGAACACAAAAACTCATCAAATACATCAAATTTTAACAGTTAAGATCATGAAAACTTACCTTTCCCATTGCGAAGGTTGTGCGAACCAACAATCCAATGTCTTGTGGAAAGAAAAAGTGTGAAAATCAAGATCAGAAAGTGAGAGTGTTTGAGAGAGAATCGGATGGTCACCCGATCGAGTAAAGGTTTGACTGTTTCCATTGACCATCTATTTATAGGGTGACCATGCATCGGATGGCCATCCGATCGGATTGCCATGCGATCAGATTGTTGTCCGATCCAAACACTTCTCTTTGACTTTTTGACTTTTGACTTTTTGACCTTTTCTCGTTTTATCAGATTTTGACCAGTTTTAGAAATCCACTTAAGTATCTAGGTCCAAGTTAATGACCCTAGGTACTTAATTTGTCTACCAAGTCCAAATTAATGACCTTGGTTGACCCGAAACGAATCAAACTGACATTTTGTTCAATTTTACAAACACATTTTCATGAAAAATGTTCAAGTATCAAATTAATGAACTTGATTTGACTTTAAGTATCTCAAGATTTTTCTAGATTAGCTCCCAACCCAGTTGTCCAGTTCAGAAACTTTCCTGCTTCACTTCACTTCTCAGCGTCTGAAGATCCGCTTTCCACCTTGGTTTGTCACAAAAACTAAAGCAGAAATGTAAAATCTTTTTGGGATTTTAGAAAGTTTAAACTAGAAAACTATGAAATATTTTTGGGTTTTTGAGAACTAAATAGGAATGAAATGAAATGCAGTAAATGTAAAGCAATAAATGCAGTAAATGAAACTATTTATGAACATATTTTTGGTGAGTGTGTTAGGGGATCATATCAGCTACCGACAAGTTACATGTACCGTTGAGCTGATTACACACTAACAATTAAACATTTCGCTTAGATTGCCGATATACTGATCCATTTTAAATTTTCACACAAAATTTCAATTAATCAGGATACGAATTAGTGTTTTAAGATCTTAAGTTATACGCGTGTCCCACCTCAGAATATACTCCCGTATCCAGACTCATATATTCAGTCTTACAGGTGAATGTACACTAATGATATCTGTAAACGGGTAATACGAGGCCATGAGAGCTCAGGTTAGAACTTCCGTTCAGACAAAGAAATGATGGCTCGACTTTAGGTGTGCCCCGTTTGGGGATCTTTTCTTCAACAACACATGATTAGCATTTTTCAATGTTTCATCATTTTTTTTTGCTGAGGGTAGGCTTTAAGATTAAAGCAGTGCTGAGTATTATACGAGGACTAGGATATTGCTTCCGCAAAATCAGAAGTCCTGGTATAATACCCCAGATATCATCACGCACAAAGACCTAGTATGTCAGAAATAGAAAGCCCTTCAAACAAGATTTCAGGGGTTACCTATATATCCAAGAGATGTTCCCCACGTAAAAAGCAAGTTGTGATTTAGGTTTATATCCCGAAAAATCTACTAAGTGTGCAAAAACCTACCGGCATATCATCACCGAGACTGCTTAATGCTTTTAAACCTTACATATCTTTAGCATACCGTAACTGTCTAGCTGATGTACTATCATTTCCCCTTTTTACACAAACTCTTTTTGGATTTTCTATTGTGTTTTTAGATTTTTGAAAAAATCTCATGTTTTTGGATTTTTGCATTTTTTAATGTTTTTGTATTTTCTGAAAATGTTATCTATCTCCCCCGAAATACCAAAACAGCTAAAAATGCGACAAACCAAAGCAGTCTGCTTCTCAACATCATCTGCCTCGGTTTCTTCATCAACGCCAATGATTTTCTCCGCATCCGACAACAATTTCATACCATTTAGTTTTAAAATATATTGAAAACGAGCTTTATCGAAAGCTTTGGTATGTAAATCTTCCTTTTGTTCGTCGGTGTGGATTTTGTCAATTCGTATCAACTTCTTTTCATAACAATCTAGTATGAAGTGATGACGAATTTCTATATGTTTCGTTTTAGTGTGATGTACTGGATTCCTTGTTATGTTTATTGCTGCCTCATTATCAACAAAAATAGGTGAAGTAAGAAATTGCAAACCATAGTCGCGCATCTGTTGCTGAATCCACATGATCTGAGAGCAGCAGCTGCTAGCAGATACATACTCCACTTCACATGTAGACAAAGCAACAGAAGTTTGCTTCTTACATTGCCATGTGACCAATCGGGGTCCAAAAATTGGCAACTGTAGTTGTTGATTTAGCATTAACTTTGCAGCAACCGAAGTCAGAATCAGAGTACCCCTCAAGCATGAAGTCACCATCCTTTGGAAACCACAACCCCAAGCTTGGAGTTCCTTTCAGGTAGCGTAATATCCTCTTGACATGTGTAAAGCTCTGGGACTTGATTGAAATTGTGACAACCCGCACTAAACCAGGTATCCGTACAACTTAATTAATGAATAATTACTGCTTAATTACTGTGCTTGATTGAAACTAGCTGATAAACTGCTACCTGCATACTGATACATGCACATACTTGCATCATACTTTAATTGCTGTCACTACATTATCTGCATGTTGAACCCTAGTGACAAACATGATGCACAAAAAGCACAGTAGCACTAAACGGATACACAATAAACATGCTGATATAACCAGCATCAGGCAGACACTGCCTCAAGGCCTGTTAAGAGCCTCAAATATTTTGGCTACACTGGTAGTGAGTGTAGGATATAAGGGTTGTGGTACCGCGTCTCTAGGAATAAGATACACTGATTCGGATGTGCCTAAAACGTACTTTAAGTACCAAACACAGCACTTTAATAAATAAACCAGCTTCTAGCTGACTAGCAAAGTGCCAGAACATGAGAAAATATTACTAGACACTTTCTAAAGTGTCGGGAAAACAAATTGTGTCACTAAAAATGTAATAACGACACTTTAAAGCCTTTTGTAACACTTTAACGGATTACTATCCAACCGGACACCCGGACTTTACCCGGAACATGAAAATATTACTATTTTCACTATTTTTATTTTTTCTGAGCCAGTTAGGGTCCCTGATTACCCTAACACCCGCCATAACGTGTAACATACAACTAACGGGGTTAATTACTTAACTTGACTTGGTTTAACATAACCATTCCCTAATCACTACTTAAAATCGAACCATGGACCCCCCCCCCCCAAACCGAATCGGTTACCTAGGGGGCACCACATGTACTTAGTGATCTTGGTCAATCTAGCTTTGTCTAATATCTTCAAGACACATTACCCATTGGGTAATAGCATCTCAATTTGTCTATAAATATCACTAAAACACATGAGTTAATTACCACTAAACACCACTCAAAATTACCCTCTTCTCTTGCTCCCTACACTCTCGGCCGAACACCCCTCTTTCACACTCCCATTTTCGGCCCTTGTTCACTACATTCCAAGATCATACACGCGTTAAGGACCACGTATAAGGAGCTTTGGTGCACTCGGAAGGCGAAGGACCACTCCCGTTAGCTTTTATCCACCCACTTTCCGTCAAAGATCTTCCCTAGCCTTGAGCTAGAGGTATAACCTTTAAAACTTGTTTTTACACTCGTCTAAAGTGGTTAAAAGAACTTTCGTCGGTTAAATATAGTAAACATGCGTTTTGAAACTTTAAAGTCTACTAAAACTACCTAAAATGGTGGTTAACAGCATATGACTTGTGTAAAAGTTGTAGTAATTGGAATTTGTGTTTATCTAGACCCGATCTATGATGTGGTAGCTCGGATCTCCGTTTAACCCGACTTTGTAAGATCATGTATCTTCACATAAGCTTGTTTTTGGTTACCACGAGGGTTAAAAGGCGAAACTCTACCACACAAGATGCATGAACTTGTGTGAAAATATATTACGTGTGTAAAAGTGATTTAACCGGTAAAATGGTGTTTAAAACTAGCGGATCTACGTATCTGCAAGTGGTATCTTCAAAGGACCACACTTTAAAAGAATCATATTTTCTAAAGGATAGATCTTGTACTAATAAATATGATTTTATAAACCACAAGTGTGTAGACACTTGTGAAATGAAGAGATCCGACAAATAACTATTTTTGGGAAAAATGACTAGAAGTTGTAAAGACGGATTTCGCTAGTCACAAGGTTTTTACAAGATTAAAGATACTTTATATAAAGATCTACGAGAAATAAGGGGATTTACACTATAGATTCGGAAAAACTACAAGTTCATGCGATTGTGCAAATTTACATACTTGTCGACTAGTTTGATGTGTCGGAAATTGTTTGATTGAATAAAGAAGTTGTTGATTGAATTGTTTAAAAGAAAATGATACGCTTGAAAGCGTGGCCACCTCCAGTTACAGAGGAAACTCTGGCGAAATTTTCCTAAAAACCTAACACTTAGACTTTTTACACAACAAGTGTTAGAACTATCTTTGGACATATTTTCGAAACATAAATTTCGCCAACACTATATTTTACTAAATATTCGGAGGTGGGATTTTCACAAAGATTAACGTGATAAGTATATTTGTCACAACACTGTTTATGATTATTTTGTGAAAATACATAAATATTATTTTAAGAGTAAAATAATATTTACAAGCGTTAATGATTCCAAAACTTTGCGAACGCTTCCACATTAACATATAAGTTACACCGGTAATTACATTACCACAAGATTGATAAAACGTAACTTACGCACATGTATTGTATCCCCCATCCTTGGGAAGAAACATAACTACCAAGTGTATACGGAACATAAACACGAAATAGTTGTCTAACTATTTCCCAAAGACTTAAACTATAAAGCTAAGGCACGGCCGTCCGTCTAATAGAATTAGCACTTGTAGGTCGTTGCACAGCTTACTATATTGGAGACACTTGGTAGAGACGCGCATTCACTGTGAGTTCATGTCCCCCTTTTCTCTAACTGTTTTCAGTTTACTTAACTGCGGGGGTGAAATACATGTTACTTTGTTTACAAGTACTTTATACACGGTATGATTTACGTAAGGAGGTTTAGATCATGTGAATGGGTAGTTAGAACACCGAGGGACTCGAGCGGTAGATCTATTTGGGTGTAGCGAGTCCAGCTCCCGGTCCAACAGAACAGGCCTCACAGAGGACTAACAGAACGGACCCGGAGTGACTTGGTACCCAACGCAAAATCGGCTAGGGTTGTGTCTTCCTACTTGCATTTCACGACATGCTAATGGCCTTGCAAACCATTGGTGATCACAAGTCCTCTTACACTGCTACATACCAGGAAACTTTTATACTTACAAGTGTTTTTACTTACTCACTTGCACATGAACTCGCTCAACATTATTGTTGATTTTTGAACTCACATGTATTTCAGGAAATTAAACGGATCTGGCACGGTATGGAACGTTTTCCGCTGCACTTGTCATGGAGTCATCAGGGTTTAGGGGATGTGTCTCTTTCCTGGACAAGACACAGTCCTTAAACCACGTTTATGTTATGTTTTAGTTTGTAATGTTGTTAAACAAGGTTATGGTTGTTGGTTAAAACAATGGTACTGTATTTTGTTTTCAAAACTTAATGGATGACTTGCATGGTTTTTAACTCATATAGCTTGTTATGATTAAGCTATGGTATTAAGAAGTCACACCAAAAATTAACCACGCTTCCGCAAAGCCAGGGTGTGACAGCTTGGTATCAGAGCTCTGATCATAGCGAACTAGGATTCTTTCTCGAGTCTAGACTATGATCACTAGGGCTCTCACGAAAACATTTTTCTGCATACCACTTAAGCCCAGATCCACAACTTTTTACAAACAAATGTTGAGCACATTTTATTTATTTTTCTAGGCTCAGTCTGGGAGGCTGAGGTAGGAGGCTAGTGGGACTAGAAGTGTTGGCTAGTGGGACTAGAAGTATTGGCTAGTGGGACTAGAAGTGTTGGCTAGTGGGACTAGAAGTGTTGGCTAGTGGGACTAGAAGTGTTGGCTAGTGGGACTAGAAGTGTTGGCTAGTGGGACTAGAAGTGTTGGCTAGTGGGACTAGAAGGATAATTTGAATGTTTACGTGGTGACTACATGTTTATATGACTATATGATTGATTATTATACGTATATGTGTTTGTGTTACAAACGTTATGCTTTCATCAAGTACTAGAAAGATGGGCACTACGAACCCCATGACCATAGTATCAGACGACATAGTTCAACGAAGCACGAGGTGTACATTTCTGATACTACCGGCACAGACAATGACGACTTTCAGCCCTTTGTGCACTGCCTGAAGTCGTAGCAGAGCCTGCTGATGGCCATCTTGTTGGGATTTTACCACTGGCGGTGATCCCTGCTCCTGTGCCCCTTGCCGCTTATCCTGTTGATGATACGCCCTCCCAACGAGGCCTCTGAAGACGATAACGATCTACTGGAGGAGGACCCATTCGAGGGCAGGGCCTTATTACTGCTGGTATTAGACTACTGCATGCGGACGCTCCTATAGGGGAAACTTATGACCATTCCCCTATCCCAGACTCATTTGAGTTTCTGACACCGCATCTTCGCACATACAGGGAATGCAGCACTACTTACATGAAGCCGACCCTGTTATGGCATCATCAGCTGAACCGGATCCCACACACAGCTTTGAGTTTGATCGCGATTATGAGGACAATTCTGTTTTTCCGCCTGGTGTTGATCCAGACCATGACTTTGAGTTCATGCACTTAGACCAGCCCTTGGGGGATCCTGTAACCCCTGTGATTGTTGATCCAGCTGATTTTGAGATGGAGTTTTTGATTCGAAGCTAGCCGTGGCCCCTGAGCCAGGCGTTGCTCCTGACCCCGCATTGGAGTATGACCCTGTTCATGCCAATGCACCGGCTGTTGCTCCTTGATTGATCATCTGCTTGGATGAGAGAAAATTTGGGGTAACTGTGCAAGACAATTTATTATTACGGGGGCCCACGTAATAACGATTTGTAGTGCACAGGAATCCTGGTGGACTCTGCAGGCCAAGCTAATGATAACCAATGCAGCAGGAAATAACCTAAACACAAATGACCTAGGCGATGTAGCCTCGAGTCCATTCTATTACAAGCAACAAGCCAAATTGACAAGCCTATGTGAAGGCTCAGGAATTTATTTCCCCACTTATACAGTGAGTATATTTGCGTGTGAAATGGGGTGATTACATGATGGCTTACGTTGCTATATATATACCCCATAGACAATTGAAACATTGTCCAACCCGCTTCACGCTATTTCGACAAAAAGGGAATGTCACCCAGGCGTGACACAAACACCAGTACGTCGCCAAGGACAGAAGACGAGCTGCAAGAACGCATCTCACAGATAAATGCACGACATGAAGCCCTCCACTCTAAGTACAACGATGGCATTACTGGAGATAAACCTCCAACTGGCTGCACCTATAAACAGTTCCTGAACTGCAAGCCTTTAAACTTTGACAAAACAGGAGGCACCGATGCATTTGTTCGTTGGTCCGAAGAGACCAACTCCATTCTAAGAACGAGTAACTGTTCGCCCCAACAGAGTGTTACCTACATCTCAGGGATATTTCTAGATGGCACACTCTCTTAATGGAACCTCCAGGTTCGGACCCTTGGCACAGACACTGCTTATACACTGAGCTGGGACGAGCTCAAGGAAACGATTGAGAAGAAATGTTGTTTTAGGATAGAAATTCAGAAACTTGACGTGGATTCCTGAAATTGGAGAAAGGACGAACCAGAGACTCCTGAACATGTCCAGCGATCGCACGGCTTGCCTAGGGTCGTCCCCTACTAAGTCATTGATGTAGTATGATATGGAGGTGTATTTGTAAGCTTTACAATTGTGGTCTCGAATTGTGGCGATACAATCGCAGTATTCTCATCACATGCGATGTTCAATCTATTGTTTATGTCCTATAACATAAGAGGTTATGTGATTGATTTGTTGATAACATGAGATGTTATGTGTTGGTATTGTTGAATGTATACGTACGCTTCACTTGCTATGACCTAACCTATGCGAAACATCTTTTAGAAGATGCCGCCAAGACGCGAAATGCGCATGCCCACCTCTGAGACAGAACTTAAAGAGATAATTGCTGCAGCTATAGCACAGCACGAGGCCCTACGCTCCGAACCTATCAGAGGTACCTCAGAAAATAACGGTTGTTCCTACTGGCACTTCCTCAACTACAAGCCTCCGAAGTTCGACGGCACTGGGGGTGCCATAACTTTTGTAAAATGGATTGAAAGTATGGAATCCATCTTTCGAATGAGTGGCTGTACGCCAGAACAACAGGTCCCATACGTTTCTGAGTTGTTTCAAGATGGAGCTCGATTATGGTGGAATCTTCAGGTTCGAATAGTGGGCCTAACTACAGCATACGCGTTAACTTGGGATGAGTTGAAAGGAATGATGCATAAGAAGTATTGCCCCCACACGGAAACCCAGAAGTGGGAAGATGAATTTCGGAGCCTAATGATGGAAGGTCCGAAGGTGTTGGAGTACGTGCAACGACTCCATGATCTGTCACAAATTGTTCCATACCTGGTAAAACCAGAACTGAAGAAATTGGAACAATTCATTTGGGAACTGGCGCCTCAAGTCTTGAGCTTGATGACAGCATCTACGCCACCAACAACCATTGTTGCAAGTAAGATGGGTTTGGCACTCGTTACGGAAGCAATTAGACTAGAAAAACTTGCAAACCCTGACAAGAAAACTCAGGTAGAGTCGTCTGGAAAGAACAAAAGGAAGCTTACCGAAGATACCCAAATGAACAACGATGAACAAAGACCTATTCGAGGTTGCTTTGACTGCGGGGACAAAGGGCATTTCAAGAAAGATTGCCCTAACAACAAACAGGCCAATGATAAGATTTACTTAGAAACCAAACCAAGATGTGCTGAGTGCAAGTGTCACCGTGATGGTGGATGTCAGAAGCCTTGGTACGGGAGGAAAGGACACAACAAGGAAGGTTGTGGGATGAAGAGTTCCATACAAGGAGAAAACAGTAACAACGCTCTAGGTGGAAATGGGAAAGGAAATGGCCGAATGATAGGATGCTACCATTGTAAGGAAGTTGGACATTTTAAGAGGGAATGCCTGAAGTTGAAACAAGACCATGAGAGAAAATCCAACATCAGAGCTTGTGAGGCATGCCAGGATCCAGGTGTGATTTCTGGTACGTTCTCTAACAACCAAAACTTTTGCACCTATTTTGTTTGATGCTGGTGCCGGTTATGGCTTCGTGTCATTAGAATTTAAGAATATACTTGGTTTAACCGCTAGTAAGTTAAATATCCCCTACTCGATCGAATTAGCTAATGGAAAGTTAGTTGAAGCCAACGAAGTAATCAGAGGCTGTGTGATAGCACTGGGAGAACGTGAGTTTACTTTGGATCTACTACCAGTCGAATTGGGAAGCTTCGACGTGGTGGTAGGAATGGATTGGTTATCCGGAAACAAGGCTGAGATAGTATGTCACGAGAAAGCTGTTCGTATTCCAACTGATGATGGTGAGACAATTGTGGTTCACGGAGAGAAGCGTGACACACCGCTAAGATTTATCAGCTGCTTGAAAGCAAGGAAGTATTTACAGAAAAGATGTGTTGCTTTTCTAGCACACATCGTGGATAAAAAGGCTGCTGAGCCAAGAATCGAAGACATCCCTGTCATAAGGGAGTATCCAGAAGTCTTCCCAGAAGACTTGCCTGGATTACCGCCTCTAAGGCAAGTAGAGTTTCACGACGATTCAATTCCAGGCACTGCACCCGTAGTCGATGCATCATAGCGACTTACATTTTTGGGGGTGCAAGGATTGACAGAGAAGTGTCGGTAACGGATGGAGAAGGAAGATAACAGACCAAAAAATTCCTTTTTGGGGTAATCCCATTGTTACCCATCAAAAAGGAGGACGATGATTTTCAATAAACATCAACTACCGAGAACTGAATAAGCTAACGATCGAGGATAGATATCCTCTGCCAAGAATCGACGATCTGTTCGATCAACTTCAAGGTTCAAGCTTTTACTCTAAGATCGATCTTTGATCTGGATACCATCAATTAAGGATACAGGAGGAAAGTATCCCGAAAACAGCCTTCCGAACTCGTTATGGACACTACGAGTTCCTCGTTATGCCATTTGGTTTGACAAACGCACCTGCGGTATTCATGGATCTAATGAATAGAGTTTGCAAGCCATACTTGGACAAGTTCGTGATTGTGATATTCGACGACATCTTGATTTATTCAAGGACAAAGGCTGAACACGAACAGCATCTAAGAGCTATTCTGGAGCTGCTAAAGAAGGAACAGTTGTATGTCAAGTTCTCCAAGTGCGAGTCTTGGCTACGCGAAGTCCAGTTTCTTGGACATGTGGTTAATGGAAATGGGATTCATGTTGATCCCACAAAGATCAAGGCAATCAAGAATTGGGAAACGCCTACAACGCCAACCGAGATTCGACAATTCTTGGGTTGGCTGGCTACTATCGAAGGTTCATCGAGGATTTCTCGAAAATCGCTCAACCTTTGACGCTCCTCACCCAGAAGGATAAGACGTTTGATTGGGGAATCAAACAGGATGAAGCATTTCAGATATTGAAGGATAAGCTTTGTAACGCGCCAATCTTAGCTCTACCAGAAGGTACTAATGACTTCGTGGTATACTGCGACGCATCGCGTCAAGGTTTGGGTTGTGTGTCGATGCAACGCCAAAAGGTTATTGCTTACGCATCACGCCAACTGAAAGTGCACAAAAAGAACTATACCACACACGATTTAGAGCTTGGCGCAGTGGTTTTTGCACTAAAGATCTGGAGACACTACCTGTATGGTACAAAGTGCACAATCTTCACAGATCACAAAAGCCTACAGCATATATTCAACCAGAAGGAGTTGAATATGAGGCAAAAACGATGGGTTGAGTTGCTAAACGACTACGACTGCGAGATAAAATATCATCCAGGGAAGGCGAATGTAGTCGCCGATGCCCTAAGTCGTAAAGAAAGAATCAAGCCCATAAGGGTTAGAGCTTTGGAAATGATCATACGAACCGATCTTTCCTCGCGCATTCGTGCTGCACAAAAGGAAGCTCTCAAGGAGGGAAACCTTGAGGAAGGATATCTCCGTGGAATGGAAAAGCTTTTGGTACCAAACAAGGAAGGAACGTTATGTTTTGAGAAAAGGATTTGAGTTCCTCTGTTTGGTGGATTAAGGGAAGTTATTTTCGACGAAGCGCACAAGTCACGGTACTCTATCCACCCTGAATCGGATAAGATGTACCAAGATCTCAAAAATTATTATTGGTGGCCTAGGATGAAAGGCGACGTTGCTGTTTACGTGAGCAAATGTTTAACGTGCGCTAAGGTCAAGGCGGAATACCAGAAGCCTTCGGGACTTCTGCAACAACCTGAGATTCCCAAGTGGAAGTGGGAACAAATCTCAATGGATTTTGTTACGAAACTGCCAAGAACGCCAAGAGGCCAGGATATGATTTGGGTGATTGTTGACCGCCTAACAAAATCCGCACGCTTTCTGCCAATCAAGGAGAAAGACAGCACTAGTAAACTTGCGGAAATTTACTTGAGAGAGATCGTAGCACGTCATGGAGTACCACTCTCGATCATCTCTGATAGAGACGGAAGGTTTGTGTCAAGAATATGGCAATCCTTCCAAGAATCTTTTGGCTCACAATTGAATCTGAGCACTGCGTTCCATCCGCAAACAGACGGCCAGAGCGAGCGAACGATACAAACCTTGGAAGACATGCTGAGGGCATGTGTTATGGATTCGGGAGGTAGCTGGGATAAACATTTACCGTTGGTCGAATTTTCATACAACAACAGCTACCACACCAGTATTGGTGTCGCGCCATTTGAGGCCCTTTACGGACGCAAGTGTCGATCACCACTATGTTGGTCGGACGCAGGTGATAGGCAGCTTGCTGGTCCCGAGATCGTCCAAGAGACGACAGACAAGATTGCGCAAATACTTAAACGCATCGAAGCCGCTCGCCACAGACAAAAGGCCTACGCGGATCCAAACCGGAAACATGTGGACTTCCAAGTCGGGGAGATGGTGTTACTGAAGGTTTCACCCTGGAAGGGGGTGGCACGCTTTGGTAAGCATGGAAAGTTAAATCCGCGCTACATTGGTCCTTTCAGAATTCTGGAAAGAATTGGAACTGTAGCATACAAGTTGGACCTACCTGCTGAACTGAATGGTGTTCACGATACATTTCATGTATCCAATCTAAAGAAAAGTCCAACTCAAATTGACGTTGCCATTCCCATCGACGAGATTCATATTGACGACACGCTCCACTTCGTTGAAGAACCTGTTGAGGTCACGGATTGGAAAGTTAACAAGACCCGCCGGAGCAGTGTCAAACTCGTCAAGGTTCGTTGGAATGCCAGACATGGTCCTGAATTCACATGGGAACGTGAGGACCGGATGAAAGAGAAATACCCCCACTTATTTCCTAAGAACTCTGCATCTACAAGCAGAACTTAAATTTCGGGACGAAATTTATTTAACGGGGGGAGAATGTGACAACCCGCACTAAACCAGGTATCCGTACAACTTAATTAATGAATAATTACTGCTTAATTACTGTGCTTGATTGAAACTAGCTGATAAACTGCTACCTGCATACTGATACATGCACATACTTGCATCATACTTTAATTGCTGTCACTACATTATCTGCATGTTGAACCCTAGTGACAAACATGATGCACAAAAAGCACAGTAGCACTAAACGGATACACAATAAACATGCTGATATAACCAGCATCAGGCAGACACTGCCTCAAGGCCTGTTAAGAGCCTCAAATATTTTGGCTACACTGGTAGTGAGTGTAGGATATAAGGGTTGTGGTACCGCGTCTCTAGGAATAAGATACACTGATTCGGATGTGCCTAAAACGTACTTTAAGTACCAAACACAGCACTTTAATAAATAAACCAGCTTCTAGCTGACTAGCAAAGTGCCAGAACATGAGAAAATATTACTAGACACTTTCTAAAGTGTCGGGAAAACAAATTGTGTCACTAAAAATGTAATAACGACACTTTAAAGCCTTTTGTAACACTTTAACGGATTACTATCCAACCGGACACCCGGACTTTACCCGGAACATGAAAATATTACTATTTTCACTATTTTTATTTTTTCTGAGCCAGTTAGGGTCCCTGATTACCCTAACACCCGCCATAACGTGTAACATACAACTAACGGGGTTAATTACTTAACTTGACTTGGTTTAACATAACCATTCCCTAATCACTACTTAAAATCGAACCATGGACCCCCCCCCCCCAAACCGAATCGGTTACCTAGGGGGCACCACATGTACTTAGTGATCTTGGTCAATCTAGCTTTGTCTAATATCTTCAAGACACATTACCCATTGGGTAATAGCATCTCAATTTGTCTATAAATATCACTAAAACACATGAGTTAATTACCACTAAACACCACTCAAAATTACCCTCTTCTCTTGCTCCCTACACTCTCGGCCGAACACCCCTCTTTCACACTCCCATTTTCGGCCCTTGTTCACTACATTCCAAGATCATACACGCGTTAAGGACCACGTATAAGGAGCTTTGGTGCACTCGGAAGGCGAAGGACCACTCCCGTTAGCTTTTATCCACCCACTTTCCGTCAAAGATCTTCCCTAGCCTTGAGCTAGAGGTATAACCTTTAAAACTTGTTTTTACACTCGTCTAAAGTGGTTAAAAGAACTTTCGTCGGTTAAATATAGTAAACATGCGTTTTGAAACTTTAAAGTCTACTAAAACTACCTAAAATGGTGGTTAACAGCATATGACTTGTGTAAAAGTTGTAGTAATTGGAATTTGTGTTTATCTAGACCCGATCTATGATGTGGTAGCTCGGATCTCCGTTTAACCCGACTTTGTAAGATCATGTATCTTCACATAAGCTTGTTTTTGGTTACCACGAGGGTTAAAAGGCGAAACTCTACCACACAAGATGCATGAACTTGTGTGAAAATATATTACTTGTGTAAAAGTGATTTAACCGGTAAAATGGTGTTTAAAACTAGCGGATCTACGTATCTGCAAGTGGTATCTTCAAAGGACCACACTTTAAAAGAATCATATTTTCTAAAGGATAGATCTTGTACTAATAAATATGATTTTATAAACCACAAGTGTGTAGACACTTGTGAAATGAAGAGATCCGACAAATAACTATTTTTGGGAAAAATGACTAGAAGTTGTAAAGACGGATTTCGCTAGTCACAAGGTTTTTACAAGATTAAAGATACTTTATATAAAGATCTACGAGAAATAAGGGGATTTACACTATAGATTCGGAAAAACTACAAGTTCATGCGATTGTGCAAATTTACATACTTGTCGACTAGTTTGATGTGTCGGAAATTGTTTGATTGAATAAAGAAGTTGTTGATTGAATTGTTTAAAAGAAAATGATACGCTTGAAAGCGTGGCCACCTCCAGTTACAGAGGAAACTCTGGCGAAATTTTCCTAAAAACCTAACACTTAGACTTTTTACACAACAAGTGTTAGAACTATCTTTGGACATATTTTCGAAACATAAATTTCGCCAACACTATATTTTACTAAATATTCGGAGGTGGGATTTTCACAAAGATTAACGTGATAAGTATATTTGTCACAACACTGTTTATGATTATTTTGTGAAAATACATAAATATTATTTTAAGAGTAAAATAATATTTACAAGCGTTAATGATTCCAAAACTTTGCGAACGCTTCCACATTAACATATAAGTTACACCGGTAATTACATTACCACAAGATTGATAAAACGTAACTTACGCACATGTATTGTATCCCCCATCCTTGGGAAGAAACATAACTACCAAGTGTATACGGAACATAAACACGAAATAGTTGTCTAACTATTTCCCAAAGACTTAAACTATAAAGCTAAGGCACGGCCGTCCGTCTAATAGAATTAGCACTTGTAGGTCGTTGCACAGCTTACTATATTGGAGACACTTGGTAGAGACGCGCATTCACTGTGAGTTCATGTCCCCCTTTTCTCTAACTGTTTTCAGTTTACTTAACTGCGGGGGTGAAATACATGTTACTTTGTTTACAAGTACTTTATACACGGTATGATTTACGTAAGGAGGTTTAGATCATGTGAATGGGTAGTTAGAACACCGAGGGACTCGAGCGGTAGATCTATTTGGGTGTAGCGAGCCCAGCTCCCGGTCCAACAGAACAGGCCTCACAGAGGACTAACAGAACGGACCCGGAGTGACTTGGTACCCAACGCAAAATCGGCTAGGGTTGTGTCTTCCTACTTGCATTTCACGACATGCTAATGGCCTTGCAAACCATTGGTGATCACAAGTCCTCTTACACTGCTACATACCAGGAAACTTTTATACTTACAAGTGTTTTTACTTACTCACTTGCACATGAACTCGCTCAACATTATTGTTGATTTTTCAACTCACATGTATTTCAGGAAATTAAACGGATCTGGCACGGTATGGAACGTTTTCCGCTGCACTTGTCATGGAGTCATCAGGGTTTAGGGGATGTGTCTCTTTCCTGGACAAGACACAGTCCTTAAACCACGTTTATGTTATGTTTTAGTTTGTAATGTTGTTAAACAAGGTTATGGTTGTTGGTTAAAACAATGGTACTGTATTTTGTTTTCAAAACTTAATGGATGACTTGCATGGTTTTTAACTCATATAGCTTGTTATGATTAAGCTATGGTATTAAGAAGTCACACCAAAAATTAACCACGCTTCCGCAAAGCCAGGGTGTGACAGAAATCGGGTCACAAGGCAGATTGGATACATTATATCAGGCCTTGATACCGTCAAATACATCAGCGATCCGATTATGGAGCGGTATAACGTTTCATCGACCTTCTCTCCGGTGAGATCAGGGTTTATCCCATGATTCGTTGCTAACGGGGTGGACATTGGAGCTGTTCCCGACATCCCGAATTTCTCCAGAATACCATGAACATACTTTGTCTGATGTATGAATGTTCCCTCGGGCATTTGATTGACCTAGAGCCCTAAGAAGAACTTCATCTCACCCATTGAAGACATTTCGAACTTCTGCTTCATTACTTTCTCAAAATCTTTGTAGAGTTCTTCATTTGTCGACCCGAAAATAATGTCATCCACGTAAATTTGGACTATCAGAAGATGCTCGTTGACTTCTTTCGTGAAGAGAGTGGCGTCTACCTTGCCTCGGATGAAGTTGTTGGCTAGCAGATGTTGAGAGAGCGTCTGGTACCAAGCTCTTGGGGCCTGATGAAAGTCGTACAACGCCTTGTCCAAGAGGTTATTCTCCAGCTCGGCAATGTAATTGACTCTTTCAAACGTGATAACACCATTGGATAATGTTCCTTCACCAATGATACGCCCTCCCTGATTACCAGCAAAACCGACATAACCACCGTTAAACCCTCTAACATCGTACAACAGGGGTTTTCTCCCCGTCATGTGCCTGGATGCTCCGCTATCCATAATCCAACGTGAGACAGATCTTGGGAGCTCCTGCATATATCAAAGCATTCAGTTAGATTTTTAAGCAACCCAAGCCTCCAACGACTCAGGTAGCTTGACGTCTAGGCATGTGGTTTTGGTGTACAATGGTGGGAAATTCTTGTCATTCATTTTCAAGCTTTCTTCAGACCCAACCTCAACCTCTTTGTATAAGAAAAATTCATCTTTCTGAGGTTGACCAGATGGTTGGTCCTTTTTCAGAACATACTTCTTCCCTGGTGGGGTCGAAGTTTGTTTCTCCAACTTCTCAAAATAATCCAAAGGTACATACATCTCAACTGATTTGGTTAGAGATGATGATTTTTCAGAATCAGAAACCTTTGATTTTTGAACATTTGACTTCTTTTCTTCAGATTTTGGCTTCCAAGTTTGTTGTGAAGAAGCGACTCTTTTGTAAAATTTATCAGTTTTCTTTACCGATTCTTTTACAGATTCAGTTTTAACTTTGACATTTTCCTTCTTCAAGATCTTTTTCTCAACAAACATTGGAGCCTTTCCTTTGACATCGTTCTTTTTCTTTGGATTCTCGACAACCACAGACTTAGGCTTCGAGTTGGTACACTTTCGTGCAATGTGTCCAACTTCATTGCATTTGAAGCATGTGCGGGTGTCAACTTCCTGACTTGTGCCTTCAGTCTGAGGCTGTGAGGCCTTCTTCTCAAAGAATTCTTCATTTGATTTTGAAAAAATTTCAGATTCTTGCTCGGAATGTGAACTCGAGCTTTTCACAAACACTTTCTTTTCTACAAATCTTTTATTTTGAAAATTCCTTTTCTGATTGTTCTTACCACCCTGATAACCTCCCGACCATCTATTTTGATTGTTGTTTTAAAAACGTGGTGATGTAGCAGGTTTCTTGTAGTAAGATTTATCCTTTTCAAAGTTCGACATTCTTTTGGAACTTTTCAAACTCTCAATTTCAGAAACATCAATCTCAACCAATTTGAAAACATTTTTCAATTTGTCACTATTCACATTCTCAAGTGAAAATTCAAGATCCGAATACAACTTATCAGAACCAGACATCTTGTAAATCACAAGAGTAGGTCCATCACTTGAGTTGTTTTTGGATTTTGATTTCGGAAGATAGTAGTTTAAGAAACATTCTTCATCTTCAGCTGAGTCACTGTCTGATTTCAAAACGTTTTCAACCACATTTTTTACGACTTCGGACTGAACACTGTCTTCATCGGATGATGAAGTGAATGTGACATCGATGTTTTCTGGGAGTTTCTCATCATTTGTTTCAGAAATCTTATCCAACCCAGACTGTTTCTTTGAAAAAAAATTTAACACAGGCGGTGGAACTTGATGATACCCAACCCCTGTTCCGTCCAAATATACATCTTCACCATCTTTGTTCTTCCCAATTGGTTTGGGAACTATGTGTTGAAGAACAAAGCTCGCGGAGCTGTAACTGTTGAGTTTCAGATTAATTTTTCATTTTCAATCTTAGCTTCCTGAAACTGAAGCTTAAGATTTACAATCTCATCTAACTGCTGGTTGATTTGTCTTTCTTTTGCCTGAAGAACTCCAGACAATTGAAGATTTTCTTTCAAAGTTTTACCTTTTCTCTCGTCAGAATCTTTAACAGTTCTTTTCAACTTTTCAAAAATTTCAGAAATGTTTCTGTTTTCATGAATTAATTTTTCATTTTCTTTCTTAAATCGTTCTACATCAGTTTAATCTTTTTCAATTCTTTCAGTTAGCTGTTTGATTCTTTCGTTTGAAGCTCTCACTAGTTTATCTCGACTTAAGATTTGATCTTCAACCATTTTGACTTTTGTAGTTAGTTCTTCAGTCTTTTTGACTGTGAGATATGCATTTGTGCTGCAAACCTTGCAATCTTTCATGCAATTTTTGCAATCACTTTCAATTTTAGCCTTATCAGTCTTACCTGATTCATTTGTTGAATCACTTTTACTGACCTTGCTTTTTGACTCAGATGCAGACTTAGAATCTACCTCTAATTCCTTTGCCATGAGCACTTTATCTGCCATCTTTGTCAAGTTCTCTGCAGTCATTTCTTTTGTTGTGTCGATTATCCCATCATCGACTTTCTTTTACTTTAACTCTTCCTCTTCAGCTTTCCTTGCCCATTCTCTCTGTCTCTCTTCTTCTTGTTGCTTTATAGTTTCTATGAGAGTTTCAACAATGAGTGTTGATGGTTCAGCAATTATGTTGCCTTTTGGGTCCAGATAGCACTCACGATCAGCATCCTATCTGTTTGCCTTTTTGACCTCTTTCTAGGATCGTTAGTTTCTATCGTTCATGGTTTGAGCTAACATTTTTCTATTAATGTATTTCTGCTCTTCAGTTCGTGTGTCTTTGAATGGTTCGACTTTTACCATGAAAGCATACCCTACAACATCGTCTTTCGGTAAAAACTCACTCCAATCGAAGCCTTCGTCATCATGGATTACAGCTAATGCCCTTGACTTCTCCTTAGGAGTTTCTTCTATCTGTTTCATTCTTGGCGGCTCCTCACGATTCTTGTGGTAAACAGTCTTTTTATAATAGTCATCGTGAAATGGATTTGCTGTTTCATCTGAAGCTGCATTCCTGCATTCTCTCTTGAAGTGCCCTCTCTGTTTGCACTTGAAGCAGGTAACCTTTGACTTATCGAAGCCCAGCTTCGTCGAAGGTCCACTGATTGAATTTCTCCCGGTTATCTCCATGAATCTTTGTGCACGTCGGATAACGCTAGCCATGCACCAGCGTATGTCAATCAATTCCTTTTCCTCGGGATCGATTTGATCATAATCTTCTTTGGCCAGGTTTGTGTTTCTAATCTTCCCAGTGAATAAGCTTTCATAAGATTCCAGGATTGAAGCAAGAAACACCATCTGTTGTTTGGCAGTCTCTTCATTAAAATTTTGTGCATTGTTGAGATTCACAGCTATATTGCACTGAAAAACGTTTTTGGGAACGGTTTGCTATGGCTGGCTTGGTGCGGATGAAGAACACCCGTGATAACCACTACTCGGTGTTGAACTGCTACTTTGTCTTTCTTGAGTAATTGTGTTCGAGATCTCGGCTGAAAATGCAGTTTTTGGTGAAGTAGTCTTCGGGATCATGCTACCCCTGTAGTAAAGATCAACGTTTTGTTGATACAGGGTATTGTTAACTTTGTTCATCCTTTTGATTTCAAGCTTATGGATCTCAATCCTTTCTACCAGCCAATCAACAGTCATGTCCGACAACTTCATTGTGTTCTTCAAAACCAACCCATAGTACTGCCAATCCTTTTCCTCAGGTAAAGATTCAAGCAGTTTCTCGACCATTTCTTCTTCAGTCACAGCGATACCGTATCTTGCAAGCTCTATCTTCAGGTGACAGAAACGCTCAACCATCTTCAACACGTTCTCATTCCTCATACACGCAAACAGATCGAACTCTTTCTTCAGTAAACGTTTCTTGTTCTTGACGATATCAACTCCTCCAATACATTTCTTCTCCAACTTGGCCCACAAATCTTTTGCATTTTTATAACTAATCAATGATATAATATCATCTCTAACAGATTGATGCAATAAAGCTATACATTTTTGTTCGGTCACAAATGATTCTTGTCCAGTATCACTTAGATTTTCATAATCATCCCTTCCAATATCAAAACCGTTTCTCATACATTTCCAGCTTTGGTACGTAAATGCTTTCAACTAATCTTCAAATCTGCTCGCCCACCTGTTGTAGTCTTCTATTTCCATAAGCTTCGGCGGCTTGTTGTAAGTACCGTAAGCATTGTCTACACTGAGCTAATCAGCAATCGCTTTCTTCGGGTTTGGAGTAGTGTTGGAAGTATTTGTCGTAGCATCCCTGGTATTATATGCAAACACATCACTAAATGGATTAAGGAATTCGTCTCCCATTGTTGAGTACCTGAAAGAGTTTCAAACACTTAGACAAATTTTCAAAAGTTTAAAAATTTTCAAACTTATGCACTTGGATCGGATGGTGATCCGATCGAGTGGTGATCCGATCGCGTGGTGATCCGATCGGAGAGCACAACCAAGTACAATCACAGATAAGCTCAAGTATCGGATGACGGCTCGATCGGGTGGTGATCCGATCAAGTGGTCATTCGATCGAGTGACTCAAAAGCTTTTGAAAATTTAAACCTCAACACTTCACCGATCGGATGGTGATCCGATCGAGTGACAATGATGATGTCAGCAACTAAAGTTTAATCAACAATGGTACACCGATCGGATGGTGATCCGATCGAGTGACACTGATGACGTCAGCAAGCAAAATATCTAGAACTGTCTATGCCAATCCGTTCGGACAGCTGTCCGATCGGGTGGATGACGTCAGCAAGAACAATGAACTCGACATGGTTTTTGATAGATTTGAATCAGTTTTAGTTGGAATTTTTCTGTGAGAATTTGAAGGATTGATCTTTGATCAATTGCGAGTCTAATGATATCAAATTTGTCAAATTTTGTCCGTAAATTCCCGTTCAATTTTGAGTTTTTCTCGTTTTTAAGGTACAAAAGTGTAAAACACAGCAAGAAATGAGTAGAAGATGAGAAATCGGTCAAATTTCTGATGAAATTCGACAGAAATCGGTAAAGAATCGCTGAAATTGCGGTAAATTTGCAGTTGTCGTCCTCGATTCAACCTCCTGTGGCTCAGATACCACTTTTTAGACCTTTTGATCAGGATCTGTTCGTCTCGAACATGGATGAATCGATCAAGATTAAGGTGCGGAATCCCTTAATCTCGTCACATAATCAACAACAGCAGAATCAATGTTTAAACTCGTCTGATTTTCTATTCAAGTGATTGTGAAAGTACAGTAGCACCGGTTGTGACAACTGTGCTCTGTAATCGATGTACAATGTAAAACAATATCAATTATTAATAAAACAATGTGTATTGGTGTTATTATATGTGTATTTGTGTTTGATGATTTTACGATTTGATTGGTCAAGGTTCGCTGGGAGTCCAAACGTGGCCCAGAGTTTACATGGGAACGTGAGGACCAAATAAAGGCAAAATATCCGCATTTGTTTTCACAAGCTTCCTCTAGTTAAAATTTCGGGATGAAATTTCCTGAAGTAGGGGAGACTGTGACAACTGTGCTTTGTAATCGATGTACAATGTAAAACAATATCAATTATTAATAAAATAATGTGTATTGGTGTTATTATATGTGTATTTGTGTTTGATGATTTTACGATTTGATTCGAGTTAGATTTCAAGCTTTAAATCGCTTTCTGGAAAGTTATACGCAAACTAGTGCGTAAACGTAGTCAGTTTAATGCGACAAACACTCCAGAATAGTGACATAGGCTTAACATACCTTAAATAACCTTTACATAACTTTGAAATATGTTTTGGATGGTTTGGTGTGTTGAAAACAAGTCTATTCGATCGCAGGGACTATTTGTGTCAAACTGCGAAAGTATGTCGATTCGTTCTGTAACGAACATTCTGGAACTTGATCATAAGTTAAAAATGCCCTAAATATCCTTTACATAGCTTAGAAATAGGCTTTGAGGTGTTTGGTGCACAAAATTAAACTTTCTTGATTAACAGGGACTAAAAGCGTCAAAAATTGCATAAGTTTGCATTTTCGCGCATATCTTAAGTTCTGAATATATCCGGGCATCCAAAAATTTTTGTAATCATTAAAATATTTTATTTTAGTGATTGGCATGCTAAAATTCCATTCGTCACGCAATTTGAATCGTTTTTGCGTCCGTTACGACTTCCGTCGTAATTAACCAAATAACGCAACCGTACGACCAAACGAACCGACATCCAAGTTGTTTTTTAGCATATTTTAAGTTTCCTATACTTTAACTTCATTTTAGAGCCTTGAAATGGGGTTAACGGGGCTTAGACGTGTCAAAAATGCATCGAAAACCAAGTTTTAGGCCTGCAGGGACTAAACTTATAAATCTGCCAAAGTTACTAGGCGGGGTGTGACAACTGTGCTATGTAATCGATGTATAATGTAAAACAATGTCAATTATCAATAAAACAATGTGTTTTGGTGTCACACCCCGACCACGTAAAACAACAAATCGTGGCGGAAACGTCGGGGAGTGTTGTAACAGAATCATTGTTTCATAACACATGGAAATTTTAAATTTTGTTTTATTGATTAAAAGAGTTACAATGTCTTAACAACAAGGAAGCATAACATAATTAACTAGACTTGCATCTTTTATTGTCCCTAAGGCCCGAGTCTGCCTAAGTGTATCTTGATCAATCCTATGCATCATTTCCTGAAACACATGTGAAAATAGGTACGTTAGCATAAAAATGCCTGTGAGATACATAGGTTTTATTAATTTAGGATTCATGACTTGTAAGTTTAAAGAAAATGTTTAACAAAAGTAGTCATGAACCTGGTAAAATGTTCTTGTTTTATAAATCATATAAAAATCGATAAGGAAACAGATGATATAAAAGAAGAATGTATGGTTATGTAAATAACCAAGTAAAAATGAATTTGTATGAAATGTGTTGTTTGTAAAACAATGTTTTGTAAAGATATGTTAATTGTGTAAAATGTAATATGTCAAAAATTGAAATGGTTTAAATAATGCTACGATATGTAATATCATAAAAGCACTTATATATAGGAAGTACCAGCGGCGTATCCACCATGCCTTTATCATATTACACACGTCTCATTACTTAAATCACTTACCCAAACAAACCACCAACGTAAAAATGTTCATGTATAACTAAATGTAATGTATAGTGAATAAAAGCATTTATTGATTAAATGCATTTACTCAACCCTATAAGAAAGAAATGTACAAAACAATGCATTTGATAAATTATAATCAAAAGTTATGCTTTGTAAAATAATGCATGCTTTACTGATACAAACACTTATGCGGTAATGTTAAACGTCTACATCCAAGCCTTGAGACTATAGGATAAACCCTGGAACAAAGTCAAAGGTCTACCTAGAAATGTTTTCAGATTCGGTCATTCCTTCCACCTAAACAAACCTAGGATTTCAGGAATGGGAGTTGTCAAGTCCTATGGTACCACTACCTACTAAGGAGCGGCATGATCGGTGTTAATGAATGTATTAGTTCGTTAAACAAACCAAAGGTTATACCAAATGTAAGCATGTTTTATGAAAATAATATACCTAGTATGCTAAGTGAATCATACAAGGTAGAAATGTAAAACAATGTGTCCATATGCTACGAGAACATATGCAACAGAAATGCAATGTAAAATAATGTACTAATTATGCAACAATGGACATACATAGCATGTGATGTAAAACAAATGTATTAAGTATGCAACAATGGTCATACATAGCATAAAATGTAATGTAAAACGATGTACTAAGTATGCACTAATTGGACATACATAGCATAAAATGTAATGTAAAATGATGTACTAAGTATGCAACAAATGGACATACATAGAAAAAACACAATGAAATCATGTACAATAAGTGTACTAATGAACATAACAAGCATATGATACGAAAACATGGAAAGCACGAAAGTAACAAGTAGGCACATGTGTTTCACCCCAAAACGTTTGAAAAACAGTAAAAGAGGGGACTATGTACTCACTTGAGGGTGCTTAGAGGTCTTGAATAACAACCAAGCAAAGCTAGAGGGAACACGGAATCAAACGGCACCTAATATAGGTAACTAAGTAAATAAACGGACCTAAATTGGAAGATCGGGTAGAATGAGGTTTCGTAAACCAAATGAGTATAGGAACTCATGTAATATGGTTTAACAAAGCCTACATTCTAAAACGAAACCTATCCTAAGTGCTTATGACCCATTACGACCCGTTTAGGTAGCTTATGCTACTTTAACACGTCGTTCACGTAAAACGCGTTCGGACCGCCTAACTAGTCCTATGACAAGTAATATATGCCTTAACATCTCTAATATTGTTGCCAAATCAGTTTAGATGTCAAAAGTTATGTTACATATGCTTAAAATGAATTTTGGCGTAAAAAGGGCATTTTGGTAATTTTCCTAAGGCATATAAACTACCTATCATACAACTAACTAAACGTAGTGACCATAAGGTATAACCTCGGAAGTTTATTCCCTATACAACTTTGGTCACAAAATAAGCTTGGTCGGATCCTAATGATCGACCAAACGGGTCGGGTTCGAAAGTCTAAGCGGTTGTTTAGACCGCTTATCTTACGACCCTATATAAGCACTAAACCTAAAGTGACGAGCTAAACAAGTTAAAACATGTTTAATGAAGTTAGAAAACAAGTTCGATATCAAAACAAAGGGTCTTGATACCTAAAAGTAGTTTGGTTACAAAATACGCAAGAATACACATTTTGGCCGAAACTACGACTCGTCACTATGCCTAAATAACGTGGTAATGAGTAGGTATACTCACAAGAGACTAAAACCATCGTGATTACGCTCAAGTTATGAAGTTCAAACGAACTTCGTGTTGACCATAAACTGGTCAATGCAGAAAGTCAAACAAAGTTTGACTTTCATGCTAAAAACGCGTAAAAGAACGAAAGAATACTTACAAAAGGTCCAAGAATGGAAGTTTGACCCGATTATTCTCAGGTATCAAGTGTGGGTTTGAAGTGAAAACATGAGGGGTATTTATAGTTTTTGCACAACCGTTAAGATCGTTTCTTGAAAACCGAGCTTCAATCTCAACCATACACATGCACCCATGGTTTTGTAATACCATGGGCACCTTAAAATGGCCCCTAGATTGTATAAAAACCATTTGCAAGTGCTGTAACAAGCTGGAACAGGTTGTAAACAGCTGGAAAATTAGTTTTGCAGGTCTGATGATCTTACACGGGCCGCGTAAGAGAAGGCCCTGGGCTTACGTCCCCGCCTGAACTTCTGATCAGCAAACAAGGTTTCTATAATTGCAGTTTTGGTCCCTGCAAGCTTTTAAGCCCTGTTTTGACACGTTGGAGTTCCGTTAAGCCATTTTCAAGGCTCTACAATGATGCCTAAACATAGGGGACATGAAACATGCCCAAAAGTATGTCGGATATCGGTTCGTTTGGCCGTACGATCACGTTATTCGGTTAATTACGACGAAACACGAACGAACGCGAAAAATGATCCAAATGACGCGACGAATGGATTTTTGTCATGCCAATCATTAAAATAAAATATTTTAATGACTACATAAATTTTTGGATGTCTGGATGTATTCAGAACGTAAGATATGCGCGAAAATGCAAACTTATGCACTTTTTGACGCTTTTAGCCCCTGAATGAGCATAAAGTTTATTTTTGCGCACCAAACATCTCAAAGCCTATTTCTAAGATATGTAAAGGATATTTAGGGCATTTTTAACTTATGATCAAGTTCCGAAATGTTTGTTACAGTACGAATCGGCATACTTTCGCAGTTTGTCGAAATTAGTCCCTATAAGCGAATAAACTTAATTTCGGCACACCAAACCTTCCAAAACTTATTTCTAAGTTATGTAAGGGTTATTTAACGTATGTTATGCCCATGTCACTGTTCCGGAGTGTTTGTCGTGTTTAAACTGATTACGTTTACGCATCAGTGCGCGTATAACTTGCCAGAAAGCGATTTAGAGATCGAAATCGAACAAGAATATATATGTGCAAATGATACACATATTTATACATATCCCTAGTATGAAATACAATATTTCATTGATTTGGTATTTGTTTGACGATCGTGGAGGCACAGGTGTCACATTTGGTGTTATTATATGTGTTTTGGTGTTATTATGTGTGTATTTGTGTTTGATGATTTTACGATTTGATTCGATTCCGATTTCAAGCTTTAAATCGCTTTCTGGAGGTTATACGCAAACTGGTGCGTAAACGTAGTCATTTTAACACGACAAACACTCCGGAATAGTGACATAGACTTAACTTACCTTAAATAACCTTTACATAACTTATAAATAAGTTTTGGATGTTTGGTGTGTCGAAATCAAGTTTGTTCGATCGTAGGGACTATTTGTGTCAAACTGCGAAACTATACCGATTTGTATAGTAACGAACATTCCGGAACTTGATCATAAGTTAAACATACCCTAAATATCATTTACATAGCTTAGAAATAGGCTTTGAGGGGTTTGGTATGCGAAAATAAACTTATTTGATCAATAGGGACTAAAAGCGTCAAAAAGTGCATAAGTTTGCATTTTCGCGCATATCTTACGTTCTGAATATATCCCGAAATCCAAAAATTTATGTAATCATTAAAATATTTTATTTTAGGGATTGGCATGATAAAATTCCATTCGTCGCGGAATTTGGATCGTTTTTGCGTCCGTTACGACTTCCGTCGTAATAACCCTATAACGCAACCGTACGACCAAATGAACTGACATCCGAGATGTTTTTGATCATGTTTTGAGTTCCCTATACTTTAATATCATTTTAGAGCTTTGAAATGGGGTTAACGAGGCTTAAACGTGTCAAATATGCATCAAAATACAAGTTTTTCAAGTGCAGGGACCAATTTTGACATCTTTGGAAACTGGGCTCTCGCGGGCCGCGTAAGAGAGGTCTCTCTCTCTCGTGGGTGCGACAGGCACTTAGCTCAGATTCATTGCATTTTGTCCAATTCAGCCAATTTGATGGTTTTAAACCCCTGATTTGGATACCATTTGATGGTTTTAAGTGTCCCATTGTTTAGAAAAACCTTGTGCATGGTCAAGATCAAGGCACGATTAACGAGAAATGATCCTAACGGTTCTCCGAAATCTATAAATACCCAACTCATTTTTCACTAATTCCTCACAAATCTGATTCAATTGCTCTAAGTTGGGGTTTAGCACTTCATACCTGAGCAAATTGGATCAAGATCTTACTAGCTTGGACCCGTTGTAAGTTTCTTTCGTGCTTTTATTGCTTTTCAAGCGTGAAAGTCAAACAATGTTTGACTTTCTGCTTTGACCAGTTTTTGGTCAACATAAAGTTCGTTTGAACTTCGCAACGTGAGTGAAATCACGATGGTTATAGTCCCTAGTGACTATACCTACTGATTACCACGTTGATTAGGTGTAGTGACGAGTCATAGTTTCGGTCAAAATGTGTATTTATGCGTATTTTGTAACCAAACTATTCTTGGGTATCAAAACCGTTTGTTTTGATATCAAAAGTTGTTTTCTAGCTTAGTTAAACATGTTTCAACTTGTTTAGCTCGTCACTTTTAGTTTAGTGCTTGTGTAGAGTCGTAAGTCAAGCGGTCTAAACACCCGCTTAGACTTTCGAACTTGACCCGTTTGGTCGATCATTAGGATCCGACCAAGCATGTTTAGTGACCATAGTTGTATAGGGAATAACCTTCCGAGGTTATACCTTATGGTCACTTAGGTTTAATTAGCTGTATGATAGGTAGTTAATATGCCTTAGGTAAATGACCAAAATGCCCTTTTCATGCATAATTGAATTTTAAGCATATGTAACCTAAACTTTTGTCACATAACTGATTATGCAACATATTTAAACATGCTTAGGCATATAATACTTGTCATAGGACTAGTTAGGCATCTCGAACGCGCTTTGTGCGAACGACGCGTTAAAGTAGCGTGAGCTACCATAATGGGTCGTAACGGGTCGAAAGCACTTAGGTTAGGTTCTGATTTAGGATGTAGGCTTTGTTAAACCATATCACATGAGTCCCAATACTCATTTGGTTTACAAGACTTCATTCTATCCGATCTTCCGATTTAGGTGTCGATTATTTATCTAGTGATCCGATTTCTAGGTACTGCTTGATTTCCTTGTTTGAGCTTTATTGAGTTCTTTTGATTGAGGATACTTTGCACTTCATGTGAGTACATAGTTCCCCTATTTTACTGTTTTCGATTGTTTTGGGGTGATTCATATGTGTTAAACGATTTCGATGTTATTAACGATGGTTTCAAAAATGATTAATATGGTTTATATTTAACAAATAACGATTTCGATAATGTGAACAAACTTGTTGGACGTAGTTACATAATGAATAACAATCATTAACATTGATCAAGCCGACCAGTATTAGGTTATGGTACCATAGGATCTGACAAATCCCGTTATCAGACTGCACCCATGGTTATGTGTGGGGGTTATGTGGGTAACGACTGAATCTGTGATTGTTAACTTACCCTTTGGTGGTTTGTTAATGCGAGAAGCGAGAGGCGAGTTGCAAAGGTTTGGATGTTATTAGCGAGATGACCAAAAGTAGTTTTCACAACTAAAACGAGAGCGATTTTGGGACGATTTAAACGATTGGAATGATTTAAACGAGATAAACAATTTAAACTAACGATTGGATTTGGGTTGTGATTAGGTAATGGGACGGGTGTAACAAGATAAAAGCATGGTAGATACGCCGCTGGTACTTCTTATATATAAGTGATTTTATCATATTACATTCCGTGGCATTATTTAGTTCACTCGGGCAAAACGATTTTGAAACGATGTCACACAACGAGGTTTTTCTAAATAATATAAACCATACGAGTTTTATTAACGAGATGATTTACAATTTGGTTTAATTAAATAAATGTTTTGGGTTAAGAATCATGGGAACGTGAGGACCAAATAAAGGCGAAATATCCGCATTTGTTTTCACAAGCTTCCTCTAGTTAAAATTTCAGGACGAAATTTCCTGAAGTAGGGGAGACTATGACAACTGTGCTCTGTAATCGATGTACAATGTAAAACAATATCAATTATTAATAAAACAATGTGTATTGGTGTTATTATATGTGTATTTGTGTTTGATGATTTTACGATTTGATTCGAGTTAGATTTCAAGCTTTAAATCACTTTCTTGAAACTTATACGCAAACTGGTGCGTCAACGCAGTCAGTTTAACGCGACAAACACTCCAGAATAGTGACATAGGTTTAGCATACCTTAAATAACCTTTACATAACTTTGAAATATGTTTTGGATGGTTTGGTGTGTTGAAAACAAGTCTATTCGATCGCAGGGACTATTTGTGTCAAACTGCGAAAGTATGCCGATTCATTCTGTAACGAACATTCCGGAACTTGATCATAAGTTAAACATGCCCTAAATATCCTTTACATAGCTTAGAAATAGGCTTTGAGGGGTTTGGTATGCGAAAATGAACTTATTTGATCAATAGGGACTAAAAGCGTCAAAAAGTGCATAAGTTTGCATTTTCGCGCATATCTTACGTTCTGAATATATCCGGAAATCCAAAAATTTATGTAATCATTAAAATATTTTATTTTAGGGATTTGCATGATAAAATTCCATTCGTCGCGTAATTTGGATCGTTTTTGCGTCCGTTACGACTTCCGTCATAATTACCCGACTAACGCAACTGTATGACCAAACGAACCGACATCCGAGATGTTTTTGATCATGTTTTGAGTTCCCTATACTTTAACATCATTTTAGAGCATTGAAATGGGGTTAACGGGGCTTAAACGTGTCAAATATGCATCAAAATACAAGTTTTTCAAGTGTAGGGTCCAATTTTGACATCTCTAGAAACTAAGCTCTCACGGGCCGCGTAAGAGAGGTCTCTCTCTCTCGCGGGCTCGACAGACACTCAGCTCAGATTCATTGCATTTGGTCCAATTCTGCCAATTTGATGGTTTTTAACCCCTGATTTGGATACCATTTGATGGTTTTAAGTGTCCCATTGTTTAGAAAAACCTTATGCATGGTCAAGATCAAGGAACGATTTGCGAGAAACGATCCTAACGGTTCTCCGAAACCTATAAATACCCAACTCATTTTTCACTAATTCCTCACAAATCTGATTCAATTGCTCTAAATTGGGGTTTAACACTTCATACCTGAGCAAATTGGATCAAGATCTTCCTAGCTTGGACCCGTTGTAAGTTTCTTTCGTGCTTTTATTGCTTTTCAAGCGTGAAAGTCAACCAATGTTTGACTTTCTGCTTTGACCAGTTTTTGGTCAACACGAAGTTCGTTTGAACTTCGTAACGTGAGTGTAATCACGATGGTTATAGTCCCTAGTGACTATACCTACTGATTACCACGTTGATTAGGTGTAGTGACGAGTCATAGTTTCAGTCAAAATGCGTATTTATGCGTATTTTGTAACCAAACTATTCTTGGGTATCAAAACCGTTTGTTTTGATATCAAAACCTATTTTCTAACTTAGTTAAACATGTTTCCACATGTTTAGCTCGTCACTTTTAGTTTAGTGCTTGTGTAGAGTCGTAAGTCAAGCGGTCTAAACACCCGCTTAGACTTTCGAACTCAGCCCGTTTGGTCGATCATTAGGATCCAACCAAGCATGTCTAGTGACCATAGTTGCATAGGGAATAACCTTCCGAGGTTATACCTTATGGTCACTTAGGTTTAATTAGTTGTATGATAGGTAGTTAATATGCCTTAGGTAAATGACCAAAATGCCCTTTTCATGCATAATTGAATTTTAAGTATATGTAACGTAAACTTTTGTCACATAACTGATTATGCAACATATTTAATCATGTTTAGGCATATAATACTTGTCATAGGACTAGTTACGCGTCTCGAACGCGCTTTGCGCGAACGACACGTTAAAGTAGCGTGAGCTACCTTAATGGGTCGTAACGGGTCGAAAGCACTTAGGTTAGGTTCTGATTTAGGATGTAGGCTTTGTTAAACCATATCACATGAGTCCCAATACTCATTTGGTTTACAAGACTTCATTCTATCCGATCTTCCGATTTAGGTGTCGATTATTTATCTAGTGATCCGATTTCTAGGTACTGCTTGATTTCCTTGTTTGAGCTTTGTTGAGTTCTTTTGATTGAGGATACTTTGCACTTCATGTGAGTACATAGTTCCCCTATTTTACTATTTTCGATTGTTTTGGGGTGATTCATATGTGTTAAATGATTTCGATGTTATTAACGATGGTTTCAAAAATGATTAATATGGTTTATATTTAACAAATAACGATTCGATGATGTGAATAAACTTGCTGGATGTAGTTACATAACGAATAACATTCATTAACATTGATCAAGCCGACCAGTATTAGGTTATGGTACCATAGGATCCGACAAATCCCGTTATCAGACTGCACCCATGGTGTGTGGGGGTTATGTGGGTAACGACTGAATCTGTGATTGTTAACTTACCCTTTGGTGGTTTGTTAATGCGAGAGGCGAGTTGCAAAGGTTTGGATGTTATTAGCGAGATGACCAAAAGTAGTTTTCTCAATTAAAACGAGAGCGATTTTGGGACGATTTAAACGAATGGAATGATTTAAACGAGATAAATAATTTGAACAAACGATTGGATTTGGGTTGTGTTAAGGTAATGGGATGGGTGTAACATGATAAAAGCATGGTAGATACGCCGCTGGTACTTCTTATATATAAGTGGTTTTATCATATTACATTCCGTGGCATTATTTAGTTCACTCGGGCAAAACGATTTTGAAACGATGTCACACAACAAGGTTTTTCTAAATAATATAAACCATACGAGTTTTATTAACGAGATGATTTACAATTTGGTTTAATTAAATAAATGTTTTGGGTTAAGAATCATGGGAACGTGAGGACCAAATAAAGGCGAAATATCCGCATTTGTTTTCACAAGCTTCCTCTAGTTAAAATTTCGGGACGAAATTTCCTGAAGTAAGGGAGACTGTGACAACTGTGCTCTGTAATCGATGTACAATGTAAAACAATATCAATTATTAATAAAACAATGTGTATTGGTGTTATTATATGTGTATTTGTGTTTGATTATTTTACGATTTGATTCGAGTTAGATTTCAAGCTTTAAATCGCTTTCTTGAAAGTTATACGCAAACCGGTGCGTAAACGTAGTCAGTTTAACGCGAAAACACTCCAGAATAGTGACATAGGCTTAACATACCTTAAATAACCTTTACATAACTTTGAAATAATTTTTGGATGGTTTGGTGTGTTGAAAACAAGTCTATTCGATCGCAGGGATTATTTGTGTCAAACTGCGAAAGTATGACGATTCGTTCTGGAACGAACATTCCGGAACTTGATCATAAGGTAAACATGCCCTAAATATCCTTTACATAGCTTAGAAATAGGCTTTGAGGTGTTTGGTGCGCAAAAATAAACTTTCTTGATCAATAGGGTCTAAAAGCGTCAAAAAGTGCATAAGTTTGCATTTTCGCGCATATGTTAAGTTTTGAATATATCCGGGCATTCAAAAATTTTGTAGTCATTAAAATATTTTATTCTAGTGATTGGCATGCTAAAATTCCATTCCTCGTGCAATTTTGATCGTTTTTGCGTCCGTTACGACTTCTGTCGTAATTTATCGAATAACGCAATCGTACGACCGAACGAACTGACATCTGAGATTTTTTTGAGCATATTTTAAGTTCCCTATACTTTAACTTCATTTTAGAGCCTTGAAATGGGATTAACGGGGCTTAAACATGTCAAAAATGCATCGAAAACCAAGTTTTAGGCCTGCGGGGACTAAACTTGTAAATCTGCCAAAGTTACTAGGCGGGGCGCGTAAGCCCAGCCCTATTCCTACGCTGCCCGCGACAGACCTCCAGTACAAAAACATTGAATTTGGCTTTCCAGCCTGTTTTTGATGGTTTTGTCCATTGTTTTGCAATACCATTTGATGGATTTTGATTGTTTTTAGTGTCCCATTGTATTGTAAAACCATGTGCCCAAATGTAAGGCCTAGATTAAAGCTCAATTATCGAGAAATGATCTTAACGGTTCTTCGAAATCTATATAAACCCAAGCTTTCATTCATTTCTGCTCACACTTGATCTGAATTTGCTCTATGTTGAAGTTCAAAACTTCATACCTGAGTATTTTGGATCAAAATCTTCCTAGCTTAGACCTCTTGTAAGTTTCTTTCGTGCTTTTATTGCTTTTCTAGCGTAATAGTCAAACAATGTTTGACTTTCTGCTTTGACCACGAATTGGTCAACACAAAGTTCGTTCGAACTTTGCAACGTGAGCGTAATCACGATGGTTATAGTCCCTTGTGACTATACCTACTGATTACCACGTTGATTAGGCGTAGTGACGAGTCATAGTTTCGGTCAAAATGCGTATTTTGCAACCAAACTATTGTTGGGTATCAAAACCCTTTGTTTTGATATCAAAACCTGTTTTCTAACTTAGTTAAACATGTTTCAACATGTTTAGCTCGTCACTTTTAGTCTAGTGCTTGTATAGAGTCGTAAGTCAAGCGCTTAGACTTTCGAACTCGACCCATTTGGTCGATCATTAGGATCCGACCAAGCACATTTAGTGACCATAGTTGTATAGGGAATAACCATCCGAGGTTATACCTTATGGTCACTTAGTTTAATTAGTTGTATGATAGGTAGTTTATATGCCTTAGGTAAATGACCAAAATGCCCTTTTCATGCATAATTGGTAATTAAGCATATGTAACTTAACTTTTGTCACTTAAACTAATTATGTAACATGTTTAGGCTTATAATACTTGTCATAGGACTAGTTAGGCGTCTCGAACGCGCATTTGCGCGAACGACGCGTTAAAGTAGCGTAAGCTACGTTAATGGGCCGTAACGGGTCGAAAGCACTTAGGATAGGTTCCGATTTAGAATGTAGGCTTTGTTAAACCATATCACATGAGTCCCAATACTCATTTGGTTTACAAAACCTCATTCTATCCGCTCTTCCGATTTAGGTGTCGATTATTTATCTAGTGATCTGATTTCTAGGTACTGCTTGTTTTGCTTGAGCTTGTTGAGTTCTTTAGATCGAGGATACTTTGCACTTCGATGTGAGTACATAGTTCCCCTATTTTACTGTTTTCGATTGTTTTGGGGTGATTCATATGTGTTAAATGATTTTGATGTTTTTAACGATGGTTTCAAAAAATGATTAATATGGTTTATATAAAACTAATAACGATTTCGATAATGTGAACAAACTTGTTGGACGTAGTTACATAACAAATAACATTCATTAGTTTTGGCTGAACCAACCAGTATTAGGTTATGGTACCATAGGATCGGACAAATCCCGTTATCAGACTGCACCCATGGTTATGTGTGGTGGTTATGTGGGTAATGACTGAACTTGTGATTGTTAACTTACCCTTTGGTGGTTTGTTAATGCGAGATTAGCGATTGGCGAGCTGTGAAGGTTTGGATGTTATTAGCGAGGCGACCAAAAGTAGTTTTCACAATTAAAACGAGAATGATTTAAACGATTTGAAATGATTTAAACGAATTGAACAAACGATTGGTTTTGGGTTGTGATTAGATAATGGGATGGGTGCAACATGATAAAAGCATGGTAGATACGCCGCTGGTAATTCTTATATATAAGTGATTTTATCATATTACATTCTGTGGCATTATTTAGTTCACTTGGGAAAACGATTTTAAAACAATGTCACAGAACGATGTTTTCTAAATAATATAAACCATGCGAGTTTTACTAACGAGGTGATTTACAACTTGGTTTACTTAAACAAATGTTTTGGGTTAAGAATCATGGCTACGAGATTTTTATAAACTATAGCCAACTTGATTTGAGTTGGTTAATTATGTTGCAATACTATACACTTTCCAAAACAAGGTTTTTAACTTTTGGCTCTTGTAGTCTAATGAAGTATTGTAACATGTAAACGAGCCATGAATCCGACACTCTCATAAAACCTATGTGCTCGCCAGCATTTCTTTGCTGCTTTGTTTTTTTTACATATGTTTCAGGTGTTGTTGAATGATGTTGATTGCTAGGATGCATGCTCACTTAGGACTGGACGAGGCCTTAGTGATTTAATAACGATGATAGACTATGTTTAACTTGTTTGTTTTGTTTTCAGACAATGTAAATTATGTAATGAATCAATAAAACGAAACTTTTTGAATCCATGGTTGTGAAACAATAATTCTGCCACAACACTCCCTGATGTTTCCGCCGCGGTTTCGTTGTTTTAACGGGGTCGGGTTGTGACACCAGTAGAGAATCAGACTGACAGAGGTTCCTTACAAGATCAGCTAAAAGTTCTTAATCACTAACACATGCTAGCTATTTATAGGCAAACATCAGGGAGGTTATAAAGTGTCACCCGATCGGATGACATCTGACATCCGTCGGATACACTTTAACATTTAAGCGTCATTCCCTGGTTTGTCGTTATACGAACATACATACAATTACATACAAATACACAAAAACATACACAGTACAAAATAAGACTCAATGCTGACGGAAGCTATAGACATATGAACTAACAGTATCTAATACGTAACCGGGGGTTAAAATACTTACAACGAGGCAGAGCTTCGCTAATTAGGGGGTATAATACCCGGGAATTACTTATACTATCAGAGATTGAGAGAGAGAATTATATTTTGAACGATTTCGACTGAATGCCGATCCCATCTATTAATAGGGTCTGATCGACCCTTTCTCGTGCCCCGCGAAAGAGACACAAGGGGCTTTTGCGCCCCGCGAGCTAGGCAGGGTAGGCCCTAGCCTTGGGCAATCACCAGTATAGCCTCGCCACGCACGTGACACGTGGCGGCACCGGGCTGCGCCACTTATACCTTTGCTCGAGCCTCGCGACAGACCTAGGGGTGTCTGTCGCGCCCCGCCAGAGACCATTAAATTTTGTTTTTATTTAATTTTTATAAAATTAAAGGTATTCGGGACCGGTTTTCGTATACGGGGTGTATTTTAGGACGTATAGGGGTGTTCTAAATGTTTTAGGAGGGTTGTTATAGTGCAGAATCCGTGTATGTAGTAGACATGAAGATCAAGCATTCACTGTTAAAGTATGTTCTCATTGATGATTTTAGCAAAATACAAAGCCAGTAGAAATTTGGCAGCAGTTCGTATCAGAATGCCAAAAGTTACAAATGGTGAGAACCCACTGCCCCTATTTATAGACTTCTTGGGCCTTCGTTTGAAGCCAGGCAATGTTCCCATTTCGAACCAAACTAGCCTATACAACTCCCTTCGTACGAAGGCATACAAAATACAATTAAACATGTTCAAACTTAAACAAATACATATAAAGACTCAGTACTTGACGAAGGCTACAGACATTTGCATCTACAGGATTCCATTTAAACTTCTCTCTGACCTATCCCTACACAAGCTAATTATATTAACAAAAAACAAATCAATCATATCGTTGGAAAACAAAATAACTAACCACATTCTGGGCTTTTACGCATACTATGCATGCTTTTAGAAATATCATAAGATCTCGTTTGTACAACCCGCAAAAGCAATAGAGAACCCAAATGAAACTGATCCTGCAAGACCGAAACACCATAAAAGTCGGAATGTAAGCAGGACATGGTAAACGTTGGTAAATCGTGTCACACATATGAACCCGAACACGACTCGAATATTCGCGGGTTGACTCGAACACAACCCATTCAACCTGAATATTTTTCCACAAAGTAATATATTAAAATTATAATTTACTACATAAAAACACAAATGTATATAATATAATTACATTTAAATTATAAAATCTTTTGTCATTATCTCTTTTTAAATTATAATTACGGCATAAAATACACACCCAATTTAATTTATGACATAAAACATACTAGAAAAAATATAATATAAATTGTTTAAACGGATGAACCCGCCAACCCGACCAGGTTGACCTGAACCCGACCCGTCTAGCTAGACGGGTTCGCGGGTTCAACCTGAACTGACCCGAACCTATTTATACTAAACCCAAACCTATGAATTTTGTGTCGTGTTTTCGGGTCATGTCAGAAATTCACACCCATTAAAATAACAACATTCAAAATAAAGCAACTTAATATCGAAATCACCTGCTTGTTCAAAGCTTTTTCATCATTAGAAAAGGTTAATTCCTTTGTCCCGGTTAAAAAAGCATGGACAGTTCAAATGTTCAATATCATAGAAAAATAGTATTATAAATTTATATCATCGAAATGAAGTACGAATCGATAAGAGTGTACCCCTGCCTCGTATTTATCCATGTCAGGGTACAACAATGCGATCAGAGCATCGAAATTAGGGTTATCCCTCAAGGAATGACGGCTTGCGCAATGAGCATGATAAGCATGGCATTTGTTGTTCCTGTTGCATATTGGTCGATCAAAGTAAAATATCATAGTGACCAAGTTGACTGATGTTATTCGAACATTCTGATACATACCCGAGTCTCATTGACTTGTCTATGCACTATCGACAAAACCTGGGAAGGCATTCCATAACTTTTCTTGTCTTCCGAATAATACTATATGGAAAAACCAGGAAAAAACTATGATTATAACTATAATAATATCCAAGTAGACAAAAATAATTTAGTTCTAATTCCTTACTTAAGGTTCATGTGAATCAATTGCATGTCATATGGTACATAAGGATGCTTCAAATGTTCTATATCAACATCTTTATTTCATGTCATGTGGTAAGAGTATTTTTCTAAAGTCAACACAGTATTACATCACATGGTAGAATGTCTGATCACTGCTGTACTCTTTGGGGACAAAACATATTGAATAACCAAGACTAAATTATATCTATGAATGTTAACTAACATATTGTATTTTCATATTTTAGTTTTCTAGTAATCAACATATCCTCTAGGCCAACAATATCGCAATATACCCTCGAACCTTGATCGACTATAATGTAATATCCAGATTATCTTTAGTGGAATCTAAAGGTGGAAATAGTACCTAAACAAATTGGGCATTGCACGTCCTTACGAACTTCAGCCAACTTCACATAAACAAACCTGCAAACATAACAAATAACTTAATATATACTATTGAAAGCATGATTGTTGACTAACTGCCTGACAGAGCAACATAAATTTGTATATACTTTCCAGATATTCATATTACACTTGAAACAATCTATTGCAACTGCTGCAGCTAACACACATCAACTATATGCATTTTAACTCAAATCAGGTTTAAGTACTATAACTCTAATGTTGTTCATGAATCGATCATATGCTATGCAGTTAATATTGGTGATATATCGGTTCCCATGTAAAAAATTATGTCACATATCAGTCAGAATATCGGTACCGCTATTATCGGCGATATTGACCAATATTTGACCGATATAACCAATATATCACTGACCATAACTGATATATCACTGAATTGTTAGTGTTAAATTACTATATATATAAATCTACATGATATTAAAATTACCGATATCTCACCGAGATAACCTATATTGCAAATATCGGTCCTTGACCGAAATCAGATGTTTTACCACATTAACTGCATAGATCATGTGTGGTAAACAGTTACAACACTAAAAAGAATATGTGCATGTAGATAGATGTGTATGGAACTATACCCAATAGATACAAGAAAACATGTATGCTCTTACACTTCAAACATTTTAAAAGTCAAAGATGACTGTGACCAGAAACAAATGGAATTAAACAAATTAGTTACTTAATTATCAACAGAAAGTAAACCTTGGTTCCTTGAAGACATAATGAACTTAAAGCTTAAACTTCCAGGGGGTTTCATAGGGAGTAAAGGGACCAAAATGCAGGGGTGTAGCTTAGTTATACCCGGTGGGTGCAACCCCCCCCCCCCCCCCCACTGTTTCGGCTAGAAGTGTAAAATTTCTGATTTTTCGTCAAAAAAAATTAAAATTATAAAGAATCGCCCACCCCCCCCCCCCCAATTATTTTGCCTAAATATTTACATAATATATAAATTGGGTCCCATGACCCCCCCCCCCCCCCCACGAAACTTTTGGTCAAGCTCCGCCACTGCCAGAAAGCAAGCCTAACTCTTTTTTGTATTCCATACAGAAGATTTCATAGGGATGCAAGGGATAGAATAAAATACAAATACATACGAGGAGTCTTTATGAAGTATGCTAGAAGAATTCGTTAGTGGTTTAAACATAAAGTTTGGCTCTTCAAGAGTTGAATCTGAGTTTGCTCAACGAAAATGCTTACATTCCCATTCTACTTCTAAAGAGAGCATAACAACAGAACCACAAATGGCCGAATATACTATTACAATTGAAAAAAAAAGTTTGTTTAAGGGTAAAAGCATCCACTTTCAAACATCTACCAGTAGCATATTGTCACACCCAAAAAACGTCGCAGCGGAAATACAAACGTGGTGGTGACGGAAGTTGGTGCCCATAAATATCTTGGTGAACGATGCATTGTTAACTTTGGACATTTAACTTAATTAAAACATATTTTAAAACTTAAAGTTTAAAAAGCACACCACAACCATAACATAGTTAAGTTGTCTTGATCCTCATGGATCTTAATACATAGGTCCCAAATCAGTTTTAAAACTTGTTCGAATAATTATCAACCAAAACATGCATTAACAACCACAAGATATGCCAAAATTCCCGAAGCCGAACTCAAGTACCTGAAGAACAGGTTAAAATCAAGTGTCAACACAAAGGAGGGTGAGTTCACATATCCAAATTATAAACAATATAATCCAAGGAAAAATTTCTAATTATGTTTTTAATAACAAAACATCCATATAATTTAAGAAAGTCAATTTATTTCCTTAATAAAAATCTGAGGGTCAGCCGTCGCAAGCGTTTCCCAAAAACCTTCAAACAAAAGCATCTTCCCAAGGTTTACATATTAAATTGATAGCATTACGAGCTATATATTAACAATGAAGGTATAATCAAAGCTAGACAATAACAGAATATCAATTCGTCGCTTGACTTTACACAGAGCTACCGGTCACGACGGGGTGGTCAACCCGATAGATCTATCAACAATTCACGCTTGCAATACTTAAATGATTAAATGGCAATACTTGCGCATGCGCCCATAACGGGCCATCTATAATGCCTGCCTCATGAACAATATATATATCCTACTAATACTGAATAATTTTATGTATTGTGTTGTACGAATTCCCCGAAGTCCCCACCGAAACATAAGCCTATAACCCGATACTTATTCTCTTGAGATCAAACGAATTCGTCACATCTTTAGATTTAAGCATTTTTAAATCTATACGGTCGTGTTCTCCCAAACACCGTAATAATCCATGTTTCTCCCCGAAACATATTTATATCATCAAAACCGTTTCTCCCCGAAATATATTTGTATCATCAAAACCATATATTTATCACGAAAATATACATTTAATATAATCAAAAGGTATGTTTTATACAAAAACATCTTTAATCCCTTTTAAGGCGTGTTCTTCCCCCAAAACAGTATATAAAACAGTAGAAAGAGGGGGGTTTAGTGACACTCACCTTTGGGTGTGTAATTATGTTAGTGCAATCCCACAATTGATCTACATGTCCTAATTTCCATAGGCACGATTTAATAATCAACAATTCACAAAATACCTAAGTTTCTCCAATACTTAGAAGTTTTCACATACTTTAAGACTTTCTCGAAAAGTCATTATTTTTTATTATGTTGGCGTATTTATATATATATATATATATGCTTTCATATATATAAATTAAGAACTTTGCGACTTGAACGACTTTATTGGTGACCCTCATTATGTTATATCCGTTATCACACCCGTTTATAAGCAATTTATCTACGATTTGCGTGTCGTAATATATATACATAAACGTGAACATATTATCAATATCGTAGTACACGTAATCTCGTCAACTTATATACTTTATCATTTTTAAAGCATTTATACATGAAATAACTTATTAAGTTAACCTATGTATCATTTTCATGCTCGACAAATAAGTTACATATTTACCACGATTTTACCAATATTACCTTTCTAAACACACAAGTGTACATGCATAGTCTTAATCTCCGCTATCATGTCAATACTTAACATATCATCAAACACATATTCTAAATCACATAACACATTGTGTCACATAAGGTTCACCCATGAACAACCCATTCTAGTGTACATTGAAAAACGCATATTTTAGTGATTCGATAACGTTTTTGGGCGTCAAAAGTCACGTATGAATAACCAAACACCAAGGATACTTAATATAAGTTAAAATACTTATATTTATATCAAAAATATCAGTTTATTTACTTATCTAAAACAGTTTTATAAAAATCACTCAAAAAGTTGATTTTAACCGTTTTTACCGCATAGTTTTGCATCAAACATTACTAAAATCATCCCAAATCGTAATGACTTGATATTTTAACATAATGCATGTTATTTACTGAATAAAATGGTGCTCATACTCATGAAAACTTATATTTCATGCAAACCACATAAATCATACAAGTTTCACCCATTTTACCACTTTTCAAGCTACATGTACCACATGCAAAGCTATCTAACCTATGACAAAGTTTCCTATCATTATAACACTTCAAATAATATCATTTTTAGTGTTAATAATCTGATTTAAACAAAATTTATCATATCATAATATTTTCATCATTTCTTGATCACATAATCCTCATGCATGCTCATGTACAAGCTTCTAATGCATATCATCATAATCTCATCATTTCACATGAACTTAAATGCATATATTCTCATATTCAATTCATGTTCATATAATCTAGAACATCTTCATCACATCATCATCTCATCATGTTAACATAAATGCAAGATACACTTCTTATTTACGAACACATGACAAAAATCCCACATGCATGTGTACATATATATATACATACACGACACACACACACACACATGTGCATATAAACATCCAAAAATCCACTTTTCATAACCATCTTTAATCAAATAACTTTTTATAAAATCAACCTTTGATCATGCATGCATCAAATTTCTCATAAATCACATCATCAAAATCAACTAGCATCAAAACTCAATCTTTAATCCATACACTTTTTGGCCATATTAACTTGCACACAAGTTCCACTTTAATTTTTGTATAAAAACCCATTTGTTTTAGATTTCAAGTTTGTGAAATATTCCAAGATTCAAGAGAAACTTCCAACATCAAGAACAATGCCAAGAATCAAGAGTATGTTTAAAAAAATAATTTTTATACCTTCAAGATTCAAGTGGGTTTTGACAAGATTTTGATGTTTGGAGCTTGCTTCTTCTTGGAATGGCCTTGGAATCCTTATTGAATATTCACCCGAACTTGAAAACACCTTGGATGTAACTTGGTTCTCACAAGAACACTCAAAATTTCAAAAATGAGGGTATGGAGGAGGGTGTTCTGCCGAGCTTAGTGTAGGAGAAGAATGAAAAAGTTTTTGATTTTTAATTGGTGAAGAGTGGAGTGTTATGTTGGTGATAATGATTAGTGTGAGTTCCAACACTCAACACTTGGCAAATCTCAAGGAGAGGTGGCCTTATGAGCCGCCACATGCCCCACTCTCTGTCATATATACACGCCCACATGCATATATATATATATATAGGGGGCTGCTAAAATGAAAACCACCTCCAGTTGCGAGAACCGCGAGAACCACTCTCCACCAATCAGATAATGACAACCAAAAGTGTGACACCTCACGAAAACGCTCAACAGAACTAACTTCTTCGGTGATAGCTTTCCATGGCTTTTGTTACTAGTATACCTAGATTTCAGCGAGGAAACGATACCATCTGCTTGATCGTGGATCGACTGACCAACTCTGCACACTTTCTGGAAATCAAGGAAACCAACAAGTTTTCTACCCTTGCAGACATCTATTTGAAGGAAGTAGTTGATAGGCACGGAGTGCCAACTTCCATCATTTCCGAACTGCTCAACGACTACGAGTGTGCAATAAAGTATCATCCAGGCAAGGCCAACATTGTGGCCGATGCCCTTAGTTGGAAAGAAACCAAACCTAAGCGTGTACGTGCGTTACAACTTACTATCCACTCCAGTGTTCCTACCCAAATCCGTGACGCTTAGGTTGAAGCATTGAAGGAAGAGAACCTCAAAGCTGAGTCCCTTCAGGGCATGGAAAAGAAACTCAAACGCAGGGAAGACGGCACTTACTATTTCATGGAGTGTATATGGGTTCCATCCTATGGAAACCTATGAGAACTCGTAATGGATAAAGCACACAAGTCTCGTTACTTGGTGCATGCTGGTTCTGACAAGATGTACCAAGATCTCAAGACTTTGTACTTGTGGCCCCACATGAAAGCAAACATAGCAACTTATGTTAGTAAATGCTTGACCTGTGCAAGGGTTAAGGTTGAATACCAGAAGCCATCAGGACTACTCCAACAACCAGAGATCCCAACATGGAAATGGGAGCAAATTTCCATGGATTTTATTACTGGTATACCTAGATCTCAATGAGGAAACGATACCATCTTGTTGATCGTGGATCAACTGACAAAGTCTGCACACTTTCTGGCAATCAAGGAAACCGACAAGTTTTCTACCCTCACAGACATCTATTTGAAGGAAGTAGTTGCTAGGCACGGAGTGCCAACTTCCATCATTTCCGATCGTTTCCCACATTTTGCATCTGATTTGTGGCAGGTGATGCACAAATCCTTTGGCTCACGTCTAGACATGAGCACAGCTTATCATCCACAGACAGATGGGCAGACTGAACGCACCATCCAGACTCTTGAGGACATGCTTCGAGCATGTGTTATCAACTTTGGTAACGGCTGGGAAAGACATCTACCTTTGGTGGAGTTTTCGTACAACAATAGTTACCACACCAGCATTAAGGTTGCTCCGTTCGAGGCATTATACGAACGGAAATGCCGATCATCTGAGAGCTCAGTGGCGTATAGACTGAACCTGCCAGAAGAACTCAGTGGTGTACGCAACGTCTTTCACGTGTCAAATCTGAAGAAGTGTCTGTCAGATGAGACTCTCATTGTTCCTTTCAAGGAACTCAAGATTGATGAGCAGCTACGTTTCGTTGAAAATCCGGTGAAGAACATGGACCGGGAAGTCAAAACTCTTAAACGTAGCAAGATACCTATAGTTCGAGTTTGTTGGAACTCACGTCGTAGCCCAGAGTTTACCTAGGAACGAGAAGATCAAATGAAACGCAAGTATCCTCAGTTGTTTGAGAAAGATGAGTCCAGTACTGAAGCTACTACTGAATTTCAGGACGAAATTCCAAACCAACAGGGGGATGATGTGACACCTCATGAAAACGCTCAACAGAACTAACTTCTTCGGTGATTGCTTACTTAATTTTCGGGACGAAAATTCTTTCAACATGGGGATAATGTGGAAACCCGTACTTTTAGGTTAACTACGTTAACCTTTTTCTGTTAATTACAATTTTTAAACGCACAAGTTCGCGAACAAACAAACGGATTTAATTTGATTAACCTTGCAAAACAAGGGACTTCTTGTCCAAGTTTAAGAATTGGAAAACTTGGAGGACCTTTTGTGCATTTGCTAAAGTTTTGTTTTAAAAAAAATAATAAAACCAAACCCAGCCCTAGATCCCCATTCCCCAGACATCGACCTCTCTCCCTCTCTCTCTACTCTCTCTCTAGAAAACTCAAGAAAGAAGCTAGGAAAACTTATCTTCTTCGGGTTCTTGATCTTCATCTCTATCGTTCTAGGTAATCCCTCTAACATACACTCATAACTTGTTATTCATGGCTGCGTTTCTTGATTCTACATGAATTCTTGATCTTGTTGTGGCTATTGATGCATGATAACATGGATGCTATGTGTTAGGGTTTGCTAGAAACATGTATTTTAATGCCTAGATGATGATACTTGTTAGTTTAGTAACTCTATGATCATGTATGCATGCTAGGGTTTTGGTTATATATGATCTTGATAATGAAAATTGATGCTAAATTTGTGTATGTGATGTTTTTAGGGTTTTTGATTGCTAAAAATAGTGTTATAATGTCATAAACATGTTTTAATAGAAAGTTGAATTCAAACAGCTTCTGATCAGAATTTACTGCCGATTTGTATTGGCTGTAACGTGGAAAAAACGTGACAAAAACATGTGTTACTTGAGCCTAAAATGTAGTTCCAGGAAATATCTTTAAAACCCCACTGGAATTGCATTTTTTCGACGAAAATTGAATGTTTTATGAATTTTTCGGTATCGAAGGTTCAGGCTGCGTTTTCTGGCAGAATTTGCAGCCCATTACGAATGTCATAACTCAATTTAATAATTGAGTTATGATCTCAAATTTTTATTGTAAGTAGCTTCAGGTAATTTCAAAAATCTCCAACTGGAATTTCATCAATCGGATAAACGAAGAATTTTAAATGAATTTTTTTCTTAGCTGCAGTCAGAAGTGACGAATCTGATTTCAGATTAATAAATGAATTTTTACGAATTTTACCTAAAGATTTAGACCTTGAACTTTAACACAAGGCCTAACCGTCCGAGAGGTACGTCACATAAAAACTCATAATTTTTGAAAACTTGTAAACAGGTTAAACAGGTCACTAAAAACAGCCTATTTTCAGTGATTTTTCTATGCAATAAAGCATGAATGCATAATAACCGAACTTGCCACTTTTAGTATCCATGCTTGTTTGATAATTGTATAGATAGCATATTTAATATCGTAGAAAGGTTGTCAACATGGTTAGGGAGCCATATGATAGACGTGCTATGTGATTGCTTGTTTGTGTGCTAGTTGCTAGATATGTGTAGGACTTTCTTGCAAGGTCTAAATAAAGTCTAATACACCATGGTAACTATTATAGGGCGTGGTCGGTCGCCCTAGATTTCATACACATAATTTAATCTGCTGAGCTAATCTAAGGTGAGTTCACACTTTCTACAAAGCATGGGATTCCCAGTGGTTTGGGAATGGGTTAAGGAATAATATTGAAACCTGCGTGTCCTCCGTGGGTAGGATACGTACCTCCATCCTCCTTGGGAAGGATGAAAACATTGAAACCTGCGTATTCTCCTTGGGTAGAATTCGTACCTCCATCCTCCTTGGGAAGGATGACAACATAGAACTTACAAGACAAAACTCTATCATGAAGTCCTCATTTTTATATCGACTTAATCGTCGGGCCATTGGCAAATGGGTCATTAGTTAAATAGCGCGCTATTAGGTCTGACAAGCCTCACACCGTGCCGCAGAGGACGGGAGTGGACTAATGTACTTGGGCACTTAGTCAATGATGATAGACATTGATGCAAGGCACATAAACATGACTCCGGTCAGTAGTCGATATGGTAACGAGTCTAGTGGTTTACAACATGGGGTAGCCCCCATGGTATATGGTTTGGGAAACAAGGAACTGGGTAACTTATGGTTTTTGAAATATCTTATGGTTTTTGGAACAACTTTGAAATAAACAACCAACTATGAACTCGCTCAACATTTTTGTTGATTCGTTACTATATGCTTTGCGGGTCATTAGGTACTTAGCTGGAGCTTGCATAGGGAAGGAGTCGTTGTGGAACATGGACCGTTGTGTGTTCGATAAACTTATGAATTTTAAATTTATAATTTTGGGTTTTGAACTTAATGCTTCCGCTGATAACTTAAACTTTGTTAAGTTGTTTTGACACCAATTATATTGTTTGGTTTGGATTTTATTTATTTATTTATATTGTTCAATATGATTGGTGGTTTGATCCTGGTCAGTCACGCTCCCTGCGGTGATACTCCGCTTGTGGATTTTGGGGGTGTGACAGATTGGTATCAGAGTCTTTGGTTATAGTGAACTTGATTTAAAAAAAAAAGGAAAAATTTTTTTTTTGATAAAAACCAGACTATAACCTGTACAGTGCTCAACGATCCACAGCGACGCTTCGCTCCACGAGCAAGACCCAACACTATAGGTGACATAGTTTATGTTTGTATTACCTGTCTGTTAGTTTACATGGTGCATTGATCATGGTATGCTTAGTTAACGTAGTAGGATGTTGCCATTAGCTGTAATATACCTTATTGACATGCACTTGTTTGCCTGAAACCCTGTGTGCTTACTCTCTTCTGTCATCCCATACTTTTCACACCTCTATGTCATCGTTCTCACTTGTGTTTTCTGGATGTGAAGCTCTTGGCACGTCTATTATACTCTGAACTACTAACATAACATGCTTGTAGAATCTTGTTTCACCCATAACTTGACCATACGAAATCCGTTTCATGTGTTCTACCTATCCACGTGAACGTCTCAACATGACCGACAATAAAAAATTATCAATGTCATCCACTAATGTCGTCGCTGCTGCCAGAACACAGATCTGACTATCCGTTCGTTCGGTTTTACGAGTCAATATTCGAGTAGACCAGAACCGACCCAAATGAATTCCAATTTAGGCAAATAATATGTCAATCGTTCTTGTCGACGATGTGACAACCCGCACTAAACCAGGTATCCGTACAACTTAATTAATGATTAATTACTACTTGATTACTGTGCTTGATTGAACTAGCTGATAAACTGCTACCTGCATACTGATACATGCACTTACTTGCATCATACTTTATTTGCTGTCACTACATTATTTACATACTGGACCCTAGTGACAAACATGATGCACAAAAAGCACAGTAGCACTAAACGGATACACAGTGAACATGCTGATATTACCAGCATCAGGCAGACACTGCCTCTAAGGCCTGTTAAGAGCCTCATATATTTTGGCTACACTGGTAGTGAGTGTAGGATATAAGGGTTGTGTTACCGCGTCTCTAGGGGATAAGATACACTGATTCGGATGTGCCAGAACGTACTTTAAGTACCAAACACAGCACTTTAATAATTTAACCAGCTTCTAGCTGACTAGTAAAGTGCCAGAAAATGAGAAAATATTACTAGACACTTTCTAAAGTGTCGGGAAAACAAACTGTGTCACTAAAAATGTAATAACGACACTTTAAAGTCTTTTGTAACACTTTAACGGATTACTACCCAACCGAACAACCGGACTATACCCGGGGCATGAAAATATTAGTATTTTCACTATGATTATTTTTCTGAGCCAGTTAGGGTCCCTGATTACCCTAACACCCGTCATAACATGTTACACTTAACCAACGGAGTTTAACACTTAATTAACCGAATTAACACAACTAAACTCCTAACTAGCTACTTAAAATCGGACCAAGGACCCCCCCCCCCCCCCCATGACCGAACTCGGTCACCTAGTGACCCCACCCTTGTACTTGGTGATTTGGTTGATCTTGTTGTGTCTAATATCTAAGCTACATATGATCCAATGGGTAATAGCACTAATCTTGCCTATATATACACACATAATCACTAGAGAAGTTATCACTTAACAAATCACCACAACTCACTCTCTCTTGCTCTCTCCCAACTCTCGGCCGAACACCCCTCTCTCACACCCACCATTTTCGGTTCTTGTCTCATCATTCCAAGATCATACATACGTCAAAGGTCACGTATAAGGAGCTTTGGTGCAAGCGGAACACGAAGGACCTCCACCGTTAGCTTTTATCCACCTCGTTTTCGTCGAGATTCTTCCCTAGCCCCGAGCTAGAGGTATATCATGTAAAACTCATATTTAAGCTTGTTTAAAGTGGTTAAAAGGAATTTTATCGGTGAAATATCGTTAACATGCGTTTTGGAACTTTAAAGTCTACTAAAAATCACAAAAATGGAGGTTAATAGCACATGTCTTGTGTAAAAGTCGTAGGACTTGAAATTTGTATTTATCTAGACCCGATCTACAATGTGGTAGCTCGAATCTTCGTTTAACCCGACCTTGTAAAATCATGTATCATCACATAAGCTTGTTTTTGAAAGATACAAGGGTTAAAGGTGAAACACTACCACATTTTAGAGACATGAACTTGTGTAGAAATATTTTTCATGTGTAAAAGTGGTTTAACCGGTAAAATGGTGTTTAAAACTAGCGGATCTACGTATCCGCAAGTGGTATTTTTGAAAGACCACACTTTAAAGAAATCATATTTTTCAAAAGATGAATCTTACACTAATAAATATGGTTTTATAAACCACAAGTGTGTAAACACTTGTGAAACAAAGAGATCCGACAAAGAAGTAAATTTGTCACTTGTTACTAGAAGTTGTAAAGACGGATTTCTCTAAACACAAGGTTTTTATGGGATTAAAGTTACTTTATATAAAGATCTACATATATAAAGGGTGTTTACAATATAGATTCGGAAAAACTGCAAGTTCATGCGATTATGCGATTTACATACTTGTCGACTAGTTTGATGTGTCGGAAATTGTTTGATTGAATAAAGAAGATTGTTGAATTGATTTGTTAAAAGAAAATGATACGCTTGAAAGCGTGGCCACCTCCAGTTACAGAGGAAACTCTGGCGAAATTTTCCTAAAAACCTAACACTTAGACTTTTTACACAACAAGTGTTAGAACTATTTTTGAACATACTTTCGAAACATAAATTTCGCCAGCACTATATTTTACTAAATATTCGGAGGTGGGATTTTCACAAAGAATAACGTGATAAGTATATTTGTCACAACACTGTTTATGATTATTTTGTGAAAATACATAAATATTATTTTAGAGCAAAAATAATATTTACAAGCGTTAACGATTCCAAAACTTTACGAACGCTTCCACAAACATATAAGTTACACCGGTAATTACATTACCACAAGATTGATAAAACGTAACTTACGCACATGTATTGTATCCCCCATCCTTGGGAAGAAGAATAACTACCAAGTGTATACGGAACATAAACACGAAATAGTTGTCTAACTATTTCCCAAAGACATAAACTATAAAGCTAAAGCACGGCCGTCCGTCTAATAGAATTAGCACTTGTAGGTCGTTGCACAGCTTACTGTATTGGAGACACTTGGTAGAGACGCGCATTCACTGTGAGTTCATGTCCCCCTTTTCTCTAACTGTTTTCAGTTTACTTAACCGCGGGGGTGAAATACATGTTACTTTGTTTACAAGTACTTTATACACGGTATGATTTACGTAAGGAGGTTTAGATCATGTGAACTGGGTAGTTAGAACACCGAGGGACTCGAGCGGTAGATCTATCTGGGTGTAGCGAGCCCAGCTCTAGGCCAAACGGACCTCTCTGAGGCTAACCAAAACGGACCTGGAGTGACTTGGTTGCCCAACGCAAAAATCAGCTAGGGTTGTGTCTTACTATTTGCATTTCACGACATGCTAATGGCCTTGCAAACCATTGGTGATCACAAGTCCTCTTACACTACTACATACCAGGAAACTTTTATACTTACAAGTGTTTTACTTACTCACTTGCACATGAACTCGCTCAACATTATTGTTGATTTTTCAACTCACATGTATTTCAGGAAATTAAACGGATCTGGCACGGTATGGAACGTTTTCCGCTGCACTAGTCATGGAGTCATCAGGGTTTAGGGGATGTGTCTCTTTCCTGGACAAGACACAGTCCTTAAACCACGTTTATGTTATGTTTTAGTTTGTAATGTTGTTAAACAAGGTTATGGTTGTTGGTTAAAACAATGGTACTGTATTTTGGTTTTCAAAACTTAATGGATGACTTGCATGGTTTTTAAATTCATATAGCTTGTTATGATTAAGCTATGGTATTGAGAAGTCACACCAAAACTAACCACGCTTCCGCAAAGCCAGGGTGTGACAGACGAACCCCATCATCTCCACCTATTGCCGTTTCCGAAAAAAAACCGCTACAATCGTCGGAAAATGAAACAGTGGCTGGAAGTCATAGTTTTGGCGATTGTTATCGAGCAACTCGAAACTCTATCATCCGAACTCCGTTTTGGATATATCCACGTGACCGTGATGCAATGAACTTTCATCCCGTGTCATTTTTTTCCCGTCAACCATTGCCGGAGCTACCACCGATGACCAGAATAATTGTCGGAATTCTTCGATTATATGCCAGATTCTTTGTTTTTCGCTTAATACTTCGCCTAAGCATTACCAACCTCCTATTCCTTCGATCCAAAACTGAAATAGAGAAATGCTAACAACCATATCATGATCCCCATCGATCACAAGGCTACCCTCCATTACCCTGTTATGTGACTAATCCTTAGTCTAACTTGATTTACACCTTAGCGTATCCAACACTGCAAACGGATTTCCCCAAATGGTTCCATGAACTTAGGGACATTAGACGGTAGAGAAATAAATTGGTCAACCCACAGATGAAACGCAATGATTGAAATATATACCTTACCCCTTATATTGCAAGAGTCGTTATTCAAGGAGAGTTTTTCTTGTTATACTGATCTTTTCACTCGCCTTTGCACTGGCCGATATTTACTGTTTAATGTGATACCTAATTTCTATTATCGACTTAGAAAATCTATCTATCCATTATTACGGTGACACCACATCTTCGCTCCTCCATGTAGAAACTCCAATGAGATCACGCTCTAGCTTAGAGAATTGGTTAGACTAGGCTTTCGATCCTTGGTGATCACTTCTAAGGATCACTTCTTGAACTCTGAAGATGGTGATACATTGTTAATACAATCATACCGTTTTGAACATGTTTTCGCGCCCTCGCACTGGAACCCCTTGACGACACAGGCGTTATTACAAATTCATCCACACGACTTAAGGCAACTCTTTTAAATTTAGTTGCTTACCGGCTTGATAAATCACAAACTCATTTAAGCTTTATGGATTAAGGTGAATTATCCCTCCTTCGCACCCAGACGAGCTTAAAAACTTTGACAGGCGTTTCAGCGAACATAAACGCTACGAACTCGTATGATAACCATTCTTCTTTGGTTAAATCACCCTCTACGAACGTTACTCGAGGAGCAACGAGCCCTAGATAACACAGAGATGAAGATATCTCAAAGACTGCCTTCAGAACTCGATACGACCATTACGAGTTCCTTATCATGCCGTCCGAATTAACCTATGCACCTGCGGTCTTCATGGATCTCATGAACCAAATGTGCAAACCATACCTTGATAGGTTCGTCATTGTTTTCATTGGCAACATCCCAATCTACTCTAAGAACCAGGAGAAGCACGAGCAGCATTTGCGTCTTATTCTTTAACTCCTACGAAACGAGCAACTATATGCTAAATTCTTGAAATGTGACATCCGGCTTCGTGAAGTCCATTTCCTCGGCCACGTACTCAATGAAGATGGGATTCATGACAATCCAGCAAAGATTGACTCCATTAAGAACTGGCCTGCACCTCGAACTCCAACCGAAATCCGTCAATTCTTGGGTTTGGTGGATTACCACTGAAGATTCATCAAAGATTTCTCGAAGATCGCGCAGCCCCTTACTACTCTAACTCAGAAGGGTGTCACCTACCGGTGAGGTGATGCTCAGGAATCCGCGTTTCAGCAGTTGAAAGTGAAACTCTATAGTGCACCCATTCTTTCGCTACCAGAAGGCACAGACGATTTTGTCGTTTATTGTGACGCGTCTATCCAAGGACTTGGTTGTTTGTTGATGCAACGTGAGAAATTCATTACTTACGCATCACGCCAACTCAAGGTTCACGAAAAGAACTACACTACCCACGATTTGGAGTTGGGGGTAGTAGTATTTGCACTCAAGATATGGAGACACTACTTTTACGGTACCAAGTGCACCATCTACACCGATCACAAGAGTCTCCAACATATCTCCGATCAGAAGGAGTTAAACACGTGACAGCGTCGATGGGTCAAACTGCTCAACGACTACGAGTGCGCAATCAAGTATCATCCAGGCAAGGCCAACGTTGTGGCCGATGCCCTCAGACGGAAAGAAACCAAACCTAAGCGTGTACGTGTGTTACATCTTCAATTTCTCCCTCTTCATATTTCTCTCTCATCTTTTTGTTATTTGGTAAAAAAAATTGTAAAAAAAAAGTTTAAAACCGTAAAAAAATTTTCGTAAAAAATGTAAAAAAGTTTAAAAACGTGTGTGTAAATAAAGGTTTTTGTAAAAAAAATGTTAAAACCGTAAAAAAGTTTTCGTATAAATTTTTTTCTTTTGTAAAAAAAGTTTTTTATGAAAAAAAAATTGTAAAAAAATTTTGGTAAAACGGCGCGTAAATACGGGGCGTAAAACAGCGCGTAAAACCGGGGGTAAAAAAACGGCGCGTAAAACAGCGCGTAAAAACGGCGCGTAAAACCGGGCATAAAAACGGCGCGTAAAAAACGGCTCGTAAAAACGTTTTTTGTAAAAAAAATCTTTGTAAAAAAATCAGATTTTAAAATGTTTTTTAATTAAAAAATCTGATTTTATTAAAAAACAATAGATACAATAAGACAAAACAAACAAATTTATTAAACTGCCCCTTTGACATTAAAATATTAAAAACATAATAATACAAAAAGAATTTAATATTGTTTTTATAACTTTTAATCTCAGCCATCCATCTTCAAAGATCAATGGTTGGAAAGTGGTTCTCATAATTCTCTTAACTGAGGGTTGTTTTCATTTTAGTGGCCCAATATATATATAGTGTGAGGTTCATTGGGGAACACTAAAAAGTGGGGAACCGACTCAAACGAACTCCAATTGGACTCATTTCAGCGGCGTTGGAACCGGCTCGTCGAACCCTAACTAGGATCTCTTAACCCTAAATCATAACCCCTTAAACCCTAAATATATTAGGGTTTGGCTTTTAGGGTTTAGCTTTAGGGTTTAGGGTTTAGCTTTAGAGTTTAGCTTTAGGTTTAGCTGTTAGGAAACTTTTATGTAAGTATTGAAGAAAAACATATTTCAGCCTGATCTAAAGAAGAAGATAATTTCCTGAAGATCAAACAACAAGAAGAAACGAGATAGGACACTTGAAAATAACAACATATCTTCATCAAAGAATCAGAAGCTGATCAAGAACAAGAGAAGGTTATCAGAAAAGACCATTCTGGTGGATCTGATGATATTTATGATGAAATATCATCAGTTTCTGGTAAATCTGATCATCGGACTTTCTGATGATTTGTTCATCAGAATTTCTGATGAAGTGGTTATCAGAAATTCTGATAAACACCACTTGTCTGAACGAGTTCTAGCCTGCCACAATAACCGAAACAACTTGACATTATTGGACTCAGAGATATAAACGAAGCAACTTGATAATTGGATTCAATAAATATGTTAAGAAACTACGTTTTGAAGGACAAGTGCATGAATAAACAATTGTTTATTCATGCCCCCTAGGCTTTCTATAAATAGAAAGCTCTTCAGCAAAGCATGATGAGTTAAGCCAAGCATTCAATACATACAACAAAAACTCCATTGTCCTTTCACCTCAGAATTACCCAAGTATTCGTTTGTAATAGATAATAATCTCACAATCACCTTGTAAACCATTTTGTTTCAAAGTGATATAAACTTGAAAATTCTGTAATTCTTGTTTCTTGAAAGTCTGATTTCTATTTCCGCACACTATTTTCACATTTGTTGAAATCACTTGCCATATTACGAGAAAAGAAAGGTTTTAAGTCCAACTGGGACTAACAATTGGTATCAGAGCACATTGAATAAATTATTTTCAAACAATCAATTGCTCATTCCTTTTTCTAAATATGGCAAACTTTCAAACATGGAATAATGCTTTCAATATTGGTTCAATGTCTAAACCTCCGACCTTGGTCAGAGAGGAATACCCACAATGGAAAATCAGGATGGTCAACTTCCTTAATGGACATAACCGAGCTCTGTTTCAATCCATTGAAAGGGGTCCACATGTACAAACTACTGAAATACCAGCTATTCCAGGAACTGATCAATCACCAGGCATCCCTGCCTCCTTGGCTCCCAAAGGTGAAAGTCACTGGAGCCAAGAAGACAAGGAGATGGTGGTTGCAGATGAGAGGGCCAAATCACTTTTGATAATGGCACTTCCCAGTGACATATTCTCTCAAGTGGATGCATGTGCATCAGCTAAAGAGATATGAGATCAGTTAAAAAATATTTGTGAAGGAGGGGAAAGGATGAAGAGGAACAAGAGAACAAATTGGGTTTCCTCTTATGAGAGATTTAAATGTTTACCAAATGAAAAATTTTGTGAAACCTACAATAGATTTGCAAAACTTTTAAATAAGCTAAAGAAATTTGGGATAGTAAAACCAAATGATGAAAGGAATATTAAATTCTTGGATGCTCTACCTAGAGAATGGAGAAGTCTAACCATGACTTTATCCTCCACTTTAGAACTAGGAAATATGAGTCTCATGACTTATATAGCATTCTTGTCCCCAAAGAAGAAGAAATATATGAAGAATCAAACCAAAGAGGGGGATCCTTAGCTCTAATCTCAAACTCACAAAGAATACCCATCTGTGATCCATAAACCTCAAGCTGCCAAAATATTGAAAATTCTGATACATCATCAAATTTTTCTGCATTTGCTGAGGCAATTGCATTGCTCACCAAAACTTTTGAGTAGAGGTTAAGGGGAGGTGGTCAGAAGTACCAGAAAAGTGATTAAGGGAGGATGGAAGGAAGATCAAGGGATAAAGGAAAATCAGAAGTTGTGTGTTACAAATGTAAATAAAAGGGTCACTATACATCAGAGTGCAAAAACAAAAGACTGGAGGATGTTGCATATTATGAGAAGAAGTTGGAAGAATCCAAGAAGCAACAACAAGTCAGTTTAATAGCTGGGACAGATACATGGCTGTCAGATGACTCTTCTGATGAAGAAGAAGAAGAAGAAGAAGAAGAGATGGAAAATTTCTGTCTCATGGCACTTTCTGGTGAAGAACCTGAAACATTAGAACAAAAGGTAAATTTAGATAATCTTGATCTTGAACATAAATTAAACAAACTTATGTCAGATTTTCTAAACCTGCAAGAAAAACATAAATCAGAAAATAAAAAATCTGATTAGTTGCAAAGAACCTTGAATAAAGTTATAATTGAAAACCAGTTACTAATTGAAGAGAGCTTGGATAACAGAGCAAAAATTGAATTTTATGAAAAAGAAAGGAAGGATTTATACAAGAAAATTTATGACAAAGAAATAAATGTAAAAGGTTTTCAGCAGGCAAAGAAATTCATTAACTTTATTGAAACCACACCCAAGAATAGAGGTGAAGGTTTAGGGTGTGTAAAAACAAATGTAATTAAACCCACCACCTTTGTAAAGGCAACACATCAGATTTCTGATAAATTAACATCAGAATCTGATTCAGAATCCTGCAGATCAATAAGTTCTGAGACTCTTTTGAAATTTCAAAAATCAACTTAAATGGAAAAAGAAATGAATCCAAACAATATTTTACAAAAATCCAGAAGTGATTCATTCAAAATTTCAAAATTTTCCAAAACTTCCATCACAAGAAGAGAAATCAGAAAATTCTGATAAAGAAACTTGTATGTGTGTTGACATTCTGAAGCTAATTCAACACCATCTCCAAACAAAAATTGAAAAATTTGTTCATGGCTCAGCATGTAACAGATATTCTGATGAAAGTTCATCAAAAGAAGACAATCTGATTAACACTTCATCAGAAAAAGTACCCAAGCAAGTCTGGGTACCAAAAACCCTCTAACTTTACCATTTCAGGACCATCATGTGCAGCAGATCTGGTACTGCTATTCTGGTAGCTCCAAGCACATGAGTGGAGATAGGTGCTTGCTTAGTAATTTTGTCTCTAAACTGGGTAAATTAGTTAACTTTGGAAATAGAGTAAAGGGGAGGATATTGGGGTATGGATGTATAAAGTATGGATCTTTAACCATCGAAAAAGTAGCCTATGTAGAAGGCTTAAAGTACAATCTGCTAAGTTGTGGTCAATTTTGTAACAAGGGTTTTCAGGTAACCTTCTTACCAGAAAAATGTTTGCTAATTGGTCTGGATGACAATAAGATCTATTTAAGTGGAAAAAGAATAAGACAGTCTATCTACTATTTTGATTTTAAAGAGGAAAATGAACATCCTAAATTGTGTTTATTTTCAAAAATTAACGAAGGTAGTTGTTGGCTGTGGCACAAAAGATTAGCTCACTTAAACTTTAAAAATTTAAGCAAATTAGCAAACAAAGGACTGGTAAAAGGATTACCTTTCATATCCTCAAAGAAGGATAAAATTTGTGAAGCTTGTGAAATGGACAAATCTAAAAGAAGCTCACACAAAACAATTTCTGAATCATCAATAACACAAAATTTAGAACTTTTGCATATGGATCTTTGTGGACCCATAAGCACTGAAAGCTTTTCTGGAAAGAAGTACATACTTATCATTGTAGATGATTTTTCCAGATAGACAGGGGTAGAGTTTTTTAGAAAGAAAAGTGAGACTCCAGATCTGATCATAAATTTTATCAAAAAAATTTGAAAATCTTTTAAAATTATCAGTCAGAAGGATCAGAACAGATAATAGAACAGAATTTAAGAACTCAAAAGTTGAGAGCTTCCTTGTAAACAAAGGAATCTCTCATGACTTTTCTGCTCCAAGATCACCACAACAAAATGGAGTGGTAGAAAGGAGAAACAGAACCTTGGTTGAAGCAGCCAGAACAATGCTTGCTCATGCAAAACTACCCACTCATTTTTTGGCAGAAGCAATAGCAAATGCTTGTTTTACTCAGAACAGATCCATAATTAATAAGAGACTTCATAAAACACCATACAACATCATAAATGGAAGAATACCAAATGTAAAATTTTTGCACACATTTGGTTGTAGGTGTTTTGTTTTCAATGATTTTGAAAGTCTTGAGAAATTTCACAGAAAAGCAGAGAAAGGAATTTTTCTTGGTTATTCAATGTCCTCAAAAGTATATAGGATTTTTATCTTAAATACTAGGACAATCAGAGAAACTTTATATGTATCTTTTGATGATTCATCAGAAACAGAAGTTTCTGATGAATATATGAAGGAAATAAATCTTTCTGATAAACAAGAAAAACTTGAACATCTTTTTGAATCATTAACAGAAGAATTCCAAGGACATGATCAAAATCTCACAGAAAAATCTATGGAAAAATCATATACTAAACCTGTAGGACAAATGGAAAATGTATCAGAAACCTTGATTTAGAACAATGCAAATACATCTAATAATCAAAATTCTGATACATTCCATACAAATGAGGAAAATGTTCAGGGGGAAACTTCAAATCCATCAGAACCAACAACTTTTCACAACAAGTTAAGATGGATAAAAGGACATGTTCAATCTGACATCATTGGTAATCCAGAAGATGGTGTAAGAACAAGATCTGCTACAGCACAAGAGTGTGCTTTTGCTGGGTTCTTAAGCAAGATAGAACCTAAGTCTGTCAAAGAAGCTCTAAATGATTCAGACTAGATTCAAGCAATGCAAGAAGAGCTTGATCAGTTTGAAAAGAGTCAAGTATGGAATCTGTTGCCAAAGCCAAATGACAAATCTGTCATAGGCTCAAAATGGGTATTTAGAAACAAATCAGATGAAAATGGCACAATAACAAAGAATAAGGCAAGGCTAGTGGTTAAAGGTTATTGTCAACAAGAAGGAATAGACTATGATGAAACCTTTGCACCAGTGGCCAGGTTAGAAGCAGTAAGAATCTTTCTTGCTTATGTTGCATCCAAAGACTTCAAGGTATATCAAATGGATGTAAAATCTGCATTCCTAAATGGTAAGATTAAGGAAGAAGTATATGTGCATCAACCAAAAGGCTTTGTTGATCCTAAATTTCAAAACCATGTTTACAAATTAAACAAAGCCTTGTATGGTTTGAAGCAAGCTCCTAGAGCATGGTATGAAACTCTTTTAAACTTCGTACTCAATTCTGGCTTCACAAAAGGTACTATTGATACAACTCTCTTTCTTAAAACACACAAGGGTCACACTTTGTTAGTCCAAATTTATGTTGATGACATTATATTTGGATCAACAAATGAAAAATTTTGCAAAAATTTTCAAAAGTTAATGACCAGCCACTTTGAGATGAGCATGATGGATGAGTTACCTTTCTTCTTAGGTTTACAAGTCAAACAAAGAAATGGTGGAATATTTCTGAGTCAATCTAAGTATGTAAAAACAATTCTAAACAAATACTCACTTGAAAATTGCTCAATCTCAAAACTCCCATGGCAACAGGGAACAAACTTGATTCAGATAAAGAAGGAACATGTGTGGATATTAAAACCTATAGGGGGATGATAGGATTATTGTTATACTTAACTGCAAGCAGGCCATATATTATGTTTGCTACATGTTTTTTTGGCAAGATACCAATGCAATCCTAAAGAATCCCACCTAAAAGTAGTCAAAAGGGTTTTTAAATATCTAAAGGGCACATTAGAACTTGGTCTCTAGTATCCTAAAGATACAAATATTGAACTAATTGCATACACGGATGCAGATTATGCAGGATGCAAGATTGACAGAAAAAGCACATCTGGTGCATGTCAAATCTTGGGAGAAAAGTTGGTATGTTGGGCAAGTAAGAAACAAAACTGTGTTGCAACATCAACAGCTGAATCTGAATATGTAGCAGCAGCAAGTTGGTGTTCACAAGTGTTATGGATGCAAACTCAGCTAAAGGGTTATGGAGTAAATCTGACAAAGATACCAATTTTATGTGACTCAAAGAGTGCAATTGCAATTACAGAAAATCCGGTTCATAACTCTAGAATAAAGCACATAGATGTCAGATATCACTTCATAAAAGATCATGTTGAAAAAGGTAACATAGAGATGTACTTTGTTCCAACAGAAAACCAAATTGCTGACATTTTCACAAAACCTCTTGATGTAAAGAGACACAATTTTATGATCAGCAAACTTGGCATGGTTAACATAAAGGATGAAGAAATTTCAGAAAACAATAAGTCACAAACTGAAAATCAAACAGATGAATCCAAAGGAGATAATCAGGGTGTAAACAAAAATTCTAATGATCCCAGAATGAAACAACAGATTTCTGATAAAGATAGTCAGCAATCTGGTGAAACATCAGAAAATCTGATAAATTATCAAAATATCTGATAATTTACCAGAAAATTTGATGACTCATTGGAAAATCTAATAATTTACCAGAAAACCTGATGAATCATCAGAAAATTTGATGACTCATCAGAAAATCTGATAATTTACCAGAAAAACCTGATGAATCATCAGAAAATCTGATGAGTCATCAGAAAATCTGATAAAACATCAGAAGATATGATAAATTATCAGAAAATCTGATGAATCATCAGAAAATCTGTTAAAACTTCAGAACACTACTGATTATCAGAAAATTTGATGGATTTCACATTCTTTATTCATATCCCATACTTGTATAAACATGTAACTGTAGATAATCTGTTTTTGAATTTTTTTTGTTTTATAAATTAAAAAAGAAACAAAAGGGGGAAAGGCCACTTGCATTTAAATTAACAAGTTAAAGCCACCATAGGGAAAATCAACCGTCACAGGCAAAAATTTCTGAACAAAAATTCGTTTCTCTTCTGCTTCCAAAGCATGCAACGTCATCTTTTAAAGGAGTATAGTGAGACACATGGGCATACAAATGATTAGGGGCTATGAAAAGTAGTCGCCTGGTTATTAAATGCCACATCAAAGCATCTCACTAACGGGGGCTAAAACTCTGTCACACGCTTCTGATCAAAGATAATGCATTTGATGAAGAGTAAGAAAACGATAAGAAAATCTTGAGCTGTTAATACCATTTATGGCAAAACTATCACTTTCACCTATATAAATCAACAAACTCCTAAAGACTTTCTTCATCACAACTACCACTTCAAATATTTTTCAGAAAATCTCACTCTCAAAACCCCAACCGCAGCCGAAATCAAAACTGAGCACTTTCCTCTTACCCTTCACACCACCCATAACCTGAGACTGAGGTCCAAGCTTGAAGGTCCTGCATGGGAGAATTGCATAATAGTGTACAACATGTTGAAGCTAAGTCCTTTGGGCCATGCCATATCAACAACACACATCACGATCTACCCCACACTACTTCAAGAGTTCTGGTGGAATGCAGAGACCATCTACAGAGGCACAAGGATGTGGATAAGAAGCAAGGTGATAAATAAGGTAATCATTCTAAGCGAGGAAACTCTTAGAGTTTCCCTCCAGTTGAATGATGACATAGAAGCCACCTTCTTCACAAGAGAAACACTGGAAGATACCTTGAGGGAAATGGGTTATAATACACCCAACCGTTCAAGGCAGATCAGCAGATCTGGTTTTATTCCACCATACCAGTATCTGGTAACACAGCTCGGTGTTTGCTTCTCAAGGAAGATTGGACACTTCAATGAGCTGTCTTACAGGCTGATGGAAGTGGTGCATGCAGTTGTACAAGACAAACCCTACAACTTCTCCAAATTTCTCATGAGAGATTTGGAGGCAAACATGCATACTCGTCAACCTTTCCTGATCTATCCCCGTTTTATGACCAAGGCGATTACAAGCCAACTGTGCTTTGGAGGAGTAACAAACGGGTACCCAAGGGCCTAGGTTGTTCTACAAGAAGACTTGAAAGTTCCCTCCTTGGTGCCAACACAAAATCACTCTGGACATACAACATATTTGTGGGTGTATGCCACTCTTGTTTATAATGATTAGTTTCTATTGTTTTTTCTTTTCCATAAGTTTTCCTTTCTTTGAATAGTATATATTTGTTTTGGTTAAAAGAAAAACACTATGATAGATCTAGGTGAAGTAAAATGGCATATCTGATAAAATCATGAAAGATCTGATGACATATAAAGAAATCTGGTAAAAATCGGAAATATGATGAATCTGATAAACTTATCAGAAAATCTGATGATTCACCAGAAAATCTGATAACTCGTCAGAAAATCTATGAAATAACCAGAAAGTCTGATAACTCAATGGAAAAATGAGAAGATATATAAGATACAATTGCTTAAAACCAGATTTAAATCAATGACAAGAAAACTTTTGACAAAATAGGAAAATATTCATAAAAGTTTCTGTCAAAGTTGAAATTTTTTTTCTGGATAGTCAATCTTCAAAAGAATGAAACAAAAATGATGATGAAGTGATGTGAAATTTGTTTCAAATCTTCTTTTTACAACAACACTCCTTAATCAGAACAATGATTTGAGGTTCAGAAATGCTATGTAAGTAATATCTTCAAAACTCTACTCATTCCCTCTCATCTCCAAAAAAAAAATTAAAAAAAAATCTAATTCGGTTTCTAATATGAATCTGGTGAATTCTGATGAAGTATAAAGAAAAATCCATCACTCAAAAAATGAGCTAAGGATTTTCTGATATACATCATCAGAATGACTTTTTTTTTTTGGGGAAAGAAGGTCAGTTTCAAAAAGGGATTCTATTGGACCCCTTTTATGACAAAAAGGGTCCCACAGGGAGAAAAGGTGCAACTTGAATGTTAGTATTTATCTCCTAAAACTTTTGAAATCTCCGATTTTTAATAAAAGATATATATCAAAAATTTCGGATATATACCAAAGGTTTTGTCGATGGTTGTTTTATCAACGGATTAAAACATCATTAAAGGTGTCATTAACCACCTTAAATACTAACCACCACGATAAATACTCCACGATCTTTGTCTCAAAAACACTATGAATACATCTTGCAAACGGCAGAACAAACCACCTTTAACTTCCACCCTCAAAATCAAGAACCCTAGAAACCCTTTCGAAGCAAAACTCAAAACACCATGGCCGCAATCAACATCAACATGCCACCAATTGAACACTCCGTTCAATTCATCAGTGAAGCAGAGTTCCTACCCTTAAAAAGCAACAATGAAGTGATGAACACCAATATTGGAGATTATGACATGAAGTGCCAAATCTTAATTGAATTTCTGACAAAGTGCCCAATTGCTCAAGCCCTAATCAAGACACAATGATGTACCCTGAAGAACACCTGAAACACTACTACTGGAATAATAAGGAGGATAAACTAGAAAGGCCTCTTTCTCCAATAAGCTCAAGAATTATTGAAGTAAGACAACAGAGAAACATGTCTCTCATGCATAATCCTGTTACAAATCCAGTAGTTGGTATTGAAACAATAAGCACTGAAAGTCATCAAGGTGAAATCATGGGAACTTATGAGTAGAACAAGTATACATTGGTCAGAAAAGACGGGAGCACAACAATTGTTACGGATGCAAATTTGGCTGATCAAGTTCATCCACTGAACATAGTAAAGATGAAACAGATTATTGATCAACAAAAGGGGAACACAAAGTGAGACAACTGGTACAAAATCGGTAATTTCCGTACTATTTTAATATTATTTATTAATTGCAATTATGTGCTTAAACGTTAACATTATGTAATCACTTGCCATACATAGGAATTCATGCATGTTTTATACTTCAAATATTTCTTTGTGCATCACTTTAAGCGTTGCGTCAGAAAGACTAGTAAACTCACCGGTAAGACACGTTGTGTCAGCATTTCTACAGAAAGCAATCAGATTATAGAATTAGGGCCTAGGAGTAGGTCCAACATCGAAAATACATTAAAACCCAAGTATGGATCCAAGGTTTAACATATAAACTTTCTAGAAGCTAAACTATGCACTAAAAGACACCCGAAACTCACTTTAAATGCAGAATTCTACATAAATCAGCAATAATTCAGCTATAAACAGCTTTTTAACACTAAAATATCATGCAGAATTTATGTTTTATTCTCCAGAATAACTTACAAAGTGTCGGGAATTGAAACTGCCACAAAAGGTGCTTCATACTTAGTGAAACTGCGCAATTTAGCACTTCAACGAACCGTAATGAAACGAACAACTGGACACTACCCGAAACATCAAAATTTGACTAGAAGTAATGTTTTTATGATATTAAGCTAGTATTGGTGGTAGGACACCTTAAAAATCATAAAAACACCTAAACACACTTAAACTAACTTAAACCTTCTCGTTTGCACTTTAAACCCTCAACTTCCAAAATTTACATTTTAGCCCCCCCCCCCCCCCCTTTCACCATAACTGGCCCCAAAGGATCATTCTTCATAACTGGCCACATGATTATTTTATTTACTCATGTCCCCTTGATTATGTGCCAAAGATCCAAGGAAAGATTATATGTTGGAAGTAAGTTTATTTAAACCAAAGGATCATTCTTCATTTATCACCTACATCTAAAATTACCATCTTCTTCCTCCCTTTTCTTCTTGGTCTCGGCTCAAGCACACACACTTACACTCACCATTTTCAAGCTTCAAACTCAAAATCCAAGGTCACTAGGAGGTGTATGGTGGCTATCTAAGGAGGTTTGAAGTGCTAGAACTTGAAGGATCTCACTTTGGAGCTTTTAACCACTTGATTTCTTCCATATTCATCTTCATCATTCTTGTGCCACTTCCCTAGCCATTAGAGCTAGTAGTAAGCTTCTTGATCACTATAATAGTTCATCTTTATGTTATGTACAAGTCTCGCCATCTAAACAACTAAACTTTTAAAGATGTAAATAAGAAGATCTAACATATTCATGAAGAAAACAAGTGATTATATTAATTTTTGGTGTATGTAATGAAGTTGTTGATGTTATATCTTGTGTATATGTTTAGATAAAGTATGTTAAGCTTGTTAAAAGCTTAGATCTAACAAGTTTAAGCATGGATCTTGAAGGATCCATGGTTAAACTTAAAGATGAACATATAAAGCATTATGTGAACTTGAAATGTGAATTTTTATGCATAAACTTATAATCTTGAAGTAATAAAGTGTATGTAAACACTAAACTTAACTTATGTTTTGGATATGTAATGTCAATTGCATCTTGGAGTTGTTTTATGAGCATGTAATATGTTTACCATTCGTATGCAATGAGAACCTTTCAGGATCACACCTCGTGCTTCCGCCTTAGAAAGGGGTGTGACAGATTGGTATCAGAGCTGCGATTGTAGTGAACCGGTATTCCTTCTCGAGTCTAGACTACAATCTTTAGGGTCCTCTCATGTAACACCTGTGCCTCCACGGCCATCAAACAAATACCGAACGAATGAAATATTATATTTCATACTTGGGATTTGTAAAAATATGTGTATCATTTGCACATATCAATTTTTGTTCAATTCCAAACTCTAAATCACTTTCTGGAAGGTTATACGCGCACCGACGCGTAAATATAACCAGTTTAATGCAACGAACACTCCGTAATAGTGAAATAGGATTAACATACCTTACATAACCTTTACATAACTTAGAAATAAGTTTTGAAGGCTTTGGTATGGCAAAAACAAGTTAATTCGCTTACAGGGACTAAACTTGACAAACTGCGAAAGTATGCCAATTTGAACTGTAACGAACATTCCGGAACATGACCATAAGTTAAACACACCTTAAATATCCTTTATATAGCTTAGAAATAGGCTTTGAGGGGTTCGGTGTGCTAAAATAAACTTTTGGCTCATTCAGGGACTAAAAGTGTCAAAAAGTGCACAAGTTTGCATTTTCGCGCATAACTTACGTTCTGAATACATCCGGACATCCAAAAATTTATGTAAGCACTAAAACATTTTATTTTAGTGTTCGGCATAAGAAAAATCCATTCGTCACGCATTTTGGATCGTTTTTCGCGCTTGTGCGCATTTCGTCGTAATTAAGCGAACATCGCGTTCGTACGGCTAAACGAACCGACATCCGAGATATTTTTGAGCACATTTTAAGTTCCCTATACTTTAACTTCATTTTAGAGCTTTGAAATGGGGTTAACGGGCCTTAAACGTGTCAGAAATGCCTTATATGCACTGCAGGGACCAAAACTGTAATTCTGCCAAAATAAGCTTACGGACCTCAACATCCATAACCTTACGGTCCGTAAGGCAACTCCCAGACCAGATTCAATGTTTTTAACAGCAGGTCCCAGCTGTTCGATTCTCAACCACAAGTTCTCAATCGTCTAGTCAGCGGATAAGAACCATTTTAAGCCACCATAAGGTCCCGACACTTGTACGGGTGGGATTAAGGCACGTTTTCCATGAAACGATCTTAACGGTGGACCTTTTACTATAAATACCCCATCACCCCAATGCAAAACTTACAAGAACTTTGATTTGAGAAACTCTAAGTTGAAACTATTGTTTCATACCTGAGATTTTTGAATCGAGGTTAGCATTCGGGGACCCTTCGTAAGTATTCTTTCGTTCTTTTCCTTATTTTATTGCTTTTCGAGTCAGAAAGTCAAACTTTGTTTGACTTTCAGCATTGACCAGTAATGGTCAATGCGAAGTTCGTTTGAACTTCGCAACGTGAGTGTAATCACGTTGGTCATAGTCCCTTGGGACTATGCCCACTGATTACCACGTTGTCTAGGGTCGTAGGGTAGGCGATCTGATAAATCGCCTATACCCTCGAACCCGACCCAGTTTGGTCGATCATTAGGATCCGACCAAATACATTAGGTGACCATAGTAGGTAGGGAATAACCTTCCGAGGTTATACCCTATGGTCACATCGTTTGAGTAGTTGTATGATAGGTAGTTTATATGCCTTAGGTAAATTACCAGAATACCCTTTTCATGTATAATTGGTAATTAAGCATATGTAACCTAAACCTTTGTCACATAACTGATTATGTAACATGTTTAGGCATATAACACTTGTCATAGGGCTAGTTAGGCGGTCCGAACGCGTTTCACGCGAACGACGCGTTAATGTAGCATAAGCTACCTAAACGGGTCGTAATGGGTCGTAAGCTATTAGGTTGGGTTTCATTTAGCATGTAGGCTTTGATAAACCATATGACATGAGTCTCTATACTCGTTTGGTTTACGAAACCTCATTCTATCCGATCTTCCGATTTAGGTCCGGTTTATTAACATAGTTACCTATATTAGGTGCCGTTTGATTTCCGTGATCTCTAGCATTGTTTGGTTGTCACTCAAGGACTACTGAGCATTCTCAAGTGAGTACATAGACCCCTCTTTTACTGTTTTCCAAACTATTTTGGGGTGAAACACATGTGCCTACTTGTTACTTTCATGCTTTCCTGTTTTCACATCATATACATGCTATGTTCGTTAGTACATTATAGTACATGATTTCATTACATTTCATGCTAGGTGTGCCCATTGTGTGCATTACTTAGTACATCGTTTTACATTACATTTCATGCTAGGTGTGCCCACTGTGTGCATTACTTAGTACATCGTTTTACATTTACATTTTATGCTATGTATGTCCATTGCGTGCATACTTAGTACATCGTTTTCATCACATGCTTACATTTTGTTATGACATTTGGGTTGTTTACAATGGAACAATACATTCATTAACATTAGCTACGCCGTTCGTTAGTAGGAAGTGGTACCATAGGAATTGACAACTCCCGTTCCGGACATCCCAGGGAAAGGGGATGAAAGGAATGACCGAATTCGATATACATAATTTAGATAAACCTTTAAGTGGTTTAAGGGTTTATCGCCTCAGTCTCAAGGCTTGGATGTATGCATTATAACAATGCCGCATAGATGTTCATATCAGTATAGCATGCATTTACGCAAAACATAGCTTTGATTTAAACCAAGTTTTACTTCAATACTTTGTTCTTGTGCATATGGTTTAGTTGATATTTATCACTAGCCATACAGATCAGTTTGGTTTACATATTACATGATTTACATTGATCATGCATTTACACAAAACATAGCTTTGATTTAAACCAAGTTTTACTTCAATACTTTGTTCTTGTGCATATGGTTTAGTTGATATTTATCACTAGCCATACAGATCAGTTTGGTTTACATATTACATGATTTACATTGATCATGCATTTACGCAAAACATAGCTTTAATTTAAACCAAGTTTTACTTCAATACTTTGTTTTTGTGCATATGGTTTAGTTGATACTTATCACTAGCCATACAGATCAGTTTGGTTTACATATTACATGATTTACATTGATCATGCATTTCCACAAAACATAGCTTTGATTTAAACCAAGTTTTACTTCAATGCTTTGTTTTGTGCATTTCATCTATGGTTTAGTTGATGCATTTTCACTAGCCATACATATCATTTTGGTTACATATTACATGGTTTACATTTGACACATAAACACTTTTGACATTGGTTATACATTACATGATTTACATTAGACATGAACATTTTACATTGTTGGTTTGGTTTGAGTAAGTGATTAAGTAACGATGCGTGTGTAATATGATACAAGCATGGTGGATACGCCGCTGGTACTTCCTATATATAAATGTTTGTATGGTATTACATATTGTAGCGTTATTTGAATCATTTCAGTTTTTGACATATAACATTTTATACAAATAACATACTTTTCACAAGACATTGTTTTACAAAACAACTTATCTTTTACAAACTCATTTTACTTGGTTATTCATTTAACCATGCATTATTCTCTTATTTATACATATCATCTGATTTTATCGTTTTTCGAATGATTTACAAAACAAAGCAAATTACAAGGTTCATGACTAAACATTTTTCTCAAATATAAGTCATGAAACCTATTTTCACAAAACCTATGTATCTCACAGGCATTTTTATGCTGACGTACCTATTTTCACATGTGTTTTTCAGGAACTGTTGCGTAAGATGATCAAGATACACATAGGCAGACTTGGGCTTTAGTGACAATAAAAGATGCAAGACTAGTTAATTATGTTGTACTTCTTTGTTTGTTAAGACATTGTAACACTTTTAATCAATAAAACGAAACTTAAATTTCCATGGTTGTGAAACATTAATTCTGTTACAACACTCCCCGATGTTTCAGCCACGTTTTGTATGTTCTACGTGGTCGGGGTGTGATAGAAAAGATGGTATCAGAGCCAATGGTTATAGGGAATTAGGTTATTAGTAATACTTTGACCTAGTCTATAACCTTTCTAGGACCCTAACGCGAGTTTACTTGCGTTTAGTCATAAAACAATACCGTCACCTATCCTTAGGCGACGACCACAACAAGAACATAAAATTTCAAAACCGCTTTGAAAACTAATCATCTGTTCTAGGATGATTGATTACTAGGTTTTGAACCCTTTATTGTAAGGTTTTGAACTCTCTGTTATATGGTTTTGAACCCCTTTGAATTTTCAAAATCTCGTCAAGGTTTTGGGTTTTAAATAATGTGAACACGTGCAAACTGGAAGGGTGAATGCCTGTATTCTGGGTTTTCTGTCTAGGCAAGCACTTCGTATACATCTCATCAGACGCGAGACCAGTTGTGCTTACCTGGGAATTCTTGGGATGAGTGTTCACTTATAGGCGAGCATGTCTTCGCGATACATTATTTTTGACCCATTTACTTTGATTTGTCACCATCTCATTTGTTTGCCTTAGGTAACAAACAAATGATCACAATTTTCATTCGTTACCATTCGGTATTGATTTTCCAATAATATTTCACTTGTTTCTTCCTCTGTCTTTCATTTTCTTCTAGAATGTCTATTCCTCTCAGCACTGGTCAAATACCCGAGTGAACAGCCAAATTTGTCCAGCAAATTGGTGAAGTGATTCAGAGGACTGTGGACTTAGGCATTGCCATGGCTCGTCTCAACAATGAAGCCTCTCGTCTCAACAATGAAGCCTCTCGTCTCGACAATGAAGTCACTCAAGAGCCACTGAAGGAAGCAGAAGTCAAGACTGCACCAAAATCAAGGAAGCGTAAGGCTTCAAGGAAACCCGCAGCGGTTACACCTAATCAAGCGGGACCTAGCCAAGTTGCAAGGCCACCAGTTAGGAAGCCGTACTTAGGAACTGCTCCTAGGTGCAAGCGATGTAATGGTCATCATTCAAACCTCTTACCCTGCTTCAAATGTACCTACTGTGGACGGCGGGGACATTTGATCAACACATGCCGCTTTGCTATCCAAAACAAAGCTGTTGCAAATCTTGCTGCTACCCAACTCCAAGTCAACCCTACTCAAGCTCGTTTTCCGCCTGGTACTTGCTACAACTGTGGCGATACGAGCCATTTCAGGAACAACTGCCCAAAGCTTGCTAATGCAAATCCAACCCACGGATGAGCATTCGGCTGAACAAAGGATGTTGCTGTCTTATGCCTTTGTTTCTTTTGTTTTCAAGTAATGTGAAACAATCTGTTTGTTTATAAATAAAAGTTGTTGTTCACAATTCTGATATACAAGTATAATTACATGTGTTTATGGCATTTCCCTATAATACCTGTATTAAGGAACTATGTTCCTTACAAACTACTCTTGTGATTCTCTCTTTCAAGTGATCGCTCATAATTTCCTCGAAAGTTCTAAGTACTCGTTTCATTCTAAGAAACGAAGTACAGGAAATAAAGTGAAATTATGAGTAATCGTGCTTTTTGCACATCTGTAGTTTTGAATCCTTGGTTATATAACTAAAGGTATTTCCAAATCTCATACCCATTACGTTTTGATTTTTCGACATACACAGTACAAGTATTTCAAAACAATCTTCATGATCTCAAAACATTTCATATAGTTTGAAAACAATTTTTCTAGATACATTGTCTATGTTATTTCAAAAAAAAAAAAAAAAACATTGGCCATGTCATCAAAACCAACCTTTCAAATTTCAAAATATTTCAAATAGTCTGAAGACAATATTAACACAGTACATTTTCTTATTAAGTGCATGATTTCGAAAAGCATCATTCATGTCTTTCAAAAACCTTATACATAATTTCAAAATTCATCTCTCATGATTTTAAAACATTTTTGTAAATATATCTATCTAATACACCTACTTTATTTCAAAAGTATTATATATAAGGTTTCAAAAACGGTAAACACATTTTTTCTTAAAAGAACCCCATGCACAGTTTTCAAAAATATTTTCCTCGTACATCGACTTAACTTTCAAATTTCGCTTCATATGTCGCCTTGACATATCAAGCATCTCAACTTCGTAAAGCATTTTTACTTGATGTTTTGACATAAGCACGTCCAGTGCAAGGTTTCAAAACATCTTCAACTTCTAAAATCCATATGGGATCTTTTTATCTTCATATTGAGACCCTTGTGGATGATCATCATTCAAATCAGAGTCCTTAATTGGATTCCTTATGTACCTAAATTCGAACATTTCGGTTCCTTATAATCGAAATCAAATTTTTCTTTTAAAAATCTTTCTATCTTTATAGTTAGATTCTTGATAATGTTTAAAGTACCAAATGAAATCCACGAGATGGATTCCTATTGTACTTTAAATGCATGTGCTCTGTCAACAAAACAAATTAACAAATAAACAATCTTTGTGATTATACGACTATGTGTTTATTCATCTTATGTTTTCTTTTATGCATTTTTTGTGTTTTTAATACTCTGGATATCCGTTATCCAAATCCTCGCAGGATCTTTCATATCTTCATATGAGAGATTCGTAGCAGGATATTCAAAAGGTACTACCTTCAATCCTCAATGGGCTTCTATGTAATAGTTAAGACCCTTGGATTATATAAGTACCGCTCCATGATTCATAAGAGACCCTTTAGTGGTCTAATCAAAAAGATTGATTCACAATTTGGTTAAAGAACGACATCTAGTGATGTAGCTGGACAGACTCCTTGATAGTCTATTTAGATCATTTAATGATTTAATTAAAAGGACTCTATGGCGGTCTAGTCACACTCATCACAGGATTGTTCATTTGGTTTTCCCCTGCACATTATAAAATGGACTGAGTGAACTATGCAAGGAATTGTCTAATTATGGACGCGTACATAATTATGAAATTTAGTGCACAGAAACCCAGTAAGATTTATTATGTGTAAGAACCGATAGCGACAACAATAACAAAATGAGAACGATGTAATGGAGGTACGGTGGACGCACCAATGACGCTTTATATACTTGTATATAAGTATCCCTCTTACATTGCAATCACGATGTTATTAAAGTTACTAGAAGTTCAGAACCCTAACCAATGTTGTTCGATCTTTTCAACTTCATGCTTTCAAGCTCTCACAAGTTTCCTCTAAATAAATTTCGGGACGAAATTTCCTAAAGTAGGGGAGACTGTAACACCTGTGCCTCCACGGCCATCAAACAAATACCGAACCAACGAAATATTATATTTCATACTTGGGATTTGTAAAAATATGTGTATCATTTGCACATATCAATTTTTGTTCAATTCCAAACTCTAAATCACTTTCTGGAAGGTTATACGCGCACCGACGCGTAAATATAACCAGTTTAATGCAACGAACACTCCGGAATAGTGAAATAGGCTTAACATACCTTAAATAACCTTTACATAACTTAGAAATAAGTTTTGAAGGCTTTGGTATGGCAAAAACAAGTTAATTCGCTTACAGGGACTAAACTTGACAAACTGCGAAAGTATGCCAATTTGAACTGTAACGAACATTCCGGAACATGACCATAAGTTAAACACACCTTAAATACCCTTTATATAGCTTAGAAATAGGCTTTGAGGGGTTCGGTGTGCTAAAATAAACTTTTGGCTCATTCAGGGACTAAAAGTGTCAAAAAGTGCACAAGTTTGCATTTTCGCGCATAACTTACGTTCTGAATACATCCGGACATCCAAAAATTTATGTAAGCACTAAAACATTTTATTTTAGTGTTCGGCATAAGAAAAATCCATTCGTCACGCATTTTGGATCGTTTTTCGCGCTTGTGCGCATTCCGTCGTAATTAAGCGAACATCGCGTTCGTACGGCTAAACGAACCGACATCCGAGATATTTTTGAGCACATTTTAAGTTCCCTATACTTTAACTTCATTTTAGAGCTTTGAAATGGGGTTAACGGGCCTTAAACGTGTCAGAAATGCCTTATATGCACTGCAGGGACCAAAACTGTAATTCTGCCAAAATAAGCTTACGGACCTCAACATCCATAACCTTACGGTCCGTAAGGCAACTCCCAGACCAGATTCAATGTTTTTAACAGCAGGTCCCAGCTGTTCGATTCTCAACCACAAGTTCTCAATCGTCTAGTCAGCGGATAAGAACCATTTTAAGCCACCATAAGGTCCCGACACTTGTACGGGTGGGATTAAGGCACGTTTTCCATGAAACGATCTTAACGGTGGACCTTTTACTATAAATACCCCATCACCCCAATGCAAAACTTACAAGAACTTTGATTTGAGAAACTCTAAGTTGAAACTATTGTTTCATACCTGAGATTTTTGAATCGAGGTTAGCATTCGGGGACCCTTCGTAAGTATTCTTTCGTTCTTTTCCTTATTTTATTGCTTTTCGAGTCAGAAAGTCAAACTTTGTTTGACTTTCAGCGTTGACCAGTAATGGTCGATGCGAAGTTCGTTTGAACTTCGCAACGTGAGTGTAATCACGTTGGTCATAGTCCCTTGGGACTATGCCCACTGATTACCACGTTGTCTAGGGTCGTAGGGTAGGTGATCTGATAAATCGCCTATACCCTCGAACCCGACCCAGTTTGGTCGATCATTAGGATCCGACCAAATACATTAGGAGACCATAGTAGGTAGGGAATAACCTTCCGAGGTTATACCCTATGGTCACATCGTTTGAGTAGTTGTATGATAGGTAGTTTATATGCCTTAGGTAAATTACCAGAATACCCTTTTCATGTATAATTGGTAATTAAGCATATGTAACCTAAACCTTTGTCACATAACTGATTATGTAACATGTTTAGGCATATAACACTTGTCATAGGGCTAGTTAGGCGGTCCGAACGCGTTTCACGCGAACGACGCGTTAATGTAGCATAAGCTACCTAAACGGGTCGTAATGGGTCGTAAGCTATTAGGTTGGGTTTCATTTAGCATGTAGGCTTTGATAAACCATATGACACGAGTCTCTATACTCGTTTGGTTTACGAAACCTCATTCTATCCGATCTTCCGATTTATGTCCGGTTTATTAACATAGTTACCTATATTAGGTGCCGTTTGATTTCCGTGATCTCTAGCATTGTTTGGTTGTCACTCAAGGACTACTGAGCATTCTCAAGTGAGTACATAGACCCCTCTTTTACTGTTTTCCAAACTATTTTGGGGTGAAACACATGTGCCTACTTGTTACTTTCATGTTTTCCTGTTTTCACATCATATACATGCTATGTTCATTAGTACATTATAGTACATGATTTCATTACATTTCATGCTAGGTGTGCCCATTGTGTGCATTACTTAGTACATCGTTTTACATTACATTTCACGCTAGGTGTGCCCACTGTGTGCATTACTTAGTACATCGTTTTACATTTACATTTTATGCTATGTATGTCCATTGCGTGCATACTTAGTATATCGTTTTCATCACATGCTTACATTTTGTTATGACATTTGGGTTGTTTACAATGGAACAATACATTCATTAACATTAGCTACGCCGTTCGTTAGTAGGAAGTGGTACCATAGGAATTGACAACTCCCGTTCCGGACATCCCAGGGAAAGGGGATGAAAGGAATGACCGAATTCGATATACATAATTTAGATAAACCTTTAAGTGGTTTAAGGGTTTATCGCCTCAGTCTCAAGGCTTGGATGTATGCATTATAACAATGCCGCATAGATGTTCATATCAGTATAGCATGCATTTACGCAAAACATAGCTTTGATTTAAACCAAGTTTTACTTCAATACTTTGTTCTTGTGCATATGGTTTAGTTGATATTTATCACTAGCCATACAGATCAGTTTGGTTTACATATTACATGATTTACATTGATCATGCATTTACACAAAACATAGCTTTGATTTAAACCAAGTTTTACTTCAATACTTTGTTCTTGTGCATATGGTTTAGTTGATATTTATCACTAGCCATACAGATCAGTTTGGTTTACATATTACATGATTTACATTGATCATGCATTTACGCAAAACATAGCTTTGATTTAAACCAAGTTTTACTTCAATACTTTGTTTTTGTGCATATGGTTTAGTTGATACTTATCACTAGCCATACAGATCAGTTTGGTTTACATATTACATGATTTACATTGATCATGCATTTCCACAAAACATAGCTTTGATTTAAACCAAGTTTTACTTCAATGCTTTGTTTTGTGCATTTCATCTATGGTTTAGTTGATGCATTTTCACTAGCCACACATATCATTTTGGTTACATATTACATGGTTTACATTTGACACATAAACACTTTTGACATTGGTTATACATTACATGATTTACATTAGACATGAACATTTTACATTGTTGGTTTGGTTTGAGTAAGTGATTAAGTAACGATGCGTGTGTAATATGATACAAGCATGGTGGATACGCCGCTGGTACTTCCTATATATAAATGTTTGTATGGTATTACATATTGTAGCGTTATTTGAATCATTTCAGTTTTTGACATATAACATTTTATACAAATAACATACTTTTCACAAGACATTGTTTTACAAAACAACTTATCTTTTACAAACTCATTTTACTTGGTTATTCATTTAACCATGCATTATTCTCTTATTTATACATATCATCTGATTTTATCGTTTTTCGAATGATTTACAAAACAAAGCAAATTACAAGGTTCATGACTAAACATTTTTCTCAAATATAAGTCATGAAACCTATTTTCACAAAACCTATGTATCTCACAGGCATTTTTATGCTGACGTACCTATTTTCACATGTGTTTTTCAGGAACTGTTACGTAAGATGATCAAGATACACATAGGCAGACTTGGGCTTTAGTGACAATAAAAGATGCAAGACTAGTTAATTATGTTGTACTTCTTTGTTTGTTAAGACATTGTAACACTTTTAATCAATAAAATGAAACTTAAATTTCCATGGTTGTGAAACATTAATTCTGTTACAACACTCCCCGATGTTTCCGCCACGTTTTGTATGTTCTACGTGGTCGGGGTGTGACAGAAAAGATGGTATCAGAGCCAATGGTTATAGGGAATTAGGTTATTAGTAATACTTTGACCTAGTCTATAACCTTTCTAGGACCCTAACGCGAGTTTACTTGCGTTTAGTCATAAAACAATACCGTCACCTATCCTTAGGCGACGACCACAACAAGAACATAAAATTTCAAAACCGCTTTGAAAACTAATCATCTGTTCTAGGATGATTGATTACTAGGTTTTGAACCCTTTATTGTAAGGTTTTGAACTCTCTGTTATATGGTTTTGAACCCCTTTGAATTTTCAAAATCTCGTCAAGGTTTTGGGTTTTAAATAATGTGAACACGTGCAAACTGGAAGGGTGAATGCCTGTATTCTGGGTTTTCTGTCTAGGCAAGCACTTCGTATACATCTCATCAGACGCGAGACCAGTTGTGCTTACCTGGGAATTCTTGGGATGAGTGTTCACTTATAGGCGAGCATGTCTTCGCGATACATTATTTTTGACCCATTTACTTTGATTTGTCACCATCTCATTTGTTTGCCTTAGGTAACAAACAAATGATCACAATTTTCATTCGTTACCATTCGGTATTGATTTTCCAATAATATTTCACTTGTTTCTTCCTCTGTCTTTCATTTTCTTCTAGAATGTCTATTCCTCTCAGCACTGGTCAAATACCCGAGTGAACAGCCAAATTTGTCCAGCAAATTGGTGAAGTGATTCAGAGGACTGTGGACTTAGGCATTGCCATGGCTCGTCTCAACAATGAAGCCTCTCGTCTCAACAATGAAGCCTCTCGTCTCGACAATGAAGTCACTCAAGAGCCACTGAAGGAAGCAGAAGTCAAGACTGCACCAAAATCAAGGAAGCGTAAGGCTTCAAGGAAACCCGCAGCGGTTACACCTAATCAAGCGGGACCTAGCCAAGTTGCAAGGCCACCAGTTAGGAAGCCGTACTTAGGAACTGCTCCTAGGTGCAAGCGATGTAATGGTCATCATTCAAACCTCTTACCCTGCTTCAAATGTACCTACTGTGGACGGCGGGGACATTTGATCAACACATGCCGCTTTGCTATCCAAAACAAAGCTGTTGCAAATCTTGCTGCTACCCAACTCCAAGTCAACCCTACTCAAGCTCGTTTTCCGCCTGGTACTTGCTACAACTGTGGCGATACGAGCCATTTCAGGAACAACTGCCCAAAGCTTGCTAATGCAAATCCAACCCACGGATGAGCATTCGGCTGAACAAAGGATGTTGCTGTCTTATGCCTTTGTTTCTTTTGTTTTCAAGTAATGTGAAACAATCTGTTTGTTTATAAATAAAAGTTGTTGTTCACAATTCTGATATACAAGTATAATTACATGTGTTTATGGCATTTCCCTATAATACCTGTATTAAGGAACTATGTTCCTTACAAACTACTCTTGTGATTCTCTCTTTCAAGTGATCGCTCATAATTTCCTCGAAAGTTCTAAGTACTCGTTTCATTCTAAGAAACGAAGTACAGGAAATAAAGTGAAATTATGAGTAATCGTGCTTTTTGCACATCTGTAGTTTTGAATCCTTGGTTATATAACTAAAGGTATTTCCAAATCTCATACCCATTACGTTTTGATTTTTCGACATACACAGTACAAGTATTTCAAAACAATCTTCATGATCTCAAAACATTTCATATAGTTTGAAAACAATTTTTCTAGATACATTGTCTATGTTATTTCAAAAAAAAAAAAAAAAAACATTGGCCATGTCATCAAAACCAACCTTTCAAATTTCAAAATATTTCAAATAGTCTGAAGACAATATTAACACAGTACATTTTCTTATTAAGTGCATGATTTCGAAAAGCATCATTCATGTCTTTCAAAAACCTTATACATAATTTCAAAATTCATCTCTCATGATTTTAAAACATTTTTGTAAATATATCTATCTAATACACCTACTTTATTTCAAAAGTATTATATATAAGGTTTCAAAAACGGTAAACACATTTTTTCTTAAAAGAACCCCATGCACAGTTTTCAAAAATATTTTCCTCGTACATCGACTTAACTTTCAAATTTCGCTTCATATGTCGCCTTGACATATCAAGCATCTCAACTTCGTAAAGCATTTTTACTTGATGTTTTGACATAAGCACGTCCAGTGCAAGGTTTCAAAACATCTTCAACTTCTAAAATCCATATGGGATCTTTTTATCTTCATATTGAGACCCTTGTGGATGATCATCATTCAAATCAGAGTCCTTAATTGGATTCCTTATGTACCTAAATTCGAACATTTCGGTTCCTTATAATCGAAATCAAATTTTTCTTTTAAAAATCTTTCTATCTTTATAGTTAGATTCTTGATAATGTTTAAAGTACCAAATGAAATCCACGAGATGGATTCCTATTGTACTTTAAATGCATGTGCTCTGTCAACAAAACAAATTAACAAATAAACAATCTTTGTGATTATACGACTATGTGTTTATTCATCTTATGTTTTCTTTTATGCATTTTTTGTGTTTTTAATACTCTGGATATCCGTTATCCAAATCCTCGCAGGATCTTTCATATCTTCATATGAGAGATTCGTAGCAGGATATTCAAAAGGTACTACCTTCAATCCTCAATGGGCTTCTATGTAATAGTTAAGACCCTTGGATTATATAAGTACCGCTCCATGATTCATAAGAGACCCTTTAGTGGTCTAATAAAAAAGATTGATTCACAATTTGGTTAAAGAACGACATCTAGTGATGTAGCTAGACAGACTCCTTGATAGTCTATTTAGATCATTTAATGATTTAATTAAAAGGACTCTATGGCGGTCTAGTCACACTCATCACAGGATTGTTCATTTGGTTTTCCCCTGCACATTATAAAATGGACTGAGTGAACTATGCAAGGAATTGTCTAATTATGGACGCGTACATAATTATGAAATTTAGTGCACAGAAACCCAGTAAGATTTATTATGTGTAAGAACCGATAGCGACAACAATAACAAAATGAGAACGATGTAATGGAGGTACGGTGGACGCACCAATGACGCTTTATATACTTGTATATAAGTATCCCTCTTACATTGCAATCACGATGTTATTAAAGTTACTAGAAGTTCAGAACCCTAACCAATATTGTTCGATCTTTTCAACTTCATGCTTTCAAGCTCTCACAAGTTTCCTCTAAATAAATTTCGGGACGAAATTTCCTAAAGTAGGGGAGACTGTAACACCTGTGCCTCCACGGCCATCAAACAAATACCGAACCAATGAAATATTATATTTCATACTTGGGATTTGTAAAAATATGTGTATCATTTGCACATATCAATTTTTGTTCAATTCCAAACTCTAAATCACTTTCTGGAAGGTTATACGCGCACCGACGCGTAAATATAACCAGTTTAATGCAACGAACACTCCGGAATAGTGAAATAGGCTTAACATACCTTAAATAACCTTTACATAACTTAGAAATAAGTTTTGAAGGCTTTGGTATGGCAAAAACAAGTTAATTCGCTTACAGGGACTAAACTTGACAAACTGCGAAAGTATGCCAATTTGAACTGTAACGAACATTCCGGAACATGACCATAAGTTAAACACACCTTAAATATCCTTTATATAGCTTAGAAATAGGCTTTGAGGGGTTCGGTGTGCTAAAATAAACTTTTGGCTCATTCAGGGACTAAAAGTGTCAAAAAGTGCACAAGTTTGCATTTTCGCGCATAACTTACGTTCTGAATACATCCGGACATCCAAAAATTTATGTAAGCACTAAAACATTTTATTTTAGTGTTCGGCATAAGAAAAATCCATTCGTCACGCATTTTGGATCGTTTTTCGCGCTTGTGCGCATTCCGTCGTAATTAAGCGAACATCGCGTTCGTACGGCTAAACGAACCGACATCCGAGATATTTTTGAGCACATTTTAAGTTCCCTATACTTTAACTTCATTTTAGAGCTTTGAAATGGGGTTAACGGGCCTTAAACGTGTCAGAAATGCCTTATATGCACTGCAGGGACCAAAACTGTAATTCTGCCAAAATAAGCTTACGGACCTCAACATCCATAACCTTACGGTCCGTAAGGAAACTCCCAGACCAGATTCAATGTTTTTAACAGCAGGTCCCAGCTGTTCGATTCTCAACCACAAGTTCTCAATCGTCTAGTCAGCGGATAAGAACCATTTTAAGCCACCATAAGGTCCCGACACTTGTACGGGTGGGATTAAGGCACGTTTTCCATGAAACGATCTTAACGGTGGACCTTTTACTATAAATACCCCATCACCCCAATGCAAAACTTACAAGAACTTTGATTTGAGAAACTCTAAGTTGAAACTATTGTTTCATACCTGAGATTTTTGAATCGAGGTTAGCATTCGGGGACCCTTCGTAAGTATTCTTTCGTTCTTTTCCTTATTTTATTGCTTTTCGAGTCAGAAAGTCAAACTTTGTTTGACTTTCAGCGTTGACCAGTAATGGTCAATGCGAAGTTCGTTTGAACTTCGCAACGTGAGTGTAATCACGTTGGTCATTGTCCCTTGGGACTATGCCCACTGATTACCACGTTGTCTAGGGTCGTAGGGTAGGTGATCTGATAAATCGCCTATACCCTCGAACCCGACCCAGTTTGGTCGATCATTAGGATCCGACCAAATACATTAGGAGACCATAGTAGGTAGGGAATAACCTTCCGAGGTTATACCCTATGGTCACATCGTTTGAGTAGTTGTATGATAGGTAGTTTATATGCCTTAGGTAAATTACCAGAATACCCTTTTCATGTATAATTGGTAATTAAGCATATGTAACCTAAACCTTTGTCACATAACTGATTATGTAACATGTTTAGGCATATAACACTTGTCATAGGGCTAGTTAGGCGGTCCGAACGCGTTTCACGCGAACGACGCGTTAATGTAGCATAAGCTACCTAAACGGGTCGTAATGGGTCGTAAGCTATTAGGTTGGGTTTCATTTAGCATGTAGGCTTTGATAAACCATATGACACGAGTCTCTATACTCGTTTGGTTTACGAAACCTCATTCTATCCGATCTTCCGATTTAGGTCCGGTTTATTAACATAGTTACCTATATTAGGTGCCGTTTGATTTCCGTGATCTCTAGCATTGTTTGGTTGTCACTCAAGGACTACTGAGCATTCTCAAGTGAGTACATAGACCCCTCTTTTACTGTTTTCCAAACTATTTTGGGGTGAAACACATGTGCCTACTTGTTACTTTCATGCTTTCCTGTTTTCACATCATATACATGCTATGTTCGTTAGTACATTATAGTACATGATTTCATTACATTTCATGCTAGGTGTGCCCATTGTGTGCATTACTTAGTACATCGTTTTACATTACATTTCATGCTAGGTGTGCCCACTGTGTGCATTACTTAGTACATCGTTTTACATTTACATTTTATGCTATGTATGTCCATTGCGTGCATACTTAGTACATCGTTTTCATCACATGCTTACATTTTGTTATGACATTTGGGTTGTTTACAATGGAACAATACATTCATTAACATTAGCTACGCCGTTCGTTAGTAGGAAGTGGTACCATAGGAATTGACAACTCCCGTTCCGGACATCCCAGGGAAAGGGGATGAAAGGAATGACCGAATTCGATATACATAATTTAGATAAACCTTTAAGTGGTTTAAGGGTTTATCGCCTCAGTCTCAAGGCTTGGATGTATGCATTATAACAATGCCGCATAGATGTTCATATCAGTATAGCATGCATTTACGCAAAACATAGCTTTGATTTAAACCAAGTTTTACTTCAATACTTTGTTCTTGTGCATATGGTTTAGTTGATATTTATCACTAGCCATACAGATCAGTTTGGTTTACATATTACATGATTTACATTGATCATGCATTTACACAAAACATAGCTTTGATTTAAACCAAGTTTTACTTCAATACTTTGTTCTTGTGCATATGGTTTAGTTGATATTTATCACTAGCCATACAGATCAGTTTGGTTTACATATTACATGATTTACATTGATCTTGCATTTACGCAAAACATAGCTTTGATTTAAACCAAGTTTTACTTCAATACTTTGTTTTTGTGCATATGGTTTAGTTGATACTTATCACTAGCCATACAGATCAGTTTGGTTTACATATTACATGATTTACATTGATCATGCATTTCCACAAAACATAGCTTTGATTTAAACCAAGTTTTACTTCAATGCTTTGTTTTGTGCATTTCATCTATGGTTTAGTTGATGCATTTTCACTAGCCATACATATCATTTTGGTTACATATTACATGGTTTACATTTGACACATAAACACTTTTGACATTGGTTATACATTACATGATTTACATTAGACATGAACATTTTACATTGTTGGTTTGGTTTGAGTAAGTGATTAAGTAACGATGCGTGTGTAATATGATACAAGCATGGTGGATACGCCGCTGGTACTTCCTATATATAAATGTTTGTATGGTATTACATATTGTAGCGTTATTTGAATCATTTCAGTTTTTGACATATAACATTTTATACAAATAACATACTTTTCACAAGACATTGTTTTACAAAACAACTTATCTTTTACAAACTCATTTTACTTGGTTATTCATTTAACCATGCATTATTCTCTTATTTATACATATCATCTGATTTTATCATTTTTCGAATGATTTACAAAACAAAGCAAATTACAAGGTTCATGACTAAACATTTTTCTCAAATATAAGTCATGAAACCTATTTTCACAAAACCTATGTATCTCACAGGCATTTTTATGCTGACGTACCTATTTTCACATGTGTTTTTCAGGAACTGTTGCGTAAGATGATCAAGATACACATAGGCAGACTTGGGCTTTAGTGACAATAAAAGATGCAAGACTAGTTAATTATGTTGTACTTCTTTGTTTGTTAAGACATTGTAACACTTTTAATCAATAAAACGAAACTTAAATTTCCATGGTTGTGAAACATTAATTCTGTTACAACACTCCCCGATGTTTCCGCCACGTTTTGTATGTTCTACGTGGTCGGGGTGTGACATCTCACGAAAACCATTTTTCAAAAGTTTTCATTGCATAAAACTTTCAGCGGCATCCACTACCTGAAATTGTTTGCAAAGAGTCAAGTAAGGACACTACGAGACTTAGGGTGCACTGGAGTAGCACTTGTCTTTAACTAAGAATTACTTCCAACAATGTGGGTAATTATTTGTATATTAATTAAGTGATAATAATTGATATATACATATACCATGAATAAAATATTACAGGTACACATGATTTCGTCTGAAAGCAGCGACCTATCTGAAAAACGTGACCCGGTGACGAATGTCTCCGACGACGAGATTGCTTCACCTCCGGAGATTTTCACGTCTGACTCCGAGACCGACCCTGAGATGATAACCGATGATGATGATCTCGACGATGTCTTAGCTTTGCCTTTACCCTTCCCTGGCCAGCTTACCATCGGACATCCCGATGGTGAGCACCTCGTTGAGCCTATTCCCATTCATGCTATTCCTTTTGCCGCTATCCCTGCTGAGGACTGGCCATCCACTGATGATCTGGATAATGATGTGGCGTCTCCTGTTGTGTCCGTTATCGATATCCCTTCCGAATCTGAAGTTGAGTCTGATGCCGATTCCTTCGATTGAGTGATATCTTCGGCCCTTTTTGTTGATGGGCTGAGAGTTTACTCGTCTGGTGATGAGGATGACACTATGTCTATTGCGCACCCTCTCCTACTCGTGTCTCCACACCCACTCTTACACCTTCCCACACTCCTGCTCAGGCCAGCTCCCTCATCGACCCATCTTCATAGTTTGATCTTCCCAACACCCCCACCCTCTCCACCAGCCCATTAGGTTTTCTTTGCAGGTACTCTGTTGGAATAGTATTTTGGGTATGATGACTACAACCGAGCTTTGGGAACAACTTGAAGACAAGAACCGCCAATGTGAAGAAAGATATTTTGTCTTTTATATGTATTAAACTTGTACTACGGGGTGATGTAACCCTTATGCATTTTGTTTTCTTCGCAAACAATGATGTAACAAGTTGTCCTAATATGTATAAAAACTCGGTGAATATCTTATGACACATCAGTATTTATCTATTTATGCATGCTTGTTGATGTATGAATTGATTTATATGTTTGGCGGATTGTTTGATGTTACTTATGTGGGTATATGCATGTGTATATATACTACTACTATCTCGTAGATGGTGTCAAACAAATGTCTAACTCTGTTGTGTTGTGTTTTGAAAGAACATAGCACCTAGGAGAGCTGTGAACACTCGTGATTCTGATCAACCCCCTCCTCATCCATTGCCGAGGACTGCTGAGGAACTGAACTCCCTGCTGAAAGAAAGGATTTCCGAAGCTATCGCCCAGTACGAGGCGAACCGCACTGAACACAGTGGAGGATCAGGCGGTAGTAGACGTAATGGACATGGAGATTCATCTGGAGGAAACATAACTCAAGGTAACCTTAAGCTGATTGCTAAAACATGATGAAATTTATGAACGGTCTTTGCTTCATGGTTTCATTGATTGCTCATTTGTGAATTAGTTGGCTGAATTCCAGGCTGTACCTTCAAGTAGTTTCTCGACTGCAAGCCACTGAATTACGACGGCACTGGAGGTGCAGTGGCTTTTGTGCACTGGACGAAGAAAACTGATTCCACTATCCGCATGAGCAAGTGCACCGCAGACCAGCAAGCCACTTTTGTTACTGGGTTATTCGTTGATGAAGCTTTGACTTGGTGGAATTTACAAGTCCAAACTCTGGGTGATGAAGCTGCGTATGGTATGACTTGGGATGAGTTGAAGGAAAGAATGAGGGAAAAGTATTGCTCACATGCTGAACTCCAAAGGTAGGATACTGAGTTTTGGAATATGTCCATGGTTGGTGCGGACATTTTTGGTTATACTCGAAGGTTCCATGATCTGTCAAGGGTGATCCCCTATCTGGTGACTCCCGAATTTAAGCGCATTGAGCGCTACATTTGGGGATTGGCTCCAGAATTTCGTAGGTTGGTGACTGCGGCAGAACCAACAATGATCACTTAGGCTGTAATTCTGGCTATCAGCCTTACTGAGGATGTTGTCCATATGAAGAAGTTATCACTGAAACCTACTGAGAAAACCAAAACGCATGCTGAGTCGTCTGGTGACAAGAAGAGGAAACATTTGAATCTGAGCCAAGTGACCCACAGCAACAACAAGGTCTCCAGCTACAAGAAACGTGACCCCAACCCACCTAAAGAGAAGAAAACACTTGCAGCTGTGAATGACGCTACTACCAGAGGATACCAGGGCACTTTGCCTAAATGTAATCAGCGTAAGCGTCACCATGAAGGAGTTTGTCGCATTCCAAAATGTGACAAGTGTGGAAAACTGGGTCACCGCACCGAGAACTATTGGGGAAAAGGAAAATGGTAATAGAAACGGGAATGGAAATCGAAACGGCGGTAGTAATGGGAATGGTAATGGAAATAGCAATGGTAATGGTAACAGAAATGGTAATGGAACTGGGCAGAACCAGGGATGCTTTGGATGTGGTAGCAAAGAGCATTTTAAGAAAGATTGCCCAAGGGAAAACAACGCTCAAGCTCGAGAATTTGTGATTGGAGCAAGGAACGCACGCGAGGACCCCCAAAATGCAATCGCTAGGAAGATTCTGATCGCTTCTTGTCACACCCCCAAAATCCACATGCGGAGTATCACCGCTTGGAGGCGTGACTGACCAGGATCAAGCCACCAATCATATTGAACAATGAAATATAGTAAAGATAACCAAACACAATATAATTGGTGTCCAAAATAAGTTAACCAAATTCAAACATCAGCGGAAGCATAAAGTTGTAAAAACCAAATCATAAGTTTTAAAAGTTCAAATGTTCCACATGGAACTCCACATTCCATGTCCCACAACGACTCTTCCCCATGCAAGCTCCAGCTAAGTACCTATTGACCTGCAAAGCATGTAGTAACGAGTCAACAATAATGTTGAGCGAGTTCACAGTTGGGTGTTTGTTTTAAGTTGTTCCAAAAACAGTTCCTTTAACTGGCATCCTTGCCGTGGGGGTTACCCCATAATTGAAAACGTGATTTGTTTAACCCATTTACTCTGGCAATCCAGCCGTGGGGGCTACCCCATGTTTAGTTATCTGGCTTTTCGGCCGTGGGGGCTACCCCATGTATGTACCACTAGACTCTTTACCATAACGACTGCTGACTGTAGTCATGTTTATGTGCCCTGAACTGTCAATGTCTATCATCATTGACGTGCCCAGATCCATTAGTTCACGCCCGTCCTCTGCGGTACGGTGTGAGGCTTGTCAAACCTAAATAGCGCTATCTAACTAATGACCCGCTCGCCATTGGCCCGGCGATTAAGTCGATATAAAAAGGAGGGACTTCGTGATAGAGTTTTGGTCTAGTAAAAGTTAAATGTCCATGAGGACGAGGAATTATATTCCTGAACCCGTACTATCCTACCCAAGAAGGACGAGGAATCCATATTCCTTAACCTCATTCCCAACCCCTGGGAATCCCATGCTTTGTAGAAAGTGTGAACTCACCTTAGATTAGCTCGGCAGATAAACAAAAGGTCAATCGAGCTGCAAGAGGTCAACCACGTCCTAACATGGTTACCATACAAGTCAGGCCTAGGTTCAAGTATCACACGTATGCTTACACATAAGCTAACAGGTTACGAACACATATTGATCATGGCAAACACATAATACATGCTAACACATTAACAGTAGCATTCACATACCAAACACGTATCACTTGTGCGACCCGAAAGATAAAGCCCAACAAAATAGGCGGCCCAACCTGTTGTGCGATCAGCACAGCTTGTGCGATCCACAATGGGTTGTGCGATCAGCCTTAAACCCGGCCCAATAATATAAGCAGTTCAGTAAGTAAATGGCCCGAATAAATAAACATGGACCTCTTGTGCGATCCGGATGGCTTGTGCGATCCGGATGACTTGTGCGTTTGGAAACTAGCCCAGCCCAACATGTATACACGGCCCAACAGTTTAACAAATATTACAACTTGTGCGATCCAATAAGTCTTGTGCGACTGGGAACATCTTGTGCGATCAGGTCATCTTGTGCGACCAGATCAGCTTGTGCGAGTAAACTTCTTGTGCGACCAAGGAGTCTTGTGCGATTAGTTTAAATGTCCGAATTTCATGCAATCAGTTATATTGTTTCCTTTTGTGAAATTATCAATCAACAATTCTTAACAGTTTCTAAACCCCAACCAAAATCGATCAAACAAAGGTTTTAAGTATAAATCTCTTAAGAACCCTAGACATGTTCAAAACATTCAAATGATTCACAACATTAAACTATTCAATTAGGGGTTTCAAATCATCATATACTACTTCTTATTTGCCCATACAACTTATCCGACTTCAACATTGTAACATCCCGAAAACGGGTTTGGTAATCAAACCCCGTTAATACTAGATGACGGGTAAAGTACCGTTAGAGGTAAAAGCAAACCGGTGAATATTAGGATTTTAATTAAATGAACCTAATATTAGATAAAAACGGTATAAGGGCTTTTGAGGAAACAAAGTATATAAAAGGCACGAGCTAAAGGGACTTAAGATAAAACGGGTTATAACTTCCTGAACCCACAAAGTTAACTAGGAATAATTAACCTAGTTAGTTATTTATTTGAAAACAATAAAGAAAGGAAGGAAACTTGCAATAGTTAACCATTTTATAAACTTTGGAACTTGAGGGACTAAAAAGAGGCAAACATGAAAATGTTTTAAGTTAAATGAAATAAAAACCAAAACACACACTTTGTGTGTGTGTTTGGTCGATATATGCAGGAGAAGAAAGAGGGCTTCCCTCAAGAACCCTAAACACAAAGAACCCAACTAAATCAAGGAGAAATCAAGCCAAGAAATTGGGGCTTTTAATAAAATCGTGATCACCAAGCTTAGGGGATTACAAGGTATGTTAAATTTTGATGTTTAGTAATATCTCGAAATTTTGATGAGCTTGCATGAACGAAATTCTTGGATGAATGTTCAATGTTATAGTGATATTAGTGTGGGTATAAGTCTAGGAACAAACCCTAGATGCAAACTTGTAGAATTGTGCCATAAACTAGTGGTTAACCCAAATAACCAAGTATGAGCTAAGTGGGTTTTGTTGATTTGATGAAATTGATGTTCTAATGGTGTTTATAAACATCATACTAACTCATATAAATGAACTACTTGAACAAATTAGAGATTTTGTTAAGAGTTCATAAGTGACTAGAAGTGGGTCTTGACATAAGAGTTAAAACCATGATTTTGATGGTCAAAGTGTGTATATGCTTATAATAACTGAAATTTACATGTTGATTTATTATTACTTGAGGTAGGAATTGGATGACATGTTAGTTAATTTGGCGTCTCAAGAGATGATGCTCACTAAGTGTTGATAATGTGCTTAATTGAGTCTTGTGAACTTGATAGTGCAATCGTATGTGTTAATTGGCAATTTGACTTTTAAAAAGTCAAACCGACCTACAATATGATGAATACTAATTTTTATACGAAAAGCGTAAGGTGGGAATAGTCATGATTGATAATGACCAAACTTACGAATTATGATTATAGTTTGACGCTTAACGAGCTATGTGGAGGCTTGTGGAGGAAGTGGGTCAAACGAATCGAGTACAAAAGAAAAGCGTGGCTTGGATGCAAGGTAAGTATAGCTTACACTAGTCATATAGTTTAGAATGTCCTTTTGTTGTTTTGATTTCGAACAAGACAAATGGAAATTTGAGATATGGTGTTTCCGGCGTGTAGTCGTACGGAACAAGATAACCAATAAGGGTAATATTGAAATTTGGACACTTGTTGACAATAATTTATTGGTTTTGAAAGATACATATTTCGTAAGCCTTAATAGGCCAAAAAGCGTTAAGAGGTGAATTATAGTTAAAATGACCGTGCGGTGTAAATCGGAACGAGTCGTGTAGACGAGATGGCAATAAGCTTTATCTCGCCAATATCATCGGTCATTTAGACCAACGGGTCAAAAGGTGAAAATATCACTTTTTGACAATATCGACTAATGGTTTGATGAGTTGTTTGATTTCAGAAATAAATATCGAGTGGATATTTACATCGCTATTACTTAGTAGATATTGAGGCAGGGTACCTAAACGGGTCAATGTAATGATCCGAGCCAGGTACGCATAATAAGATAACTCTCATTTAAATGTAAGGCTAATGAGAGTTAAACGAAGTCTAAAATAAGTTTTTGGTTACCTTAATAGGTAAACCAAATGTTACGGACAATGGTCATTATATTTGAAAGGCCTAGTGCCCTTTCAAATAAAATCATAGTTAAAAGATCGGAGTTTGGGTTAAACAAGTAACTAAAAGTCATTCGTCTTAAATGAAGGACTAATATCGACCAAAACGCCCTTGTAGGCTAAATTGAACAAATAACCCTTAAAGGTTGTTTGGAAACGAGTTTTACAATTAGATAATTACTTAGGAGGAGTATAGAAGTTGAAGGATGTAACACTTTAGTCAAATGGCTCTATTTGAGTCTTTGTCGTAAAATAACGATTTGAAGGGTAAATTTTGGTATATACAAATCACCACATTGAATCCACCACAAATACAGTTATGGTGGAAGATCCTTTGATAAGAAATATGGACATATGTATTTGGAAATGAATGAAAGCAATTGGTGCTTAAAATATGCATAAATACCCTTAACGGGTCAAAATGAGCATATGGGTGAAAATGGGTTTAAGAAGGTATATAAACCTGTAATTTGAAACCTATTATGTTAAACATTTTTGAACTTGATAGGTTTATGGGAAATAAAGGTCAAACAAACTCGTTTGTTTGATAAAAATGGAACGGGTCAAAAGTTGGTAAAAAGGGAAATAGCCGAAGACTTAAAAGTCTAAAATTTTGTAAAACCGGAGGTTGGATTTTAACTCCATGAGGTGGAGAATCAAATTACAATCACGTAGGAAGAAACGGTAGGTCAAACAGACAAGCGGTTTGAAAGATACGAAAGTTTTCGTGTCGTTAAACGGCAAAAAGGAAGGATGGAATGCAGGGACCACCGTAACTTACGGTTCCACCGTAAGTTACGGTGGAGCTGATATTGATACAGTGGTTACATACTGATTTACGGTGGGGGATTGGCATTCAGTGGCCACCGTAACTTACGGTGCCACCGTAAGTTACGGTGGAGGCCAGCTCAAAATATATTTTATTTAGTTTTAATTCCCGGATTCTTTTAGACACGTTTTAAACCCCGTATGACTAAAGCATTTCATGTTTATGAAATGTAGGTACTTTTGGATGCCGGAAAACGATCAAGCTCAGCGAAGAACCGAACACGATAAAGATACACGCTTCCGTACTTTGCCACGTTGTAATTTTTAAACAACGAATTCGATCACGTTATGTAGAATAACTTATGATTTGTAAAAGTTTTAATAAACCCGTATTTTCATAGCATGTGTAGTCTTAACTACACATCTAATTGTTGGAAATTACATACAAAATCGCTAAATAGAAAATAGGGTGTTACAAGTTGGTATCAGAGCGCTGGTTTAAGAGATTCAAGTATGGTGGGAAAACTATACTTGGACTTAAACCTTATGCTCTTAATAAAGATGGGTGTTCGGTTCGAAGCTTGATCGCAAATCCGGTAAGAACAAGTATGTTAATAGTTTAGCATGCTAAAGTGTTGTAAACAACACATAGGGCTATCGTGTGATACACGTTACCCCAATTAAAATGATTGATATAGTTGACGAAAATACGCGCGTTGACGCGTATAGTAGAAAAAGCCTTGTATTATAATACGGGTGATTATTGAAGTTGACGTTACTAACTTTGTGAATGTTTTAATTGAAGGACACTCGCGTTTGAAGACGACGAGAGTCAAACGAATTGGGGATATGATGATGGAACGGTCCGAAGTATGACGAGAGGAGCATGCTCACCGAGGACTAAATCGCGTAACGACCGCGAACAAGGTTAATGGCAAGGAATGCCCGTTGGGGCAAACATTACCAGGTGCACATTTTAAATAATCACATAAATAGTAATATGCAACAAATAAGTAGAAATTGAAAGTTGCATATGTAGATTAAAAACTTGGAAAAACCCGAATAGAAAATGTATTCGGGATATTGTTTCCAAGAGAAACAAATAGAGGCGCTACTTACATAGGGCGTGATGTGAAAACTATAAAAAGGTCATGTGTGTCATGTGTTAATCGCTTACTCTGGCCAAGTAAGTAGTGGCATATGATACCATGAACTTCTTATGGCGGACACGTTTACATCCGATGTAGTAAGGGCGGGGTGAATGGGACTAACTTAAAAGTACCCAAATGAATCAAATGAGCAAAATAATTGATAATAATGTAAACGCACAGCCGGGTGACGGAAGCGTATTACATTAGGATGATGAGCCCGAGTGAAGGGACAAAGAAGCATGAAAAATGATTTAGACAAGTATTGGGAGGGAGTGTACTTACACTCGAACCCAGAAAACGCAAGCATGAAAAATGATTTAGACAAGTATTGGGAGGGAGTGTACTTACACTCGAACCCAGAAAACGCAAGCATGAAAAATGATTTAGACAAGTATTGGGAGGGAGTGTACTTACACTCGAACCCAGAAAACGCAAGCATGAAAAATGATTTAGACAAGTATTGGGAGGGAGTGTACTTACACTCGAACCCAGAAAACGCAAGCATGAAAAATGATTTAGACAAGCATTGGGAGGGAGTGTACTTACACTCGAACCCGGAAAATGCAAATAATACCCTTAACGGGTCATTTTTGTAAAACGTCAAACTTAAAGACAAAGTCGGAATATAAAAATGAAACGAGGTCTTAATGCACACCGGGAGGGTTGCAATAATAACGACTTCAGTAAAACACCCGGTCGATGGGTAAGAATTAAGCACATGCGTACACCGAGAAACGGAAACTCGGATGGAAAGTTAAAAGACTCGGGTTTTGAGTCATAACTAAAAGACGACAAGGAAATGTAAATAGAAATTTTGAATAAATGGTGTTCAACTATTTTAAAGTTGAACGGTTCGAATATAATATCATGCCGGACGGCATGAGTAAACACAAGCGGAATACTAGTAGCGTTAAAAGCAAAAGAGTAATGAGTCCGGTAATGGGACATAATCAAATACGAATGTAGGTAAACTGGATAATGGTGAGCCTAAGATAATCCGATGCATGAATGACGCGAGAAGTCATAAGGTCGGAAAATTTTCCGAAAGAAAACAATGTAGACTTAGACTACGGTCAAGGTAAAACTTAATGTAAAAGCGAAAATAAAGGGATAAGGCCGAAAGGTATGTGGTAATATGCCTTGTAGAATTTCGTTAATAGCACATCTAGATAGTGCTAAATAAATAAGATAAAAATCAGGAAATTCATTTTTTGCGGCGAACTTTGTATGAATGAACCAAATGAATAAGTTCGTAAAGGAAAGGGTCTGTTTGTAAAAAGTGAAAGATCTCACTGGAAACATCCAAATGGGTGAAAATAACGGATTCACAAAGAATCCGAAAAGTATAAAGGCGATGGATTTCGCTAAGTTAATCAAACAAGTCGAAATAACAAGATGGCGTTATTCTGAGTTGCGTTAATTCGCATAGAAGATATATGTGTTGTGTAATTAAAAGATGTTACCATATTTGTCTGGTAACACTAACAAATGGTCAAAGTATGAGTAATGCTTAGAAGGTTACTCAGTATAAGTACATTGGGTTTGAAACTCGATAAACTATGTAAGAAAAGGTTTCGAGGACGAAACCTCTTTAAGGGGGGTAGACTTGTAACATCCCGAAAACGGGTTTGGTAATCAAACCCAGTTAATACTAGATGACGGGTAAAGTACCGTTAGAGGTAAAAGCAAACCGGTGAATATTAGGATTTTAATTAAATGAACCTAATATTAGATAAAAACGGTATAAGGGCTTTTGAGGAAACAAAGTATATAAAAGGCACGAGCTAAAGGGACTTAAGATAAAACGGGTTATAACTTCCTGAACCCACAAAGTTAACTAGGAATAATTAACCTAGTTAGTTATTTATTTGAAAACAATAAAGAAAGGAAGGAAACTTACAATAGTTAACCATTTTATAAACTTTGGAACTTGAGGGACTAAAAAGAGGCAAACATGAAAATGTTTTAAGTTAAATGAAATAAAAACCAAAACACACACTTTGTGTGTGTGTTTGGTCTATATATGCAGGAGAAGAAAGAGGGCTTCCCTCAAGAACCCTAAACTCAAGAAATCAAGCCACAAAGTTAACTAGGGTTCCACCGTAAGTTACGGTGGAGCTGATATTGATACGGTGGTTACATACTGATTTACGGTGGGGGATTGGCATTCAGTGGCCACCGTAACTTACGGTGCCACCGTAAGTTACGGTGGAGGCCAGCTCAAAATATATTTTATCTAGTTTTAATTCCCGGATTCTTTTAGACACGTTTTAAACCCCGTATGACTAAAGCATTTCATGTTTATGAAATGTAGGTACTTTTGGATGCCGGAAAACGATCAAGCTCAGCGAAGAACCGAACACGATAAAGATACACGCTTCTGCACTTTGCCACGTTGTAATTTTTAAACAACGAATTCGATCACGTTATGTAGAATAACTTATGATTTGTAAAAGTTTTAATAAACCCGTATTTTCATAGCATGTGTAGTCTTAACTACACATCTAATTGTTGGAAATTACATACAAAATCGCTAAATAGAAAATAGGGTGTTACAAACATACATGCAGCCGATTAACAAGCATTCGATTCTTAGAACCATAATATGCAATCTGATTAACCTGAACATTATCTAATACACATATCCAAGCCGATTTCATGAACACTAAACCTCATCATTCATATCTAAACATAACCAAACCATTCGGATCCGAATAGAATACATATATGGCCGACTACATTCAATCATGATTAATTACTTATCATTTGCAAATCATCACATGAAACATGTATAATCACAACACCACATAACATACAATCGATAGTTAGACACTAACCGGTTAAAGAATGGGATGAGAGTTGATCCGAACGATAAGGCTTCAAGAGAGACACTCCTTGTTGCCGTCGGGTTTCAGAGGAAGAAAGAGAGCTAGGGTTTGTGTGTGTGGGTGTTTTGCAAAATATGAGGAGTATACCCTATCTCCTTAGTGTTATGCGACATAAGGGAGTGGGCCGAACCCTTACTTGGGCTGCCCATTGGTCCGAATACAAGAGTGTAGCCCGAATGGGCTTGTGCGATCAGTTCGTGTTGTGCGTTTGGGCTTGTTTATATACATACATACATTACACAAAACACATAACGTTTCATTAATCATCAAATTCACATAGTCACATAGTGTTCACATACGTTACATTAATCACAAAGATAGGTTTGAAATACGGGTTGTCACATTATCCCCAAGTTGAAAGAAATTTCGTCCCGAAATTTAGCACGTACTCACTGAGGAAGCTAGTTAAGTTGCATGGTTTTCCTGGGGTGTCACATCCTCCCCTCGTTGATCTGGAATTTCATCCCGAAATTCTGTAGCTTCAGCCTCAGTAGTGGTTGTACTGTTTGCGAATAGTTGGGGATACTTTTGTTTCATCTGATCTTCGCGTTCCCAGGTGAACTCTGGGCCGCGACGTGAGTTCCAACGAACTCGAACGAGAGGTATTCTAGTGCGCTTGAGGACCTTAACGTCCCGGTCCGTGATTTCAACTGGTTCCTCGGCGAATCGCAACTGCTCGTCGATAGTGAGCTCCTTCAAAGGAACTACGAGGGTCTCATCTGACAGACACTTCTTTAGATTCGACACGTGGAAAACGTTGTGAACTGCACTGAGTTCTGCTGGTAGGTTCAGTTTGTAAGCCACCTTGCCTATTTTCTCTATAATGTCGAATGGTCCAACGTATCGTGGGTTAAGTTTGCCTCGTTTGCCAAAACGAACAACACCCTTCCAGGGTGAGACTTTGAGTAGCACTCGATCCCCAACCTGGAACTCGAGTGGTTTCCTGCCCTTATCGGCGTAGCTTTTCTGACGGTCACGAGCTGCCGCCATTCGTTGTCGTATCTGAGCAATCCGTTCTGTTGTGTCTACCACAAGTTCTGGGCCAGTGATCTGACTATCCCCCACCTCTGCCCAACAAAGAGGTGATCAGCATTTACGCCCGTACAATGCCTCAAACGGAGCAGCTTTAATGCTGGTGTGGTAACTGTTGTTATACGAGAATTCCACTAGTGGCAGATGTTTTTCCCAACCGTTGCCAAAATCAATCACACATGCCCTAAGCATGTCTTCAAGGGTCTGGATGGTGCGTTCAGACTGCCCATCTGTTTGCGGTTGATAAGCGGTGCTCATATCTAAACGTGAGCCAAAAGACTTGTGCATGGCTTGCCACAGTTCAGAAGTAAAACGTGCATCACGATCAGAGATAATGGAGGTGGGCACCCCGTGCCTCGAGACAACTTCCTTAAGATAAATGTCTGCTAGAGTGGAGAACTTATCCGTTTCCTTGATAGCCAGGAAGTGTGCAGACTTTGTGAGTCGGTCCACAATCACCCAAATAGTGTCATTTCCACGTTGAGATCTAGGCAGGCCAGTAACGAAATCCATGGAAATTTGCTCCCATTTCCATTGTGGTATCTCTGGTTGTTGAAGTAGGCCTGAGGGTTTCTGTTATTCCATCTTGACTCTCGCACAAGTCAAACACTTGCTGACGTAAGTTGCTATGTGGGCCTTCATGCTAGGCCACCAGTATGTGGTTCTGAGGTCGTGGTACATCATATCCGAACCAGGATGTACTGAGTAACGAGACTTGTGTGCCTCATCCATCACAAGCTCTCGTAGGTTGCCATAGAGTGGGACCCAAATGTGTCCTGTAACGTAGTAAGCACCATCTTCCTTTTGTTCTAATCGTTGCCTTGAGCCGCGTAGGGCTTCAGCCCTGACATTTTCTGGTTTCAAAGCTTCTACCTGAGCATTTCGTATCTGGGAAGGAAGACTAGACTGGATAGTAAGTTGTAATGCTCGCACGCGCTTAGGCGTAGTGTCCTTTCGACTGAGGGGGTCAGCCACAACATTGGCTTTGCCTGGATGGTACTTGATCGCGTATTCGTAATCATTCAAAAGCTTAACCCATCGTCGTTGACGCATGTTTAACTCCTTTTGCTTGAAGATATGTACGAGACTCCTGTGATCAGTGTAAATAGTGCACCTGGTACCGTACAGGTAATGTCTCCATATCTTGAGTGCGAAAACAACAGCTCCCAGCTCCAAATCGTGTGTAGTGTAGTTCCGTTCGTGAATCTTAAGTTGACGTGACGCATAAGCAATGACCTTGTCACGTTGCATCAGCACACATCCAAGTCCCTGAATGGATGCGTCGCAATAAACCACAAAGTCATCTGTGCCTTCAGGCAATGAGAGGATAGGGGCGCTACAAAGTCTATCCTTTAAGTGTTGGAATGCAGTTTCCTGTGCATCACCCCAACGATATGTGACACCTTTCTGTGTTAGTGAGGTGAGAGGTTGCGCGATCTTGGAAAAATCCTTGATAAACCTTCTGTAATAGCCCGCCAAACCCAAGAATTGGCGAATTTCTGTTGGTGTACGGGGAGCAGGCCAGTTTCTAATCGTGTCCACCTTGGATGGATCAACATGGATCCCATCCTTGTTTACCACGTGGCCTAGAAAATGGACTTCACGAAGCCAGAAGTCACATTTCGAGAACTTTGCATAAAGCTGTTCTGTTCGGAGGAGTTCCAAAATAAGTCGTAGATGCTGCTCATGTTCCTCCTGACTCTTAGAATAGATCAGGATGTCGTCGATGAAAACTATGACGAACTTGTCTAGGTAAGGCTTGCACACTCTATTCATAAGGTCCATGAAAACCGCAGGTGCGTTCGTCAGCCCAAAAGGCATGACCAAAAACTCGTAGTGTCCATAACGAGTTCTAAAGGCTGCTTTGGAGACGTCCTCTTCTCGGACTCTCAGCTGGTGATATCCCGATCTTAGATCAATCTTCGAGTAGTAGCTCGACCCTTGCAACTGGTCAAACAGGTAGGATAACGATTCTTCACCGCCACCTTGTTGAGTTCTCGATAGTCGATACACATCCTGAAGGTACCGTCTTTCTTTTTCGCGAACAGCACTGGAGCTCCCCATGGAGAAGAGCTAGGACGAATAAAACCCTTGTCTAAGAGTTCTTGTAGTTGCGTAGAGAGTTCTTCCAACTCTGATGGAGCTAAACGATATGGTGCATGAGCTATTGGTGCGGCTCCAGGAGCCAGTTCAATCTGAAATTCGACTTGACGATGAGGTGGAAGGCCAGGTAATTCCTCAGGGAATACCTCGGGATAGTCGCGTACGATCGGAAAATCTTCTATCTTTTTCTCTTTCTTCGAGGTGTCAGTAACGAGAGCCAAAATAGCGGTGTGACCCTTTCGCATACACTTTTGGGCCTTAAGGAAAGAGATGATGCTCCCCACAGCACCACTCTTGTCGCCACGAATCATAAGAGGTTCATCACCTGAACGAGGAATACGGACAATCTTTTCGTTGCAAAGAATCTCTGCTCGGTGTTGGGATAACCAATCCATCCCAATGACAACGTCGAAACTACCCAAGACTATAGGAATGAGGTCGATAGAGAAGGTGTGATCAGCAAGAACAAGATTACAACCCTTGACTACGTGTGTGGCCTCTAAACTCTTACCATTAGCTAGCTCTACAGTGTGTTTGGTGTTCAACAGTGTTGGGGTACGCTTAAGTATTTGACTAACTTTTAAGGACACGTAGCTAGTATCAGCACCCGAATCAAATAAAACAGTAACATAAAAGTCGTCCAGTAGGAACTTACCCGTCACAACGTTGGGATCGTTCCTTGCTTCACCTTGTCCAATCACAAAAACACGACCCCTGGCACCATTGCCGTTGTTACCCCCGTTATTTCCATTCCCCTGGTTGTTATTATTGTTGTTGTTGTTCTGGTTTCGGTTCAGTTGGGGACAATCTCTCTTGAAGTGGCCTTCAGCTCCACACTGAAAGCACCCTTTGTTGATACCTTGCTGCTGCTGGCGTTGATTCTGTGGGCCTTGTTGTTGCTGACGATTCTGGTTTGCGGGATATAAGCTTCTACAATCCTTTGCGGCGTGGCCTGGCTTGTTGCACCGATGACAGTTACCCCTGGTGCATGGCCCGCTGTGGTGTAGGTTGCAGCGATTGCATTTGGGGTGACTTCCCTTGTACCCACCTTGACTTTGACTAGCAGAAGATTGTTGACTAGGGCTCTTGTAGTCATCAGTCCTTCTCTGCTGAGACTGAGATTGAACAGAAGTTGAACCTTTGCTTGAAGTTCCATCCCATTTTCGTTTGTTTTCCTTGGGAGTATCAGAAGTAGCTGTAGCACCAATGCGCTTTGGTAACCTGTTCTGCCCCACCGCCTGATCCGTGAGACGATGAGCCAACTTGATGATCTGCTGAATGGTGCCTAGGTTTGCTGAGGTTACGTGACTTTGAATCTCTGGCACTAATCCCTTGAGATACAGTTTGATACGTTTGATGGGAGGGTCTACCATAGTGGGACACAGGATGGCCAACTCGTTCGTTCTTTTTGTATAAGCTTCAATTTCTGACCCCGTCATCTTTAAGTTGTAAAATTCTACCTCCAGCTTATGAATATCATCATGGCTACAGTATTCTTCTTTGATCAATTCCTTGAAATCGTTCCAGGGGGTGGCGTTAGCAGCAACCAACCCCAGCATTTGGAACTGAGCGTTCCACCACGTGAGCGCTACACCCTCGAGAGTACCCGTAGCATACTTCACCCTGCGAGCCTCAGGGCATTCACACATCTCAAAGACGGATTCGAGCTTCTCAAACCAGTGGAAAAGACCGACAACTCCTTCAGTACCAGGTCGACAGTCCATAAAGGTCTTGAAAGTGCACACAGGAGGCTGTGCAGGTTGACCTATTGTGAGAGTAAGAAAGGACAAAGTTAAACATAAAGGTTGCTTCACGAGAGTAGGATCTAAGGATCCTAGAGTTAGTTTCGACTGCAGGATATACCTCCTACTTGTGCGGCTGCAAGTGCCGCAGCAACTTGTTGGTTAATCAGAGCCATCAACTGGGCTTGAGTCATGTTAACGCGTCCAGCCATGATCTTCATATCAAGGGAAACATAAGTGAGAGGGGTTCGCGAAAGTGCGATGACAGAAGAGAGTGAGCACACACGTGTTTTCAATTAACAGTTGCTACGTTTATCTAAGCATACCATGAGTAAAGTTCTATGTATTCTAGCAAGTAGGCAATATAAACATAAATCATATCACCTAGAATGTCGAGCCTTGCATGTGGAGTGAAGCGTCGTTGTGGATCGTTGAGCACTGTTCAGGTTATAGTCTGGTTTTAACAAAAACTTTTCCCTTATTAAAACCAAGTTCACTATAACCAATGGCTCTGATACCAATCTGTCACACCCCCAAAATCCATATGCGGAGTATCACCGCTTGGAGGCGTGACTGACCAGGATCAAGCCACCAATCATATTGAACAATGAAATATAGTAAAGATAACCAAACACAATATAATTGGTGTCCAAAATAAGTTAACCAAATTCAAACATCAGCGGAAGCATAAAGTTGTAAAAACCAAATCATAAGTTTTAAAAGTTCAAATGTTCCACATGGAACTCCACATTCCATGTCCCACAACGACTCTTCCCCATGCAAGCTCCAGCTAAGTACCTATTGACCTGCAAAGCATGTAGTAACGAGTCAACAATAATGTTGAGCGAGTTCACAGTTGGGTGTTTGTTTTAAGTTGTTCCAAAAACAGTTCCTTTAACTGGCATCCTTGCCGTGGGGGTTACCCCATAATTGAAAACGTGATTTGTTTAACCCATTTACTCTGGCAATCCAGCCGTGGGGGCTACCCCATGTTTAGTTATCTGGCTTTTTGGCCATGGGGGCTACCCCATGTATGTACCACTAGACTCGTTACCATATCGACTGCTGACTGTAATCATGTTTATGTGCCCTGAACTGTCAATGTCTATCATCATTGACGTGCCCAGATCCATTAGTTCATGCTCGTCCTCTGCGGTACGGTGTGAGCCTTGTCAAACCTAAATAGCGCTATCTAACTAATGACCCGCTCGCCATTGGCCTGGCGATTAAGTCGATATAAAAAGGAGGGACTTCGTGATAGAGTTTTGGTCTAGTAAAAGTTAACTGTCCATGAGGACGAGGAATTATATTCCTGAACCCGTACTGTCCTACCCAAGAAGGACGAGGAATCCATATTCCTTAACCTCATTCCCAACCCCTGGGAATCCCATGCTTTGTAGAAAGTGTGAACTCACCTTAGATTAGCTCGGCAGATAAACAAAAGGTCAATCGAGCTGCTAGAGGTCAACCACGTCCTAACATGGTTACCATACAAGTCAGGTCTAGGTTCAAGTATCACACGTATGCTTACACATAAGCTAACAGGTTACGAACACATATTGATCATGGCAAACACATAATACATGCTAACACATTAACAGTTGCATTCACGTACCAAACACGTCTCACGTGTGCGACCCGAAAGATAAAGCCCAACAAAATAGGCGGCCCAACCTGTTGTGCCATCAGCATAGCTTGTGCGATCCACAATGGGTTGTGCGATCAGCCTTAAAACCGGCCCAATAATATAAGCAGTTCAGTAAGTAAATGGCCCGAATAAATAAAGATGGACCTCTTGTGCGATCCGGATGACTTGTGCGTTTGGAAACTAGCCCAGCCCAACATGTATACACGGCCCAACAGTTTAACAAATATTACAACTTGTGCGATCCAATAAGTCTTGTGCGACTGGGAACATCTTGTGCGATCAGGTCATCTTGTGCGACCAGATCAGCTTGTGCGACTAGACTTCTTGTGCGACCAAGGAGTCTTGTGCGATTAGTTTAAATGTCCGAATTTCATGCAATCAGTTATTTTGTTTCCTTTTGTGAAATTATCAATCAACAATTCTTAACAGTTTCTAAACCCCAACCAAAATCGATCAAACAAAGGTTTTTAGTATAAATCTCTTAAGAACCCTAGACATGTTCAAAACATTCAAACGATTCACAACATTAAACTATTCAATTAGGGGTTTCAAATCATCATATACTACTTCTTATTTGCCCATACAACTGATCCGATTTCAAAATACATGCAGCCGATTAACAAGCATTCGATTCTTAGAACCATAATATGCAATCCGATTAACATGAACACTAAACCTCATCATTCATATCTAAACATAACCAAACCATTCGGATCCGAATAGAATACATATATGGCCGACTACATTCAATCATGATTAATTACTTATCATTTGCAAATCATCACATGAAACTTGTATAATCACAACACCACATAACATACAATCAATAGTTAGACACTAACAGGTTAAAGAATGGGATGAGAGTTGATCCGAACGATAAGGCTTCGAGAGAGACACTCCTTGTTGCCGTTGGGTTTGAGAGGAAGAAAGAGAGCTAGGGTTTGTGTGTGTGGGTGTTTTGCAAAATATGAGGAGTATACCCTATCTCCTTAGTGTTATGCGACATAAGGGAGTGGGCCGAACCCTTACTTGGGCTGCCCATTGGTCCGAATACAAGAGTGTAGCCCGAATGGGCTTGTGCAATCGGTTCGTGTTGTGCGTTTGGGCTTGTTTATATACATACATACATTACACAAAACACATAACGTTTCATTAATCATCAAAATTCACATAGTCACATAGTGTTCATATACGTTACATTAATCACAAAGATAGGTTTGAAATACGGGTTGTCACACTTCTAGTCTAGCAACTGGAGCATACACTTCGGTGAAATCTATCCCCTCCTGCTGACTGAAACCCCGGACTACGAGTCGAGCTTTGTTACGAATAATAACCCCTCGATCATCTCTCTTGCACTTGAACACCCACTTGGTGTTTATCTTCCTCTAACCATCAGGCAAGTCTACCAATTTCCACACTCCTAACTTCTCAAACTGACTCAGCTCCTCTTGCATCGCATTGACCCAAGAATCTTCAGTTAGCGCCTCTTTTTATGTTCGCGGTTCGATCTGCGAAATAAAACAACTAAGTGAAAACTCAGTTTGTAAAGGAGTAACTGTAGAATAAAAACATGTAAGGCCTTGGTCAATTTGACGTCTAGTGTGAACGCCTGATTGTAATTCTCCAATGATCAGCTCTTCTGGATGGTATGAAAGAGTTCTCGGCATCACCTCGCCTGGAACATCTACCTTGCTTTCCAAATTTGTAACATTCTGATTTGCACCTTGTTCACTGACTGGAATAGTTTGACTTGACCTTTGAATTTGCTCCCCCTCAGAATCTGAATTACCACGATCAAATACTGGTCTGTTCTCAGATTCTTGATTATCATTCTCTGCCGTCTGATTATCATGAGCAACTTCATTTTGTTGGATATCATCATGTTCTCCAGCATTACTTGGACCGGCTTCGTCATCATTGGAAGCTTTTTTGTGTCTAGAATACTCAGCTGGGAACCTTTCCTGCGATGACTCATACTCTCTCAGAATATCCAATTCGTCAAAGAAATATTCTTCTTCGTCCTCTTCCATGTCAAACGAATTCCACAAAGTATCATAGTGAAAACACCATGAATCGCCGGGATTTTGCGGTGGCATTGTGTAACCTTGGCATTCAACATTGTGTGCTTCAATAATCCGCTTCAAGCTTGGAACATAGACTCTCTTTAATGGACTTGAGTAACCCACAAATATTCCTTCAATGCTCTTTGCACCAAATTTACCAAAAGGTTCTAGAACAGTGCAGGGAGACCCAAACGGTTCTAAATACTTCAGGTTCGGTTTGCGGTTATTGATCAGCTCGAAACATGTCTTGTTACTACGTATTCTTCTGATGCGGGTTTGGTACAAGTTTTCTATCTTCTTGAAAACCGTCATCAAACGATCAAATGTCTCATCTTTTGACTTCATAAACAATACCCAAGAAAATCTTGAATAATCGTATGTGACTACAAGACAATAGAGATCCCCTGTTATACTTTTAACGTTCACTGGACCAAACAGATCCATATGGAGTCTCTCTAAAGGTTTCGAAATTGAGTTTTCCTTCTTCCCAGGGTGAGATTTCTTCTTTTGCTTGCCTTTGATACAGCTAATGCACTCCCCCTCAAGATGAAAACCTTTCACATGAACACCAATTACTAAGTCGTTATGCACCAGGTGATTCATTTTTCGTAAGTGAATATGGCCCATCTTTCGATGCCATAACTGTGACTCTTTTTCCGTTGCTCTTGACATAAAACAGTGAGCCTGACCCGTGGTAGTAGTTGCTACACTCATGTCCAACACGTACAGATCATTGACTCTGGGTGCTCTCATGATAACCCATTCTTTGGGATCAACAAATCCTGGTTTCAAGATCAAACATTCTTTGTCTGTAAAGTGCGTAGTGTCACACCCCGACCACGTAGAACATACAAAACATGGTGGAAACATCGGGGAGTGTTGTAACAGAATTAATCATTTCAAATCCATGGCAATTAAAGTTTCGTTTTATTAAACAAACATGAGAGTTTACATTGTTGTAAACAAGAAACAAAGAGTACCCAACATAAATTAACTAGTTCTTGTCTCGTTTTAAGTCACTAAGGCACAGGTCCGCCTAAGTATGTCTTGATAAGTCCTATACATCATCACCTGAAAACACATGTGAAAATAGGTACGTCAGCATAAAAATGCCTGTGAGATACATAGGTTTTGTGAAAATAAGATTCATGACTTATGTTTGAGAAAATGTTTAGTCATGAACCTAGTAATTTGCTTTGTCTTGTAAATCATTTGAAAAATGATAAGATCAGATGATATGTATAAATAAGAGAATAATGTATGGTTAAATGAATAACCATGTAAAATGAGTTTGTATAAGATAAGTTGTTTGTAAAACAATGTCTTGTGAAAAGTATGTTATTTGTATAAAATGTCATATGTCATAAACTGAAATGATTCAAATAACGCTACGATATGTAATACCATACAAACACTTATATATAGGAAGTACCAGCGGCGTATCCACCATGCTTGTATCATATTACACATGCCTCGTTACTTAATCACTTACTCAAACCAAACCATCAGGATGTAATGTTTAACAATTGTAGAAATGTTCATGTATAGTCAAATACGGTTCACACGGTTCACAGATACAAACGGTTCACAGATACAAACGGTTCACAGATACAAACGGTTCACAGATATCAACGGTTCACATAGTCAAATGATTACAACGGTTCACATAGTCAAATGATTACAACGGTTCACATAGTCAAATGATTACAACGGTTCAAAATGTAGTATAATGTGTTCATATGCTGGATGAGCATATGCAACAGAAAGGCAATGTAAAACAATGTACTAAGTATGCACACACAATGGGCATACATAGCATGTAATGTAAAACGATGTACTAGGTACACACACACAATGGGCATACATAGCATGAAATGTAATGTAAAACGATGTACTAAGTAATGCACACAATGGGCACACCTAGCATGAAAATGTGGTGGAACTACTCAAACGATGTGACCATAGGGTATAACCTCGGAAGGTTATTCCCTACCTACTATGGTCACCTAATGTATTTGGTCGGATCCTTATGATTGACCAAACTGGGTCGGGTTCGAAGGTATAAGCGATTTATCAGATGGCTTACCCTTACGACCCTAGACAACGTGGTAATCAGTAGGCATAGTCCAAAGGGACTATAACCATCGTGATTACAATCACGTTGCGAAGTTCAAACGAACTTCGCATTGACCATAAGCTGGTCAACGCTGAAAGTCAAACAAAGTTTGACTTTCGGACTCAAAAAGCAATAAAAGAAGGAAAAGAACAAAAGAATACTTTCGAAGGGTCCCCGAATGCTAATCTAGATCGAAATAACTCAGGTATGAAACAAAGGTTCCAACTTAGAGTCTTTAGGATCAGATTCTAGTGGTTTTGAAGCAATGGTGGGTGGGGTATTTATAGTTTTCGGGTAACCGTTAAGATCGTTTCATGGAAACCGTGCTCGAATCTCATGCGTACACTTGTCGGAAACTCATGGTAGCTAAAAATGGTCCTTATCAGCTGAATAGGCAAGTGGGAAAGGTGTGGGTGTGGTTAAAACAGCTGGAATCTGCTGACTGTTCGCTCTTATCTGATCAGAGAGGCTGACGCGGCCCGCGTGGATATGTACAAAAACTGAGGCGGGCCGCCTGGGAGTTGCAGATCAGAAAAATGTTTGCAGAATTACAGTTTCAGTCCCTGTTGGTGTTTTAAGCCATTTTCGACACTTCTAAGGCCCGTAAAGCCAACTTTAAGGCCCTAAAATGATGCCTAAACATTGTGGACATGAAACATGCTCAAAAATATGTCGGATTTTGGTTCGTTTAGCCGTACGATCGCGATGTTCGCTTAATTACGACGGAATGCGCATAAGCGCGAAAAACGATCCAAATGTCGCGACGAATGGATTTTTCTTATGCCGAACACTAAAATAAAATATTTTAGTGCTTACATAAATTTTTGGATGTCCGGATGTATTCAGAACATAAGTTATGCGCGAAAATGCAAACTTGTGCACTTTTTGACGCTTTTAGTCCCTGAATGACCCAAAAGTTTATTTTAGCACACCGAACCCCTCAAAGCCTATTTCTAAGCTATGAAAAGGATATTTAAGGTATGTTTAACTTATGGTCATGTTCCGGAATGTCTGTTACAGTTCAAATTGGCATACTTTCGCAGTTTGTACACTTTAGTCCCTGTAAGCGATTTAACTTGATTTTGCCATACCAAAGCCTTCAAAACTTATTTCTAAGTTAAGTAAAGGTTATTTAAGGTATGTTAAGCCTATTTCACTATTCCGTAGTGTTCGTTGTATTAAACTGGTTATATTTACGCATCAGTGCGCGTATAACCTTCCAGAAAGCGATATAGAGTTTGAAATCGAACAAGAATTTATATGTGTAAACGATACACATATTTTTACAAATCCCAAGTATGAAATACAATATTTCATTGATTTGGTATTTGTTTGCTGGTCGCAGTGACACAGGTGTCACAGTCTCCCCTACTTTAGGAAATTTCGTCCCGAAATTAATTCGTAGGAGTCTATTTGTGACTTTGTATCAGATAACCACCAGAGATATGTAAAGCATAATCCTGTCATTTCCTTAACGGACATTCTTCAGAAACGTAAAATGCACTTAGAGAGTCATTTTCAACGGGTGCTTCATCAGAAATGGAAATGGAAATGAAAAGGAGAAACAAACGGATATTCATTTCCTCAACGGACAAATCTTCGAAAACGAAAATGAACAAACGGAGTCATTTTCAACGGTTGTTCCCTCAGAAACGGAAATGAAAAAAAATAGTCAAACGGATATTCATTTCCTCAACGGACAAATCTTCAGAAACGAAAATGAACAAACGGAGTCATTTTCAACGGTTGTTCCCTCAGAAACGGAAATGAAAAAAAATAGTCAAACGGATATTCATTTCCTCAACGGACAAATCTTCAGAAACGAAAATGAACAAACGGAGTCATTTTCAACGGTTGTTCCCTCAGAAACGGAAATGAAAAAGGATTAAGCAACGGATATTCATTTCCCTCGACGGATACTCTTCAGAACGAAAATGAACAAACGGAGTCATTTTCCTCAACGGGTATTCTTCAGAATTGGAAATGAAGGACAAACGGATATTCAATTCCTCAACGGATATTCTTCAGAATTGAAAAATGAATAGCTAGTTCATTTTTCCTCAACGGATGCTTCATCAGAATTGGAAATGAATAGGGTTAACTCTAGATATATGATAGAACTTGTTGTGATTTCCGTGCACTAAATTTCATAATTATGTATGCATCCATAATTACGTAATTCCTTGCACAGTCCGCACAGTTTGTTTTGTAATGTTGTGGGGAAGGATGTCGAACTTGTGATGACGGCGACTAGACTACCATAGGATCCTTTTAATTAGATCCACAGAGGATCTTCTTAATTAAGCCTCCCAGGAGTCCTTTCAGCTATATCAATCAGTTTAACAAGACCACTCGAGGGGTCTAATTATAAAGCAGTACTTTATAATCCAAGGGGCTTATCTACAACGTAGAAATCCATTAAGGATTTTAGGTAGTGCCTTTGGGTATCCTACTATAAATCTTTTGTACAAAGATATGTAAGATTCTACGAGGATTTGGATAACATAATTTGGATCACATGACACATGAAAGATAACACATAAGCACATAACCACATAATTGTTTAATTGTTATTATCTTGTTATTGATTGCTATTAACCTGGCACCTCGTACTTCGTTTCTCTTGGAAGAAACGGGTACTTAGGATTTTCGTGAAAAACGCAAGAGATCATACAATGGAAGAAATTTGGGAGTAGTCTGTTCTTCAAGGAATGCGGTTCCTTGATTGTCGGTATTGTAGGGGATATGTTGTTTATACATACAATCACATAAATACATTGCAATGTAAATAAAAGATTTATTTATAAACAATGATAACAACAACTGTTTCATGGATCGTGACAACAAAAGAAAATAATACATAAGACGTGATTATTTCTAAACGATGTTGTCTTCTGGTTGGTCATATGCTCATCCCTGTGCTGGATTTGCATTAGCAAGCCTTGGGCAATTCCTACGAAAATGGCCCATCTCGCCACAGTTGTAGCAAGATCCCGGTGGAAAACGAGCTTGAGCAGGATTGTTGCCAGCTTGATTTGGTGCAGCTGCGGTTGGGCAAACCCTAGCTGTATGACCTATAAGTCCGCAAACTTGGCATGTGCGGCACTTCACACCAGCATGATGATGTAGGCCACATTGGTTGCACAAGGGTGCAGTTCCGTTGTAGGGTTTCCTGGCAGGGGGTTGAGCTGGTTGGTTGGGGACGGCTTGATCATTGTGAACGACCACAGCGTAGTTCTGAGAAGCTTTTCGCTTCTTTGACCTCTTAGGGGATCCAGTCTGTTCATCCATGATCTTTGATTCCTCGATTGGCTTCGATTCCTCGACCGGTTTCTTGTCACCTTTTCGGAAAAGTTTACCTTTCCTGATCTTTGATTCAGTCAAGGTTGCAGATAGCTCAATGGCCTGTCTAACTCTAGTAAGGTTGCTACCAGTCACAATGTCTTGTATTGAATCAGGGAGGCCATCAATGTACTTTTCGATTGCCTTATCCCAAGGCGTGACCATGTTTGGGCATAACAGACTTAACTCCTCATAACGGTCCATGTAGGCTCGATGCTCACCGTTGTATTGCTCAAGATTGTCGAATTCCCTTTCCAAGGCCCTGATCTCATGACGAGGACAAAATTCCTTCATCATAAGGGTCCTAAGTTCAGCCCATGTCTGTGCTAGAGCAACTTCTGCACCTCGATCTCTCATAACCCCGTTCCACCACGTAAGGGCTCTCTTCTGGAACACACTCGAAGCAAACTCGACCTTGCGATTGTCAGGACACTGCACGTGGCGGAAAGTATTCTCAATGCTCTTGAACCATTGAAGAAGCCCAGTCGCTCCCTCAGAACCACTAAACTTGAGTGGTTTCGCCGAGTTAAAACTCTTGAAATTGCATGGACCATTGTTGTTGTTGTTGGCTTGATTCCATTGAGCAAAGAGGTTTGGTGTAACACCTGGGTCACTTCAACCATCAAACAAATGCCAAACCAATGAAATATAGTATTTCATACTTGGGATTTGTAAAAATATGTGTATCATTTACACATATCAATTCTTGTTCAACTTCAAGCTTTAAATCGCTTTCTGGAGGGTTATACGTGCTCTGATGAGTAGATATAACCAGTTTAATCCAACGAACACTCCGGAATAGTGAAATAGGCTTAACATACCTTAAATAACCTTTACATAACTTAGATATAAGTTTTGGAAGGTTTGGTGTGGTGAAATCAAAGTTAAATCGCTTACAGGGACTAAAGTTGACAAACTGCGAAAGTATGCCAATCTGAACTGTAACAGACCTTCCGGAACATGACCATAAGTTAAACACACCATAAATATCCTTTACATAGCTTAGAAATAGGCTTTGAGAGGTTTGGTGTGCTAAAATAAACTTTTGGGTCATTCAGGGACTAAAAGCGTCAAAAAGTGCACAAGTTTGCATTTTCGCGCATAACTTACGTTCTGAATACATCCGGACATCCAAAAATTTATGTAAGCACTAAAATATTTTATTTTAGTGTTTGGCATAAGAAAAATCCATTCGTTTCGTCATTTGGATCGTTTTACGCGCTTATGCGCATTCCGTCGTAATTAAGCGAACATCGCGTTCGTACGACCAAACGAACCATCACCCGACATATTTTTGAGCATGTTTCATGTCCACAATGTTTAGGCATCATTTTAGGGCCTTAAAGTTGGCTTTACGGGCCTTGGAAGTGCCGGAAATGGGCTTAAACACATGCAGGGACTGAAACTGTCATTTCTGAAACATGTTTGCTGATCAGAAGCCTCAGGCGGCCCGCCTGAGTTTTCCCTGATCCTGAAGCGGGCCGCGTACGCATGTCTGATCAGATAATATCGAACAGTCAGCGTGTACCAGCTGTTTTAACCACAACCACACACTTACAACTTGCATATTCAGCTGATAAGCATCATTTTTAGCCACCACAACTTTCCGACACTTGTACGGATACGATTAAGGCACGATATTCGACAAATGATCTTAACGGTTACCCGAAAACTATAAATACCCCACCCCCATTGCTTCTAAAACCACTAGAATCTGATCTAAGTGACTCTAAGTTGAAACCATTGTTTCATACCTGAGATTCTTGAATCGGGATTAGCATTCGGGGACCCTGGGTAAGTATTCTTTCGTTCTTTTCCTTATTTTTACTGCTTTTCGAGTCAGAAAGTCAAACTTTGTTTGACTTTCAGCGTTGACCAGTAATGGTCAATGCGAAGTTCGTTTGAACTTCGCAACGTGAGTGTAATCACGTTGGTTATAGTCCCTTGGGACTATGCCTACTGATTACCACGTTGTCTAGGGTCGTAGGGTAAGCGATCTGATAAATCGCTTATACCGTCGAACCCAACCCAGTTTGGTCGATCATTAGGATCCGACCAAACACATTAGGTGACCATAGTAGGTAGGGAATAACCTTCCGAGGTTATACCCTATGGTCGCATCGTTTAAGTAGTTGTATGATAGGTAGTTTATATGCCTTAGGTAAATTACCAGAATAACCTTTTCATGAATAATTGGTAATTAAGCATATGTAACCTAAACTTTTGTCACATAACTGATTATGTAACATGTTTAGGCATATAACACTTGTCGTAGGACTAGTTAGGCGGTCCGAACGCGTTTCACGCGCACGACGCGTTAAAGTAGCATAAGCTTCCTAAACGGGTCGTAATGGGTCGTAAACACTTAGGTTAAGTTTCATTTAGTATGTAGGCTTTGTTAAACCAAATGACACGAGTCTCTACACTCGTTTGGTTTACAAACCCTAATGCTACCCAATCTTCCGATTTAGGTCCGGTTTATTAATGTAGTTACCTATATTAGGTGCCGTTTGATTTCCGTGATCTCTAGCATTGTTTGGTTGTTACTCAAGGACTTCTGAGCAATCTCAAGTGAGTACATAGACCCCTCTTTTACTGTTTTCCAAACTGTTTTGGGGTGGAACACATGTGCCTACTTGTTACTTTCATGCTTTCCTGTTTTAACATCATATACTGCTATGTTCGTTAGTACATTATAGTACATGATTTTATGACATTTCATGCTAGGTGTGCCCAATTGTGTGCATTACTTAGTACCTCGTTTTACATGACATTTTGACATAGACATTTGACATAGACATTTCGGCATAGACATTTTAACATGATTGACATTTGATCATGCATTTCCCACAAAACATAACTTTGATTTAAACCAAGTTTTACTTCAATACTTTGTTTTTGTGCATATGGTTTAGTTGAGACATTTCACTTGCCATACATGACATTTTGACATAGACATTTGACATGGATATTTGACATAGACATTTTGACATGATTTACATCTTGACATGAACATTTTACATTGTTTGGTTTGGTTTGATTAAGTGATTAAGTAACGATGCGTGTGTAATATGATACAAGCATGGTGGATACGCCGCTGGTACTTCCTATATATAAGTGTTTGTATGGTATTACATGTCGTAACGTTATTTGAATCATTTCAGTTTGAGACATATAACATTTTATACAAATAACATACTTTTCACAAGACATTGATTTACAAACAACTTATCTTATACAAACTCATTTTACATGGTTATTCATTTAACCTGACATTTATTTATACATATCATCTTATCTTATCGTTTTTCAAATGATTTAAAAGACAAAGCAAATGACAAGGTTCATGACTAAACATTTTCTCAAACATAAGTCATGAATCTTATTTCCACAAAACCTATGTATCTCACAGGCATTTTTATGCTGACGTACCTATTTTCACATGTGTTTTTCAGGAGCTGTTGCATAAGATGATCAAGATACACATAGGCAGACTTGGGCTTTAGTGACAATAAAAGATGCAAGACTAGTTAATTATGTTGTATTTCTTTATTTGTTAAGACATGGTAACACTTTTAATCAATAAAACAAAACTTCAATTGCCATGGATTTGAGACAATTAATTCTGTTACAACACTCCCCGACATTTCCGCCACGTTTTGTATGTTCTACGTGGTCGGGGTGTGACAGAAAAGATGGTATCAGAGCCAATGGTTATAGGGAATTAGGTTATTAGTAATGCTTTGACCTAGTCTATAACCTTCTTAGGACCCTAACGCGAGTTTACTTGCGTTTAGTCATAAATCAATACCGTCACCTATCCTTAGGCGACGACCACAACTAGAACATAAATTTCAAAACCGCTTTGAAAACTAATCATCTGTTCTAGGATGATTGATTACAAGGTTTTGAACCCTCTATTATATGGTTTTGAACCCCTTTGAGTTTTCAAAAATCTCGTCAAGGTTTTGGGTTTTAAATAATGTGAACACGTGCAAACTGGAAGGGTGAATGCCTGTATCCTGGGTTTTCTGTCTAGGCAAGCACTTCGTATACATCTCAACCAGACGCGAGACCAGTTGTGCTTACCTGGGAATTCTTGGGATGAGTGTTCACTTATAGGCGAGCATGTCTTCGCGATACATTATTTTTGACCTACTTACTTTGATTAATCACCGAGGTCGTTTGTTGCTTTGTAGTAACAAACAAAGGACGACTACCCTTGCTTTCATCAGATTTGTTTCATCTCATTCATTTCGTCTAATTCTCTCACTCGTTTCCTTTCATGTTCTCCTCTTTTAGAATGCCTCCGCGACGTGAAAATCCAGTATCTGTTGACGAGCTGGCAGCTGTCATTACACAGCAAATGACTGCTGCAATCCCGAACGTTGTTGCTCAATGTTTTCAAGCTATCAACAACAATAATGCCATCTGCAACTTCAAGACGTTCAACTCGGCCAAGCCATCAAAGTTTTCTGGGTCTCAAGGAGCGACTGCACTTCTGCAATGGTTCGAGAGTCTAGAGAGCACCTTCAGACATGTTCAATGTCCAAATGAGCGAAAGGTAGACTTCGCATCTAGTGTCTTTGAGAAACGAGCTTTGACGTGGTGGAACGGTGTGGTGAGAGATAGGGGTGCCGATGTGGCACTGGCTCAAACATGGGAAGAACTTAGAGCACTGATGATGAAGGAATTCTGTCCTCGTCACGAGATCAGGGCATTGGAAAGAGAATTTGACGATCTTAAGCAAGACAGCGGTGAACATCGAGCATACACCGATCGATATGAGGAGCTGAGCCTATTGTGCCCTACTATGGTTACGCCTTTGGATAAGGCAATCGAGAAATACATTGATGGCCTTCCTGACTCAGTACAAGACATTGTGACTGGCAGTAACCCCACTACGGTTAGGCAGGCCATTGAGCTATCTGCAACTTTGACTGAATCTCAGATCAGGAAGCGTAAGCTTTTCCGAAAAGGTGACAAGAAACCGGTCGAGGAATCGAAACCAATCGAGGAATCAAAGACCATGGATGAACAGACTGGATCCCCTGAGCAGTCAAAGAAGCGAAAGGCTTCTCAGAACTTAGCCATGGTCGCTCACAATGGTCAAGCCGTCCCCAAACAACCAGCTCAACCCCGTACTAGGAAGCCATACAATGGAACTTCACCTTTGTGCAACCAATGTGGCCTCCATCATCATGCTAATGTGAGGTGCCGCGAATGCCAACTTTGTGGACTTAAAGGTCATACAGCAAAAGTTTGCGTAGTAGCTGTTGCACCAAATCGAGCTGACAACAAACCTGCTCGAGCTCGCTTTCCACCAGGTTCTTGCAACAAGTGTGGTGAGATGGGACATTTCCGAAGAAATTGCCCAAAGCTTGCAAATGCTAATCCAGCACAGAGATGAGCATCTGATCGACTAGAAGACAACACCATTTAGAAATAATCATGTCTTATGTATTATTTTCTTTTGTTGTCAAGGTCCATGAAACAGTTGTTATCATTGTTAATAAATAAATCTTTTTATTTACATTGCAATGTATATTATGTGGTTGTATGCATAAACAACATATCCCCTATAATACCGGCAATCAAGGAATCATATTCCTTGAAAAGCAAACTACCCCCAAAATTCTTCCATTTTACAATCTCTTGCGTTTTCCACAAAGATCCTAAGTACCCGTCTCTTGCAAAGAGACGAAGTGCAAAGTGCAAGTTATAACTCTGTACGAATACCCCAAGTACCACTATAAATTCTTAATAGGGTACCCAAGGGTATTTTCGTATGTCCTAAATGATTGTGTACCTTAATTCGAATATTGCGTTTTCCTGAAAACGAAAATCGAATTTTTGGTAGATCATCCTATCTTCATGGATGGATTCTTGAAATGATTAAAGTGCCAAATGAAATCCACGAATTGGATTCCTGGTGTGCTTTAGGTATCCGCGTCCAAAGATAACAAATTAATAACCAAGTTAAACAACTATGTGATTATGTGCTTATGTGTTTCCTTTTATGTTTTTGTGTAATCCAAGTTTTTGTTATCCAAATCCTCATAGAATCTTCCATATCTTCGTATAAGGGATTCATAGTAGGATATCCAAAGGTACTATATTAAATCCCCAATGGGCTTTTACGTAATAGTAAAGACCCTTGGATTATATTGTACTATTCCATAATTAGACCCCTGAGTGGTCTAGTTAAACAGATTGATCCAAAAATCTGGTTAGGAATATCATGTGATGAGATAGCTGAAAGGACTCCTTGGTGGCCTAATTAAAAGGATCAATTGTCGATCTAATTAAAAGGACCCTATGGTAGTTTAGTCACACTCATCATCAGGTTTGATTTTTCCTCCCCTTCACATTTCAGACAAATTGTGCGGACTATGCAAGGAATTGCGTAATTATGGATGCATACATAATTATGAAATTCAGTGCACGGAAACCACAGTGAGTTTTGTCATGTGTCTAGAGTTTATTCTGTTCATTTTTGTTTCTGAAGATGTAAAATGACTATTTTGTTCATTTTTGTTTCTGAAGATGTAAAATGACTATTCTGTTCATTTTTGTTTCTGAAGATGTAAAATGACTATTCTGTTCATTTTTGTTTCTGAAGATATAAAATGACTATTCTATTCATTTTTGTTTCTGAAGATGTAAAATGACTATTCTGTTCATTTTTGTTTCTGAAGATGTAAAATGACTATTCTGTTCATTTTTGTTTCTGAAGATGTAAAATGACTATTCTGTTCATTTTTGTTTCTGAAGATATAAAATGACTATTCTATTCATTTTTGTTTCTGAAGATGTAAAATGACTATTCTGTTCATTTTTGTTTCTGAAGATGTAGAATGACTATTCTGTTCATTTTTGTTTCTGAAGATGTTGTGGAAAATGACTATTCTGTTCATTTTTGTTTCTGAATAATGCCTGTTGAAAATAACTCCGTTCATTTTTTATTTCTGAAAAATGTTCGTTAAAGAGAAATTACAGGATTATGTCTTGTTCATCTTTGATGGTTATTTAACACAAAGTCACAGATAGACTCCTACGAATTCAATTTCGGGACGAAATTTCCTAAAGTAGGGGAGACTGTAACACCTGGGTCACTTCAACCATCAAACAAATGCCAAACCAATGAAATATAGTATTTCATACTTGGGATTTGTAAAAATATGTGTATCATTTACACATATCAATTCTTGTTCAACTTCAAGCTTTAAATCGCTTTCTGGAGGGTTATACGTGCTCTGATGAGTAGATATAACCAGTTTAATCCAACGAACACTCCGGAATAGTGAAATAGGCTTAACATACCTTAAATAACCTTTACATAACTTAGATATAAGTTTTGGAAGGTTTGGTGTGGTGAAATCAAAGTTAAATCGCTTACAGGGACTAAAGTTGACAAACTGCGAAAGTATGCCAATCTGAACTGTAACAGACCTTCCGGAACATGACCATAAGTTAAACACACCATAAATATCCTTTACATAGCTTAGAAATAGGCTTTGAGAGGTTTGGTGTGCTAAAATAAACTTTTGGGTCATTCAGGGACTAAAAGCGTCAAAAAGTGCACAAGTTTGCATTTTCGCGCATAACTTACGTTCTGAATACATCCGGACATCCAAAAATTTATGTAAGCACTAAAATATTTTATTTTAGTGTTTGGCATAAGAAAAATCCATTCGTTTCGTCATTTGGATCGTTTTACGCGCTTATGCGCATTCCGTCGTAATTAAGCGAACATCGCGTTCGTACGACCAAACGAACCATCACCCGACATATTTTTGAGCATGTTTCATGTCCACAATGTTTAGGCATCATTTTAGGGCCTTAAAGTTGGCTTTACGGGGATTGGAAGTGCCGGAAATGGGCTTAAACACATGCCGGGACTGAAACTGTCATTTCTGAAACATGTTTGCTGATCAGAAGCCTCAGGCGGCCCGCCTGAGTTTTCCCTGATCCTGAAGCGGGCCGCGTACGCATGTCTGATCAGATAATATCGAACAGTCAGCGTGTACCAGCTGTTTTAACCACAACCACACACTTACAACTTGCATATTCAGCTGATAAGCATCATTTTTAGCCACCACAACTTTCCGACACTTGTACGGATACGATTAAGGCACGATATTCGACAAATGATCTTAACGGTTACCCGAAAACTATAAATACCCCACCCCCATTGCTTCTAAAACCACTAGAATCTGATCTAAGTGACTCTAAGTTGAAACCATTGTTTCATACCTGAGATTCTTGAATCGGGATTAGCATTCGGGGACCCTGGGTAAGTATTCTTTCGTTCTTTTCCTTATTTTTACTGCTTTTCGAGTCAGAAAGTCAAACTTTGTTTGACTTTCAGCGTTGACCAGTAATGGTCAATGCGAAGTTCGTTTGAACTTCGCAACGTGAGTGTAATCACGTTGGTTATAGTCCCTTGGGACTATGCCTACTGATTACCACGTTGTCTAGGGTCGTAGGGTAAGCGATCTGATAAATCGCTTATACCGTCGAACCCAACCCATTTTGGTCGATCATTAGGATCCGACCAAACACATTAGGTGACCATAGTAGGTAGGGAATAACCTTCCGAGGTTATACCCTATGGTCGCATCGTTTAAGTAGTTGTATGATAGGTAGTTTATATGCCTTAGGTAAATTACCAGAATAACCTTTTCATGAATAATTGGTAATTAAGCATATGTAACCTAAACTTTTGTCACATAACTGATTATGTAACATGTTTAGGCATATAACACTTGTCGTAGGACTAGTTAGGCGGTCCGAACGCGTTTCACGCGCACGACGCGTTAAAGTAGCATAAGCTTCCTAAACGGGTCGTAATGGGTCGTAAACACTTAGGTTAAGTTTCATTTAGTATGTAGGCTTTGTTAAACCAAATGACACGAGTCTCTACACTCGTTTGGTTTACAAACCCTAATGCTACCCAATCTTCCGATTTAGGTCCGGTTTATTAATGTAGTTACCTATATTAGGTGCCGTTTGATTTCCGTGATCTCTAGCATTGTTTGGTTGTTACTCAAGGACTTCTGAGCAATCTCAAGTGAGTACATAGACCCCTCTTTTACTGTTTTCCAAACTGTTTTGGGGTGGAACACATGTGCCTACTTGTTACTTTCATGCTTTCCTGTTTTAACATCATATACTGCTATGTTCGTTAGTACATTATAGTACATGATTTTATGACATTTCATGCTAGGTGTGCCCAATTGTGTGCATTACTTAGTACCTCGTTTTACATGACATTTTGACATAGACATTTGACATAGACATTTCGGCATAGACATTTTAACATGATTGACATTTGATCATGCATTTCCCACAAAACATAACTTTGATTTAAACCAAGTTTTACTTCAATACTTTGTTTTTGTGCATATGGTTTAGTTGAGACATTTCACTTGCCATACATGACATTTTGACATAGACATTTGACATGGATATTTGACATAGACATTTTGACATGATTTACATCTTGACATGAACATTTTACATTGTTTGGTTTGGTTTGGTTTGATTAAGTGATTAAGTAACGATGCGTGTGTAATATGATACAAGCATGGTGGATACGCCGCTGGTACTTCCTATATATAAGTGTTTGTATGGTATTACATGTCGTAACGTTATTTGAATCATTTCAGTTTGAGACATATAACATTTTATACAAATAACATACTTTTCACAAGACATTGATTTACAAACAACTTATCTTATACAAACTCATTTTACATGGTTATTCATTTAACCTGACATTTATTTATACATATCATCTTATCTTATCGTTTTTCAAATGATTTAAAAGACAAAGCAAATGACAAGGTTCATGACTAAACATTTTCTCAAACATAAGTCATGAATCTTATTTCCACAAAACCTATGTATCTCACAGGCATTTTTATGCTGACGTACCTATTTTCACATGTGTTTTTCAGGAGCTGTTGCATAAGATGATCAAGATACACATAGGCAGACTTGGGCTTTAGTGACAATAAAAGATGCAAGACTAGTTAATTATGTTGTATTTCTTTATTTGTTAAGACATGGTAACACTTTTAATCAATAAAACAAAACTTCAATTGCCATGGATTTGAGACAATTAATTCTGTTACAACACTCCCCGACATTTCCGCCACGTTTTGTATGTTCTACGTGGTCGGGGTGTGACATTTGGGAATTGAGCAGCCATTTGCTGCGCAATGATTTCTACCAGTTCGGCAGTCGCTATCTGGCTTTCGCGTCGAGGAGGCATTCTAAAAGAGGAAACATGAAAGGAAACGAGTGAGAGAATTAGACGAAAAGAATGAGATGAAACAAATCTGATGAAAACAAGGATAGTGGTCATTTGTTTGTTACCACAAGGTAAACAAACGACACACAGTGACTAATCAAAGTAAATAGGTCAAAAATAATGTATCGCGAAGACATGCTCGCCTATAAGTGAACACTCATCCCAAGAATTCCCAGGTAAGCACAACAGGTCTCGCGTCTGATGAGATGTATACGAAGTGCTTGCCTAGACAGAAAACCCAGAATACAGGCATTCACCCTTCCAGTTTGCACGTGTTCACATTATTTAAAACCCAAAACCTTGACGAGATTTTGAAAACTCAAAGGGGTCCAAAACCATATAACAGAGGGTTCAAAACCTTACAATAGAGGGTTCAAAACCTAGTAATCAATCATCCTAGAACAGATGATTAGTTTTCAAAGCAGTTTTGAAATTTATGTTCTTGTCGTGGTAGTCGCCTAAGGATAGGTGACGGTATTGTTTTATGACTAAACGCAAGTAAACTCGCGTTAGGGTCCTAAGAAGGTTATAGACTAGGTCAAAGCATTACTAATAACCTAATTCCCTATAACCATTGGCTCTGATACCATCTTTTCTGTCACACCCCGACCACGTAGAACATACAAAACATGGCAGAAACATCGGGGAGTGTTGTAACAGAATTAATCGTTTCAAATCCATGGCAATTAAAGTTTTGTTTTATTAAACAAACATGAGAGTTTACATTGTTGTAAACAAGAAACAAAGAGTACCCAACATAAATTAACTAGTTCTTGTCTCGTTTTAAGTCACTAAGGCACAGGTCCGCCTAAGTATGTCTTGATAAGTCCTATACATCATCACCTGAAAACACATGTGAAAATAGGTACGTCAGCATAAAAATGCCTGTGAGATACATAGGTTTTGTGAAAATAAGATTCATGACTTATGTTTGAGAAAATGTTTAGTCATGAACCTTGTAATTTGCTTTGTCTTGTAAATCATTTGAAAAACGATAAGATCAGATGATATGTATAAATAAGAGAATAATGTATGGTTAAATGAATAACCATGTAAAATGAGTTTGTATAAGATAAGTTGTTTGTAAAACAATGTCTTGTGAAAAGTATGTTATTTGTATAAAATGTCATATGTCATAAACTGAAATGATTCAAATAACGCTACGATATGTAATACCATACAAACACTTATATATAGGAAGTACCAGCGGCGTATCCACCATGCTTGTATCATATTACACATGCCTCGTTACTTAATCACTTACTCAAACCAAACCATCAGGATGTAATGTTTAACAATTGTAGAAATGTTCATGTATAGTCAAATACGGTTCACACGGTTCACAGATACAAACGGTTCATAGATACAAACGGTTCACAGATATCAACGGATCACATAGTCAAATGATTACAACGGTTCACATAGTCAAATGATTACAACGGTTCACATAGTCAAATGATTACAACGGTTCAAAATGTAGTATAATGTGTTCATATGCTGGATGAGCATATGCAACAGAAAGGCAATGTAAAACAATGTACTAAGTATGCACACACAATGGGCATACATAGCATGTAATGTAAAACGATGTACTAAGTACACACACAATGGGCATACATAGCATGAAATGTAATGTAAAACGATGTACTAAGTAATGCACACAATGGGCACACCTAGCATGAAAATGTAATGAAATCATTTACTATAATGTACTAACGAACATAGCAGGTATATGATGTGAAAACAGGAAAGCACGAAAGTAACAAGTAGGCACATGTGTTCCACCCCAAAACAGTTTGGAAAACAATAAAAGAGGGGTCTATGTACTCACTTGATATTGCTCAGTAGTCCTTGAGTAACAACCAAACAATGCTAGAGATCGTGGATATCAAACGACACCTAATATAGGTAACTATGTTAATAACCGGACCTAAATCGGATGATTGGATAGAATGAGGGTTCGTAAACCAAACGAGTATAGAGACTCGTGTCATATGGTTTAACAAAGCCTACATACTAAAGGAAACCTAACCTAAGTGCTTTCGACCCAACGCGACTCATTAAGGTAGCTTATGCTACTTTAACGCGTCGTTCGCGTAGAACGCGTTCGGACCGCCTAACTAGTCCTATGACAAGTGTTATATGCCTAAACATGTTACATAATCAGTTATGTGACAAAATTTTAGGTTACATATGCTTAATTACCAATTATACATGAAAAGGGTATTCTGGTAGTTTACCTAAGGCATATAAACTACCTATCATACAACTACTCAAACGATGTGACCATAGGGTATAACCTCGGAAGGTTATTCCCTACCTACTATGGTCACCTAATGTATTTGTTCGGATCCTAATGATCGACCAAACTGGGTCGGGTTCGAAGGTATAAGCGGTTTATCAGATCGCTTACCCTTACGACCCTAGACAACGTGGTAATCAGTAGGCATTGTCCAAAGGGACTATAACCATCGTGATTACAATCACGTTGCGAAGTTCAAACGAACTTCGCATTGACCATAAGCTGGTCAACGCTGAAAGTCAAACAAAGTTTGACTTTCAGACTCGAAAAGCAATAAAAGAAGGAAAAGAACGAAAGAATACTTACGAAGGGTCCCCGAATGCTAATCTAGATCGAAATAACTCAGGTATGAAACAAAGGTTCCAACTTAGAGTCTTTAGGATCAGATTCTAGTGGTTTTGAAGCAATGGGGGGTGGGGTATTTATAGTTTTCGGGTAACCGTTAAGATCGTTTCATGGAAACCGTGCTCGAATCTCATGTGTACACTTGTCGGAAACTCATGGTAGCTAAAAACGGTCCTTATCAGCTGAATAGGCAAGTGGGAAAGGTGTGGGTGTGGTTAAAACAGCTGGAATCTGCTGACTGTTCGCTCTTATCTGATCAGAGAGGCTGACGCGGCCCGCGTGGATATGTACAAAAACTGAGGCGGGCCGCCTGGGAGTTGCAGATCAGAAAAATGTTTGCAGAATTACAGTTTCAGTCCCTGTTGGTGTTTTAAGCCATTTTCGACACTTCTAAGGCCTGTAAAGCCAACTTTAAGGCCCTAAAATGATGCCTAAACATTGTGGACATGAAACATGCTCAAAAATATGTCGGATGTCGGTTCGTTTGGCCGTACGATCACGATGTTCGCTTAATTACGACGGAATGCGCATAAGCGCGAAAAACGATCCAAATGTCGCGACGAATGGATTTTTCTTATGCCGAACACTAAAATAAAATATTTTAGTGCTTACATAAATTTTTGGATGTCCGGATGTATTCAGAACGTAAGTTATGCGCGAAAACGCAAACTTGTGCACTTTTTGACGCTTTTAGTCCCTGAATGACCTAAAAGTTTATTTTAGCACACCGAACCCCTCAAAGCCTATTTCTAAGCTATGAAAAGGATATTTAAGGTATGTTTAACTTATGGTCATGTTCCGGAATGTCTGTTACAGTTCAAATTGGCATACTTTCGTAGTTTGTCCACTTTAGTCCCTGTAAGCGATTTAACTTGATTTTGCCATACCAAAGCCTTCAAAACTTATTTCTAAGTTAAGTAAAGGTTATTTAAGGTATGTTAAGCCTATTTCACTATTCCGGAGTGTTCGTTGTATTAAACTGGTTATATTTACGCATCAGTGCGCGTATAACCTTCCAGAAAGCGATATAGAGTTTGAAATCGAACAAGAATTGATATGTGTAAACGATACACATATTTTTACAAATCCCAAGTATGATATACAATATTTCATTGATTTGGTATTTGTTTGCTGGTCGCAGTGACACAGGTGTCACACGTAGTATACATACGATCACAAATCTAAGAGATGCTCAGAAGATTGTTTTCAAGCTCGGCGATGTAGTTAACTCTTTCAAACGTGACGATACCATTCGATAAAGTTCCTTCACCAACTATTCGACCACCTTGATTTCCTGCAAATCCTACATAACCTCCATTAAAACCACGAACATCGTACAGTAGGGTTTTCTTCCCCGTCATGTGCCGAGAAGCTCCACTATCCATAATCCAACGTGAAACGGATCTTGGAAGCTCCTGCACATATCACAACCACTTAGTTAGATTTTGATGCTACCCAAGCCTCTTTCGACTCAGGTAGGTTGACTTTGATGTGAGATTTAACAGTGTAAAGTGGCGGAAAATTCTTATCATTCATCTTTAAGCTCTCCTCAAACACAATCTCAACCTTTTTGTATAAAACGAAATCATTTTGAGAAGGTTGACCAGATGATTGGTCTTTCTTTGGTACATTCTTCTTTTCAGAAGTAGTAGCCTCTTGTGATTCATGTTTCTCATAGTAATCCAAAGGTACATTCATCTTTACCAGTGTAGTAGAAGATGATTGTTTTTCCATCTCAGAAACCTTTGGTTTTGGAGAAATTGTTTTCTTTTCAACAACTTTTGGCTTCCATGTTTGTTGAGATGAAGCAACCCGTTTGTAAAACTTGTCATTTTTAGTTACCACATTTTTAACAGGTTCAGTTTTGACTTTGATGTTTTTATTTTTCAAAACCTTTTGCTCAACAACCATTTGATCTTTTCCTTTCACATCAACTTTCTTTTTCTGAATCTCAACAACTTCAGTCTTAGGCTTCAAGTTGGTACACTTTCGTTCAATATGTCCAACTTGATTGCATTTGAAGCATGTTCGGGTGTCAACTACCCGACTTGTGCCTTCAGACTGAGGCTGTGAGGCCTTCTTCTCAAAGAACTCTTTGTTTGTTTTTGAATAAATTTTAGATTCTTCATCAGAAAGTGAACTCGAACTTGAACTTTTTACAAACACCTTTTTCTCAGCAAACCTTCTGTTTTGAACATTCTTTTTCTGATAATTCTTACCACCCTGATATCCACCCAACCATTTGTTTTGATTGTTGTTATAAAAACGTGGTGGAACAACTGGTTTCTTGTAGTAAGCTTTATCTTTTTCAAAATTCATTTGCCTCTTTGTCTGATTTAAACCTTCTATTTCAGACAGATCAATTTCAACCAATTTGAACACGTTTTTCAATTTAGCAACATTAACATTCTCCAGTGGAAACTCAGAATCCGAATACAACTTATCCGATCCCAACATCTTGTACATGACAAGAGTAGGTGCTTCATTTAAGTTGTTTTTGGATTTTGGTTTCGGAATGTAATTGTTCAAGAAACATTCTTCATCCTCAGCTGAATCACTTTCAGACTTCAAAACATTCTCAGCCATGCTTTTAACAATTTCTGACTGAACACTATCCTCATCGGATGATGTATTGAATGTAACATCAATTGACTCTGGAAGTTTAACCTCATTAACTTCTTCATCATCATTAACCAAACCGGATTTTTTCTTTGAAAAATTATTTAGAACTGGTGGTGGAACCTGATGAAACCCAACCCCGGTTCCATCAAAGTATACATCTTCACCTGCTTTGTTTTTCCCGATGGGTTTGGGAACAATGTGTTGTAAAACAAAGCTTGCGGAGTTGTAACTGTTCAGTTTCAACTGGATGCGTTCATTTTCAATTTTAGCTTCTTGAAACTGAAGCTTCAACTTATCAATTTCATCCGGTTGCTGGTTGATTAGTTCTTCTTTAACTCTAAGAACACCGGTCAGCTAAAGATTTTCTTTGTCTGTCTTACCATTTCTTTCATCAGAATCTTTTACCGTTCGTTTTAGTTTTTCAAAATTTTTTGAGATTTGACGATTTTCAAGAATCAATTTTTCATTTTCTTTCCTAATTCTTTCTACGTCGTTTTTATCATTTTTGATTTTCTCAGTTAATTCTTTTAATTTGTCGTTCGAAGCTTTTAAAATTTTTTCACGGTTTAAGATCTGATCTTCAACACTTCTGACTCTACCAGTCAGTTCTTCAACCTTCTTACCACTGAGGTAAGCAATTGTACTACAAACTTTGCACTCTTTCATGCAATTTTTGCAGTCGTTCTCAGATTTGACTTTCTTACCTGACTCATGTGTATCATTTGAACTGACCTTGTTTTTGGACTCAGTTCCAGAACCAGAAACTACCTCTAGTTCTTTTGCAGCAAGAACTTTAGCAGCCATCTTCTTCAAGTTTTCTGCGATAAACTCTTGTGACGTATCAATAATCCCGTCATCAACTTTCTTTAGCTACGGTTCTTTTTCTGTCTCTTTCTCTTTCTCATCAGATTCTCCTCCTCCCCACCACTCTCTCTGTCTGGCTTCTTCTTCATCAGCAAGTTTTTTAGTGAGAACTTCAACATCAATCGTATCTGGATCAACAGCTATGTTTCCATTAGGATCGAGATAACATTCTCTATCAGGATCCCATCGCCTTGCTTTCTTTGCTTCCATCCATGTACGATAAATTTTGCTTTTCATGAATTGAGCTGTTGCCCTCCTGTTCACATACTTCACTTCTTCAGATCTGTTGTCTTTAAAAGGAACAATCGTTGCTGCTGTAAAGGCATAACCAACTGCGTCTTCCTCAGGCAAAACATCACTCCAATCATAACCTTCATCATCATGAAAAACAGCAAGTGCCTTGGATTTTTTCTTTGGGTGCCTCCTCTATCTGCTTCATCCTGGGAGGTTCTGCTTTATTTTGATGATAAATTGCTCTTTTGTAATAATCCTCTCGAAAAGGATTTGCAGTATCATCAGTGTAAGCATTTCTGCACTCACGCTTAAAATGACCTTTTTGTTTACATTTAAAGCACGTAACTTTTGACTTGTCAAAGCCTAACTTGGTAGAAGGTCCACCAATAGACTGTCTTCCTGTAATCTCCATAAATCGATGCGCTCTTCTCACTGCACTCGCCATACACCACCTTATATCGATCAACTCCATCTCCTCAGGGTCGATTTGATCGTAATCTTCCTTTGTTAGGTTGGTGTTACCTATCTTTCCTGCAACGAGACTTTCGTACGATTCTAACACAGAAGCTAAAAATACCATCTGTTGTTTGGCAGATTCTTCACTGAAATTCTGACCATTCTTCAGATCCACAGCAATGTTGCATTGAAATAGATTCTTTGGTGCAGATTGATTTGAAGTATTTGATGATGAACCACCATGATAGCCACTGCTAGGAGTTTCTTGATTCATTGTGTTTGAACTTTCTGCTGAAAAAGCTGTCTTAGGAGATGCAGTCTTTGGAATCATACTACCTCTGTAATACAGCTCCACATTCTACTGATAAGATGAGTTGTTGACTTTGCTGGATTTCTTGATCTCTAATTCATGGCTTTCCAGTCTTTCGATAAGCAAATCCACTGTCAAATCAGTCGATTTGATTGTGTTCTTCAGCATCAAGGCAAAGTACTACCAATCTTGTTCATTAGGTAGTGAGTCAAACAATTTGTCAACCAACTCTTCTTGAGTGTATATGATGTTGTGTCTTGCCAGCTCCATCTTCAAATGCCCAAATCTTTCAATCATCTTTGAAACAGACTCGTTCTTTAAACAACCAAACAAATCAAATTCTTTTCGTAACAACTTCTTTTTGTTCTTAACTATTTCAGCACTACCAACACATTTTATTTTCAATTTTTCCCAAAGGTCTCTCAAATCTTTGTACTCGATCAGTGAGATAATGTCATCTCTGACAGATTGATGAAGCAGAGCAATGCACTTTTGTTCTGCAACATATCTTTCTATTTGATTTTCTTCTAAGTTCTCATAATCTGTTCTCCCCAAATCAAAACCATTTTTCAATATTTTCCAACTGGGATATGCAAAAGCTTTAAGCCATTCTTCAAATCTTGTAGCCCACCTATTGTAATCTTCAATTTCCATCAACTTGGGCGACTTATTGTATGTTCCATATGCACTGTCTACACTCATTGCATCAGAAAGAATTTTCTTCGCACTCGGTGTTGGTGTAGTTTCATTCGTGTTATTTGATGTGCTATCTCCCGAACCACCAGTAAATGCAAACACATCACAGAAAGGATTCATGAAATCATCCATCTTTCAAGTACCTGAAACAGTCAACAAACACTTAGAAAAATTTTTGAAATTTTGAAAAATATTTTCAAACGGAATCAGTTGAAGCGGAATAGCTTCAAACGGAATTAACTTTTCAAACGAGATAACCTTTCAAACGAGATTAACCTTTCAAACGAGATTACCAGTTCACGCGAAATACCTATTCAAACGGAATTAGGTATTTTAAGCGGAATTAAGCCAATTCAAACGGAATTAGCTACTTTGAAGCGGAATCAGTAATTCCGTTTGAACGTTTCAAACGAAATTAGATCTCGTTTGAAATATACTGCACTTTTCAAGCGAAATTAGACCCAATATGCAATTCTGTTTGGAATTACAATGATACTTTCAAACGGAATTATGATGATGTCAGCATGTTCGAACAGTTTTTCAAGCGAAATTATCAGTTTTTATCAAAATTTGTTCGAATTAAGGTCCAAATCTTTCACAGATTAGTTAAAACTATGTTTCGCTTGATATATGTGAGTTTTAAGCCATTTTGACCGTTAAATTTCGTTCAAATCAGAAAAGAAGGAGTAGAAGTGTGAGAATCCGATGAAATCAAGCTGAATTGGTATGAACTCCTCGTCCTGAGCTCTGATACCACTTGTTGGATCATCGTGTGACCCTAACGAGTCAATCTGAAGAATTCAATATCAAAATCAAAGGTAGAATCAATGAAATTGACGTAACACAGCTTGTTTTCCTCTAATTATCTTCTTATTAACCAATTCTGAGCTTTTACAGATTCAATGACAAACAGACAGCACCTCGACTCAGAAACTATGGTCTAATTCCATTTCAAATGACACCAGCACATCAGTATTTATAGGCGTTTAATTCCGCTTGAAACCATCTCAAACGGAATCATCATTCAAACGGAATTACCTAATTTCGTGCGGAATTAGTTAATCTCGCTTGAACATCTAATTCTGTTTGAAGTGTCATCAAGCACCTTTCAAGCGGAATTACCCTTAAAACTGTTTTCTCGATTTCCGTGCCCTAATCTATACATGACTCGATACAAGACAAAGTTAACAGACATCTAATGCACCAACACACGTATAACATGCATTAGAGGTCAGCGTATAAATAGTGTTTGCGTTGTGTGATCGATGTGATTTAGAATAATTAACGTATGTAACACCCAAAAGTGCATAAAGCAAAACGGGATTGAGTATACTCACAGCGATGGAAGTTTGGATTGAAGGGAGTGCTAGAGTGATTAGCCTAAACAGTTAACGATAGCATAAGCGAAGGGCGGTGCGTAAAACAGTGAAGGTGACCAAGTATCGGATGGTCATCTGATTGGATTGCCATTCGATTGGATTGACATTCGTTTGGTAAGGATGTGTTTGTGTATGATGGCTTTGAAGTTTTCGTTATAGCATTTGAAAACAGAGAAGTATCTCTACCCTTCAGGTTGATCGATCGGACGGTAGTTCGATCGGATAGCGATCTGATTGGTAGGACACTTAGTGAGAACAAGTTCACAGCAGGATTGTCACTCGATCGGATAGCAATCCGATCGGGTGGTAATCCGTTAGTTACTGATGATCTTTGAAAATCGAAAATGGTTAAGTATTGAAGTTCCAAAGTCACATGATCGGATGGTCGTTCGATCAGATGACTATCTGATCGGACGGTAATCCATTCGACGTTCAGAACTTTGAAAGTTGAATATGAAAGTTTAAGTGTGGAACCAAGTGCAAGCCGATCGGATGGTTGTCCGTTCGGATGGCAATCCGATCGGATGGCAATCCGATCGGATGGCAATCCGTCCCAATGACCTGATTGTCTTGTTACTTGATTACTTTGAAGGTTTTGCAGTTTTGATCGAGACGTTTCGACATCGTGTTAAACAACAGAAACCCCATCTTCACCCAAGTGACCCGATCGACATGAACCACCGTAGTCCGGCCAGTTCAATATTCAAGACGGTTGTTTATGTTTAACCCGAATTCAGTGGTCTCTTGGATAGAATTCAGATCTTGAACTAACACATCACTAAGAAAGAGTAGAAGATCAGAACGAGCTCCGATTCTATCAGTTTTGAGTGCATTGAGGGTAAAAGAGTTGAAAGAAAGTTGGGAAACCTTCTTTCAATCCTTTTAATCATGAATATGTGTAGATCTATGCGAAAACATTGATTATTCATGTGGAAATCCTTCAGATCTAAGTTGTTCTTGGTGGAATGAAGCCAAACCTTGAAGTTCATAGGAACTCCATGATGGAAACACCCTAGAACACCTCAAATCCGGTGATTTCACGGTTAAAAGTTAAGATTCAAAGGTGAAAATGATGAAGAAGTGTGTGTAGATCATAGAAGTACAAGATTTAGGTTGGAAACTTACAAGAATTGCGAGAAATCGAGAGAAAAGAGAGCTTGAGTGCGGCTGGTTCGAGTGAGGAGCTGTCGATGTGACAGAAGGGTATTTATATGGTTTCCCAAAAAGGAAAGTGTCAAGGGGTCGAGTGGGTCACCGATCGGATGGCAATCTGATCGGATGACAACTCGTTCAGATGGAAATCCGATCGGACGGCAATCCGATCGGATGGCCACTCGATCGGTTGGCCACTCGATCCAGGTGTTCGGCGTGATGAGTTTTGTCGTTTCGATTCACGTGTTGAGCATTGCGATGAGTTTTGAGTGAGCGATGCGATAGTATTACCCAATAGTTACTCAAATAACATAACTATTATATCTAACATACAATTACTATAATTAACTTGCGTTTAGCGTTTGCGATTAGATTGCGATGCGATAGAATTGCGAATGCGATTACGATTAACACCTCAACATAAACATAACATGCACAAGTAACACATAGTTAGCACACACACGTAAAATAATATCTAGAAACATAATTCGAGTTTCGAATGCGATAGCGATTAGCGATAAGTCGATTAGCGATAAATATGCGATTAAACTTTGATTATTAATAGATACTCCACATAATACAACTAAAGCGATTAAATAATAGATTCGATTACAAGTCAAAGAGGTCAAAACAGTAGTTGAGCAGGGAGTGACAGATCGCAATTAGCAATATTTTCTTCCTTTGACTTCAATCTTGACATTGACTTTGACTTTCGAAACACGGGGTGTTACAGCATCCCTCTTGTGAATGATGAAACACTCATCGTGCATGGAGAGAAAAGAGACACGCCACTGTGAATCATCAACTGTATGAAGGCGCAGAAATGCTTGCGGAAAGGATGTGTTGCATTCCTGGAGCACGTAGTAGATAAGAAGGTCGAGGAGCCGAAACTCAAAGACATTCCTGTGGTGAAGGAATTTCCTGACGTTTTCCCCGAAGACTTTCCAGGATTACCTCCGCAAAGACAAGTCGAATTCCATATTGACTTGGTTCCAGGCGACGCTCCTGTGGCCAAGGCACCCTATCGACTTGCGCCATCCGAGATGCAAGAATTATCTACACAACTCCAGGAGTTGTTGGATAAAGGATTCATAAGGCCGAGCTTCTCGCCTTGGGGAGCTCCAGTTTTGTTCGTAAAGAAGAAGGATGGAACCCTGTGGATGTGTATCGATTATAGATAATTGAATAAGCTCACTGTCAAGAATCGGTATCCACTACCGAGGATTGATGACTTATTCGATCAGTTGCAAGGATCGAGCTATTACTCCAAGATCGACCTTCGGTCTGGCTATCATCAGTTAAGGATCCAAGAAGAGAGCATACTGAAGACTGCGTTCAGGACACGTTATGGGCATTACGAGTTCCTTGTGATGCCATTCGGATTGACGAACGCGCCAGCAGTGTTTATGGATCTGATGAATCGTGTTTGCAAACCATATCTTGATAAATTCGTGATTGTATTTATCAATAATATTTTGATTTATTCACGAATGAAAGAGGAGCATGAGCAACACCTCAGGACCATTCTGGAACTACTGAAGAAAGAGAAGCTTTATGCAAAGTTCTCAAAGTGCGAATTTTGGATTCGCGAAGTACAGTTCCTTGGATATGTTGTGAACGAGAATGGTATTCATGTAGATCCAACGAAGATTGAAGCAATAAAGAATTGGGAAGCTCCCAAGACACCGACTAAAGTTCGACAATTTTTGGGATTAGCGGGCTATTACCGCCGATTTATCGAGAATTTCTCCAAGATAGCTCAACTGCTGACTTCTCTTACGCAGAAAGACAAGAAGTACGAAAGAGGAGATAAGCAGGAAGAAGCCTTCCAACTTCTCAAAAGCAAGCTATGCGATGCACCGATACTATATTTACCCGAAGGCACTAAAGACTTCATGGTATACTATGACGCTTCGCGTCAAGGATTGGGTTGCATGCTCATGCAACGCCAAAAGGTCATCACTTACGCTTCAAGACAGTTGAAAGTTCACGAGAAGAATTACACCACCCACGACCTGGAGCTAGGCGTGCTGGTATTCGCCTTGAAGAACTGGTAACATTATTTATACGGTACTCGATGTACTATCTTCACATACCACAAAAGCCTACAGCACATATTTGATTAGTAGGAATTAAATATACGTCAGCGACGGTGGGTTGAGTTGCTAAACGATTATGACTGTGAAATTAAGTACCATCCTAGAAAGGCAAACATAGTAGCAGATGCATTAAATCGAAAGGAAAGGGTTAAGACCCTAAGGGTTCGAGCATTGGAAATGACTATTCAGACGAATCTCACTGCACGCATTCATGACGCCCAGGAATGCAACACATCCTTATACTTTATGGGACGCATTTGGGTTTCGCTCTATGGCGGTATTCGAGAAGTCAACTTTGATGAAGCTCATAAGTCGAGATACTCGATCCACCCAGGATCGGACAAAATGTATCAAGACTTGAAAGAGTATTATTGGTGGACAAAGCTCAAAAGCGAAGTTGCTGTTTATGTTGGGAAGTGCCTAACATGTGCTAAGGTCAAAGCCGAATATCAGAAACCGTCTGGTCTACTATAACAACCTGAGATACCCATGTGGAAGTGGGAGCAAATATCAATGGATTTTATAACGAAATTACCCAGGACCCCTAGAGCGCATGATATGATATGGGTGATAGTTGATTGATTAACGAAGTCTGCACACTTCCTACCAATCCAAGAGAAGGATAGCACTGGAAAGCTTGCTGAGCTATATCTTAAAGAAATTATGGCACGACATGGAGTGCCTATTTCGATTATTTCAGACCGAGATGGACGTTTTATCTCAAGGATCTGGCAATCCTTCCAGGAGGCCTTTGGATCTCAACTAGATCTAAGCACGGCCTTCCATCCGCAAACAGACGGCCAGAGCGAACGGACCATACAAACACTGGAAGATATGCTTCGCGCATGTGTTATGGATCTAGGCAGCAGCTGGGATACTCATCTACCTTTAGTTGAGCTTTCCTATAATAACAGCTACCATACGAGCATAAAAGCCGCACCGTTCGAAGCTCCTTATGGCCGCAAGTGCCGCTCGCCATTGTGTTGGCCAGACACTGGAGACAAACAATTGATTGGTCCTGAACTTGTTCAAGAGACAACAGACAATATCATGTAGATCCGAGAGCGTATTAAGGCGACTCGTGATCGACAAAAGAGTTACGCTGATCGAAGACGAAAACCTTTAGACTTCGAGGTGGGAGACAAAGTTTTGTTGAAGGTCTCACCTTGGAAAGGTGTAGCAAGGTTCGAAAAACATGGAAAGTTGAATCCACGATACATTGAACCATTCAAGATCTTGGAAAAGATTGGTACCGTAGCGTACAAATTAGAGTTACCGGAAGAACTTAACGGGGTACATGATATGTTCCATGTGTCAAACCTTAAAAAGAGTCCAACCCAAGAAACAGTTATCATCCCCGCGGATGAGGTGCATATCGACGACACACTCCGATTTACAGAACAACCCGTTGAGGTAACGGATTGGAATATCCATAAAACAAGGAGGAGTCGCATTAAACTTATCAAAGTACGTTGGAACTCTAAACAGGGACCTTAGTACACATGGGAACGCGAAGACCGGTTCAAAGCCAAATACCCCCACTTGTTCGAGAAAGCTCTTGTGGGAGATAACTCAGCCTGAATTTCGGGACGAAATTATTTTAAGGGGGGAGACTGTGACAACTGGCACAAAACCGATAATTTCCGTACTATCTTAGTATTATTTATTAAATGCAATTATGTGCTTAAACGTTAACATTATGTAATCACTTGCCATACATATGAATTCATGCATGTTTTATACTTCAAATATTGCTTTGTGCATCACTTTAAGCGTTGCGTCAGAAAGACTAGTAAACTCACCGGTAAGACACGTTGTGTCAGCATTACTGCAGAAAGCAGTCAGATAATAGAATTAGGGCCTAGGAGTAGGTCCAACATCTAAAATACATTAAAACCCAAGTATGGATACAAGGGTTGGCATATAAACTTTTCGGAAGCTAAACTATGCACTAAAAGACACCCGAAACTCACTTTAAATGCAGAATTCTGCAAAAATCAGCAATAACTCAGCTATAAACAGCTTTTTAACACTAAAATATCATGCAGAATTTATGTTTTATTCTCCAGAATAACTTACAAAGTGTCGGGAATTGAAACTGCCACAAAAGGTGCTTCATACTTAGTGAAACTGCGCAATTTAGCACTTTAACGAACCGTAACGAAACGAACAACCGGACACTACCCGGAACATCAAAATTTGACTAGAAGTAATGTTTTTATGATATTAAGCTAGTATTGGTGGTAGAACACCTTAAAAATCATAAAAACACCTAAACACACTTAAACTAACTTAAACCTTCTCGTTTGCACTTTAAACCCTCAACTTCCAAAATTTACATTTTACCCCCCCCCCCCCCTCACCATAACCGGCCCCAAGAGGGCCCACACACCTTTTGATTATTTTATTTACTCATGTCCCCTTGATTATGTGCCAAAGATCCAAGGAAAGATTATATGTTGGAAGTAAGTTTATTTAAACCAAAGGATCATTCTTCATTTATCACCTACATCTAAAATTACCATCTTCTTCCTCCCTTTTCTTCTTGGTCTCGGCTCAAGCACACACACTTACACTCACCATTTTCAAGCTTCAAACTCATAATCCAAGGTCACTAGGAGGTGTATGGAGGCTATCTAAGGAGGTTTTAAGTGCTAGAACTTGAAGGACCTCACTTTGGAGCTTTTAACCACTTGATTTCTTCCATATTCATCTTCATCATTCTTGTGCCACTTCCCTAGCCATTAGAGCTAGTAGTAAGCTTCTTGATCACTATAATAGTTCATCTTTATGTTATGTACAAGTCTCACCATCTAAACAACTAAACTTTTAAAGATGTAAATAAGAAGATCTAACATATTCATGAAGAAAACAAGTGATTATATTAATTTTTGGTGTATGTAATGAAGTTGTTGATGTTATATCTTGTGTATATGTTTAGATCAAGTATGTTAAGTTTTTTAAAAGCTTAGATCTAATAAGTTTAAGCATGTATCTTGAAGGATCCATGGTTAAACTTGAAGATGAACATATAAAGCATTATGTGAACTTGAAATATGAATTTTTATGCATAAACTTGTAATCTTGAAGTAATAAAGTGTATGTAAACACTAAACTTAACTTATGTTTTGGATATGTAATGTCAATGGCATATTGGAGTTGTTTTATAAACATGTAATATGTTTACCATTCGTATGCAATGAGAACCTTTCAGGATCACACCTCGTGCTTCCGCCTTAGAAAGGGGTGTGACACAAAGTACAACCGAAGAGCCCTTCACAGCATCACAGAAGCAGGAAGAAAAGTGTATCATAGAGCTGCATTGGCAGACTTTGACTTGTGCATCAATTTTGAGTAGAGTAAGAAAGTACACATACCTCCTCCCAGCAACACCATTCCGGCTGAAATCATATCCAAAGCAAGAACTGGAGCTATCTTTGAAACACCTAAAATTTTAGTAGTGTTCAAAGATGCTAACAATGAAAGAGCTTTGTTTAGAATTGATGAAATTAACAGGTATTCAAACCAGACCCTGAATTACATCAAAGACTGCATGAATCAGAAATAAGCTAAGCTCAAAGAGAAAGGAAAGGAGAATGAGCAGCTGAGGAAGAAGATTGAAGATATCATTGATGAATGGAAGGAAGCAAGAGGATGGTACAAAGACCTATACAGAGCAACTCACAAGATAATTGATCACAAGAAGAAATTGAAGAAAGGTGACACTTTCAAAAGTGGTGTGAAGATAAATTGATGAAATTTTTTATTTGTTTGGAAACAATATTTTTGTTTTTGGTTGAATTTTTCTTATTTTGGTTGTTTGAACTTTGATTAAAGTTTGGTTGAAATTTGTTTATGTTTGACATAAGTAGTTATTTTTCTTACAATACTTAGGGGGAAACTGTTAGGAAACTTTTATGTAAGTATTGAAGAAAAACATATTTCAGCCTCATCTAAAGAAGAAGATAATGTCCTGAAGATCAAACAACAAGAAGAAACGAGATAGGACACTTGAAAAGAACAACATATCTTCATCAAAAAAATCAGAAGCTGATCAAGAACAAGAGAAGGTTATCAGAAAAGACCATTCTGATGGATCTGATGATATTTCTAATGAAATATCATCAGTTTCTGGTAAATCTGATCCTCGGACTTTCTGATGATTTGTTCATCAGAATTTCTGATGAAATGGTTATTAGAAATTCTGATAAACACCACATGTATGAACGAGTTCTAGCCTGCCACAATAACCGAAGCAACTTGACATTATTGGACTCAATGATATAAACGAAGCAACTTGATAATTGGATTCAATGAATATGTTTAGAAACTACTTTTTGCTGGACAAGTGCATGAATAAACAATTGTTTATTCATACCCCCCTAGGCTTTCTATAAATAGAAAGTTCTTCAGCAAAGGACGATGAGTTAAACCAAGCATTCAATACATACAACAAAAACTCCATTGTCCTTTCACCTCAGAATTACACAAGTATTCGTTTGTAATAGATAATAATATCACAATCACCTTGTAAACCATTTTGTTTCAAAGTGATATAAACTTGAAAATTCTGTAGTTCTTGTTTCTTGAAAGTCTGATTTCTATTTCCACACACTATTTTTACATTTGTTGAAATCACTTGCCATACTACGAGAAAAGAAAGGTTTTAAGTCCAACTGGGACCAACATTAACCTTCAGTGTTTATAATTTAGATTTTATGGTTTATCTTAGGTTTTAGCCTTATTTTTTAGCTTTAGAGTTTAGGAGTTAGGATTTAGGGTTTAGGGTTAAGAGATCCTAGTTAGGGTTCGAAGAGCCGGTTCCAACACCGCTGGAATGAGTCCAATCGGAGTTCGTTCGAGTCAGTTCCCCGATGTTCCCCACTTTTTTAGTGTTCCCCAATGAACCTTCCCCTGTATATATATATCATAGACTTTAAACTAGTATTTTACTGGTTACCGGGCATTTTAACTAGCGTTTTAAGGCGTTTTAAATTATTTTTATCACTTTATAAAAATAAACTCGCCATATTATGACTGAAATAATTATTAGTTGTCTCGACTGGCTGCGTTGACAGTATTTTGTCATATACACGCGGTATCGAGCGGTACGCGATATCGCACGGTACGCGCTTAAACTTGAAAAATAGAGTTTCTAAGCATTTTAATGTATTTTTCCTCACAAGCATGATTAAAAATACCATTTTAATCATAACGGAATATTTTTAGGATTTTAACATTAATCAGGCGGTCACCGACGTTCGTTTCGCATTTTGTTTGTTATGCGATAAGCGTTTATCTTATTATTGCCAACATAATTTTTAACCATATTTGGATTTACTAACACATCAAATAACACATATAAACAGCAATATCAATATAATATGGCCTTTTATTTATTCATGACACGTGTTACACTTGTACGGTACAGCTCAAAATAGCCGGGTGTCACACTTGTACATGACTTTAATATTAGAATCCTATGAACCACTATACTTCATTAATAACACAGCAAAAGTCTAACTTGAAAAGTTCTCTAACATTTGAACTAATACAAAAGTCTAACAAATGTTATTTTTGTAATAACATGGATTGCATTAGTTATTTGTAAAAAAGATTTGAATTTTGATAAAAAAATGTTTTTTGCCCGATACAACCCGTGTTGACCTCTTTCAACCCATGCTAAAAAACGACATGTTACCCAACCCATCAAGGTTCTTGTCTACTAAAAACCAATAGCTTGAATCAATCCTAATACTTAAGTCAATCAATCAATCATACACAATAAAATCCCACAAATAGCAAAGCTATTGGTAGGGTCTTGGGAGGGTGGGATGTAGGCACACCTTACCTCTACCCCTAGGGATAGAAAGGCTGCTTCCAGTGAGACCCTCGGCTCCAAAACACCCAGGAAAGAAATAAATAGAACATGAGGTGTGTGTTTGTGTGTATGTGTGTGTGTGTGTGTATGAAGCTACCAATATAACATGAGTGGTGAAAGAGTGCATGGTAAACAAGACAAATATAACAACACAAACAGCCTATACACATAGATACATATCCACGACCATACACTACACCTAAAAACACAATTGTACCCTCTCCTAGGAATCCTTAACCTTAATCCTACGTCTCGACGAGCTCCTATCATGGACCATGTTCTCAGAGAGGTGTAATCTTTGCAAATCCTACCTAATCCGCTCATCCCAAGTAATTTTGGGTCTGCCTCTACTCCTCCTCCCCTCCACCTCGAGAGTTTCAAACACTCTAACTGGCTCTATCGTCTGCCTCCTCTTCACATGCCCAAACCATCTCAATCTTCCCTCCTTTATCTTATCTGATATACTAGCTACTTCTCACCTCTCCCTAAAAACATCATTTCTTATCCGGTCTAGCCTTGTGTGGCCACACATCCATCTTAGCATTCTCATCTCTACCACCTCCATCTTGCTTGCTTGTACTTCCTTAATGGCCCAACAATCGGTTCCGTATAACATAGCAGGTCTAATTGCAACCCTATAAAATTTCCCTTTCAATTTTGTTGGGAACCTCCTATCGCACAATACCCCAGTGGCAGCTCTCCACCTACACCATCCAACCTGGATGCGGTGGGCAACGTCAATGTCTATCTCCTTATCCCTCTGAACAAACGATCCTAGATACTTAAACTTAGTCACCTGCGGAACCACTTTGCCGTCAATGGTGATCTGAATGTCCTCATAGTTGTCTACTCCATTAAAGTCACAATACAAGTACTCAGTCTTAGATCGACTAATCCTTAAACATTTGCCCTCTAAATCTGCTCGCCACTCTTCTAACCTCGCATTCAGGCTTTGTTTACTATCAGTAACTAACACAATATCATCTGCGAAAAGTAGGCACCACGTAAGAGCCTCCTGAATTAACTTTGTCAACTCATCTAGGATAACTGCAAATAGAAAGGGGCTCAAAGCAGACCCTTGGTGAAGTCCTACTTCAACCGGGAAAGAATCAGTATCTCCTACAGGCGCTCGGACAGTACTCTCAGTCCTAACATACATATCCCTAATTAAGTCTATATACTTCCTAGAAACCCTTCTACTCTCCAAACTATCCTAAATCAGTCTACGTGGCACACTGTCATAGGCCTTTTCAAGATCAATGAACACCATGTGTGGGTCTCGTTTCTTCTCCCTATACTTCTCCATCAATCTCCTTAGAATATGTATTGCTTTCATAGTTGATCGCCCTGGCATGACACCAAATTGGTTACCGTTTCTCTTCTGATTCTCATCTCAATTATTCTCTCCCATAATTTCATAGTGTCCTGGCAACTTAATCCCCCTGTAATTCCCACAACATTGTGCGTCCCCTTTGTTCTTATACACAGGTACTATTACACTATTCCTCCATTGATCTAGCATTTTCCCAGATTTGAAAATAAGATTGAATAAAATAGTTAGCCAATGTACTCCTTCTTCTCCCAAGCATTTCCATACCTCAATCGGTATGTTATCTGGCCCAACTGCCTTAGCCCTTCCCATCTTTCTGAGGGCTGTTCTCACCTCCTCCCGTGTGATACGTCAACAGTAACCATTATTCTGTAGTTGCCTTTGAGTAGGTGAATCATCATTTTCTTATTGGTAATCCCTACCGCCATTGAAAAGATTGTAGAAGTACGCTTGCCATCTCATCTTATTGTCGTGTTCTTTGACCAAAACGCATCCGTCCTCTCCCTTTAAAAACTTCACTGCTCCTAAGTCCTGCCTTCTGCGTTCTCTAGCTTTTGCAATCTTTGACAAAAATGCATTCGTCCTCTCCCTCTAATACTTAAGTACATATTAAAAATAAACGGAAGTTAGAGAATGCATACCTCCATAACTAATGATGGTCATTTGGTAAACATGAAATAGACATTAACTTTTTTGTTAGTAAACTAATAGTTGGCCTTAATCTGCATCATTAAACAACCAAAACGTTAATTCTAATCATCCACCAGTATCAAGAAACACTACAACATAAAAAAAAATTGTCTCACTTAAAAAATCAATTGCCTCTTTTCATGATGAAATAGTTCAAGTTTTGCAGACTTGCATAAATTACGCATTAGAATAACATACACAAAAGAAAGCCCAAAGAGAACAAGTGAATAGCTCCATCGTTATCAATGGTTCAAGAATTCAACAAGTTCTTTAATAACAGAGTTTACGTATGCATTTTGAAAAGATCGTGTCTTTGTAGCCGACTTCCTAACCTGGAAATTCAAATCCATTTTAAAGGATATATAGCATAATCATAAACTTAGAAAGGGAAGTGCAAAATCTATAACATAGTAATAGTAAATCATCGCTCAATAAAGAGCACAATCACCACTTAATTCACTATCAAATAACTTGATCTTATGTGTTCTTTGTTTATCGAGTTTCATCTTCAAGGTGGTAGAAACACGTAGTAAGATATTGACTTAGTTTCTTAAATTTCCTTATAAGAACATCTTCCCCTTCAGACGGTTGGCTCGCGCAATGCGGCATGGGTTTTATATGTACACATTTTCAGTCGGTGTCTTACCTACAAAAAAACAATTTACAACCTTAAATGTTTCCTACGGTATGCAATCTGAACCCCTACTAAAAAATTCACTTGTAATGTGGATGTGGCACTCAAGCTCATATATTGGTAGTTCATAGAGCATAGTACTTACTCATCTTTATTCTAAGCACAAAAAGTGATCCATATATTTGTCGCGGATCTTGCAAATTATGTGTCACCCGATGCAAAAGAAACGGCCATTGTTCCGTATAATCAGCATGTATTATTATATTGAGACACTCACCCTAATGTGCCTTGTAAATAATTAACAACCGCATTCATTACAACTAGAGGAAGATAACAACATTTACAAACGATCAATGAATCAGTTTTACCTCAACAATGGAGGAACTCGCTACAGAAAGAAAAATGTTTTGCCTCACCAAGTCTTTATCGATTGGCAAAATCTTTGATTGTTCATCTACAATAGCACACAACATTGCAGAGTAAGTCAAACATTTAAGTGTTAGTTTTAAATATCTAAAATAGTAACTGAGCTACATATATTAAAATTATTTATTCTTCAAAACATGTGCACCTGGATCAAGAGGTGACCAATTTTCTGCAATGAAGTAATACTTGCATCCTACCTAACAGCAATATCACAATTTTCAACTGGACACCTTCAATTCACCAACCAAAAACATCAATTCACAAAACTTCGTAACAAAAACCGTTAATAGTAACCTAATGGATGTAATCCAAAATCTAAGTCACCGAATATAACCAAAATAAAACTCACCAAATCGAACCAGGAGTATTCCGGCACCATCATCGGTGTTCATCTCACATATTTGAAATACGAATCGTAATTTCACGACATATAATCGAAAAACATCAAGTTTACACAAATCTGAAACACAAACCAAGTTTTTAAAACCTGAACAAATCTGAACAAATGAACCAGCGATTTTTAAAGCACTAAAGATGAAGAAATGAATGGTAAATCAAGTTTTTACAAATCATAAAAAAAAGCTTACGTTGATGAGACTTCAGATAAGAATAACCTGTTGGGGAAAGTGTTGTGCGATGACAAAAAAGAAGAAAGATGGTGCTAATACGTAGCGTTTGAGAGATCAAGCAGCCTAGAAGGATCCATTAGGGTTTTGGCAGACGACGGAAGGAAAATGGAAAATGGAAAATGATATCGATTAGAGAAGCGACAGTGAAAGAGATTTAGGGTACAAAGAGAAGCGGCGGTGAAAGAGATGCAGATTTAGGGTTTTAGAACATTTAAATACCCGGGTCATAATAAGGATCCCGTGTCTGCCCATATAAAGAAAAAAAGAACCCGTATTTTTGGAGCCAAAACCAGCATTTAGAAGCTCTCATTGTGTGTCACATCAGCCCACATTATTTTCATTTATATATATATATATAGGGTAGGGCTCTAGAGTGAACACTAGTTTGAGAGTGAACTGTGTGAAATAATCTGGGCCATTAGATTACACCATCTAGAGATTTTTATATAATGGCAAGATTGTAATTATGATTTTGTAACTTCCTTTTAAAATAATTGATAAAAGGGTATTTATGTCTTTTGTAAATTGTATTTATTAAACAATAAAATCAAAATCCCTAAAATCTCGCTAGTTTCCGTACATACAAGATACACGGTTGTTAGTGTATACACATGTGTGCAGTCTTGCTAGTATCAGTTTATACAAGATACACAGACGTTAGTTTACACACATGTGTACAGTCTCGCTAACTATCAGTTTATACAAGATACACAGTTGTTAGTTTATACACATGTGTACAGTCTTTTATACATCTGTGTATTATATTTAGAAATTGTTACATATGTGTATATTAACAACATATAGTATATTATGGATGCACATGAGTAGATTCATATAAAAATATGAAATTAATGAAAACGAAACATATCACATGTATGCAAAAATAAATAACTTTATCACATATTCAAAAAAAAATGTTAATGCCCAAAACTAGTTACAATTTCAATCTCAGAGAAATTTTTCAATATTTATTGAAAATTATAAAAAGTTAAAAACAATATATTATGATATCTATATATACAGATAATAAAAGAAAAAATATATTAAAGTTAAAATTAAACCAAAATCTATGGATAAAAAATTATGGAGAAATAACTAAAAATAAGAGAGAGGGGGGAGAGTTAAGAGAGGAGAAAATTAAGGGATTGTAATTAAACATACTTGACTAATGTCAATCTTACCCTTTTAATCTAAAAAAACGATCAAGGGGATTAGTTCACTCTCAAAAAGTTGTTCACCCTTGAACCTAATCCTATATATATATATAGGGAGAAGATCATGCGAGAACCACCTCTTATTGCGAGAACCGCGAGAACCAATGTGAACACAGCCAAAAATGCCTAAAAATAGCTAAAAATCACACAAATTTTTTTTTTTTAATATTTTTTATATAAAAATCGCTACTTTTCGAAGCAAAAAAAAAAATTTAAAAAAAATTTTTTTTTTTTTTTGCCACTAAAAGTAGCGATTTGAGCATAAAAAATATTAAAAAAAAATTTTAGATTTTTTTTTTTATTTTTTAAGATTTTTTTTAGGTTTTTTGGGGGTTTAGTTTTTAGCATTTTAGCTTGGGGGGGGGGGTTAGGTTTTTTGGGGTTTTAGTTTTTAGCATTTAGCTTGGGGGGGGGGGGGTTAGGTTTTTTTTTTTGGGGGGGGGGGGTAGGTTTTTTTAGCTATTTTAGGTTGTGTTCACATTGGTTCTCGCGGTTCTCGCAATAAGGGTGGTTCTCGCATGATCTCCTCCCTATATATATATATATATATATAGGGAGCCGCTAAAATAGGAACCACCTCCAGTTGTAAGAACCGTAAGAACCACTCTCAACCAATCACAACAAGGGGTAGTTTGGTCATTTCCTTCAAAATGTCTAATCTTTCTCTCTCTCTCTCTTCATTTATTGTACCAGACTTATATCTATAATCCTCTCCTCTCACTTCTCTCAACTCTCATCTCACCTTCATCTCTCTCCTCTCAACATTCCCCACCACCATCTTCAAAAACCCAATTAGATATGCCGCCGTTTTTTTTAGGTTTTTTGGGGTTTTAGTTTTTAGCATTTAGCTTGGGGGGGGGGGTTAGGTTTTTTTTTTGGGGGGGGGGGGGGTAGGTTTTTTTAGCTATTTTAGGTTGTGTTCACATTGGTTCTCGCGGTTCTCGCAATAAGGGTGGTTCTCGCATGATCTCCTCCCTATATATATATATATATATATATATAGGGAGCCGCTAAAATAGGAACCACCTCCAGTTGTAAGAACCGTAAGAACCACTCTCAACCAATCACAACAAGGGGTAGTTTGGTCATTTCCTTCAAAATGTCTAATCTTTCTCTCTCTCTCTCTTCATTTATTGTACCAGACTTATATCTATAATCCTCTCCTCTCACTTCTCTCAACTCTCATCTCACCTTCATCTCTCTCCTCTCAACATTCCCCACCACCATCTTCAAAAACCCAATTAGATATGCCGCCCCACTCCCACCACCACCATCTTGAAACAAAGCTAATATGTCGCCCCACTCCCCGGAGTTGATGAACTCGCGGCGCCGACCCTCGACGAACTCGCCGCCGGCATCACCCACCCCTGTTTATCTCTCTCTCTCTCTCTCTCTCTCTCTCTCTCTCACACTAAACGGCTGTGGTAATGGGGGTGGCCGGTGGGATGCCGACAAGGTAGCGACGGCCAGAAACGCTACCGCCGGCGACTGGGTTTTTTGCTGCTCTACGATTAGCTTCAAAGGGATGGTGGTTGAGATGATGATAAGGGAATAGGGGTGGCAGTGGTTGAAGTTTGGTCGGGATGGTGAAGGAAACTTCATGGCAGCCGTGTAGCCTTTTTGTATCTTAACCCTTGGTCAGTAATATGTTATTGTTTGTATCATTGTGTTTTCCTGATTTGTGCATAATTGATGATTAATGGTGTAAATTCAAGTATGTTTTATCTGAGATTTGGTTCTGCATTTCATTGTAATATCTAAGTGTTTGTATAGGGATGATGTTGAAATTGTGAGTGAATAAGATTATGTTGGGTTTTGTTGTCTCTCTCTCTAGGTTTTTGAGAAGTGGGTTTTGCAAGGGAAGTGGTTTGTTGATCTTTGAATCTGGTCAGTTTTTGAAACAATTTTGTATTTTTGTTTTGTGATTCGGTTGGTTTTGTTTTGTGATTTGGTGAAGGAAGAGGGTGTTTTTTAGCGGTGGTGGCTACTGGACGATGGGTCTGTACAACGGTGCCGATAGTGCCCGGTGGTGCCCTGTGGTGCCCGGGGGTGCCGGGGGTGCCCCGTTGTGCCGACAATTTATATTGACGATCGTTCTTGGCAGTGATGATGAAAAAAACGCATATTTTGATGACAATGGCACGACAAGCATGGTGGAGGGTAGGTTTTTGAACGTGCAACCCCACTTTGCAGCCTCTGATTATCGGAAAATCTGAGCCAAACCCCGTTTTTTTCGAGATACACATTGTTTTGATGTTGTTGGTTTTTTAATTTTTTCCACCCAGTCGATAATGATTAACAATCTATCTGAGACACCTACCGAGTTTGCGATTTATGGGTGCGTTCGTTTTAACGTAAAACGTAAAAAGTAAAATTTTAACGTAAAAAGTAAAACGTAAAAAGTTTTACGTAAAACGTAAAACTTAAAACATAAAAAGTTTAAAAAGTTGAATGTAAAACGTTAAAAGTTTTACGTAAAGCGTAAAACGTAAAAAGTTTATCGTAAAACGTAAAACGTAAAAAGTTTAAAAAGTTTAACGTACAACGTAAAAACGTAAAATGTAAAACGTAAAACGTTTTACGTAAAACGTAAACTTTTTAACGTAAAACGTAAACTTTTTAACGTAAAACGTAAAGTTTTTAACGTAAAACGTAAACTTTTTAATGCAAAACGTAAACTTTTTAACGTACAACGTAAACTTTTTAACGTAAAACGTAAAACTTTTTTTATGCAAAAACGGCGTGAAAACGTAAAAAAAATGACGATTGAAACGTAAAAAACAGCGCGTAAAACGTAAAAAAACGACGATTGAAACGTAAAAAACAACGCGTAAAACGTAAAAAACGGCGCCTAAAACGTTAAAAAAACGGCGCGTAAAGTTTTTAACGTAAATGTCAGCGCGTTAAAAAAACGACGCCTAAAAAAGCCGTGCGTAAGAACGAGGCGTAAAAAAAGGGTTCTTCAAAACGTTTTTTTAAAATAATCTTAAAAAAAATATTATAAAAATCTGATTTCAAAAAAGTTTTTAAACCAAAAAATCAGTTTCTTAATAAAAAAATTATTAAGACAAAAAAAGTAATTAATGAATGGGACAAAAAAGACATTTAAAAATAATATATATAAAAAGACAAAAAAAGCAATTTTACCTAAATACCCTTTAACAATAAAATATTAAAAACATAATAAGACAAAAAGCTTTTAATATTAATATTAACTATTTTTAATCTCATCCATCCATTTAGATCTCATGGTTCTTACAACTAGAGGTGGTTTTCATTTTAGCGGTCCCTTATATATATATATATATAGGGGTAAGATCAAATAAAAAGTTTATTTTGCCTAAGTAGGATGAGAAGAAATCTTAACCATTCATTTTTTAAATCAATGGTTAAGATGAAAGTATAGGAGAAAGGAGGAGTGCAAGGGTATTTTGGGAAAATTTTATTTATGGACTTTCTCTCTTCACATGCAAGGCACATGCATATTCCACCCTCGTTTTTTAAACGTTCATAACTTTTTTATACGACATTATTTTTTCATAAATTTTTCACTGTAAAATCGAGCGTCTTTTTATCTTTAATTTGAGTACCATATTGCAATATAAAATATGAAGACTAAAGAAACCACTAAAATGTGTTGTATTTCTATGTTGTATAACATTTTTTTGTGCTGGATTTTTGTACTATATTTTTGTGCTAAATTTTTTGTGCTGAATATTTTTGTCTTAAATTTTTTTTCTCAATTTTTTATGCTGGATTTTTTTGTACTACATTTTTTGCTATATTTTTTTTGTGCTAGATTTTTTTGTACTAAATTTTTTTTTGCTATATTTTTTTACTACATTTTTTGTGTTATATTTTTTTGTTGTATTTTTAAAAAACAAAAGGGGTGCCACATGTCATTTTTACTTCTATTTATAAGGACCAAAATGCCCTTCATTCCTACTTATTAGGAGTGTCACATGTCATCATCACAATCCTTCTTATGCTACTTAGACAAAATTCACTTTTTAGTTGATCATTTCCCTATGTATATATATATATATATATATATATATATACACGGGTAAGATCAAATAAAAAGTTTATTTTGCCTAAGTATGATGAGAAGGAATCCTAACCATTCATTTTTCAAATCAATGGTTAAGATTAAAGTATAGGAGAAAGTAGGAGTGCAAGAGTATCTTAGGAAAAGCCTATTTATGGACTTTCTCTCTCCACATGCAAGGCACATGCATATTTCACCTTCATTTTTTAATTGTTCATAACTTTTTATACGACATTATTTTTTCATAAAAATTTCACCGTAAAATCGAGCGTCTTTTTATCTTTAATTTGAGTACCATATTGTTATATAAAATATGAAGACTAAAAAAACCACTAAAATGTGTTGTATAACATTTTTTGTGCTGGATTTTTGTACTATATTTTTGTGTTACATTTTTTGTGCTAATTTTTTTTGTCTTAAATTTTTTTTTCTCAATTTTTTGTGCTGGATTTTTTTGTACCACATTTTTTTGCTGAATTTTTTCATGCTATATTTTTTGTACTAAATTTTTTTGTGCCATATTTTTTTGTACTACATTTTTTTTGCTATATTTTTTATACTAGATTTTTTGTGCTAGATTTTTTTGTACTAGTTTTTTTGTTGTATTTTTAAAAAACAAAAAGGGTGCCATATGTCATTTTCACTCATATTTATAAGAATCAAAATGTCATTCATTCCTATTTATTATGAGTGTCACATGTTATCATCACAATTCTTCATATGCTACTTAGGCAAAATCCACTTTTTAGTGGATCCTTCCCCTATATATATATATATAAGATATAATAATGATATCAAAGTAAAAATATATAGAAAACTGTTTGGATATATGTATTTCATTGATTTATTCTAAAAAATTAACATCGTCAGCAATGTGGTTACCTCACAAACACCATCATGTCGATTTTTTTTGAACGGTCAACTAAATCACCGGATAAGCATCCTGGGATACCCTCAATCGAGCAAATGCATCCCCTCCTTCATAACGGTCGAGTTGGATGCATACCCGAGCCACCAAGCCACCAGTTCCCAAAAAAAACCGCCCGCCTGAAGCCCCACCGCGGTAAAACCCGGTTCGGCTCGGTTTCGAACTGACGACCTCCAGAGAGGCCTAGTTCTAAAATTCATTGCCACCACCAATGTCCTTCAAAGTGATGCCTGTGGGAGTTGAACTTGGGACCTAAATGAGAGAAACCAAATGACTAATCACTAGACCAACTTGTCAGGAAACCATCATATCGATTTGTTTAGGGTTCTCCCTCACTTTGCCCGTTTGGGGATGTTCTTCCACAAGAACACATCCCTCTCTCACTCACATCGCTGTCATGTACTATTTTCTTCTCCATTTGAGCTAAAAATACCCCTTCCATATTGAGGTTTTGTAGGTACTCTTAATAACTTTAAAAATGACGTATGATAAACTAAGGGGGTGCTTGGTTCATATGAACTCAATAGAATTTAAGGGAATTGGAATTTGAATTCCATCTCTTAAGATGTTTGATTTACAGAATTTGATGGAATTGGAATCCCAATTCCAATCTTCATGTGTTTGGTTGACAACGGAATTGGAATTGGAATTAGGCATGAATTCCTTCAAATTCCTTTAACTAAAGGAATTCAAAATCCTTCATATATGTGAAGAAATTAAAGTAAACTCATTGGAATCTTCGACCGTTTCGACCCTCACCGTTTCAACCCGTACCGTTTCGACGCGAACAGTTTCGACTCGTACCGTTTCGACGCGAACGGTTTCGACCCGTAACGTTTCGACGCGAACGGTTTCGACCCGTACCGTTTCAACCCGAACCTATTTGAATCGAACCGTTTCGACGCGAACCGTTTCGACCCGTACCGTTTCGACGCGAACCCTTTCGACCCGTATCGTTTCGAATAGAACCGTTTCAACGCGAACCGTTTCGACGTGAACCGTTTCGACGCGAACCATTTCAACGCGAACCGTTTCGACCCAAGCAGTTTCGAATCAAACTGTTTCTACCCGAACTGTTTCGACCCGTACCTTTTCGACGCAAACCGTTTCGCCCCGCCCCGTACCGTTCCGAATCGAACCATTTTGGCGAGAACCGTTTCGACTTGCCAGCCGAACCGTTTCGACCCGTACCGTTTCGAATCGAACCGTTTTGACCCGTACCGCTTCGACCCAAACCATTTTGACCGGAACTGGTGGTTGTGGGTGTCGGGGTGATGGATTCCAATTCATTTGACAACCAAACACAACAAAAATTGAATTGAGATTCTAATTCTAACAATTTCCAATTTCAATTGGAATGTTTAAATTCCAAATCCAATTCCTTCAAATTCTAATTACTTTACAAATTTCAATTCCAAATCATTTCGCAAAACAAATGCCCCTTAATGATTACTAACAATTTTTTAAATAGTTTTAGACTTTTGGTTGGTTGGTGAAACTATATTATAAACCAACATTCCAACATAGGTTTTGACCTCGGTGGATTGAGGCAAGCATGAAAGCAAATATGAAAAAGTTGTGATAAAAGGCAGTCATTTGAGAGGAGGAATACAAAGCAAAGTAATGACCAAGAAAATCACTTAGGGGATCTTGTCCCTTTGTAGGCTCACTTTTGCTTATAAAAGGTTGTACCAATCATAATGCTTTTGAATCTCAACATAAAAACTTTTAATCTCCAATTGTTTTCTAGAGTTTCCAAACGGAAGACGTCCATTGAGGCCAACTATTTTTTCTCATTTAATTACATTATATCATTATATTTATTCTTTAATATGTGAGTATTCTATACGATATGAATTTATATTTTGAAATAAATTTATCGTATATGATCTATATTGTAGGGTTAAGTTATTCTATAAAAACTTCTAAAAATAAGAAGTATACAAAAACACAATGGATTGTATAAGATGACACAAAGTCGAGCAAAATATAACACAATATCGAAAAATATAACACTATGTCGAGGAAAAAAGACACAGTGACGCAAAGATAGAAAAGATAGAAAAGAAACAATGATAATAAACAAAAATTCGAAAATCTACAACCTATAAATCCAAAAGTGAAAACTTAAAATCTCAAATCGTAGAGTTCGATGAGACACTTCCAATGCCGCTTGAATGAGATTAATCGGAGTTGGTTTGATACCCTTTGTACGATTTCTTATTTTTAGGAGACTTTGTATTTGATCCTAAACCCAATATTGTATGTATTTCTTAAACGAGTAAATTACGTTTTTGGCCCCTATGGTTATATCAATTTTACTATATTAGCCAAAAATAAGATTTTTTTTTCAATATATCTGTCTCTATGGTCTCTATAACTAACCATTTGGGCCCTAAGTCTATAGATTATGGGGGCCAAAATGGTTAGTTATAGAGACCACGGGGACCAAAATGGTTAGTTATAGAGACCATGAGGGCAGATATGTTAAAAATTATTATTTTGGGCTAATATAGTAAAAGTGATATAACCACATAGGCCAAAAACGTAATTTAGTCTTCTTAAACATTAACACACTTTGTGTTATACGATTCAAACATTGGATTTTTTAATCCGAAAGAGATGTTATGCCGGGTTTAAAATAAATCATTTACAAAGGCACAAAATTTTCATATTTTACGTCAATACTAAGATAAACAAAATTAAAAGTTATAAATAATAAAGTGTGTTTTTAGGATGTGAAATCGTATAATCATTTTTTTTCTGGCTACAAATCATCATCATAATCGGGTGATAAACGGGTCGTGTTCGCGGGTTGACGGGTTCAACTCGACCCGAACCCGAAAATTTCAGACTAACCCAAACCCGACCCGAACCCGAAATCGTTTCATACATATGAACCCGAACCTGACCCGAATATTCATAGGCTGACCCAAACCCGACCCGTTCAACCCGCAATTTTTTATTTTTTTCAGCAAACTAATATATTAAAATTAACATTTACTAAAAAAACACAAATTAGATATTAAAATCATATACTCTTATGTCAATTTCTATTTTTAAGTTATAAGTATAGCATAAAATACACGTCAAATTTAATTTATAACATAAATCATATTGCAATAGAAATGGGTTAAACGGGTCAACCCGCCAACCCGACCTGGTTTATCCGAACCTGACCCGTTTAGCAAAATGGGTTGGTGAGTTCAACGTGAAACTAACCCGAACCCGTTTAGACTAAACCCAAACCCGTGAATTTCGTGTTAGATTCGTGTCATGTTTTCGGGTCGTGTCAGAAATTCACACCCCTAATCATCATACTCAGTAAATCTCACCAATAGCAAAGCAAAGGTAGGGTCTGAGGAGGGTAAGATGTAGACAGTCTTACCTCTACCCCGTAGGAGTAGAGAGGCTGCTTCCAGTGAGACCCCCGGCTCGATAGTAGTTTTGTATCAAGCCTTGGACATAAGGCACATAACACTCAGCAATCGGGACAAAGACTGATTAGTGCATGTACCCTTTTATCTTTCAGCTATCAACGCTACCACATGATGCATGATTACCCGTCCTCAGCTTTTAACGTTATTTCACGAAATTAGTAAAATAACGTTAAAATTAGTGCACTTTCACTTTTGCCCCTGATGGTCCACACATATATACATAATATGCGCATACCGCAAACGGAATACATAAAGATTCTCGTAATTTAGGTCTGTACTAAGATAAAAATAAAATAAAAAATCATTTTCCATGATGCCAAAAAGGTAGTTTTGAAACAAATAAAAATACAACATACGAAAAGATATAATTGACATTAAGAAATTAAGATTCGTCAAATTGTCACAACAATTTATATAAAATTGTGCCAGATGAAATTAAGGCTACATTGTATGGTGACTATCCTTTTTTGGAGGATGATCCGTCACCTAGGCGTCACATCATAGTCCTCTTGAGGATGGTTCATCCTACAAAAACAATGGAAATGGGAGGATGATCCTACCCCACTAGTTTATTAATTTTTTTTAAATCATCCACTTTTTTTAACATTTAACAAATAAAATAGGAAAATACTTTCATTAATATTAAAAAACATTACATAAGCTTAAAAAAAAACATAAACTTAAAAAAACCTAATAACTTAAAAAAAACGTAAACTTAAAAAAACATAAAGTTAAAAAAAATCCTAATAACTTAAAAAATATTAAAAAAAAGCTACTAGTCTTCATCCGGCATTTGGTCGTCAGGTTCGTTTTGTGCGTTGTTCCAAATGTACTCCACCAAGTCCGCTTGTAGGTTATGATGTGTGTACTCGTTACGTAGAGAGAACATGTTTAAATCTTGTTGTTCCAGACTAACTGGAACAGAATTTCCGTTAGACGCATTTTCGTCGTACTCACAGATCGCTCTACCTTCGTCTTCAATGACCATGTTATGAAGGGTGATACAAGCGTACATAATGTGTCGTAACCTTTTTGATGTAGCAGAACGTGCTGGATGTTCAATGATATGTCATTTTTTTTGTAGAACCCCAAAACACCGTTCAATATCTTTTTTCGCACCCTCTTGATACTTCGCAAATTTCTTTCTTTTATCGACTGTCGGGTGCGGAATAGTTTTAACGATTGTCGAGTAAGTTGGATATATTCCATCTGCAAGGTAGTAACCCCGCCTGTATTCCACCCCCGAAACCGTAAAACTTGTGTCTGGACCTGTTCCCGCCACTACATCGTCAAATATCTGTGACTGGTATATGATGTTAAGGTCATTAAGCGAACCAGGTAGACCAAAAAAAGAATGCCAGATCCAGAGATCCTGTGACGCAACATCCTCTAGAATAATAGTGGGATGACCATGATCTCCCCGTGTATACTGACATTGCCAGGCAGTAGGGCAGTTCTGCCACGGCCAGTGCATGCAATTAATGCTCCCGAACATTCCTGGAAAACCATGTCTTTGTTCGTGTGCTTGATATAATTTTTGAACAACTTTTGCGTTTGGTTTCCGCATGTATCTCTTGCCATATAATTTGATGACTCATTCACAAAACCTGTGCAAACATTCACGTGCGGTTCTTTCTGACATCCTTAAATACTCGTCCAATGCATCGGGTGCGTACCCATATGCTAGTTGGCGAATGGCCGACGTACATTTTTGTAAATTACTGAATCCCCTTTGCCCCCTAGCGTCGTATCGCAGTGTGAAAAAGGATCAGACTGGGCCATGTCGTCTGCGATACGTAAAAAAAGTCGACGACTTATTCGAAACCGACGTCGAAACATCTCGTCCGTGTACAAAGGTTCCTCGGCAAAATAATCGGCCTCTAGTTTATCGTGGGCGGCTATATATTTAAAACGAAAAATAAATCAAATTCATTATAAAATTCATTATTAAATTTAAATAAACATACGCTAAACAAAAAATTAAAGTACCTTCTTTGTCTCGGTTTAAATTTGCTCTCCTAGTTTGCCGTTGGGACGACGCTTCAGAGTTTTCATCCTCCGTCATGAAGATCTGAGCCGCGTACATAATCATGCTTTCGAAAAATGCGTCATTCTCGCCCGAAGATGACGAATACCACGTCGACGAAGAAGATGAAGAAAGTGAAAGACATGATTAATTTTGAGAGAGAGATGAGGTTGTAGTGGGTAAAAAATGGTATAAAAATGTTGAGTTTATATAATAATTTGAAGGTTTTGGGTGGGTTTTGAAATTATAGCCATTTATTTACAATAAAGGAATTTTTTTTTAATTCAAACGGTCACAAAAGGCGTTGAAAAGGGTGATATTTTGTCTTCTAGCGGACCGTCTCCAACGTCTCCTACTCGACGGAGACGAAGAGGATGAGGGGATGGTGTTTGGGTCGGCGCCGGGTGAGACGAACCGGGGGACGTTCCCCATACCGTTAAGCCTAAGTTCAAATCGGCACAGCAATTTATATAAAATTGTGCCAGATATTATATTAAATCAAAACGTACATCAATATAAGGAAAAATCACAAAATGTTTTTCATTTAAATAACTATATTTTTTTTTGAAAGACTAAACAAATACTTACCACACTACTCATAAATTACATCTCGTCTAAGTTTAGAACTTAGGCCATGGGGTATGGGGCTTGGATGGGGGCGTGGGTTGGGGGAAAACGCCCAAGCCACCATCCCGGGTGGGCTTGGGTTGGGGCGTGGCCCTTGGGGCTTGGGTTTCAAGCCGGGCGGGGGAAGCGAGCTAACATGGCGGGCTGTGTATGGCCAAAAGAAAAGAGCCGTTGGGCTAGCCGTTGGCCAACGGCTATATTAAAAAAAAAAAAAATTCTTCCATTTTTTCACTATAAAACTCATATTTTTCTTCCATTTTTTACCACATTCAACCACATATTCTATACATGTTCAATTCTCCTTCTACAAAACGAAAAAATGCATCCTTACAACCGTCCTTTTGACCCGAGCAACCCGTATGGATTCCAAGAAAATAATCCTAGCCCACCACCAACTCGTCCAATAGCTCGTCCATTTTTCATACACTCTCCTATGCCCGACATGGCGGGTTATGCATCGTATATCGGGAATCGTGTGTTTACTAACTTCCCACACACCGACGATTCGATACCTACCTCGTTTTCACAATCGCCCATCGACCTTTCACCAACCTCCATCTACTTTTCACAAAACGAATTCGTTCCCGAAACTCAGCCACCCAATGATGGTCCTTCCGCATCGAAACCCATCAAAAAAAGAAGTCATAAGAAAAAAACCGAGGAGGATAAAGTAGTTGAAACCGCCAAACGAAAACAACAAAAATGGGTCGTTGCTGAAGAAGTTGGATTGGCGAGGGATTGGTGTGAACAATCTCAACATTCAACTTTAGGTATTCTTAACCTTTGTTTTTATTAATGGTTATTTTTTATATAAGTTTGTAATATATTAATTTTTTTTTGTAATTTTCTTTATTTAAAAATATTAAAAAAATTAAATTTGTTGTTTTAAATAATATTGAAATAGCCCAGCGGGTCAGCCCAGTGGGTCAGCCCAGCGAAGCCCACCAAACCCACGCCCCAAACCCCCGCCCCACCATACCGTGTTGAATGTGGGTTTAGCCCATGTCTGCCACCCATTCCACGTGTCAACCAATGCCCAACCCACGCCCCAACCCAAGCCCCACCATACCCCACGGTCTTAACTCTTCTTCAAAGAAGCTTTGCTTTTTCATCATTGGGCTACAACCCAAGTGACTATTTAAATAACTTTTTAACGGAAAATTTGGATTATTGAAGGACCACTGGAGTATCATTGTGCCAACAGCGGAACCACCCGATCATATCAATTTCCACTAGGCATAATGCCTACACACCAATTCGGTAGAAAACCCAATAAATATGGGAAAAACTCTTTTTGTGAAAATCGAACCCAAAACCTATTGATTCCAAAGTCTTATCTCACTCTTAAAATGTTACCAGGCAATAAAGCAATGGGCAACTATTTAAATAACTATATGACTAATTTATAAGGGTGAGCGGGGCACTTCTCGGGGAGGGGAGCGGTGACTGAAGTCCCCGAGTGGGAACACCGCTGCCATCAAATTGGGGAGTGTAAGCAGGGAGGGGGATCGGTGTATGTTCACCGCACAAAAAGAGAGGAGAGAGAGAGAAGATGCTGAGAGAGAGAGAGAGAGAGAAGATGATGAGAGAGATTAAGAGAGGAGTGCCGCCATCAAATTGAGGGTGTGGGGGGAGTTAAGAGGGGAGTTGACGTGGCACGTGCTGATTGGGGGGAGTTAAGAGAGGTCACTCCCCTAAGAGAGGAGTGCCCCTCTCACCCTAATCATTTTTCAATTGAATGATTACAAGAACGAATAAGCCAATCAAAAGAAACCACTTGGATATATATCACAGATGGCTGGTTTTGACCTTAAAAATAAAGAAGTGTCGGTTTTTACCTTAAAAATAAAATGTCTTACTGGGCAGGGTAATTGAATAAAAGGCATCTTTGTTGCTTGTAAAAAAAACTAACAGGTGATACATTATATATAGAGTTAACTTCGGTTTTACTCTATATGGTTTGGTCATTTTAACGGTTTTACTCAATTATTTAAAAAGTGTCATTTTCCTTCAATAGTTTACTATGTTTGTTCTAACCAACTCCCTAACACTAACTTCATCTAAACTGTTTGTTACCTGGAAGCGTATTTTGGTCACTTCAAGTAATGAAATAAGGGTATTTTGGGAAAATTACAAATAAAGATTATATTATATAACAAAACTCATAAACTCTCTGAACTGTTTCTTCTCTCTCTATACCCTCTCTTTTCTCTTCCCACTCACTCTCTCTCTCTCTCTCTCTCTTTTCCATGACCAACAATCACCACCAACCGTCACCACCCCACCACCTTGCACCATCTCCGACAGCCTCATGCAGACCACCATCCACATCCATATGCCGACCATCAACTGCGTGAACCACCACCAAATCGAAACCCACCACCTGCGGACCATCTACAACCAGCCACAACCACCATTAGTCGTCGTTTCACCCACTCCAAATCGCCAGCCGCCACCACACCTTCAGATCTGGTTTTCTCCAGCCGCCACCGCATCACCAACAGCCACCACCCCCAATCAGCAACCAGCGCCTGGCACCACCACTTTCACCACCTGCTAACTCTCTCTCCCCCTCTCCCTCTCTCTCTCTCTCTCTCACACACACACACACAAAAGAGCACAGCCATCTCAAATCAGATATGGCAAGTGCATATGGTCTTGTCACACCCCGATTTCCGGTGGGCCGGATTGGTGGGTTTAAACGTGACGATTAATAATAGTTTCACAATAAGAAGCGGAAGATAGGATGATAAATTAATAATATAAAAGTTCAAAATTTATTAAATAAAATTTATAAGCGTTCGATACAATGACCCATAAGAAGAATTCAAAGTAAAAGTGAATTTAAGGACATTATAGGCCTTAAAGCACAGGAGTCGCAAATTCCTAAGCTTTTCCCTTTGACCGAGCTATTCCACCCTATATTTGTCACACCCTGACTTTTGCGGAAGCGTGGTTTATTTGGTGTGACTTCTTAATACCATCGCAACAATCATAACAATGCTATATGATAAAAATACGAGATGTTTATCCATTAATAAAGTTTAGAAATACCACAATCCCATTGTTTGAAAACATCACTACCGAATTAAGTTACAACCCATGACTTGTTTAACGGAGTTCACAAAGACTTCAACAAAAATACTTAAATAAAACCTGAGTTTAGAATTATGTATCCCATCCAGGAAAGGAATACACCCTCTAAACTCAACAACCCTGGATAACATCTTTTATTCAAACGCAGCTTGACACATGCATACCCCGCCAGATCCACTAGTTCCCTGAAATACATGTAGTTTGAAAAATCAACAAAAGTTGAGCGAGTTCATGTGTAAGTGAGTATGTATGAATGTCCCGGTATGATTGCAAACAAGGAAAAGATCACCAATGGTTTGCAAGGCCACTGATATGTGTGACGGTGTAGGAAGACTCAAACCTAGCAAAGTTGTACCGGGCTCCCGGCTGGAAGACATAGTCACCACAACGGGCCACCCTGGCCACGGGGGTGTGGGCTCGCTACACCCAAATAGATCTATCACTCATGCCCCTCGGTCCTACAACGAGGATTGATGGTCCCAAGTATCCGCCTACCCTATCACATGATCTATGGTTCTTTCCTAGGCTAATCATACCAATAGTATTGTAAGTATCCCTTTGTAACAAAACAGTTTAAGGAAAAGGGGGACATGAACTCACAGTAGTGCGTCTTCAGTATCGTCAACTCAAACTCTGTCAGCTACACGACAACCTACAATGTACTAATGTCTATTAGACGAACGGGCCGTGCCTTGGCTTAGAGTTTAACGTTTTGAGTTGCGTTCCTTAGGTTATTCCAAGTTATAATTATTTGTTAAAATAAATTATTTTAACTTTAAATTATATTCAAGTGTTGGAATAGTCGATAAACAATAACAAGTGTGTAACTTAAATATGTATCCTTTGTGATTTTTGGTATTATTTCGGAGTTGTAATTTCCATGGTATTGTTAAGTTATATTATTTTACCCTAAAATAATATAACTATTCCACAATTCATACAAGTATTCACACAAGTGTTTTAGTATAAAATATATATTCTAATATATATTTATCCATTTTTATTTACGAAAACCAATCTCCGACACTTTGTATTTTTGTAACAAAACCTATGGCAAGTTTATATAAAAAAAAAGTTAAAACATATTTGTAAACACTTGTTAGAAAATAATTTTTAAGTGTTGGAATTTTTAGAAAATTTCGCCATAGTTTCCTTTGAAAACGGAGGTGTCCATGCTATTTAGCGTATCATTTTCTTTTCGAAAACCACTCAAGCAATCAACAATCATATTCTAAACAATATTACACTTACCAAGTGCAAAACCATATATTTTACATAATGACATGAACTTGGTTTTTCACAGAAACGCGTAGTAACTTGGTGAAGTGTTTAGTGGGTTTAGTTACCCTCCAAAGTGTGTTTACTTTTGTTAAAATCTCATTCTCGGGATTTCTAGATGTTCACAACTTGTGAACTCATTTTACTAAAATATTTATTTACCACATCTTCATGTTTTACTAGCCTTCCTACACTTATTTTATTTCCAAAAATAATGTAAGTGCAAGAAAAGTTATGATCTTTCAAAAATCATCTTTTTAACTTGGTTTTTCTTGGAAAATCATACACAAGTCTTGGGTTCACAAGTTTACTAGTTCATTTGGTTTGTTACTTTGTAAGAAAATCATTTTTACTTTCAAGTTCATGTTTAGTCTAGAAGATGATTATTTCATGGGAGCACATAATCATCTCTAACTTGTTAAACCATGTTTTTAATCATACTTTAACAAGTTCCATATGATGATCAATCATCATATTACTAGTAATCATCAAGCAAACATCATACATTCACTAAACAACATCATATCAACCATATATCATCATATATCATCTTTATGTTTAAGCTTTAAGTTTATGATCTTTAGTGTTCTTGTATGATTCAACATAATGTAATCTTTAACCACTAAAAATATGGAGTATCAAGAGTTTAAAGAAGTCTTACAACTAGCTTAAAGCTAGGGAAGAACAATGGAGAAAATGAGTGGATAAAAGCTTGTGGTAGAGGTCCTTCAAGATCCGTGAGCACCGAGCTTCGTTAATGACCTTCTAGCACCTTGTAGTAACCTTGAAATGGATGCTTGAAAACCGAAAAATGGTGGTGGTGTATAGGGTATGTTCGGCCGAGCTTTTATGTGGAGAGGAGAGAGTGAGTTTGTTGGTGATTTAGTGAAGGAGATAAGTGAAGGTTACTTATAATACCCTAATGCCTTATTACCCAAGGGTTAATATGTCTAAGGAAGTACAAACATAATCTACATAATCCCAATGAGATCAACTAGGAGATTTAAGAAGATTACATAAATCTTTGAAGTGGGGCCATACATGAGCCATAGGTTGTCATGGGGGGGGGGGGTTAAATGAAAATTTAAATGGTAAGGTAGGTGATTAGTAAGGTGTTAAGTGTAAGTCTTGAGTTTAGTGTGTTACTTGAATTATGTAATGTGTTATAGTGCTCGGGAACCATAACTAGCTCAGAAAAAGTGAAACAAGGTTTCTAGTAATATTTTAGTGTTCCAGGTAATGTCCGGTTGTTCGGTTAGATACCGTTCTGTTAAAGTGCTAAGTTATTCCGTATAGTGTCCTTTATGTAACTTTTTGTGACACTTTCAATTCCCGACACTTAGGAAAGCATACATGACCATTTTGCCATGTTTTTGCACATTACTAGCATGTTAAAATGCTGAATTTTGTTAATTAATGCAGAATTCTGCACTTTGAGTGGGTTTTAGGCACTTTCCGGCACCTAAACTATCACCTAGTGACGTAGTTTTATGGTCCTCACTTCCCTACACTCCATACTAGTGTAGTATCTTGTCTCTGGCTCACACTGGGCCTCAAAACATTGTCTGTCTATGTGCTTGCACTGTCAGTATATTTCTGAGTTATCCGCTAACTGTGCTAACTATGCTTTGTGCATCATGTATGTCACTAAAGTTTGTATGTAATGAATGGTGTGACAGTATGAAATGTGATGCACATGTATGTATGATACAGAAATCATAAAGCAGTTTAATCATCAGTTGTAATCAAGCACAGTCATTAAGCATAAGTTTAATATTAATTAATTGTACGAATACCTGTAATTATGAGGGTTGTCACATTCTCCCCCTGTTAAGAAAATTTCGTCCCGAAATTTTAGTTCTGCTACTAGATGTAGGGGTCTTGGGGAATAAATGTGGGTATTTTTCCTTCATGCGATCCTCACATTCCCACGTGAATCCTGGGCCATGTCGTGCATTCCATCGAACCTTGACGAGTTTGACACTGCTTCGGCGTGTTTTGTTAACCTTCCAATCAGTGACCTCAACAGGTTCTTCAGTAAAGTGGAGTGTGTCGTCAATATGAACTTCGTCGGCAGGAATGACCACTGTTTCTTGAGTTGGACACTTTTTCAGATTTGATACATGGAATGTATCATGAACGCCATTCAGCTCTACTGGTAAATCCAACTTGTATGCTACGAGACCAATCCTTTCCAGGATTTTAAATGGTCCAATGTACCGCGGATTCAACTTCCCACGCTTCCCAAAGCGTGCCACACCCTTCCAGGGTGAAACCTTTAATAACACCATATCTCCCACCTCAAACTCCAGAGGTTTCCTTCTCAGGTCCGCATAACTCTTTTGACGATCGCGAGCCGCTTTGATGCGCTCTCGGATCTGTGCAATCTTGTCTGTCGTCTCCTGGACCAATTCCGGCCCAACAAGCTGTCTATCACCCGCGTCAGCCCAACATATCGGTGATCGACATTTGCGTCCATAGAGAGCTTCGAACGGTGCGGCTTGTATGCTTGCATGGTAACTATTGTTGTACGAAAATTCAACCAAGGGTAAGTGAGTGTCCCAACTACCACCCAAATCCATTACGCAAGCTCGCAACATGTCTTCCAACGTTTGAATCGTTTGTTCGCTCTGTCCATCTGTCTGCGGGTGAAATGCAGTACTCAGATTCAACTGAGAACCAAAAGCTTCTTGAAAGGATTGCCAAATCCTTGACACGAATTTTCCATCCCTATCAGAGATAATTGAGAGAGGCACTCCATGTCGTTCAACAATCTCTCTCAGGTACAGCTCAGCTAGCTTACTCGTGTTGTCTTTCTCCTTGATTGCCAAAAAGTGTGCAGATTTCGTTAAACGGTCAACAATCACCCAAATCGTATCATGGCCCTTGGGCGTCCTTGGCAATTTTGTTATGAAGTCCATAGAAATCTGTTCCCATTTCCATTGGGGTATTTCAGGTTGCTGCAGAAGACCTGAAGGCTTCTGGTATTCGGCCTTTACTTTGGCACAAGTCAAACATTTGCCAACATATGTTGCAACATCGCCTTTCATTCTCGACCACCAATAAAAATCCTTTAAATCTTGGTACATTTTATCCGATCCTGGGTGGATCGAGTACCGTGACTTGTGAGCTTCCTTGAAGATAACGTCTCTCAAACCACCAAAGAGGGGAACCCAAATTCTTCCCAAGAAACAAAATGTTCCATCCTCCATTGGTACCAACTGCTTCTCCATCCCACGGAGATATTCATTCTCAATATTCTCCCTTTTAAGAGCTTCCCTCTGCGCAGCACGAATGCGCAATGTGAGGTCTGTCTGTATAATCATTTCCAAAGCCCTAACCCTTATGGGCTTGATTCTTTCCTTTCGGCTCAGGGCATCGGCGACCACATTCTCCTTCCCTGGGTGATACTTAATTTCACAGTCATAATCATTCAATAGTTCAACCCAACGTCTCTGTCTCATATTAAGCTCTTTCTGATCGAATATATGTTGTAAGCTTTTGTGATCAGTGAAGATTGTGCATCGCGTGCCATATAAATAATGTCGCCAGATCTTCAAAGCAAATACCACCGCGCCTAATTCCAAATCATGCGTGGTATAATTTTTCTCGTGCACTTTCAATTGGCATGAAGCATATGCTATAACCTTCTGTCGCTGCATCAGCACGCAGCCTAAACCCTGACGCGAGGCGTCGCAATATACCACAAAGTCGTCAGTGCCTTCGAGTAGTGACAAAATCGGCGCGTCACAAAGCTTGTTCTTCAACAACTGAAATGCTTCTTCTTGCTTGTCTCCCCATTCATACTTTTTGTCTTTTTGCGTGAGGGAGGTCAAAGGTTGAGCGATTTTCGAGAAATCCTCAATGAATCTGCGATAATACCTAGCCAAACCTAAGAATTGTCGAATCTCAGTTGGCTTTTTCGGAGTCTCCCAATTCTTGATCGCCTCGATCTTTGTGGGATCCACATGAATTTCATTTCCATTAACTACATGACCAAGAAACTGGACTTCCCGTAACCAGAACTCGCACTTCGAGAACTTTGCATACAACTTCTCCTTTTTAAGCAGTTCTAAAATAGCTCTTAAGTGTTGCTCATGTTCTTCTTTCGTCTTTGAGTAGATCAAAATGTCATCAATAAACACGATCACATACTTATCGAGGTACGGCTTACAAACTCTGTTCATCAAATCCATGAATACAGCTGGCGCGTTTGTCAAACCAAACGGCATAACCAGGAATTCGTAATGTCCATAGCGAGTCCTAAAAGCCGTTTTTGGATAACTCTCCTCTTGAATCCTCAGCTGGTGGTAACCTGATCGTAGGTCGACCTTTGAGTAAAAACTCAAACCTTGTAGTTGATCGAACAGGTCATCAATCCTTAGCAAAGGATATCTATTCTTGATAGTCAACTTGTTCAGCTCCCTGTAGTCGATACACATGCGAAAACTACCATCTTTCTTCTTAACGAACAAAACTGGAGCTTCCCAAGGCGAGAAGCTTGGTCTGATAAATCCCTTGTCTAGAAACTCCTGAAGTTGCATCGACAACTCCTGCATTTCTGACGGTGCAAGTCGATTGGGTGCCTTAGCTACAGGCGCAGCACCTGGAACTAAGTCAATGTGAAACTCGACTTGTCTTTGTGGCGGCAAACCTGGCAAGTCTTCTGGGAAGACTTCAGGATATTTCCTTATCACAGGAATATCTTTGATTTTTGGTTCTTCGGCTCCCTTGTCCCCGCCACGAGCCAAGAAAACAACATATCCCTTGTGTGAAAACTTCTGTGTCTTCAAGCACTAGTAAGTTGTAGAGGCGTATCCTGCCTTATGAGTCACGATTTCCACGTCGCTTGTCATCGGGGTGCGGATAACAACCACCGTTTGATTGCTTGACAACTGGTCCACTCCAGTTACCACGTCAAGGCATCTCATTAACTAGTTCTATCGAGTGCGGGTCATCTAACTTATCCTTCTACTAAACCAAGTATATTCTTAAATTCATGAGATATGAAGCTATGGTCGGCACTGGTATCAAATAACATGGATGCAAAATTTTTGGTTGCTAGAGAACGTACCAGTAATCACGTCTGGATCCTGGCATGCTTCATTAGCTCCAATGTTGGATGACCCTTCACGGTCTTGGTTAATCCTCCTTGGACAATTTTTCCTAAAGTGCCCCACGTTCCCGCATCGGTAGCAGCCTGGAAATTTATTATTATTATTTCCACCTTAGTTGTTGTCATCGTTCCCTCCTTGTCTGGGACTCTTCGTCCAACAGGCATCCTTGTTGTGTCCTTTCTTCCCGCACCTACCGCACTTAGGCTTCCGACATCCACATTCGTGGTGATGCTTGCACCCATCACGTCTCAGCTTAGTTTCTAAGTAAATCTTAACATCGGCTTGTTTGTTGTTAGGTCAATCTTTCTTGAAATGCCCTTTGTCCCCACAGTCAAAAGAACCTCGAACAGGTCTTTGTTCATCATTGGTCCCACCTTGATAGTCATTGTTGCCGTTGCTTCCCCCTTGGTTTTTGCTATCATTTCGACCTTTGTTTCCATGTCCTGATCCATTTTGACATGTTTCCTCGACGTGCCCTACCTTGTCACAGACATTACTTCTTCCATACCTACATGGCGTTGTATGATGAAATAGGCAGTCGTTGCACTTAGGTAGGATGCCCATGTATTCCTTTTTCTTTTTGGCTTTGTTCTCGTTATTCGTTCGGGTATCTTCGGTGAGCTTCCTTTTGTTCTTTCCGGATGACTCTACCTGAGTCTCCTTCTTCTTGTCAGGGTTTGGAAGCTCTTTTAGTCTAATTGTTTCTTTACTGAGTGCCTATAGGATCGATATTGACGATCTAGTGAGTCAATCAGAGTCAAAATACCACTGTTTATGCGGCGGAATCACACAAACAGTTCGAATCAAAGAGAATGGAGTAGAAATAGACAGAATATCACTTTAAACACAGTTTCTCATTAATTTATCACAGAAAAATCTGGCAGCAGTTCGGTTACAACTTGAAGGATCGGTAACAAATGAGAAACAACTATCACTATATATAGGGAGTCTGATTCCGCTCCAAATGACATGTTGTCATTTCGGGCGGAATCACCACTTCTGATTTCGCTCCTAATGACAACATGTCATTTGGAGCGGAATCACCATATTAACACATAACTTTTACATTTTGACCCCTACACTATACATAATTGACATTTCTGACCCCTAGACCCTATACAAGCTTGACTAAGACTAAGACGCAGGCTTTAGACATTCGTGCATCAACAAACTCCCCCTTGGATACAGCCAGAGTCTTCAGTCTTGTCTTCGGGTCTTCAGAGTGACTTGAAAGTTTCTTCACGCTGCTTAGGTTTTTCCTCAGTAAGTTCCTAAGCTTCTCATTCTCATCGACTCTCTTCTTTTCCTCAGCAGCCATTCTCTGATTTAACGTGTACCTCATGATCTTATCTTTCTCTTCTTGCTCCTTCCGAGCTTTCTCAGCTTTCAATCTTTCCTCTTCCTTAATCTTTCGCCATTTGGAATTCCATTTATTTTCAGAATTTATATTTTTCTGAAAACAAACAGATACTACACGTTGAAACTGCATGGCTTGTTCTCTATCTTCAGGCTTAAACCAGATCTTGTTAATGAATAGACATTCAATATCCTTTGCAGAACAATTCATCAGCCATAGAGGATCATATACGAAGATATTTCTTATCTCACTTCCAGCTCGGTATGTAATGATAGCTTCAGTCGACACACAACTGTACACCCATCCCATAAAACCTTTGTAAAACTCTTGCTCCATCTTTGGTATTGGAACATTCTTCATCACTTTCGGCTTCTTTACATGTAAGATTATTTCTTCAATCCCAGTAGCTGGATCTACCCTTTTCACCTTCTTAGGGTAGTGCGGCTTCCAAATCCTAAAGTTCTTCAGAGATTCAAACTTCATAAACCCCACATTCGAATATCATTCTTTCTCACTGGATAGGCCAACGTTCTGACTTGAGCAAGTTCTTCTACATCCCACCAGGGTAATGACATAATATCATATAAAAGTTCAAAGTACTGAACCCCATACTCTCTTTGAATTGCATATGCATTCACTTGGGGTAAGAATCCCCAGCTAATGATATCTCCAAGTGAAACTTTACTATCTCTCTTGTAATACTTTAATGGCCTCTTGAACTTTCTTTCATTGCTCTGTCTGAACCATTTCTTACGTTCTTCTTTTAGAGGATCTTTTGTTGTGCCATCAAAGTTTTTGTCTTTGAGCATTTCATCAACTTTACGCCTCAATTCATCTCTATTCTCTTCAGTAAATAACTCCGTCAGAGTTGGAAATTCTGAAGTATCAACATTAACATTATCTTCATCTGTGCAGTCTTCTACTTCAACACGATCATAAAGATCTGCATCTTCCACATACTTATACTGATATTCAACCTCTTGATTCACATCAAACGCATTCAACTCTTCTTCAAAATCAAATTTGAAATTAGGATCATCAGTACGCGTCAACTCTTTAATGTCATCCAACGTATATGTATGTCTAATCTCCCCCTCTTCAACTTCAGGTTCGATATGCAAGATCAGCTTTTCAACAGCTTCAACATTTTGATCACCAACAGTCTCCCCCTCTCCAGTTACATCCTCTGTCTCTTCATTCACTGCATCATTCATCAGATCATCCACAGTTTGTTCTTTAAATGTTTCAGTAACCGGAATACCTGTTGCACCTTGATCATCATTGTTATCATCGTCACTTGAACTACTTGCAGAGAATACTTTCTCATCATCTTCATCTTCTTTATCATCATCATCCTCATCATCATCATCATCATCATTTTCATCATTATCATCATTTTCATCATCATCCTCATCATCATCATCCTCATCATCATCATCAAGAGCATGTTCTAATAACACTTCATCATCAAAAACACCAGGAACATAAGAAAGAGGAACAGGTTTCTCATAAACTGGTTCAGGAGTAGTTGATAAAACAATTGCCCTTTCTTTAGATTCAATCCCTTTTCCTTCATCTGAGCATCAGTTTCAGCTTGATGTTGAGCTCTAACCTCCTCCCGTACAACTTCATCAAATCTTTGCTCTAGAGACACACCAACCACACTCTCTAATACTTTTCTCAACATATAATTCTCATGTTCATTTCGAGCCTTGATTGCTTCCAACTCTTTATTCTTTAACTTGAAGTATTCATTTTGTTGATCCTTTCGAGTTTTTTCTTCTAATAACTCAGCAATCTGGACTTTCATAACATCTATCTCTACTTCATCAGATTCTACTTTCTTCAGTAATGCCTTGTTGTCAGATTCTAATCTTTTTACACGCATTTCAAGAATCTTTTCATGATCAGCTACTCTCTTGCTTTCAGCTGCAACTATTTTGCTTTCATTCAAAACATCATCCATTTTCTTCTCTAACTTTTTCACCTGTTCATCATTCGCAAAACCAAAATCTCCAATATCTTCAAGATTATCTGGAGGAGTAGGAAGACCCTTGTGACCAGAAGAACCAGGAGTTAGTTGAATTTGAGTAAGTGGAGGTGTTTTGAAGATTTCTTGGGATGTAAGAAGAGGTTGTTCATGAGGTGGTGTGAGATGTAATGGTGAAGGTTGTCTTGGTGGTGTTGGTTGTCTTGGAGGTGTTTGATGTGGTGGTGATTGTATTGGTGAATGATGTGGTGAAGGTTCAGGTGGTGGTGGTGGTGGTTTACTTGTTTCTTTGGATGATTTCTTCTTCAGAACAATCTTTGGCTTTGTGATCTTCGGAGTAACTTTTTTATCTTCGGAGACACAATTTTTTCTTTGTTCTTGCTTTCTTTCTATCACCTGAATGAGGTGATTGAGATTCAGAAACATGTTGTGGTGATGGTACATATGGAGCATCCTCCTTTTCCTGTCTTTTTCTCTTCCTCAACAATTTCTCTTTAACAGTCTCTTCTTGAATTTTTTTCAAACGTTCTGTTTCATCTATCTCATCTTCAGAAAAACTTGAAGAACTTGTAGAACTCTTATCAACGTCATCACCTTCTACTTCATCAATTACTTTCTCTTTCTCAACTTCTATGTTAGCTGCTTGATCTGACTCTAAATCATCAGTGTTTATCATCACATCATCAATATCAACATCCTGATTTTCTTCAGCAGTTTCAACCAGCTCTTCAACCTCAGGCTCATCAATCAATAACGTTTTAGCCACTTTCTTTTGTTTCTTCTTTGGCTGCGATGATGACCCTTCACCCTCCTGTGCTTTAGGAGTGATCTTTTTACCTCTCCTTCTCGTTTCTTTGACAAACCAGTCATTTCGGGTGGTTTTGAACTCTTCAAGAGTCTTTAGCTCATCAACATAAGCTGCTTCCTTCATTTCTTCTTCATTTCTCCAGTTTTGGTGGTTTACTGGATCAGGATCAACGTAGTTCACATCTTTGATATATCCGAAGAATTCAGCAACTATCTTTGGTTCAGGATGGTTTGGGTGATATCTTGTAAGCTGCTTGAGAGAAACGTTGCTCATGTGTGACTGAACCAACAAATCATTCTTCAAATCACGTTCAATCTCTGGATATACATGATCAATTAGCATCTGCACAAATCTTGGATACGTCTAAGTCTTACTATTTGTTGTGATATTCTCAACCATGTAATGAAAAACAATATGCGAGAAGTTATACTTTTTGTTCAAAACCAATGCAGTGACCATGTTCATCTGGTAATCATGCATGGCATCATACCCTCCCTTGGTATGACTAAGTGACATTAATACACAATGAATAATAAACTTGTAAGGTTTCTGAAACTTTGATTTCAAGTAATTTCCAACATTTAGTGAACCAACATATCCCATCCTGAGCATACACCCCTTTACCATTCTTTCCGGAAACCTTGTTGGCGAGTTATCGTCGTCAGGGAAATTCAAAACTTCACGAACCAGCGCCTCAGAAACATCAATTGTTTTCTTTTCATTTTGTATCTTTACAACTGAATTTATCACTTTGTTTGATTCGTCATATTTTGCATGCTTCCAGAACCGTTTAATGTGTGACTTGTATACTGGACGTTGATCTGTAAGAGCTTTCTGAATAGGTACTCGACTCATGAACTCCAGAATACTGCTGAATTTTGCCAACTCTGAATTCTTTTGCACATCAAAATCACAACAGCTGTTGTGAAGTGGATCAAAAATGACATTCGAACCCTGTATAACAAAATAACACAAACTGAATCAATACTTAGAAACATTTCAGCATCAATCAACTTATGAGCGAAATCACATTCTGAGCAAAATCAACAAGTTTTTGATTTCGCTCCAAATAACAAAGTGTCATATAGAGCAGAATCAGACATATTACTCAGAGGCGGAATCAGATCTCAGTGCATTTAGGAGCGGAATCAAATATTAATGCAGTTATGGGCGAAATTAGATCTTATGCACTTAGGAGCGGAATCAATACCCAACCCTTTTAAACACATCAGATGATGAAATTAAACATTTTGGTTTGTTTATCAGTGGATTCCGAGCAAAGGGTTGTGATTTTTATACTTTAACACCATCACAAATAACCTAGATCTAAGTTCAAACATCTGCTACTGATCAAACATAAACAAACCCTAGATCTGGTTCAATCAAAACTCACACACATGATCTTCACAATATTCCGACAACACTAACACAATCTATGTTCATTTTACACAACAAAACAAACCCTAGATCTATGTTTCGATAACAGTTCATCGCTAACACTCACAAAATTTCAGATCTGTTACAATCAACACTCAAATACATGATTTATACAACAAACCGACAACACAAGTAAGATTTCTTGTTCAGTTTTATCAAATTTTAACCCTAAATCTAAGCATTCAGAATATAACATCACCAACACACAAGAACAAACATGATATGAAACAAATTGAGCCGTAATCTTACCTTTCCCATGTTCGTAGATGTGATAACCAACTAAGAACACACAATCAAACAAAAATCGGGCAGCAATTCGACTTGAAAATCGATGTTTTGGGGGTTTCGCTCTTATCGCCGAAGACAGAAACTTAGGGGCGAAAACAGGAAAAATGATTAGGAGCGGAATCAGACAGCTATTTATAGTCAGTCTGATTTCGCTCCAAATGACCTTCGAAGCATTACGAGCGGAATCACCTATGAAGTGACTAAGAGCGAAATCAGCCATTTAAGTTTAACTTTTTGTTTTCGAGTGAAATCAGTTTCAATTTTTCAAAATTTATAACTTTTTAACTTTTTCAGATTGTTTACCGACACACCCAGTTAACCAAGTCCAAGTTAATGACCTTGGTCAACTGCTTAGCCTACCAAGTCCAACTTAATGACCTTGGTTGACCAGATTATGAAGTATGCTGACTTTTTGAAACTGAAAACAATTCAAATTAATGAACTGTTGAACTTTTTGAACTTTAAAACACTTTTTCAAACTTTCAAACATGCACCAGTCACTTTCCAGAATCTCCTGCTTACCCAAACCTCATGAACCAGACATGTTCTACACAAGACTTTGATCATCAGTTCCCTAATGTCCGTTGTCGAAAAATAAAAATGAAAGATAAAATCTTTTTGGTTTAGAAACATATAAGCAGAAATATGTACACACAATCTTTTTGCGAGCGTGTTAGGAGATCATATCAGCATTTGACAAGACACAAGCACCGTTAAGCTTCTATTTCATACCAAGCCTTAAACAATTCGCATAGATTGCCGATATACTGATCCTCTTAAATTTTCACAGAACTTTCAATCTATTCGGGATACGGAATTAATGTTTTAAGACTTAAACCTCTACATGTGTCCCACCTCAGTATATACTCCCGTATCCAGATCCCAATATTCAGTCTTACAGGTGAATATACCTAGATGATATCTGTAATGGGGTGAAATGCGAGGGCCATGAGAGCTCAGGTCGATACTTCCGTATACGTAGAGAGATGACGGCTTCGACTTTTCGGTGGGTCCCCTTTGGGGATCTTCTTTACAACAGCACATGATTTGGCATTTTGCAATGTTTAATCATTTTTTATGCTGAGGGGAGGCTTTACAAGTAAAGCAATGCGTAAAGTATTATCCGGAGACTAGGTCAGTATTTCCATACAGCAGAAGTCCCTGGATAATACCCCAGATATCACTAAGTATAAAGACCTAGTATCTCAGAAAGAGGGACCTTTCAAACAAGATTTCGGGGGGTTACCCATATATCCTAGAGATGTTCCCCATGTAAAAGCAAGTAATTTTTATGTTTATATCCCAAATAGACCTACTAATTTTGTAAAAACCTATCGGCACATCATCAGCAAGACTGCTTAATGCATTTTAAACATTACATTTCTTTAGCGTACTGAGTCTGTCTAGCTGATGTACTATCATTTCCCCTTTTTACACAAACTCATTTTTACATTTTCAAATGTTTTTGGTTTTAGCAGTTTTATCATGTTTTTGTATTTTTCTGCAAACTTTCTCCCCCTAAAAAGAAAAACATATTTTTGTGTTTTTGTTTTTATCGAAAAGCAGAAAACAAACTGTACAAACAAAGTTGACAACACTACGTAGTTCACATTAGATCGCCGCCCTCCTCGGCTTCACATTCTTCAACCCTCCCAGAATCCAGATTTTTCATCCCATTCAATTTTAAAAGATAATAAAATCTCTTTTTATCAAACGGTTTTGTATAGAAATCAGCCTTCTGATCATCGGTGTGTATATGTTCAATACATATCAACTTCTTCTCATGACAATCACGGATGAAGTGATGACGGATCTCAATATGTTTAGTTTTAGAATGGTGAACCGGGTTTTTAGTTATATTAATGGCTGCTTCATTGTCCACGAAAATCGGTGTATCCAAGAATTGCAAACCAAAGTCGCGCATTTGCTGCTGGATCCAAAGGATCTGAGAACAGCAGCTGGAGGCTGAAACGTATTCAGCTTCACAAGTAGAAAGCGCCACAGAGGTTTGTTTCCTGCACTGCCAGGTAATGAGTCGAGTTCCGAAGAACTGACACCCAACAGTGGTGGACTTAGCGTTCTGCTTGCAGCTTCCAAAGTCAGAATCATCGAAACCTGTTAGAGTGAAGTCACCCGAGCGAGGATACCACAAGCCGATGCTTGGGCAGCCTTTCAAATACCGTAATATCCTTTTGACAATCGTCAGGTGTGACTGCTTTGGGCTCGACTGATATCTGGAACAAAGACATGTCGGGTACATGATGTCCGGTCGTGAAGCAGTGAGATACATTAAGGATCCGATGATTGACCGGTACAATGTCTCCTCCACCTTGACGCCATTCTCGTCAGGACAAATACCATGATTCTGTGCAAGGGGGGTTGCTGCGGGACTGGATTGAGCCATATCAAACTTTTCAAGCACGTCCTTCACGTATTTTGTTTGGTGAATGAAGATTCCATCGGGCATTTGCTCCACCTGCAGCCCAAGGAAGAACTTCATCTCCCCCATCAAACTCATTTCAAATTTCTTCTTCATCACCAACTCAAATTCTTTACACAAGTCGTCGTTCGTCGAACCAAAAATGATATCGTCAACGTAGATCTGCACAATTAGGAGATGACCTGCAACTTCCTTTGTGAACAATGTGCTATCTACTGTCCCTCTGGTGAACCCGTTGGCCAGCAGATGTTGGGAAAGCGTCTCATACCAGGCTCTCGGGGCCTGGTGTAAACCGTAGAGCGCCTTATCCAGCAGATAGACCTTGTTCTTGTGTTGTGGATCAGTAAAACCCGGTGGTTGTCCCACATACACCTCTTCTTTAATCTTTCCATACAGGAAGGCAGATTTAACATCCAACTGGTACACTTTGAAATTTTTCCATGACGCAAACGCTAGAAATATCCGAATAGCTTCAAGTCGAGCAACAGGCGCGTAAACCTCATCATAGTCAATGCCTTCTTGCTGACTGAATCCTTGTACCACTAATCGTGCTTTGTTCCGAACCACGACTCCTCTATCGTCTCTCTTACATTTGAATACCCACTTTGTTTTGATTAACTTTTGATTCTCTGGCAAATCCACTAATCTCCAAACACCCAGTTTCTCGAATTGCTGCAGCTCCTCCTGCATAGCATTCACCCAGCTATCTTCAGTCAATGCTTCTTTATATGTTCTGGGTTCGATCTGCGAGATAAAACATTTCAGTGAAAATTCCTCTTGTAAAGGTGCAAGAGATGAATAAAAACATGTAAGTGCTCGGTTGATTTGATCTCTTGTTTTAACACCACTTTGCAGATCACCGATGATTTGCTCTGAAGGATGATAAGATAAGGTTCGAGGCATGACAGTTTCGTGCACATCAACTTCCGATTGCAGATTCATGATATCTAGATCACCGGTGTGATCCTCAGCTTCCATCGTAGTAACATTTGGTTCCTCGTCAAAAGTAGGAGCGGATTCCTCTTCTGACTCGTCAGAGTTGTCAAACGTTGGAGTTGGTTCCTCTGGTGGTTCGTGAGCTGTTCCACTCGGACCTGCCTCATGATCGTTTGCACTAGTTGTAGGTATGTTTGTATCCACATCTGGTTGAGAAACCACCAACGGTCTTGGTATCTGTTCTTGTACCATGGATTGCTGCTGTTGGTATAAGTAAGCAAGTTCCTCTTCACTCGGCTCTGTAGGTAGTTGGAACGACTCCCAGAGTTTGTCATAATCGAAAAGCAATCTTTGTCCGGGAAGTTGCGGTGACTCAGTATGCTTCTGACAGTCTACATGTTGAACTTCAATTACCTTCTTTAGACATGGAACGAACACTCTTTTTAGCGGACTTAAATATCCAACGAAAAAACCCTCATTGCTTTTTGCACCAAACTTGCCATCAGGATCAATGAAAGTACATGGTGATCCGAACGGCTCTAGAAACTTCAGATTTGGCTTGTATCTATGAAGAAGTTCAAAGCATGTCTTTTTGTATTTCTTCACAGTAAGCACTCGATTCAAAGTATAGCATGCCGCTGCCACAACTTCACTCCAGAAATAGATCGGTAGTTTAGAATCGGCCAACATCGTTCGAGCAGTTTCGATTAGAGTACGGTTCTTTCGTTCAGCTACACCATTTTGCTGTGGAGTGTATGGTGCACTGAATTCATGAAGAATTCCTTTCTCGTTACTGAACTTGAGCATGAAGTTGTTTTTAAACTCCGTTCCATTGTCACTCCTTATTCTTCGGATTGGCACTTTGTAGAGCGTTTCCATCTTCTTGAACAGAATCATCAAAGACTCAAACATTTGATCTTTCCTCTCCATGCATACTACCCAAGAAAACCTTGTGAAGTCATCCGTGACCACAAGACAGTATACGTCTCCGCTGATACTTTGCACATTCACTGGTCCAAAGAGATCCATGTGGAGTCTCTCTAGAGGCATTCTGATTGAATTCAGCAATTTCTGTGGGTGTGACTTCTTTGTCTGCTTTCCTTTCTTGCAAGCTACACAGTCATCATTTAAATGAAAACTTTTCAAATTTACACCTTCAACTAAATCGTTGTGTACAAGAAAATTCATTTTACGCACATGAATGTGGCCCATCTTTCGATGCCACATTATCGACTCTTTTTCCGTAGCTTTGGTTTTTTATAATCAGTTGTTGTTGCGATACCCATATCAAGAATATACAAATCATTTTCGCGTGGAGCTCGCAACAACACCATTTCTTCCAGAATTTTACAACCAGGTTCTAAAACACAACATTCATTTTTAGTGAAACGTACGGTGAATGACTTGTCATAAATCTGCGAAATACTCAGCAGATTGTTTTCAAGTTCTATTATGTAGTTCACTTTATCAAATGAAATGACTCCATTTGTTAGAGTCCCCTGACCAACTGTCACACCCCGACCACGTAGAACATACAAAACGTGGCGGAAATGTCGGGGAGTGTTGTAACAGAATTAATTGTTTCAAATCCATGGCAATTGAAGTTTTGTTTTATAGATTAAAAGTGTTACAATGTCTTAACAAACAAGGAAATACAACATAATTAACTAGTCTTGCATCTTTTATTGTCACTAAAGCCCAAGTCTGCCTATGTATATCTTGATCATCTTATGCAACAGCTCCTGAAAAACACATGTGAAAATAGGTACGTCAGCATAAAAATGCCTGTGAGATACATAGGTTTTGTGAAAATAGGTTCCATGACTTATGTTTGAGAAAATGTTTAGTCATGAACCTTGTAATTTGCTTTGTTTTGTAAATCATTTGAAAAACAATGAGTTCAGATGATATGTATAAGTAAATGTCATAATGTATGGTTAAATGAATAACCATAGTAAAAATGGATTTGTATAAGATAAGTTGTTTGTAAAACAATGTCTTGTGAAAAGTATGTTATTTGTATAAAATGTTATATGTCTCAAACTGAAATGATTCAAATAACGCTACGATATGTAATACCATACAAACACTTATATATAGGAAGTACCAGCGGCGTATCCACCATGTTTGTATCATATTACACACGCCTCGTTACTTAATCATTTACTCAAACCAAACTATCAAGATGAAATGTTTAACAAGTATAGAAATGTTCATGTATAGTCAAATACGGTTCACAGATACAAACGGTTCACAGATACAAACGGTTCACAGATACAAACGGTTCACAGATATCAACGGATCACAGATACAAACGGTTCACAGATATCAACGGATCACAGACACAAACGGTTCACAGATATCAACGGATCACATAGTCAAATGATTACAACGGTTCACATAGTCAAATGTTTACAACGGTTCAATATGTAGTATAATGTGTTCATATGCTGGATAAGCATATGCAACAGAAAAGTAATGTAAAACAATGTACTAAGTATGCACATAATGGACATACATAGCATAAAATGTATTGAAATCATGTACTATAATGTACTAACGAACATAGCAGGTATATGATGTGAAAACGGGAAAGCATGAAAGTAACAAGTAGGCACATGTGTTCCACCCCAAAACAGTTTGGAAAACAGTAAAAGAGGGGTCTATGTACTCACTTGAGATTGCTCAGTAGTCCTTGAGTAACAACTAAACAATGCTAGAGATCGCGGATATCAAACAGCACCTAGTATAGGTAACTATGTTAATTAACCGGACCTAGATCGGAAGATTGGGTAGCATTAGGGTTTGTAAACCAAACGAGTGTAGAGACTCGTGTCATTTGGTTTAACAAAGCCTACATACTAAATGAAACCCAACATAATTGTTTACGACCCATTACGACCCGTTTAGGTAGCTTATGCTACTTTAACGCGTCGTTCGCGTGAAACGCGTTCGGACCGCCTAACTAGTCCTATGACAAGTGTTATATGCCTAAACATGTTACATAATCAGTTATGTGACAAAAGTTTAGGTTACATATGCTAAATTACCAATTATACATGAAAAGGGTATTCTGGTAATTTACCTAAGGCATATAAACTACCTATCATACAACTACTTAAACGATGTGACCATAGGGTATAACCTCGGAAGGTTATGCCCTATACTAGGGTCACCTAATGTATTTGGTCGGATCTTAATGATCGACCAAACTGGGTCGGGTTCGAGGTATAAGCGATTTATTAGATCGCTTACCCTACGACCCTAGACAACGTGGTAATCAGTGGGCATAGTCTTAAGGGACTATGACCAACGTGATTACACTCACGTTGCGAAGTTCAAACGAACTTCGCATTGACCATTACTGGTCAACGCTGAAAGTCAAACAAAGTTTGACTTTCTGACTCGAAAAGCAGTAAAATAAGGAAAAGAACGAAAGAATACTTACGAAGGGTCCCCGAATGCTAATCCCGATTCAAGAATCTCAGGTATGAAACAATGGTTTCAACTTAGAGCTCTCAAATCAGAATTCTTGTGCAAAATGAGGTTGTGTGGGTTGGGTATTTATAGGAATACCCGAACCGTTAGGATCGTTTCATGGAAAACGTGCCATGATCCAACCCGTACACTTGTCGGAACCTTATGGTGGCTGAAATTAGGTTCTTATCCGCTGACTAGACGATTGAGAATGTGTGGTTGAGAATCGAACAGCTGGGACCCGCTTGTTAAAACATTGAATCTGATCCAGAATAGGCAGTCGCGTAGCGCTACTGCCAAGGCATTAGGCAGTCGCGCTACGCTAGCACCCTGCTGTTTCTGAAATCTTTCAAAAGTGGCAGGAATGGTCCCTGCACGTGTTTAAGGCCTTTTTCGATGCGTTTGAACCCCGTTAACCTCATTTCAAGGCTCTAAAATGAAGTTTAAGTATAGGGAACTCAAAACATGCTCAAAAATATGCCGGATGATGGTTCGTTTGGTCGTACGAACGCGATGTTCGCTTAATTACGAAGGAATGCGCACAAGCGCGAAAAACGATCCAAATGACGTGACGAATGGATTTTTCTTATGGCGAACACTAAAATAAAATATTTTAGTGCTTACATAAATTTTTGGATGTCCGGATGTATTCAGAACGTAAGTTATGCGCGAAAATGCAAACTTGTGCACTTTTTGACACTTTTAGTCCCTGAATGACACAAAAGTTTATTTTAGCACACCGAACACCTCAGAGCCTATTTCTAAGCTATTTAAAGGATATTTATGGTATGTTTAACTTATGGTCATGTTCCGGAATGTCTGTTACAGTTCAAATTGGCATACTTTCGCAGTTTGTCAACTTTAGTCCCTGTAAGGGATTTAACTTTGATTTCACCACACCAACCCTTCCAAAACTTATATCTAAGTTATGTCAAGGTTATTTAAGGTATGTTAAGCCTATTTCACTATTCCGGAGTGTTTGTTGCATTAAACTGGTTATATCTACACATCAGTGCGCGTATAACCTTCCAGAAAGCGATTTAGAGCTTGAAATCGAACAAGAATTGATATGTGTAAACGATACACATATTTTTACAAATCCCAAGTATGAAATACAATATTTCATTGGTTGGGCATTTGTTTGATGGTCTCAGTGACACGGGTGTTACAGTCTCCCCTACTTTAGGAAATTTCGTCCCGAAATTAATTCGTAGGAGTCTATTTGTGACTTTGTGTCAGATAACCACCAGAGATATGTAAAGCATAATCCTGTCATTTCCTTAACGGACATTCTTCAGAACGAAAATGAACAAACGGAGTCATTTTCCTCAACGAGTATTCTGCAGAAGCGGAAATGAAGAAATAAACAAACGGGGATTCATTTCCTTAACGGACATTCTTCAGAACGAAAATGAACAAACGGAGTCATTTTCAACGGGTGCTTCCTCAGAAACGGAAATGAAAATGATAGACAAACGGATATTCATTTCCTCAACGGACAATTCTTCAGAAACGAAAATGAACAAACGGAGTCATTTTCAACGGTTGCTTCCTCAGAAACGGAAATGAAAATGATAGACAAACGGATATTCATTTCCTCAACGGACAATTCTTCAGAAACGAAAATGAACAACAGAGTCATTTTCAACGGTTGCTTCCTCAGAAACGGAAATGAAAATGATAGACAAACGAATGTTCATTTCCTCAACGGATAATCTTCAGAAACGAAAATGAACTAACGGAGTCATTTTCAACGGTTGTTTCCTCAGGTTCGGAAATGAAGATGATAGACAAACGGATGTTCATTTCCTCAACGGATAATCTTCAGAAACGGAAATGAACTAACGGAGTCATTTTCAACGGTTGTTTCCTCAGGTTCGGAAATGAAGATGATAGACAAACGGATGTTCATTTCCTCAACGGATAATCTTCAGAAACGAAAATAAACTAACGGAGTCATTTTCAACGGTTGTTTCCTCAGGTTCGGAAATGAAGATGATAGACAAACGGATGTTCATTTCCTCAACGGATAATCTTCAGAAACGAAAATGAACTAACGGAGTCATTTTCAACGGTTGTTTCCTCAGGTTCGGAAATGAAGGATTAAATAAACGGATATTCATTTCCCTCGACGGATACTCTTCAGAACGAAAATGCACAAACGGAGTCATTTTCCTTAACGGTTATTCTTCAGAATTGGAAATGAAGGATAAACGGATATTCATTTCCTTAACGGATATTCTTCAGAAGTGAAAAATGAATAGCTAGTTCATTTTTCCTCAACGGATACTTCATCAGAATTGGAAATGAATAGGGTTAACTTCTAGGTACATGACAAAGCTCGCTGTGGTTTCTGTGCACTAAATTCCATAATTATGTATGCATCCATAATTACGCAATTCCTTGCATAGTCCGCACAGTTTGTCTTGTAATGTTCATAAGCACATAATCACATAGTTGTTTAATTGTTATTATCTTGTTATTGATTGAAATTAACTTGGCACCTCGTACTACGTTTCTCTCAGAAGAAACGGGTACTTAGGATTTTCGTGAAAAACGCAAGAGATCATACAATGGAAGAAATTTGGGAGTAGTCTGTTCTTCAAGGAATGCGGTTCCTTGATTGTCGGTATTGTAGGGAATATGTTGTTTATACATACAATCACATAAATACATTGCAATGTAAAAGATTTATTTATAAACAACGATAACAACTGTTTCTTGGATCTTGACAACAAAAGAAAATAATACATAAGACGTGATTATTTCTAAACGATGTTGTCTTCTGATTGATCATATGCTCATCCCTGCGCTGGATTTGCATTAGCAAGTCTTGGGCAATTCCTACGAAAATGGCCCATCTCGCCACAGTTATAGCAAGATCCCGGTGGAAAACGAGCTTGTGCAGGATTGTTGCCAGCTTGATTTGGTGCAGCTGCGGTTGGGCAAACCTTAGCTGTATGACCTATAAGTCCGCAAACTTGGCATGTGCGGCACTTCACCCCAGCATGATGATGTAGGCCACATTGGTTGCACAAAGGTGCAGTTCCATTGTAGGGTTTCCTGGCAGGGGGTTGAGCTGGTTGGTTGAGGACGGCTTGATCATTGTGAGCGACCACAGCGTAGTTCTGAGAAGCCTTTCGCTTCTTTGACCTCTTAGGGGATCCAGTCTGTTCATCCATGATCTTTGATTCCTCGATTGGTTTCGATTCTTCGACCGGCTTCTTGTCACCTTTTCGGAAAAGTTTACCTTTCCTGATCTTTGATTCAGTCAAGGTTGCAGATAGCTCAATGGCCTGTCTAACTGTAGTAGGGTTGCTACCAGTCAATATGTCTTGTATTGAATCAGGGAGGCCATCAATGTACTTTTCTATTGCCTTATCCAAAGGCGTGACCATGTTTGGGCATAATAAACTCAACTCCTCATAACGGTCCGTGTAGGCTCGATGCTCACCGCTGTCTTGCTCAAGATTGTCGAATTCCCTTTCCAAAGCCCTGATCTCGTGTCGAGGACAGAATTCCTTCATCATAAGGGCCCTAAGTTCAGCCCATGTCTGTGCTAGAGCAACTTCTGCACCACGATCCCTCATAACCCCGTTCCACCACGTAAGGGCTCTCTTCTGGAACACACTCGAAGCAAACTCGACCTTGCGATTGTCAGGACACTGCACGTGGCGGAAAGTATTCTTGATGCTCTCGAACCATTGAAGAAGCCCAGTCGCTCCTTCAGAACCACTAAACTTGAGTGGTTTTGCCGAGTTAAAACTCTTGAAATTGCATGGACCATTGTTGTTGTTGTTGGCTTGATTCCATTGAGCAAAGAGGTTTGGGAATTGAGCAGCCATTTGCTGTGCAATAATTTCTGCCAACTCGGCAGTCTCTATCTGGTTTTCGCGTCGAGGAGGCATTCTAAAAGAGGAAACATGAAAGGAAATGAGTGAGAGAATTAGACGAAAAGAATGAGATGAAACAAATTTGATGAAAGCAATGGATAGTGGTCATTTGTTTGTTACTACAAAGCAACAAACGACCTCGGTGATTAATCAAAGTAAATGGGTCAAAAATAATGTATCGCGAAGACATGCTCGCCTATAAGTGAACACTCATCCCAAGAATTCCCAGGTAAGCACAACTGGTCTCGCGTCTGGTTGAGATGTATACGAAGTGCTTGCCTAGACAGAAAACTCAGAATACAGGCATTCACCCTTCCAGTTTGCACGTGTTCACATTATTTAAAACCCAAAACCTTGACGAGATTTTGAAAATTCAAAGGGGTTCAAAACCATATAACATAGGGTTCAAAACCTTACAATAGAGGGTTCAAAACCTTGTAATCAATCATCCTAGAACAGATTATTAGTTTTCAAAGCGGTTTTGAAATTTATGTTCTTGTTGTGGTAGTCGCCTAAGGATAGGTGACGGTATTGTTTTATGACTAAACGCAAGTAAACTCGCGTTAGGGTCCTAAGAAAGTTATAGACTAGGTCAAAGCATTACTAATAACCTAATTCCCTATAACCATTAGCTCTGATACCATCTTTTCTGTCACACCCCGACCACGTAGAACATACAAAACGTGGCGGAAATGTCGGGGAGTGTTGTAACAGAATTAATTGTTTCAAATCCATGGCAATTGAAGTTTTGTTTTATAGATTAAAAGTGTTACAATGTCTTAACAAACAAGGAAATACAACATAATTAACTAGTCTTGCATCTTTTATTGTCACTAAAGCCCAAGTCTGCCTATGTATATCTTGATCATCTTATGCAACAGCTCCTGAAAAACACATGTGAAAATAGGTACGTCAGCATAAAAATGCCTGTGAGATACATAGGTTTTGTGAAAATAGGTTCCATGACTTATGTTTGAGAAAATGTTTAGTCATGAACCTTGTAATTTGCTTTGTTTTGTAAATCATTTGAAAAACAATGAGTTCAGATGATATGTATAAGTAAATGTCATAATGTATGGTTAAATGAATAACCATAGTAAAAATGGATTTGTATAAGATAAGTTGTTTGTAAAACAATGTCTTGTGAAAAGTATGTTATTTGTATAAAATGTTATATGTCTCAAACTGAAATGATTCAAATAACGCTACGATATGTAATACCATACAAACACTTATATATAGGAAGTACCAGCGGCGTATCCACCATGTTTGTATCATATTACACACGCCTCGTTACTTAATCATTTACTCAAACCAAACTATCAAGATGAAATGTTTAACAAGTATACAAATGTTCATGTATAGTCAAATACGGTTCACAGATACAAACGGTTCACAGATACAAACGGTTCACAGATACAAACGGTTCACAGATATCAACGGATCACAGATACAAACGGTTCACAGATATCAACGGATCACAGACACAAACGGTTCACAGATATCAACGGATCACATAGTCAAATGATTACAACGGTTCACATAGTCAAATGTTTACAACGGTTCAATATGTAGTATAATGTGTTCATATGCTGGATAAGCATATGCAACAGAAAAGTAATGTAAAACAATGTACTAAGTATGCACATAATGGACATACATAGCATAAAATGTATTGAAATCATGTACTATAATGTACTAACGAACATAGCAGGTATATGATGTGAAAACGGGAAAGCATGAAAGTAACAAGTAGGCACATGTGTTCCACCCCAAAACAGTTTGGAAAACAGTAAAAGAGGGGTCTATGTACTCACTTGAGATTGCTCAGTAGTCCTTGAGTAACAACTAAACAATGCTAGAGATCGCGGATATCAAACGGCACCTAGTATAGGTAACTATGTTAATTAACCGGACCTAGATCGGAAGATTGGGTAGCATTAGGGTTTGTAAACCAAACGAGTGTAGAGACTCGTGTCATTTGGTTTAACAAAGCCTACATACTAAATGAAACCCAACATAATTGTTTACGACCCATTACGACCCGTTTAGGTAGCTTATGCTACTTTAACGCGTCGTTCGCGTGAAACGCGTTCGGACCGCCTAACTAGTCCTATGACAAGTGTTATATGCCTAAACATGTTACATAATCAGTTATGTGACAAAAGTTTAGGTTACATATGCTAAATTACCAATTATACATGAAAAGGGTATTCTGGTAATTTACCTAAGGCATATAAACTACCTATCATACAACTACTTAAACGATGTGACCATAGGGTATAACCTCGGAAGGTTATGCCCTATACTAGGGTCACCTAATGTATTTGGTCGGATCTTAATGATCGACCAAACTGGGTCGGGTTCGAGGTATAAGCGATTTATTAGATCGCTTACCCTACGACCCTAGACAACGTGGTAATCAGTGGGCATAGTCCCAAGGGACTATGACCAACGTGATTACACTCACGTTGCGAAGTTCAAACGAACTTCGCATTGACCATTACTGGTCAACGCTGAAAGTCAAACAAAGTTTGACTTTCTGACTCGAAAAGCAGTAAAATAAGGAAAAGAACGAAAGAATACTTACGAAGGGTCCCCGAATGCTAATCCCGATTCAAGAATCTCAGGTATGAAACAATGGTTTCAACTTAGAGCTCTCAAATCAGAATTCTTGTGCAAAATGAGGTTGTGTGGGTTGGGTATTTATAGGAATACCCGAACCGTTAGGATCGTTTCATGGAAAACGTGCCATGATCCAACCCGTACACTTGTCGGAACCTTATGGTGGCTGAAATTAGGTTCTTATCCGCTGACTAGACGATTGAGAATGTGTGGTTGAGAATCGAACAGCTGGGACCCGCTTGTTAAAACATTGAATCTGATCCAGAATAGGCAGTCGCGTAGCGCTACTGCCAAGGCATTAGGCAGTCGCGCTACGCTAGCACCCTGCTGTTTCTGAAATCTTTCAAAAGTGGCAGGAATGGTCCCTGCACGTGTTTAAGGCCTTTTTCGATGCGTTTGAACCCCGTTAACCTCATTTCAAGGCTCTAAAATGAAGTTAAAGTATAGGGAACTCAAAACATGCTCAAAAATATGCCGGATGATGGTTCGTTTGGTCGTACGAACGCGATGTTCGCTTAATTACGAAGGAATGCGCACAAGCGCGAAAAACGATCCAAATGACGTGACGAATGGATTTTTCTTATGGCGAACACTAAAATAAAATATTTTAGTGCTTACATAAATTTTTGGATGTCCGGATGTATTCAGAACGTAAGTTATGCGCGAAAATGCAAACTTGTGCACTTTTTGACACTTTTAGTCCCTGAATGACACAAAAGTTTATTTTAGCACACCGAACACCTCAGAGCCTATTTCTAAGCTATTTAAAGGATATTTATGGTATGTTTAACTTATGGTCATGTTCCGGAATGTCTGTTACAGTTCAAATTGGCATACTTTCGTAGTTTGTCAACTTTAGTCCCTGTAAGGGATTTAACTTTGATTTCACCACACCAAACCTTCCAAAACTTATATCTAAGTTATGTCAAGGTTATTTAAGGTATGTTAAGCCTATTTCACTATTCCGGAGTGTTTGTTGCATTAAACTGGTTATATCTACACATCAGTGCGCGTATAACCTTCCAGAAAGCGATTTAGAGCTTGAAATCGAACAAGAATTGATATGTGTAAACGATACACATATTTTTACAAATCCCAAGTATGAAATACAATATTTCATTGGTTGGGCATTTGTTTGATGGTCTCAGTGACACGGGTGTTACACCAACAATCCTTCCTCCCTGATTCCCAGCGAATCCCACGTATCCTCCATTTAAAGATTTAACGTCATAAAGTAATGCTAGCATTCCGGTCATGTGTCTTGACGCTCCGCTATCCATTATCCATTTCGAGATATACGACCTCGGCAGCCCTGCATTCATCATAGTAAATTCATTCAAACAATGAAACCCATGACTTCTTTTCCTGAGGAACACTACCAAACACTAAATCACATTTCATATCAACTTTTGGAATACTAAAGATAACATTTGGGACCACAGGTTCAGATTTTGATTTTAAATCTCCAATTTTAATTGGTGGAAACTCTGCAAGAAACTTGTCCAATTCAAATTCAAATTTCTGACCATCATTTGCAACAAATTTTGTTTCAGATTTTAATTCATTTTCATTTTTCAAAACACTTTCCATCTTTTTCTGTTCAACTGATGATTTTGGTTTTGCCACCCATGATTGGTTTTCAAAAACTTTTATCTTTGGATAAATTTTTGAAGTCTTTTGAGTTTTCGAAGATTCACCAATTTCAAAAGTTGATTTCGGCTTTTCTTCGGACTTCAAAGATTCTCCTCTTTTCAAAATTCGAACGAGGGAAACCATGGGTTTTTTACCCTTGTCATCAGTTGGAGTTTTAGGTCTTGGTTTTTGCAAAACAGGTTTCTTGAAAATGGGTTTTTCAAACTTTTTGGTACATTGTTTTGCCATATGACCAATCTCATTGCAGCGATAACAAACTCTTTTGTCATATTCGACAAAAGTTGATTTGTAGGTCTCTTCTCTCAACTTTTTCGCTGCATTGAAATCATCAATGGCTTTTTGACTAAAAATATACTCCTTTTCATCATCAACACTTGGACCAACAACAAAAACATCACTCATTGTTTCCTTTGGCTTAACATTCTTAGCCATTCTCTTTTCAAACCCAATGCCTTTGTTTTTAAGATTGTTTCCATTTTTCTTGTTAGACCCATTGTTACTTACCCAATCTCTCTTCCCAGGGTTGTTTTGTTTCACAAAAGTCTTTTTAGATTTTGAAAAGAACTCATTGTTGTTTATCTCAGAAATATCAATTTCAACCAATTTAAACACCTTCTCAACATTTTTCATGTTCGCATTTTGGATCGGATACTCAAAATCAGAATAGAGTTTGTCAGTTCCAATCATTGTATAAACCACCATAATCGGATCATCATGCACAACCTCTTCTGATTTTGGTATAAATTTGTCCAAGAAATTACCATCATCTTCACATTTAGAACTAGAACTTTCCAAATGTGTTTTCACAGTTTCAAAGTCTGAGTTATCACTTTCTTCGCCTAACACTTGGTCAACAACGGTCTTGATAACCTGTGACTCATTATCAGTGTTGGACGGAGAAAATGTAACATCAATACTCTCAGGTAACTCATTCTCAATGGTTCTCAATTTAAGGTTCAAAGCAGTTTCCACCCCATCTAGATACTTCTGAGTGTAATGACTCCACATTGGGGGTGGAACACTGTTAAAGACCGTTGTTTCATCTGGTTGTTTAGGAACAATCTGTTCAATCACATATGAGGATGCAACATAACTCATCAACTTTTTATCAATTCTTTCATTCTCAATTTTTGTTAACTCCAATTCCTTTTTCAGTGAAGCTATCGTGTCCAAATGAAAGTTGATTTCCTTTTGTTTATCTAGAACAGTTGATTTCAACAATTTTGTAGCTTTATCATTTTCAAGACTCTCATTTTGAATCATTTTAATCGATCTAGCTAATGTATCATATGCCTCTTTTACTTGACTTAGATCAAAATTAATCATATCAGTTTGTTGTTTCAATTTCTGAAACTCTGTGTCCTTTTTGAGACACTCCATGCAGGGTTTTGAACAGTTTTGGTATGGTATTTCAGAGATTGAATCAATCTTTTCAACAATCTTTGCCTCTTTAACAACATTAACATCCTGTTTACCGACATTATCAGATTCTGACTCAGACATTCCTTCGGTTTTGACCTCTTGACTTTCGGATTTCCCATCAAACTCCTTTTGACCTAACTCTGTTTTGACTGACTCAGTATCAACAGACTCTGGTTTTACAGATTCTGTGTCTACCTCTTTCAGTTTTGCCATCAAAGCTTTGTCTGCAATCTCTTTCAATGTTTCTTCAGTCATTTCTTTGGAAACATCAATAATCTCTACAACCGGAACTTTCTCTTCCTCGTATTGTGGACAAAATCCAGTTGTTGGCTCACTGAAAAAACCTGCAAAAGAATCAACCACATTAGGAGGTATAATTGATTTTAAAGAACTAGCCAAAACCTCTTCTTCGGATTGATAATAGTAGATTTCTGTAGCAACTTCTTCAAGATCAATCGAATTTTCTTCAGACACATTCTCACTAACAACCTCTGTTTCAGCAACATTCTCTAGTTCTTCCACAATCTCAGCAATCAAACCTCTACCCTCACTGCCAGGGATGTATTTATCCCAACTGAATCCTTCAGCTACCTTTTCATCGTCTTGGTTGACTATGAGAGCTTTTTCCGGCTTGTTTTCGATCTGAGGTCTTTGAACTACAGGTTGTTGATTTGTCTTGTGATAGATCGCCTGTCTATAGTAATCATTGGTAAATGGACTTTGATGATTGTTGACCTCTCTATTCGGACACTCTCTCTTAAAATGCCCCTTTTCTTTACACTTAAAACACGTCACTTTGGACTTGTCAAATCCAAGCTTTTGATCCGGTCCTAACAAATTGTTTCTACCCGTAATCTCCATGAATCGTTGAGCTCTTCTGACCAAGCTAGCCATCCCCCATTTGATGTCTATTAATTCAAGCTCCTCCGGATCTATTTGATCATAGTCCTCTTTCGTCATGTCGGGGTTTCCAATCTTACCAGCCACTAAACTCTCGTACGATTCTAACACAGAAGCTAATAATGCAATGTGTTGCTTTGCAGCTGCTTCAGTAAACTCATTCCCGTTCTTGATGTTGACTGCAATATTGCATTGAATTCCAGAAACATATGCCTGATTGTTTGAACTAGTCGAGCTTTGAGATGATGTCTGTTTAGAAGCTTTGAAGTTTGGCTCGTAACTGGTAAATGGTGAAGATTTGTTATTGTTCGGAGTACTAGACGAAACACCCGATGTTGTATCTGTACTGAACGCAGTTTGAATCTTCGGACTTTGATTTGTTGGTGCGGGAATGCTGCCTTTATAATACAAAGAAACATCTTGCTGAATATTTGTAGAATTCATCTGTTTGATCTTTGTTAATTCTAACTCGTGTGCTTCGATCTTCTCTATGAACCCACTGAGATTCATGTTTTCAAAACTTGTATTGTTCTTTAGCACCATCAGATACGTACCCCACTCATCATATGGCAATGCGTCTGCCAATTTATCAATCCACTCTTCATTCGTCTTAGTTATCTTCAATCTTCCCATCTCCAAAACTAAATGGCAGTATCTTTCAATTAATTGTTTTGTAGTTTCACCTTTCATACCCGTGAAGATGTCAAATTGTTTATTTATCAAAGCCTTCTTGCTCTTCATCATCTCTCCACTTCCTTCAAACTTTACTTTCAGTTTGTCCCAAATAGATTTTGAATTGTCCTCATGCTGTAGCAACACCAAGATATCCTCTTTAATTGCCTGTTGAAGAATACTCATCATCTTCTTTTCAGCTTTAAAATCTGCTTGTTCAGCTTGAGTCAAACTCCCAATCACTTTCGCATGACCCATAGCATCAAATGGAGGTTCATATTTCGTATCAATCTTCAACAATGACTCAAAGTGGTTTGCTTGAACCCATGTCTTAAATCTTCCTGCCCAACCCGAATACTCATCGATATTCATCAGTTTAGGTTGTTTCTGCATTGTTCCAAGCTCATTCTCCATATTGACGTTTTGAACAATACTACCCGAGGTTTGTCCTGCTACCATACCACTGTCGGCGAAGAAGTTGTAGAAATCTTGGTTTTCCATTTTTAGATTTGATTACCGAAAACTGTTTAACTTTTGAAAACAGATGACTTTACTAAAAACACGTTCTACACAAACTGAACTTTGGACGAAATATCACAAACGAAATGGACTTTAACCCTCAAACCATGATTTTTAATGCTGAAAATGTTTTTCGAGCGAAATCAGAATTTTAAAGTATGAGCGAAATCACAGTTTAACACTACGAGCGAAATCAGTGTGAAACTTTGGAGCGGAATCACAACCTTAGTGATCTTAGGAGCGGAATCACAAGTTTAGTGATCTTAGGAGCGGAATCAGAAGATCCCCTCGAGCGAATTCAGAGATTCAAACTAAAACTTTGATTTCGCTCCAAAAGCTCGAGCGGAATTAGACTTTTTCAGGTGAAGAACCTGATTTTGCTCAGAATACGAGAGGAATCAACCAAATGCTGATTCGAGCAGAATCAGGTTTCGAGCCATTTTTTACCAATTTTAAACCGAATTTTAAGCTGATACTCTCAAGGGTTTGTTAAAACTCACTTTTACACACTATGTCAAAAACTCAGTCCATTTTGTCCGTGGAAATGTCCAGAAATCCAAAAAGTGTAGTAAATAGGCTTTGATTCAGGTATTTTAGCTCATAACTGGCTCTGATACCAATTGTAGGATCGATATTGACGATCTAGTGAGTCAATCAGAGTCAAAATACCACTGTTTATGCGGCAGAATCACACAAACAGTTCGAATCAAAGGGAATGGAGTAGAAATAGACAGAATATCACTTTAAACACAGTTTGTCATTAATTGATCACAGAAAAATCCGGCAGCAGTTCGGTTACAACTTAAAGGATCGGTAACAAATGAGAAACAACTATCACTATATATAGGGAGTCTGATTCCGCTCCAAATGACATGTTGTCATTTCGGGCGGAATCACCACTTCTGATTTCGCTCCTAATGACAACATGTCATTTGGAGCGGAATCACCATATTAACACATAACTTTTACATTTTGACCCCTACACTATACATAATTGACATTTCTGACCCCTAGACCCTATACAAGCTTGACTAAGACTAAGACGCAGGCTTTAGACATTCGCGCATCAACAGTGCCACACTTAACTTGACCGCATCGAGGGTTATTGGCGGAGCTGATACCGTCATTAAGTGCATGATCTGAGGTACCAGTCCCCAGATGAATGGCTCCATCCTTTTTAACTCCGGCTCCACTAGGTACGGAACAACCCGCGACAGATCGTGAAGTCTTTGCACGTACTCTGCCACATTTGGACCTTCCATCTTTAGCCTCCAGAATTTGAATTCCAGCTTCTGGATCGCCATCTGAGAACAATACTCCCTATGCATCATTTCCTTCAGCTCATCCCATGTTAAAGCATTTGTAGCAGCTCTGCCCATTAATTGAACCTGTGAGTCCCACCATAACCAGGCCCCATCTCGAAACAATCCTGTCGCATATGGGACTTGTTGTTCTGGCGTACATCCACTCATTCGCAAAACAAAATCCATATTTTCGGTCCATTTTACAAAGGCTATCGCACCCCCAGTTACGTCGAAATTCGGAGGCTCGCTGTCGAGAAACTGCCAGTAGGTACAGCCATGAGGTGGGTTGTTTTCTGAGGTACCCCCCGCTAGTTTCAGCGCGCGAGGCCTCATATTGTGCTATTGCTGCCGAAATTTGCTCCTGTAATTCAGCCTCAGTAGTGGGCAAACGATTTTCCCTTCTTGGTGGCATCCTCTATAAGAAGATTGTATAGGTCAGGCCATAATAAGTATAGTAAGTACGTATCACGCGCATGTAATAACATTCATTAACACACATAACATCCCATGTCATAACACAAAACATATAATCCAACAACGCATGTAATGAGAATGCTGCGATTGAGCTATCATATAACAAGACCACATGTACAGTTTACAAGTTTCATAATTGTATCATACATCAAAAGAGACTAAGGGTCACATCGCCCTTGTCTGAATCGTCTACAATCTACAACAACCAAAAATCAAATGTCAAAAGTCATAACGTGGTCTTCAAAAGCTGTGCAATCAGGCTCAATAGCTGAACTCTCATCAAAAATAATGCTACGTGCATCAAACCAAAAACCAAGCTGATGGGGGAGGAGGAGGTGGAGGAATGAAAAGCAAACGACGCAAATGCACCAAATCCTCCTCGAGCGCATAAACAATACGCAACAAACAAGCAATCTGCTGCTCCATAGTCAGAAATCGGATGTCAAAATCCGGGTAAGGAAATAGTGGAGCAGGTGGGACAGCAAACTGTGACGGACCAGCACCATGTGGAGGACGCGGGATCCTCTCGAGCTCAGCGACTCTCTGACTCAACATATCCTGCTGTAACTGCAAGGATAAAAGTATATCATCCGTAGAGTACCCAACGTGAAAGGGATGACATGGATCTGATAAAGGCATGATGTTGGGCGAAGACCACATGAATGGTTCGCCCATGGGTGCAGAAGAAGGAGCCATGTGTGGAAACTGCGGCATGAACTGATTGGCTCCGGACACAAAAGGTATGTGAGTGTGCTGCTGACTAGAAGGTCCTTCCCCTGGACCGGGAGGAGGAATGTCCTGAAGAAAAGTGACGGGTAAATCCATGCGGTGAACGTCCGATACGTGAGGGTGAAACTGTGGGACATCAAAGGGTACCTGAACAGGCACAGAAGGGGGAGTAACTGGTCGAACGAAATGAGGATAGTCGTCGTCATCCTCAATCCACCCATTACGGGTGTGAGCATATCTAGGATCAACGTGGGTAGCAAAAGGTGCACGGTCAACAAACACAGAGGCCGGGTCGGGCAGTGGTGTAACAACAACAGGAACATCAACAACTGGTGGTGCAATAACTGGAACATCAATAACTGGTGGTGCAATAACTGGTGCATCAACGGGGATAGGGTCGTGCACAGGTAAAGGGTCGTGAGCAATGGCAGGCTCTGGTGCTATCTCAGGCTCTGGATCAACGGGAGCAAGCTCATGATCAGCAGGTATATCAAGGAGCTGATCATTAGGAACAACGGGTGCCTCAACAGGCTGCTCCTCAGGGATAAACTCCATCTCATGGTCTGAATCAAAATCGTGTGGGAAGTCAGGGACGAACCCAAAACCCAGCTGCGGAACGATAGGATCCATCTCATCATCCAACTCAGGATCAAACTCGAAATCGTGTGGCGAATCAGGGGCTGCTGACATAGCAGTGTCGGAATCAGTGTCTGTGGGATATCGCTGTAATCCCAGTGCATGAAGAGTAGAAGACGACACGGACTCAAACGAATCGGGACCAGACGAATCGTGACCAGACTGGTCAGATAAAACATCCATAACAGGAACCTCGACGGGTGGAATAACAATGGCATCAAAAACAGGAACCTCGTCAACAGGAATAGCAACATCGTCGTCAATCGGAGCCCCGCCATCCTGGTCATCCTCAGGGGGACCCTCGATGAAGTGATCGACGTCATCGTCGGACATATCATCAAGTGGCAGATCCTCAACAGTAAGTGCCGCATGGGGAACAGGAGCAGGGATCTGAGCAAGAGGTAGATCCCCGTCGAGAAAACCATCAGCTAAAGGTAAATCATCTCCGAAATCCGGTAAGGCGAAGGGCTGAAAGTCATCATCGTCACTGCTCGTAGTATCTGAAGTGTAAACCTCATCCTCTGGAAGGATCTCGTCATCTGATACTATAGCTATCGGGTCTATGGTGTCTGACACTCCACTCTCGGAGGAAGATGACATGATGTCTGTGACAAAACAATCACACATATGCACATATATCAACAATCATCAAATAAGCATGTAAGTATTGACAGTGTAAGCATGTAATCATCCTAGTCTTCCCAAGACTATCCTACCCAGCCTCTCAGACTGAACTCCCTAGTCTCTCAGACTAACTCCCTGGTATCTAAGACCGAACTTCCCCAGTCTCTAAGACTAAATCCCTGGTCTCTAAGACCAACTCCCTGGTCTATAAGACCAAACTTCCCCAGTCTCTAAGACTAAATTTTCCCAAGTCTCTAAGACTCAGTCTCCCCAGTCTCTAAGACTCAGTCTCCCCAGTCTCTAAGACTGATCCTTCCTCAGTCTCTAAGATTGATCCTCCCTCTGATCCTCCCTCAGTCTCTAAGACTGAATCATAAATATAAGTTTTGAATTGTGTTTTGTGCCTTTTATTTGTAAAAATATTTGTTCCCTGGATCTGGACATGTAGTGTATGCAATGTAAAAATGTTTGAAAACATTTTCGTGAGAGCCCTGATGATCATAGTCTAGACTCGAGAAAGAATCCTAGTTCACTATGATCGAGGCTCTGATACCAAGCTGTCACACCCCGACTTTTGCGAAAGCGTGGTTTATTTGGTGTGACTTCTTAATACCATAGCAACAATCATAACAATGCTATATGATAAAAATACGATATGTTTATCCATTAATAAAGTTTAGAAATACCACAATCCCATTGTTTGAAAACATCAATACCGAATTAAGTTACAACCCATGACTTGTTTAACGGAGTTCACAAAGACTTCAACAAAAATACTTAAATAAAACCTGAGTTTAGAATTATATATCCCATCCAGGAAAGGAATACACCCTCTAAACTCAACAACCCTGGATAACATCTTTTATTCAAACGCAGCTTGACACATGCATACCCCGCCAGATCCACTAGTTCCCTGAAATACATGTAGTTTGAAAAATCAACAAAAGTTGAGCGAGTTCATGTGTAAGTGAGTATGTATAAACCTTTGTATTCAATGTATGTATGAATGTCCCGGTATGATTGCAAACAAGGAAAAGATCACCAATGGTTTGCAAGGCCACTGATATGTGTGACGGTGTAGGAAGACTTAAACCTAGCAAAGTTGTACCGGGCTCCCGGCTGGAAGACATAGTCACCACAACGGGCCATCCTGGCCACGGGGGTGTGGGCTTGCTACACCCAAATAGATCTATCACTCATGCCCCTCGGTCCTACAACGAGGATTGACGGTCCCAAGTATCCGCCTACCCTATCACATGATCTATGGTTCTTTCCTAGGCTAATCATACCAATAGTATTGTAAGTATCCCTTTGTAACATGTATTTCACCCCCGAAGTAAGTAAACAAAATAGTTTAAGGAAAAGGGGGACATGAACTCACAGTAGTGCGTCTTCAGTATCGTCAACTCAAACTCTGTCAGCTACACGACAACCTATAATGTACTAATGTCTATTAGACGAACGGGACGTGCCTTGGCTTAGAGTTTAACGTTTTGAGTTGCGTTCCTTAGGCTATTCCAAGTTATAATTATTTGTTGAAATTAATTATTTTAACTTTAAATTATATTCAAGTGTTGGAATAGTCGATAAACAATATTTCTGTATTAATTCTTCTCAAGTATATATTTCCGTATTCCTTCCCAAGGATGGGGGTAATTTATACATGTATATTTGTATTCTCGAAATAATTTTTAAGTCTCACTTAGAGAATATATATGACTCATTGTCAAAAATTAATGTATTCCAAATTAATATTTACCAAAAATTATAATTGTACGAGTATTTTCCGGAATATTACATGAGTTACGTTTTAGCGTTCGGTTTCACAATAACAAGTGTGTAACTTAAATATGTATCCCTTGTGATTTTTGGTATTATTTCGGAGTTGTAGTTTCCATGGTATTGTTAGGTTATATTATTTTACCCTAAAATAATATAACTATTCCACAATTCATACAAGTATTCACACAAGTGTTTTAGTATAAAATATATATTCTAAATATATATTTATCCATTTTTATTTACGAAAACCAACCTCCGACACTTTGTATTTTTGTAACAAAACTTGTGGCAAGTTTATATTGAAAAACAAAGTTAAAACATATTTGTAAACACTTGTTAGAAAATAATTTCTAAGTGTTGGAATTTTAAGAAAATTTCGCCATAGTTTCCTTTGAAAACGGAGGTGTCCATGCTATTTAGCATATCATTTTCTTTTCGAAAACCACTCAAGCAATCAACAATCATATTCTAAACAATATTACACTTACCAAGTGCAAAACCATATATTTTACTTAATGACATGAACTTGGTTTTTCACAGAAACGCATAGTAACTTGGTGAAGTGTTTAGTGGGTTTAGTTACCCTCCAAAGTGTGTTTACTTCTGTTAAAATCTCATTCTCGGGATTTCTAGATGTTCACAACTTGTGAACTCATTTTACTAAAATATTTATTTACCACATCTTCATGTTTTACTAGCCTTCCTACACTTATTTTATTTCCAAAAATATTGTAAGTGCAAGAAAAGTTATGATCTTTCAAAAATCATCTTTTTAACTTGGTTTTTCTTGGAAAATCATACACAAGTCTTTGGTTCACAAGTTTACTAGTTCATTTGGTTTGTTACTTTGTAAGAAAATCATTTTTACTTTCAAGTTCATGTTTATTCTAGAAGATGATTATTTCATGGGAGCACATAATCATCTCTAACTTGTTAAACCATGTTTTTAATCATACTTTAACAAGTTCCATATGATGATCAATCATCATATTACTAGTAATCATCAAGCAAACATCATACATTCACTAAACAACATCATATCAACCATATATCATCTTTATGTTTAAGCTTTAAGTTTATGATCTTTAGTGTTCTTGTATGATTCAACATAATATGATCTTTAACCACTAAAAATATGGAGTATCAAGAGTTTAAAGAAGTCTTACAACTAGCTTAAAGCTAGGGAAGAACAATGGAGAAAATGAGTGGATAAAAGTTTGTGGTAGAGGTCCTTCAAGATCCGTGAGCACCGAGCTTCGTTAATGACCTTCTAGCACCTTGTAGTAACCTTGGAATGGATGCTTGAAAACCGAAAAATGGTGGCGGTGTATAGGGTATGTTCGGCCGAGCTTTTATGTGGAGAGGAGATAGTGAGTTTGTTGGTGATTTAGTGAAGGAGATAAGTGAAGGTTACTTATAATACCCTAATGCCTTATTACCCAAGGGTTAATATGTCTAAGGAAGTACAAACATAATCTACATAATCCCAATGAGATCAACTAGGAGATTTAAGAAGATTACATAAATCTTTGAAGTGGGGCCATACATGAGCAGTAGGTTGTCATGGGCGGGGGGGGGGGGGGGGTAAATGAAAATATAAATGGTAAGGTAGGTGATTAGTAGGGTGTTAAGTGTAAGTCTTGAGTTTAGTGTGTTACTTGAATTATGTAATGTGTTATAGTGCTCGGGAACCATAACTAGCTCAGAAAAAGTGAAACAAGGTTTCTGGTAATATTTTAGTGTTCCGGGTAATGTCCGGTTGTTCGGTTAGATACCGTTCCGTTAAAGTGCTAAGTTATTCCGCATAGTGTCCTTTATGTAACTTTTTGTGACACTTTCAATTCCCGACACTTAGGAAAGCATACAGGACCATTTTGCCATGTTTTTACACATTACTAGCATGTTAAAATGCTGAATTTTGTTAATTAATGCAGAATTCTGCACTTTGAGTGGGTTTTAGGCACTTTCCGGCACCTAAACTATCACCTAGTGACGTAGTTTTATGGTCCTCACTTCCCTACACTCCATACTAGTGTAGTATCTTGTCTCTGGCTCACACTGGGCCTCAAAACATTGTATGTCTATGTGCTGGCACTGTCAGTATATTTCTGAGTTATCCGCTAACTGTGCTAACTGTGCTTTGTGCATCATGTATGTCACTAAAGTTTGTATGTAATGAATGGTGTGACAGTATGAAATGTGATGCACATGTAAGTATGATACAGAAATCATAAAGCAGTTTAATCATCAGTTGTAATCAAGAACAGTCATTAAGCATAAGTTTAATATTAATTAATTGTACGGATACCTGCAATTATGAGGGTTGTCACAATATTCAGGGCTTGTTACCTGTGCTTTAATCTTTTGAAAATATGTCAGTTTTCATTGGTAAATACAATTAACCGACTCGTTAATAAATCATTTTGATACATATTATGATAACCCGTAGGTTAATCATTTAGTATTCTTTTGGGATAGATTTCTTGTCACCAGCTTTACGTGCTTGTCAATACAGCTGGGTACCAGAAATCTATGCCGGTATGTGATGATGGTACACACCACCTTTAATACACGTCTTCAAGAAGTATGCCTACTACCCTGCGGATATTTTATATGGTCATTCCTATTTGATGAGTCGGGACACCCGGACACGGTACCATTACCCCCAGTGTTTAATGTTATTCAAGCATTACAGATTAAACCGGATTCTTATATTTATGAAAGCATTTGTGTCACACCCCAACCGATGGCGGAAACATCGGGGCGTGGCACTAAGCGAAACAGATTGTCCAGAAGTTTCCATAACAACTATATTTACCAAATATTTAAAGCAACACGTCCCATACCATGTCATAGATGATAATACAATTATTACAGAAAAGATCTAGTCAATTTGTTCTGTTCCGACAACTCAGATTTTTATTACAGACAATTATTTATTGTTGACCTAGGTCTTTCCTATCCTCGATTTCACAGCAAAGTAAGCAATTAAGCATCCTAAGCACCTGTCACATACGTTAAAGTAAAATTCAATACACATAGTGTAAAGGTGAGCATACAAGTTTGATAATAGCATATAGAGTTCGAAATCGTTACGTATAACCAGCACGTACACAGTGTGAAATGAGGCATGTTAGTTATCTACATGAACCTATCACTACCAATGATTGCGGGTTGACTGCCCGAGGCAGTTCGCGATACATACTCACCACTGTGAGCCATGTAGGTAATTGTCCTTAACAACCCCTGAGTGAACAGGTGCTGAGTCCAAACTAATAGTACTACCGTTGTTAAGGCAGGTAGACAACATTCCATGTGTAAACATAACAAACAAGCATTCATTAAGTCACGTATAACATGCGGTAACGGTTAGCGTTAAAGTATTGCGTAGTGTGTTCGATGTGATTTAGTATAAGTAACGTATGTAACACCCAAAAGTGCGTAAAGCAAAAAGGGATCGAGTATACTCACAGTGATTGATGGATTGAAGGGAGTGCTAGAGAGTAGGGTTAGCCTGAACAGATTGATAGCATAACGATAAGCGACGCGTAAAACGATACAGAGTGCAAGTGGGTAGGACAGCAGTTCGATCGGATGGTAGTCCGATCGGACAGCGGATCGTTCGAGTGACAGTCCGTTCGGACGGTCGTCCGGTCGGATGACCGTTCGAGTGGATTGTTACTTCCTTGGGGAAGGATGTGTTTGTGTATGATGGCTTGACTTTTGAAGTTTTCGTTGTAGCATTTTGAAAACGTAGAAGTACCTCTGCCTTTCAGGTCAATCGATCGAACGACCGTTCGATCGGGCGACAGTCCGATAGGTTGGGCTCTTCAGTGAGATCAATGTCCATAGCATGTTGTCACTCGATCGGACGGTTGTTCCATGTTTAACCCGTAATCGGTAGTCTCGTGGATAGAATCCAGATCTTGAACCAACACAACCACAAGAATGAGTAGTAAGTCGGCACAAGCTCCGATTCTATCGGTTTTGAATGCATTGAGTGTAAAAGAGTTGAAAGAAAGTTGGAAAACCATCTTTCAATCCTCTTCATTGTGAATATGTTTAGATCTATGAAAGATCTTTGTTTATTTATGTGGAAATCGGTTAGATCTAAGTTGTTCTTGGTGGATTGAGGCCAAAACAAGAAATTCTCAAGAACACCATGATGACATCATCCTAGAACACCTCAAATCTAGTGATTTCACGGTTAGAAGTTAAGATTCAAAAGATAGAAAGGTGTAGAATCAAGTGTAGATTAAAGAAGTACAAGATTTAGGTTGAAATCTTATCGGGATCACGGGAAATCGAAGGAAAAATGAGATTGGAGCGCTGGTCGGACAGAGAGTGCCAAAAGTAGTAAGTTTGATGGTGACAGGGGGTATTTATAGGGTTTCCCAAAGTGGAAAGGGATGGAGAGGGGTTGGTCGATCGGTTAGGCAGTCCGATCGAACAGTTGGCCGATCGAGCGGCTGGTCGATCGACTGGTCACCTGGTCGATCGGTCACCTTGTTTGAGTGTTCGGTGCGACGAGTTTTGCTGTTTCGATTGCGATTGCGAGCGTTGCGATGCAATAAAGTTTCCTAGTCAAATTACTTTTAATCCCAACTACTATATCAACATACAATCATCCTTATTTCGTATTCGTTTAGCGTTTGCGATTCGATTTCGATTGAGTTTCGATTGAGTTTCGATTGCGTTTCGATTGATCACCACAATATAACATAAATAAACATGCACAAGTAACACATAAGGCACACACACACGTATAACAATAACCAAAATGCGTAATTCAAGTTGCGAGTGCGATAGCGATAAAGCGATTAATCATGCGATAAATAGCGATAAATATGCGATTATTAATAGATACTCCACATAATACAACTAAAGCGATAATAATAAAATAAGCTAATTACTAGTCAAAGAAGTCATAACAGGAATTGAGCAAGGAGAGACAGATCGCAATTAGCAATCTCTTCTTCCTTTGACTTCAATCTTGACTTTGACTTTGACTTCCGAAACACGAGGTGTTACAATTTGCCCATTTATATAATGCTTGTTCCAAGCGGCTAATGTCGTATCCCAAGTTTTCAAATAAAACTAGGCTAAGAGTATTTACCTTTGCTTAGCAAATTTTATGGTTTAATAACTTCTTTGAAGCAAAGCCGTATTTCAGGTTGTATATCCTAGGCACGATTATCTAGAATGCTCTATAGTCCAGAATGAAACAGATATAAATATCCGTTAGAATGTTCACGAGTCTTTTTGTAAATTATTTTACTTGACTCGCTACTTAGAATATTATTCGGTCTCGCTAGATTAAGCGTTGACCAGTTAGAATGTGGTTTATACCCTTTCGAGTGCGGAACCTCGTTAAATATGGGTTATTTAACCAAACATTCTGATTTGGAATGATTTTGAAAGGTTTAAACCCATTTCGACTAGTTTATATAATTCATATATTATAAACTAGTCATTTGCGTAAACGCGGCATCGGATGATCAAAAGGGTCTATGACAAGTCCATTATGTCAAAACATATTTCCAAATGTTATATAACCAGGTTCGAAGTCAATTTACATGCCTCGTTGGTATTAAAACCATTTCTACACTAAAAGGGCGTTTTTGACAATTTTTTTTAAAAGTATAGATAGCGAACTTGTCTATTTATCCTCTAAATGGTGTGACCATAAGGTATACCTCATAGGGTTATTCCCTATAATATTATGATCACAAAACATGCCTTGATTGGGTTTCAAAGTAGACCAAACGGGTCGAAATTGAAAGTCAAAGCAAAAGTCAAACTACTTGACTTTCGATAGAAAATAGGGGTCTAGACTGAGTATGATGAGTTGAGCATGTCAAAATATGTTATATTAATCCACACTACTAATATAATGTCAAAACTTTGAGTTTCGATAGCTTAAAGTTCAATTAGCATAAAATGCATATTTATTAGTTTTGACTTTATGTGGGTGTGTGTATATATATATATATATATATATATATATATATATGTATATATATATATAGGTACGGGATCAGGAGAAAACGCCCTAAAGTGTGAGGATGGTGAGAACGGATTCTGGCCCCACACGTGGCACGCGATATAGTGAAGGGCGGGGGGGCTTTTTGTCATTTTATATTCTTTTTTTCATTGCGTCTCACAACACCGCTTCAATTTTTTGGCGTTTAGTTAGATTCAACAAATACATGGCGTTTTTATTGTTTTTTAAATCAGGAGCATAGTAAATATTTTGGCGTTTATGGCATCCCCAAATTAAATAAAATCATTTTGTAATTATAACTTCTTTTCTTCCCTGACGTTTCCCAAATTCATTAGGCGTTTTTGTAGATTTCAACAATTCATATATGTTATCAAGGTAAATTTCTTGGCGTTCATGATCATCGCTCTCCTCGGGCCCATCATCATCATCTTGTTCATTGACGTATAACGCCATAATCTCGTCTCTTCTTTGTTGCATCCTATACTTGAATGTATTCACAACGTTGGATCTAGCATCGTTTGAAGGTGCTAAATCAAAGAGATGTTCAATAAGATGTAGTCTTTCTGTGTTCAGCACTTCGTCCATTGTCAATGAATAATCCTCCTCGTGTTGAAAGCTCACGCTCACCGTTCTTGATTGTTCATCCAAAATCCAACAGGTAACTTTTGGTAGATCAGTATCGTCAACATCATCATCATCATCTTCTGGAAATTTTCTCTTTAATCTTCTTATTACCGTTCGATTCCTCTCACAATCGTAGGCCACTGGGACCCCAAGGGCTAGAATTTCCCTCTGAACGGATTCATCCATACTAAGTATGACCTTGATTGTTTTGACTTCACCCTTCTCCTGTCAGAGAACTTTAGGACGAAACGTCCCTCTGACCTCTCAAACCTCCATGCAATAACTTGCACCATTTTTTTTTAATTTATGGTGTTTTATACAATGTGTGCGTTTTTTGTGAATGTGTGGAGTGTGAAGCTTTTGTTTAGCTGTTTGTACTTTATATAATGAGCTTTCTTATTTTTTATTTTTTTATTTTTTTGGCGCCAGGTAGATATATGTTTTTTGCGGTAAAAAAATCAGTAAATTTTTTTGATGTGTATTTTGTGTATCAATTGTTGTGCCATGTAGGATGCAGTCCTATAAAGTGACAGGTAATTATGGCGTTTTGAAAAGATAAATAAATTCAGTTTCCCATATAGTGCCTTTTAATATAATAAATGTTACTAATAATGTTTCCGTCTCTTCATTTTACTGTTTGCAATTACTTTTTTGTTCAGTTTCATTTGTTAAGGTTGTGACACTTCCCATCTTTTCAAGGTTTGGCGTTTTGTTTTTTTATCGCGTTTAGATAAAGATGGCAAGTTGTTCTATACATTGTTTTAATGGCGTTTAGTCAATTATTGTTGTTTTTAATAATACATTGTTTGGTATTTTTTTCCGTTTTTTATAGTAACAACGTGCTTTGCCAGCATCCGTTCTCACAGTTTTCATACTATTAGGAGTTTGTGGTTTGTAGTTTTTAGTGTTTTATAAATTTTTTTTACAGTTATAATGTATTTTATTAGTAGAGAATTAGATAACAAACAACAAAGAATTAGATAACAAACAATAGAAAATGAAAAAAAAATGAATCTAATTTCTCATCCAAATCTTCACTATCATCAGCCTCTTCTTCTTGATTTTCTTGTGCGTGAACCTTTGAATACCTTAGCTATATGCCAATTTTCCTACACAACCCCCGTCTTTAGATGAAGCTGATTAGTGGCATCCTGTGTTTTGGTGTGATATATTGTTGTTTGGTGACATGTCATTGAAGATCAACTCTTGCTTGGTTGGTATTATGATCATGGAGTCCAAAATAGCATTTACACTGGTATCGATCCCTTCATGCCATGCATATATTCATCAAGAACAAAGCTCACATGATAACATATCACTGTCACCAGTCTCTTTTTCTTGAATATTTGTCCATCTCATTCAGCAAAAGTTTATAGAGATACCCACCTCAGAGAAGAATCCATTCAGTAAAACTTCATGCAGAATAATACTGAATATAGAAGAAACGAGGTTTGCCCTCTGTGGTTTTTTAGCTATTTTTTGGCGTTTTAAAGTGAGTGGTTTCTAGGAAACATGGCATTGTTTTTTGGGTGTGATCAATTGATTGTGCAGAGAAGTCTCTCTTATAGGATGTTTTTGGCACGTACTTTAGGTTGGATTTTATTATAATAAATGCTAGTAATAAAGTAACCATCATTTTCAGTTACTGTGTGTATTTACTGTTTTGTTCAGCTTTTATCAGTTTAGGGTGATAGACGTCCCATCTTCCAAGTTTGGCGTTTTTATATTTAATGACGTTTTGTAGACCAATATGACAAAATACACTAACAGATAAAAAATTACATAGGAAAAATAGTTTTTATTATTTTTGGCTTTTTGTATGCAATGACTTTTTGTAGTATTTTTTGGCGTTTTGAAACTAAGGGAAGAGATATAGTATTTTATTATCTGAAAAAAAATTACACAAAAGAAAACAAAACAAAATAAATTAAAACTCCTAGTCAGAAGGTACTTTGTCTGAGAAGTATCCATCACTTCATTCATCTTCTTCTTCGGAGTCTTCATCTAGTCTTTCATCCAAGTCATCACTTTCATTTTCATTGGCTTCTTGTTGTTGAAGATTTTGAAGCCTCCATTTGAACATTGTGACAACTGTCAAATTTGCATGCATCCGTACAATTATTAAGCAATGATTAGTGCTTAATGACTGTGCTGCATTACAATTAATGACTTGAATTGCCTTCTGATTATTGTTATCATACATGCATGTGCATCATATATTGCAAATGACATATCATTACTGCATACAAACTTTGTTGATTCGAATGATGCACGAAACACCGGCAGCACAGTTATCAGACAAATCAGAAAAATGCTGACGGAGTTCAGTAAATAGACAGACATTGTATTGAGACACAGAATGAGCCAGAAACCAAGTATTACACTAGTATAGTGTGTAGGAAAGTAAGGATCACAAAACTGCCTTCCTAGTGATAGTTTAAGTGCCGGAAAGTGCCTAAAACTCACATAAACTGCAGAATTAAGCAGAAAATCAGCAAAATCAGCATTTGAACACTTTAATAACATGCAGAAATATGGTTAAATGGTCCTGAATGCATTCCTAAGTGTCGGGAATTGAAACTGTCACAAAAGGTAACATCAAGCACACTAAACTGCATAGTTTAGCACTTTAACGAACAAGTAACCAACCGAACAACCGGACACTACCCGAAACACCAAATTTTCACTAGAAGCATTGTTTCAACATTACCAAGCTAGTTATGGTCCCCCGAACATCATAACACATCATATAACATACTAGTAACTAAATCCCTAACTAGAATACTTGAATTCTAACCATTAACTAACCAACTAGTTGAAACCTAGCCTATACCCCCCCCCCCCCACCTAGTTCATGGCCCATGATGTGGGTCCTACTATTGATTTTATTTGTTTAGTTTATTAGATCTTGCTTCCACTTTTTATAACACATTACACTATAGACTAACTTGTGATGATGGATTATAGGGTTATAACTTTCATTTTCACACAACACCTTCAACACCACAATCCCCCTCTTCTTCCTTCCATACCTACGGCCAAGAACAACAACACACAACCACCCATTTTCACTTCAATCTCTTCCATTCTAAGGTGTTCACAAGGTGTCTCTAGCATAATTAGGAAGCTTGGTGCCATTGGAAGTTGAAGGACCTTCACCATTTGCTTTTATCCACTTCATTTCTTCTCTTGATCTTCCCTAGCCTTGAGCTAGTAGTAAGAACACTAATCTCTTCATTTTACATCATATTTTGTTGGTTAAAAGAAGATACATGATGTTAATCTTGAAGAACACTAAGAATCAAGAGAATGAAACATGAACATAAGCTTAAAATCATAAGAATTTTTTGATGTTTATGTGTTGTTATACTTGTTGATTGTTGTTTACTTATGTAAATGATGTAGATCATCATATGATCTTGCTAGATCATGATTAAAACATAATCTAGCAAGATGAAAGGATGAAAGTGTTAAAGATTTATAAATCATCCTCAAGAAAGACATGAACTTGAAAGAATATATTGTTTTCTTGTAAAGCGGTGATCAAAGTAAGATGTAAGTCTTGTAAATCTAATATTTCAAGAATGATTTTTTTCAAGAAACCAAGTTAAAAATACAAAGTTTACTTAATCTTGGTTTTTAAATAAATAAACCACATTTTTAAAGGTTAAACAAGTGTAGAAACACTTATGTAACAAGAAAAATCCAAGAAGAAGCAGTTTTAGAAAATGTGATTAAAAGTTGTAAAGATCTAGATTCTTCAAAAATGATGTTTTTAAAGAATCAACCACACTTTAAAGGGTAACTAGACTTACTAAACACACTAGTAAGTTACTACAATTTTTTGTAAATTTTCAAGTTCATGAAGTGGTAGTTTATGCTTGATTTTGGCAAAATTGGTAGGTATAGATTGTTTATTGTTGATTGATTGTGTTGATTTACAAAAGAAAATGATATGCATTCAAGGTATGGAAACCTCCATTTTAAGGGGAAACTATGGCAATTTTTTTCTAAAAATTAAACACTTAGAAAAATATTTTTAAACAAATATTTACAAGTATATTTCTAACCATGGATTTTCACATAAGGTTTGCCATAAATTTTGTTACAAAATTATAAATATTGGAGGTTGGTTTTTATAAATAAAAGTGACTAAATATGTATTTAGGAAATATATATTTGGATATCACCATGTGTGTGATTATTTATATATTATGAGTATTAGTTATATTATTTTAGTACTTGAAATAATATAACTCATCAAAATACCAAGAAATTACAATCCAAAATATTACCAAAAATTCCAAGGAATAACTATACAAAGAATGCCCAATTTAATGGTGAAACAGAACTAAGGAGTATAACCTACAAAATATTCCAGAAATTTTATTCACAAGTATATTTTTGGTAAATAATATTTTGGACACCAAGGAAACAAAAATATGATTTTTACAATTATTACAAGATTATATCATATTTTTTACAAGAAGAAAATATATTATTTTTGGAAAGTAAAAATATGTTTTCTTGGAATTAATAGAAGATATATTATTTTTAGAAGAAATATATATTTTCTCAAACAAACATCAAATACATTATTTTTGGGTGAAAAATAAGTTTGTATATATATTTTCCAAGTTAGACTTGAAAATATATTATTTTTGGGACTTATAAGGAAATATAAATATTTTTGACAAAGGAAAATTATAAATAACATTTCTAAGTAATATTTCTTAAAATATGTATTTTGGAAATATATATTGATTAATTTTTATTAAAGATGTTATTCCGGTAAACTTAATACAAAACTAAGTATAAGGATACGTATTTTTGTACGTATAGATACACTCCGGAATACGACATCAATACATGGCAAAAATATACAAGTATAAGATACAAATACACCCATCCTTGGGAAGGATATACATGTTTAAATACTTAGAAAGTAACAAGTTAAAATATATTATTTTAACTATTATTCCAAAAAATTAATAAATATAATTTAAGTTAAAATATTTATTATTTTAACAAATAATTATATAACTTGGAATAATAATGAAGACACGAAGAAACGTAACCCAGAGACACTAACTAATACGAAGTCAAGGCACCACCCGCTCGTCTAATAGACCTTAGTACGTTGTAGGTAGTCGTATACATCCGAAGGAGCTTTGAGTTACTATGATTACGAAGAACGCAATACTGTGAGTTCATATCCCCCTTTTCTTTTAACTGTTTTCAGTTTTATAACTTCGGGGGTGAAGTACGTGTTACAAATTGTTTACAAACGTTTATATGTGGTATGGTTAGCTAAGGAAAGGTACTGCTAGATCATGTGAGTGGTGGGTATAAAGCTTAAGACCATTAATCCTCATTGTACGACCGGGGGACATGAGTGATAGATCTATTTGGGTGTAGCGAGCCTACACCCATGTGGACCAGGGTGGCCCATGAGGTGACTATGTCTTATTGCCGGAGACAAAATTTGCTAGGTTTGAGCCTTCCTGCATCACGTCACACATATTAATGGCCTTGCAAACCATTAATGATCTGTTTTTCCTTGTTGCTTTCATACCGGGATTTACAAACATACATACATACTTACTTATAATGATTTTAAGGTTTATTCGAGCTCATACACTAAACACATGAACTCACTCAACTCTTGTTGATGTTTTCAAAATACATGTATTTCAGGGAATTAAATGTAGATCTGGCAGGCGTTTGAAGGTTTCAAGTAATGATGGGAATAAATGATGTCATCCAAAGTCTAAGGGTTTGGATAGTGTGTCTTATCCTAGATAAGACACATCTTTCAAAGCCTGGTTTTATTTAGAGTCTTTTGTCAAGTCCTTATGGGACTCTAAAACAATTTGCATGATTTGTATTTGGATAGAAGTTGTGTTTGGTTTTCAAAACAATGATGTTTGTGATATTTTAAACTTATTAATGGATGATCATCTTTAGTTCATCATATAGATGTTTGTTATGGTTGAATGCAATGATATTAAGCAAGTCACACATAATCACGCTTCCGCAAAAGTCAGGGTGTGACAATTTGGTATCAGAGCTTCGATTGTAGCGAACTAGGATTGCTTCTCGAGTCTAGACTACAATCACTAGGGCTCTCACGAAAATATTTTTACAACATGTTTTCGTTGCATACACGAAACGCCCAGATCCAGGGAAACAAACACTTTTACAAACGGAAAGACACGAAACACAATTGCAAGGTTTACTTTTGTGGTTTAGTCTGGGAGACTAGGTGGTTTAGTCTGGGAGACTAGCTGGTCTAGTCTGGGAGACTAGGTGGTCTAGTCTGGCAGACTAGGTGGTTTAGTCTGGGAGACTGGGTGGTTTAGTCTGGGAGACTAGGAAGGATACATGATTTCGTGATACATTGTCTTTGATTGCATATTAAATGAAAGTGATTAATATATGTGCATATGTTATGATTGTCCTGTTACAGACACTATGTCTTCATCCGAGAGCGGATTGTCCGATACTGATGACCCTATGGCTATTGTTTCTGACGACGAGATCGCCCCAGAGCCAGAGATCTTTACATCCGATACTGAGAGCGACCCGTATATGCTATCAGATGACGACGACGACTTCCAGCCATTTGCGTTTCCTGATTTTGGAGACGACTTACCGCTTGTTGATGGTATTCCAGACGAGGATCCTTTTGTTATTCCCATTCCAGTCCATGATCATCTTATCATCGGGCATCCCGATGGTGAGCATATCTGTGACAACTGTCAAATTTGCATGCATCCGTACAATTAATTAATATTAAATTTGTGCTTAATGACTGTGCTTGATTACAATTGTGATTAAACTGCTTTCTGATTTCTTTTACATACATACATATGCATCACATTTCATACTGTCACTCCATTTATTTCACACAAACTTTAGTGACAAACTTGATGCACAAAGCACAATTAGCACACTGAGCGGATAACCCAGAAAACATGCTGACAATTCCAGCACCTAGACAGACAATATTTTTGAGGCCAGTATGAGCCAGAGATAGAATACTACACTAGTAGGGAGTGTAGGGAAGTGATGACTATAAAACTGTGTCACTAGGTGATAGTTATAGTGCCCGGAAGTGCCTAAAACATACTTAAAGTGCAAAATTCTGCACTAAATACCAAAATTCAGCATTTAACAATGCTAGTAAAGTGCAAAAACTTGGCAAAATAGTCCTAGACACTTTCCAAAATGTTGGGAATTTAAGGTGTTACTAAAAGTAATATAAAAGACACTTTAACAACAAATTTAGCACTTTAACGGATCAACATCCAACCGAACAACCGGACTATACCCGGAACATAAAAATATTACCAAACACATTGTTTTTACTTTTCCGAGCTAGTTAGGGTCCACGAACACCCTAATACACCTTATATTACATAACATACAATGATACAATAACTAAACACTTTAAAACCAACTAGATTTGTAACTAGATAGATTACAACCCAACCCCCCTACCCCCCCCCCCTACTCGACGGTCACCATAAGGGTGACCCACCTTGCATACTTTTGATTATTTTATTAAGATGTTTGTGATTAAGGAACATATTACATGATGGATTATGAGGATACTTGGTTTATAAATTAACCCACAAGACACTTGATCATTTCATTTCACCACACAACAAACACAAGCTTCTCTCCTTCCTTCTTCCCCCATTCATGGCCGCCACCCATCTCCACCATATCACCACCATCAACTTTCATTCAAGCCATTTTCCATACAACCAAAGGGACAAGAGGTCCAACAAGCAAGCTTGGTGCACTCGGAAGCTCAAGGACCACTCTAGTTTTCTTTTATCCACCACTTTTACGCTTTGAAACTTCCCTAGCCTTGTGCTAGTAGTAAGTGCTTTAAATCATCATCTTGTTCTTATTTTTGATGGTTAATAGTTGAAAGAATGATAAATATCAAGAAACTCCAAAGAACATAATCAAAGTCTATGAACATAAACTAACTAATGATGAAGTAGTGTTAGAATGAGATTGAAATCATGTTGTTCTTGTGTTGTTATGATTATTGGATGCTGTTTGTTAGTAAAAGTAAGATGGTTCATCACCTAGACTTGCTAGATCATGTTTAAGAACATGAACTAGTAAGATGTAAAGGTTAAGGTTATGAAGGATGATGAAACCATCCACACATGAACTTTGAACTTGAATAAATACAAGTTTCTGGGAAAATAAAGATGTTAACTTGTAGATCTAAAGATCTATAAGTGGTTTTTCAAAAGAACCAAGTGAAAAATATTAGTTTTGTTAAAACTTGGATCTTGTATGAACTAAAATCATTTTTAGTAAGTAAACAAGTGTATGAACACTTGTGTAACAAGAAAATTTAACAAAGAAATATTTTTGGAAATCATGACTAGAAGTTGTGAAAATACACATTCTTTAAAAATAAAGTTTTTAAGAAACTAATCATATTTTTAAAGATAACAAGACCTACTAAGTATGTTAGTAACTTACTACATATTTTTACAAACTTTCAAGTTCATAAGTTTATGGTTCATGTTCATTTTTGTCAAAGTTGATGATCAAAAATTGTATGTTGTTATTGTTAAATTGTTTGATTGATTTTACAAAAGAAAATGATATGCTAAAAAGCATGGACACCTCCATTTACAGAGGAAACTCTGGCGAATTTTTTTCTAGAATTACAACACTTAGAAATATTTTTCTAACAAGCGTTTACAAATATATTTTTAACTTGGTTTTCAAAATAAACTTCGCCATGATTTTTATTACAAAAATACCAAGTACCGGAGGTGGATTTTCATAGATAAAATTTATTAAATATATATTTAGAATATATATTTTATAATAAAACGCTTGTGTGATTGTTTGTTATTTTGTGTACTAGATATATTATTTTTAGGGTAAAAATAATATAACTTGAAAATACCATGAAAGTACGATTCCAAAATAATACATACGCTCTCACAAAATGATTATTTAAGTTACACAAGTAATGTTATATTACGAAACGCTGGAACGTAACTTACGTAGTATTTCAGAAGAATACTCTTATACGTATATTTTTGGTAGAATATTATTTTGGAAATGAAAGAAGTGAAAATATGATATCGTAAAAATTACTAAGTATATCATATTTTCGACAACGAGAAAATATATTATTTTTGGGAGATAAAAATATATTTTCTTAGTATATTTAGAAGATATATAATTTTTGAGAAAAAATATATATTTTCCGGGACAATACATGATTAAACAAAATAAGGTTTATTTATACATTTTTAAGTGAGAGTTGAAATATATGGTATTGGAAATATATATTAGGAATATATTAACATATTTTTATTTAAAACAATACACCGAAATACGACGCCATTATTTGGCAAGATATACAAATACAAATATGAAAATACATGTATGAGATACCCCCACCCTTGGGAAGGAAATACGAAGTTAAAATACTTGAGAAGTATTAATACAGAAACACTGCATAAACAATTATTCCAAAACTAAATATAATTATTATAACTTGGAATAATATCCGAAACGTAACCCAAAGACACAAATACTAAGACAAGGCACGACCCGTTCGTCTAATAGACGTTAGTACACTGTAGGTAGTCGTGTTGGCTGAAGAGACTTGGGTTACACATACTGAAGACGCAATACCGTGAGTTCATGTTCCCCCTTTTCTCTTTACTGTTTTCGGTTTTATACTTCGGGGGTGAAATACATGCGCCAATTATTACAGACTTTTATATACATGGTATAGTTAGCTTAAGGAGGGTTTACTACTTAGATCATGTGAGTGGGTAGGTGGAACTTGAGGCCATTAATCCTCGTTGTAGGACCGAGGGTCATGAGCGATAGATCTATTTGGGTGTAGCGAGCCCAACTCCTGAGTCCACTGAACGGACCATGGGGTGACTTTGAGCCCAACGCAAAAATCTGCTAGGTTTGAGTCTTCATGCATCACTTCACACATATCATTGGCTTTGCAACCCAATGGTGATCTCTTTTTCCTTAATTGCTACATACCAGGGATTTTCATACATACAGACATACTACAAAGGTTTATACATACTCACTTACACATGAACTCGCTCAACTTTATGTTGATTTTTCAAACTACATGTATTTCAGGGAATTAACAGATCTGGCGAAGTATGCATAAGTCAAGCTGCGTTGAATAAAGATGTCATCCAGGGCAATAGGTTCAGGAGGTGTAACCCTTACCTGGACGGGTTGCATGTCCTAAACCTCGTTTTTTTAAAAGTCTTTTGTTGTGTCTTATGAACACGTTTTAGACAAGTATGGGTTGTAAATTATTTTAAGTATCGACTTTTCCAAACACTGATGTTGTGGTATTTTAAAAACTTAATGAATGGATGAACGTCTTGTATTTTATCATATAGCATTGTTATGATTGTTGCTATGGTATTAAGAAGTCACACCAATAACCACGCTTCCGCAAAAGTCAGGGTGTGACAGCTTGGTATCAGAGCCTCGATCATAGCGAACTAGGATTCTTTCTCGAGTCTAGACTATGATCATCAGGGCTCTCACGAAAACATTTTCAAAGATTTTTACATTGCATACACAAAACGTCCAAATCCAGGAAACAAACATTTTTACAAACAAAAAGGCACAAATACACATTTCCAAATTTATGTTTATAATTCAGTCTTAGAGACTGAGGGAGGATCAGTCTTAGAGACTGAGGGAGGATCAGTCTTAGAGACTGAGGGAGGATTGGTCTTAGAAACCAGGGAATTAGTCTTAGGGACTGGGGAGATTTGGTCTTAGAGACCAGAGATTTAGTCTTAGAGACTGGGAGGTTGGTCTTAGAGACCAGGGATTTAGTCCTAGAGGCTGGGAAAGTTGGTCTTAGAGACCAGGGGGTTGGTCTTAGAGACCAGGGAGTTGGTCTTAGAGACCAGGGAGTTGGTCTTAGAGACCAGGGAATTAGTCTGAGAGACTAGGGAGTTTAGTCTGAGAGACTGGGTAGGATAGTCTGGGGAAGACTAGGATGATTACATGCTTACATTGTTATTACTTACACTCTTAATTGCTGATTATTGATATACGTGCATATGTGGTGAATATTTTGCATACACTAATTGTTAATAATTACTATGGGTATACATACTATGACTATTATGAACCGGCACACACGTCACACTATTTAGAAGGCGAGTTATCAAACGTTGATAACCCTACGGCCGCCGTCACAGATGATGAGACTGCAGCTGCGCCAGAGACATTTACGTCAGACCATGAGAGTGATCCAGATATGCTGACCAAGGACGGGGACGACTTCCAACAGTCCACGCTACCAGATTTTGGTGATACTTTACCTTTGAGGGTGGTTTCTCTGACAAGAATCCTTCTGTCACTCTTATTTCAGTCCATGACCCCTTCGTCACTGGACATCCCGATGATGAGCACACCATGGCTCCGACCCTCGACAATGCGCCTCCTGTGGACATTCCTTCCGACGGTTGGCTACTCGACGGACAATTGACAATGACGTTGACATGTTTATTGATGATCCCCCTACTGACGCCCATGATAATAGAAAGTTAGACGAGAACTTTATTACACATTTCACTTTTGAGACCCCTGTTGTCGAGCTACCCTCTGATTCTAGTATACTCCCGATTTCAGACTCCTTTGAGTCTGTGACATTTACAGCCTTATAGACGGCCGGATTACATCTTTCTACTACGGACACAGACGACGACGCCGTTATGACTGCTGCACTAACACCTGCTCAAGGCACCACACCGTTACACGACCCAGGGCCTGCTCCTGAGCTAGCTTCTGCACCTTTTGGGTCAGCTTGATGTTGCACCTACTGATCCTGCACCCTTACTTGGTCATGACCCTGTTTCTTTTGGTTTACTAGACATTGCACCCCTAATATCTAACCCAGTGCCAGCACCTGACAATTTCCTTAGTGGTTGAAACGTTTGTTTTTGCACCCATCACCGCTGATGTTGCTCCTTTTCCCCTATGGAGACCGACGCCCATTGCACTGGCATACTTATCGTTTCCTTTCCGGACTTGCCCGCACCCTAGAAGAGTACTCCAGGTCAGCACCCGCATAACGATTCCTTTGCTACAGCAGCATTTTCTACGTCCTCGCAACCCGCACCATTTGCTACTTTCACCTCTACGACGCTGGACGAGCCATTTCGATGGTTCCTACAATACACTATGCTGACTTTAGACCCTTGCCATCCCTCACATTATGGAGGCCACACACGAGATGAGTTGCTCCTGTAACATCAACTGCAGTTTGAGGATATGAGTCGTAGAATATTGGAGCTTGAGCTGACACCACATTTGGTAACTTCAAATGCAAAACATTACATAGCCGAAAATATGATTTAAGTGTTTACATCACAAGACAGCATATTGTCTGAAAAGTTTATGTAAGACACCCCGTCCTCCACCCTGTCTATTGCCAGCATACTTTGATCCGCCACATACATCAAGGTTCCTTTTTGCGCTCTTGACCGTTGCCATTACACCATTCCCAGGATTCTGATGCTCATTTCTTTACTGTCAAGCAGCTGATCAGCTAATTGTTTCGACGTATATACAAGCTCGAGGAGGAGTTCACGCATGTTAACAGTTTATCTTTCTTTCCTCCTCCACCTCAGTCACCAATATAGTTGATTTCTGGAGTACGCGGATTGCATTACATTTGGGTAAGGACACTAATGATAAAGCCGAGATTGTGGAGACTTTTGAAGACCACCTCTGACTACGTAATTTTGATACACTAATATACTTGTTGGGCAAGGGTAGAGTGACCCTGTACCCCCTTTCGATGTAATACAGTTTGTTAGACAATGTAATTGTGGTTGGTAAATAATGAAGGCTCAATCACAACATTCTCGTTATATACGTTATTGGAATTACTTATTTGTGTTATGACATGGGATGTTATGTGTTAACTTGCGATTGATGAATGTTATTACATACGCGAACTACATACTTATATGCATAAGGACCTGACCTAACCTATCTTCTTTTAAAAGATGTCGATACAAGGGAACCTCGAGACCAACAACCCTCTGCCAGCAACAGCTGCAGAACTACAAGAGCGCATCTCACAGGCCATTGCACAGCTCGAGGCCCTTCGCCCCAAGCATAGCGGAAGTACCTCTGGAAGCAACCCACCTCATGGCTGTACCTATAAGCAGTTCCTCGACTGCGAGCCTCCGAACTTTGACGGACTGGAGATGCCATAACCTTTGTGAAATGGACCGAAAATATGTATTTTGTTTTGCGAGTGAGCGGATGTACGCCAGAACAACAAGTCCCATATGCATCACGGTCGCTTCGAGATGGGGCCTGGTCATGGTGGAACTCTCAGATTCTAATGATGGGCATAGCCACTACGAACACTCTAACATGGGATGAACTGAAGGAAATGATGCGTAAGGAGTATTGTTCTCAGATGGCGATCCAGAAGCTGGAATTCGAATTCTGGAAGCTAAGGATGGAGGGTCCAAATGTGGCGGAGTACGTGCAAAAACTTCACGATTTATCGCGGGTTGTTCCGTACCTAGTAGAACCAGAGTTGAAAAGGATGGAGCCATTCATCTGGGGATTAGTGCCTCAGGTCCTGCGCTTAATGACGATATCAGCTCCGCCAACAACCATCGATGCAATCAAGTTAAGTGCGGCACTCAGTAAAGAAGCAGTTAGACTGGAAAAGCTTTCAAACCCTGATAAGAAGAAGGAAACTCAGGTGGAGTCATCCAGAAAGAACAAAAGAAAGCCCACTGACTCCCAGGAGAATACCCAAACGAATAGCAAGGACAAGGTCAAAAAGGGAAAAGACTACATGGGTATCCTGCCTAAGTGCGACAATTGTCTACGTTATCATGTCGGGCGATGTAAATATGGAAAATGTGATAACTGTGGTAAGAGGGGGCATCCCAAGGAGACTTGTAGATAAGGTATTGAAAGTGGAAATAGAGGCCAAGATGATAGTGAGAATCACGGAGGAAACAACGACAATGACAAAGGAAGGACGAGTGACAAACAAAAACGTGCTGAAGGTTGTCTTAACTGTGGGAGCAAGAAGCATTTCAGAAAATAATGCCCTAAGAAGAACTAGGCACAAGGATAAAAGCTCAGTAGCAGAGCTAGGGGAGCACGCCAGAAATCCAAGCATGGATATCGGTACGTCCCATATTACTCAACGTTATGCATTTGCGCTGTTAGATACTGTCACAAGTTTTAGCTTCGCATCTCTAGGGTTGAGAGTATGCTTGGTTTAGTAATAAGTAAGTTAGGTAACCCGCACTCGATGGAACTAGCTAAGTGAAGCTAGTGGAAGCCAACGAAGTAATTGGAAACGGCAAGATAGAACCCTGAGAGCGTAAGTTTACGCTAGATCTACTACCAATTGAGTTGGGAAGCTTCGACGAGTTAATTGGGATGGATTAGTTGCCGAGCGATCGAGCGGAGGTTGATATCCGCACCCCGATGACGAATGAAGGTACGATCGTGACTCACGAAGCAGGAGATGCCTCTACAGATCACTAATTGCTGGAAGGCACGAAATTTGTTACGTAAGGGATGTGTTGTTTTCCTTGGCTCATGTCGGGGACAAGGGAGCCGAAGAACCAAAACTCGAAGATATTCCTGTGATAGGGAAATATCCTGAAGCCCTTCCCGAAGACTTGCCAGAATTATTTCCTCAACGACAAGTCGAATTACGCATCAATTTAATTCCAGGCGTCGCGCCTATAGTCGATGCACCTTAGCGACCTACAGCTTCGGAGATACAAGGATTGTCAGTACAATTTCAGAAGTGGATAGAGAAGGAAGGTAACAGACCAAAATTTCCGTTTTGGGTTACCCCAGTCCTGCTCGTCAAGAGAGAGGACGATGACTTTCAAATGAACATCAAACTACCAGGAGTCGGACGAGCTAGCCAACAAGAGTCAGCGACTCTTACTAAGGATTGACGAACTACTTATTGGACTAACTGCGAGGATCCAACCCGTATTTCCCGACCGATCGATGATCGAGTAGCTGTAACTTCAAGAAGAAAGTATACCGGGGGAAAATTGTGGGACAATAACTTGTTTTAAACGTACACAAGAATGGCGTTTCCTACACAATGCACACAATCATTTTACACAGAATACGAAACCTTGAGGATCTAGAAAATATATACTTAGGACCTTGGGAACCCAGGTCCAAACTCGTAAAGGTTGTTACTTAGGAACCACATCTGTTAACTCAAACAGACACCATTAACCTGACGTATATGCCAGTTCCGTTGACCAAACAGAAAGTACTTGAATTTCTTTTACTTCTAGCGAGTAGATGTTTGCATTTCTACTCCCCTAAATGGTAGTTGCATCGCGTTAATTTTCTTCGCTAAGAGCGAACACACATTTGCTTCGATATTTGGTCATTTCTTCATTTTAGCAAGTACTCCTTGTTTCAGTATTCGGAAACTTTCATGACACACATGCATCATTTGCTACGCATGTGACTTCGTTTCGAACAAACACTTCATTGAAATTCAAAATGTTACCTTGCTAAACCTAATTACTGATTTGTGATTCAAATGACCTACATTATTGTGACTATTGACTCTTTTGTTACCAAGTCGACACACTGTCTTGAGACTTCTCTCCTTTCAAGTTACACACACGGTTTATTTTCATAACCATGATGAGATTCCTTTGTTGATACATACGTTTATTGTCGGGTTACGCTAAAACCACGTTCAATTGCTTGAACTTATCCATTTCGTATATTCAGTTTAAGACGACATATGATATATTGAGAGGATCATATTCAGATCATTGGCAAAAGTTCTTTTGTTTTGAGTCGTAGTGGACTTGGTTGGTCTACGACCCCACTAAATCATTTGTTGATTTCGATACCTTACGGTGACACTTTCACGAAATTGGAGCTTGCGCTAATTTGGTTACTCACTTCATGCACGGATTCAAATTATTTGCTAATCTGCTCTAAATCCGTCTTGTTTATTTCAATTAAAGCAGTCTCTACACAGTTGTGTGTTAAGGCAATGGTACATAAATTCATTTCATAGCACGGTGTACCACCTAAACGGTTCTTTCGTTACAAACTAAATACCTTGTAGTATTTATAGTGTTCCACTTTCAAACAGAGACAGTAATACCTCGACGTTCTGTATTCAATTGAAAGCTCTATAATATTGTGTAAATCAAAATTTCAGGCTTGTCTCGGTACCTCTTCGTTTGACTTCAAACACGGTGAAATTGTTCGGTCACCACTAATATTGAATTATGTCGTTGCGACACCTTGGGTGTCATTACAAACTTGTAGCTTGTACTAATCAGGATCAACCGTTTCACACAAAACTGCATATACTTTCGTTTGACTTATCATTTAAACATTTCTGATGCAAATACGAATCAAGACAATGATACCCCAAATACGCTGGTATTTCATTCGGCGTACTGTCGTAATTCAAAAATGACAACACACTAAACCTTACCAGACATTTATTCAGGAGTTGACAGACCATTTTACTATTACGTCCGAGTTGTTGATTTTGAATTCACATAGCGGATGCTATGGTTTATGAAAACTCGTTTGCATATTGCGATCGATCGTTTGAGGATCTTATTAGTCAAAACTCCTCTTTTGTGGAACCCCCTGCTAGCTGGATTACACTAGACTATACGTCAAATACGTCTTGTACCTTTGACAACAAATGCTAAAGCACACACCTTTTACCCATAGGACTCGGGTGGTTATACATTCTTGGACTCACCTGATGTGAGTAAGGTTAGATTCGGTTTAGTGATTATTTACCTCGGTATTATTCATATGTATACACATGTGACGTAACCATAAGGAGTTAAGGTGTACAAATTTCGAAGACGAAATTTTCTTAACGGGGGGAGAATGTGACAACTGTCAAATTTGCATGCATCCGTACAATTAATTAATATTAAATTTGTGCATAATGACTGTGCTTGATTACAACTGTGATTAAACTGCTTTCTGATTTCTTTTACATACATACATATGCATCACATTTCATACTGTCACTCCATTTATTTCACACAAACTTTAGTGACAAACTTGATGCACAAAGCACAGTTAGCACACTGAGCGGATAACCCAGAAAACATGCTGACAATGCCAGCACCTAGACAGACAATATTTTTGAGGCCAGTATGAGCCAGAGATAGAATACTACACTAGTAGGGAGTGTAGGGAAGTGAGGACTATAAAACTGCGTCACTAGGTGATAGTTATAGTGCCCGGAAGTGCCTAAAACATACTTAAAGTGCAAAATTCTGCACTAAATACCAAAATTCAGCATTTAACAATGCTAGTAAAGTGCAAAAACTTGGCAAAATAGTCCTAGACACTTTCCAAAATGTTGGGAATTTAAGGTGTTACTAAAAGTAATATAAAAGACACTTTAACGACTAATTTAGCACTTTAACAGATCAACATCCAACCGAACAACCGGACTATACCCGAAACATAAAAATATTACCAAACACATTGCTTTTACTTTTCCGAGCTAGTTAGGGTCCCCGAACACCCTAACACACCTTATATTACATAACATACAATGATACACTAACTAAACACTTTAAAACCAACTAGATTTGTAACTAGATAGATTACAACCCAACCCCCCTACCCCCCTACTCGACGGTCACCATAAGGGTGACCCACCCTTGCATACTTTTGATTATTTTATTAAGATGTTTGTGATTAAGGAACATATTACATGATGGATTATGAGGATACTTGGTTTATAAATTAACCCACAAGACACTTGATCATTTCATTTCACCACACAACAACCACAAGCTTCTCTCCTTCCTTCTCCCCCCATTCACGGCCGCCACCCATCTCCACCATATCACCACCATCAACTTTCATTCAAGCCATTTTCCATACAACCAAACGTGCAAGAGGTCCAACAAGCAAGCTTGGTGCACTCGGAAGCTCAAGGACCACTCTAGTTTTCTTTTATCCACCACTTTTACGCTTTGAAACTTCCCTAGCTTTGTGCTAGTAGTAAGTGCTTTAAATCATCATCTTGTTCTTATTTTTGATGGTTAATAGTTGAAAGAATGATAAATATCAAGAAACTCCAAAGAACATAATCAAAGTCTATGAACATAAACTAACTAATGATGAAGTAGTGTTAGAATGAGGTTGAAATCATGTTGTTCTTGTGTTGTTATGATTATTGGATGTTGTTTGTTAGTAAAAGTAAGATGGTTCATCACCTAGACTTGCTAGATCATGTTTAAGAACATGAACTAGTAAGATGTAAAGGTTAAGGTTATGAAGGATGATGAAACCATCCACACATGAACTTTGAACTTGAATAAATACAAGTTTCTTGGAAAATAAAGATGTAAACTTGTAGATCTAAAGATCTATAAGTGGTTTTTCGAAAGAACCAAGTGAAAAATATTAGTTTTGTTAAAACTTGGATCTTGTATGAACTAAAAACATTTTTAGTAAGTAAACAAGTGTATGAACACTTGTGTAACAAGAAAATTTAACAAAGAAATATTTTTGGAAATCATGACTAGAAGTTGTGAAAATACACATTCTTTAAAAATAAAGTTTTTAAGAAACTAATCATATTTTTAAAGATAACAAGACCTACTAAGTATGTTAGTAACTTACTACATAATTTTACAAACTTTCAAGTTCATAAGTTTATGGTTCATGTTCATTTTTGTCAAAGTTGATGATAAAAAATTGTATGTTGTTGATTGTTAAATTGTTTGATTGATTTTACAAAAGAAAATGATATGCTAAAAAGCATGGACACCTCCATTTACAGAGGAAACTCTGGCGAATTTTTTTCTAGAATTACAACACTTAGAAATATTTTTCTAACAAGCGTTTACAAATATATTTTTAACTTGGTTTTCAAAATAAACTTCGCCATGATTTTTATTACAAAAATACCAAGTACCGGAGGTAGATTTTCATAGATAAAATTTATTAAATATATATTTAGAATATATATTTTATAATAAAACGCTTGTGCGATTGTTAGTTATTTTGTTTACTAGATATATTATTTTTAGGGTCAAAATAATATAACTTGAAAATACCATGAAAGTACGATTCCAAAATAATACCAACGCTCTCACAAAATGATTATTTAAGTTACACAAGTAATGTTATATTACGAAACGCTGGAACGTAACTTACGTAGTATTTCGGAAGAATACTCTTATACGTATATTTTTGGTAGAATATTATTTTGGAAATGAAAGAAGTGAAAATATGATTTCGTAAAAATTACTAAGTATATCATATTTTCGAAAACGAGAAAATATATTATTTTTGGGAGATAAAAATATATTTTCCTAGTATATTTAGAAGATATATAATTTTTGAGAAAAATATATATTTTCCGGGACAATACATGATTAAACAAAATAAGGTTTATTTATACATTTTTAAGTGAGACTTGAAATATATGGTATAGGAAATATATATTGGGAATATATTAACATATTTTTATTTAAAACAATACACCGAAATACGACGCCATTATTTGGCAAGATATACAAATACAAATATGAAAATACATGTATGAGATACCCCCACCCTTGGGAAGGAAATACGAAGTTAAAATACTTGAGAAGTATTAATACAGAAACACTGCATAAACAATTATTCCAAAACTAAATATAATTATTATAACTTGGAATAATATCAGAAACGTAACCCAAAGACACAAATACTAAGACAAGGCACGACCCATTCGTCTAATAGACGTTAGTACACTGTAAGTAGTTGTGTTGGCTGAAGAGACTTGGGTTACACATACTAAAGACGCAATACCGTGAGTTCATGTTCCCCCTTTTCTCTTTACTGTTTTCGGTTTTATACTTCGGGGGTGAAATACATGCGCCAATTATTACAGACTTTTATATACATGGTATAGTTAGCTTAAGGAGGGTTTACTACTTAGATCATGTGAGTGGGTAGGTGGAACTTGAGGCCATTAATCCTCGTTGTAGGACCGAGGGTCATGAGCGATAGATCTATTTGGGTGTAGCGAGCCCAACTCCTAAGTCCACTGAACGGACCATGGGGTAACTTTGAGCCCAACGCAAAAATCTGCTAGGTTTGAGTCTTCCTGCATCACTTCACACGTATCATTGGCTTTGCAACCCAATGGTGATCTCTTTTTCCTTAATTGCTACATACCAGGGATTTTCATACATACAGACATACTACAAAGGTTTATACATACTCACTTACACATGAACTTGTCACACCCCGACCACGTATAACATACAAAACGTGGCGGAAAACGTCGGGGAGTGTTGTAACAGAATTAATTGTTTCATAACCATGGCATACAAAGTTGTATTTATTTATCAACATAAGTGTTACATTGTTTCAAACAGAAATTTAAAGAGTTTAGTACATAATTAAACATAGTCTAGCTTCATTTTAAGTTTCTAAGGCACAGGTCCGCCCTAGTGTCATGGTCGTCATCCTACGGAAAAGCACCTGAAAACACATGTGAAAGTAGGTACGTCAGCATAAAAATGCCTGTGAGATACATAGGTTTTTGTGAAAATAGGATTCATGACTTAAGTTTAAGAAAATGTTTAGTCATGAACCTTGTAATTTGATTTGTTTTGTAAATTTCTTGAAAAACAATAAGTTCAGATGATATGTATAGATAATTGAATAATGTATGGTTAAATGAATAACCATGCATATAAGTTGTATAAAATAAACTGTATTGTAAACCAAAGTCTTGTGAAAACATGTTACTTGTGTAAAATGTATAAGTCCAAAATGAATGATTTAAATAACGCTATGATATGTAATATAATACAAACACTTATGTATAGGAAGTACCAGCGGCGTATCCACCATGATTGTATCATATTACTCACATCTCGTTACTTAAGTCACTTAAACCAACCAACAAAGTATAATGTCTATGTTTAAACCAATAGTCAAAAGTCCTTGTATAAACCATGTCAAATGTTGATAGTCCAAAAGTAGTCAAGTAATGTGTAACAAATGTTATGTATGGTAAGTAAAATAAGACTACTTAAACCATAAGTAAAAATGTACAAAACAAAGTATTTTGAATATATCAAAAAGTTATGTTTTGCAAAGTGATGCATGATACACTGATACAAACATTTATGTGGTAAGTTAACGCATACATTCAAGCCTTGAGACAGTCGGATAACCCTTTCAGTCAAGGTTATCAAAAGAATTGTATTCGGATTCAGTCATTCCTTACATCCAAACAAACCCGGGATGTCAGGAATGGGATTTGTCAAGTCCTATGGTACCACTACTTACTACCGAGCGGCGTAGCAAATGTTAATGAACGTAATAAAGACCCGTTTGTGCAAACCAAATGTCATAGCAGTTACATACATGTCATATGAAAACAATGTACTAAGTATGCTAAGTTAACATATAAAGCAGAAAAGTCATGTAAATCAATGTGCTAGCATGTTATCAGTCAACATACATGGCAGAAATGTAAAGTAAAACAATGTACTAAGTATGCACACAATGGACATACATAGCATGAAATGTAATGAAATCATGTACTATAATGTACTAACGAACATAACAAGTATATGATGTGAAAACATGGAAAGCATGAAAGTAACAAGTAGGCACATTTGTTCCACCCCAAAACAGTTTGGAAAACAGTAAAAGAGGGGTCTATGTACTCACTTGATATTGTTCAGTAGTCCTAAGATAACCACCAAGCAATGCTAGAGATCACGGAATCAAACGGCACCTAATATAGGTAACTATGTTAATAAACCGGACCTAAATCGGATGATCGGGTAGCATGAGGGTTTGTAAACCAAACGAGTGTAGAGACTCGTGTCATTTGGTTTAACAAAGCCTACATACTAAATGAAACCTAACATAATTGTTTACGACCCATTACGACCCGTTTAGGTAGCTTATGCTACTTTAACGCGTCGTTCGCGTATAACGCGTTCGGACCGCCTAACTAGTCCTATGACAAGTGTTATATGCCTAAACATGTTACATAATCAGTTACGTGACAAAAGTTTAGGTTACATATGCTTAATTACTAATTATACATGAAAAGGGTATTCTGGTAATTTACCTAAGGCATATAAACTACCTATCATACAACTACTTAAACGATGTGACCATAAGGTATAACCTCGGAAGGTTATTCCCTACACTATGGTCAACTAATGTATTTGGTCGGATCCTAATGATCGACCAAACTGGGTCGGGTTCGAAGGTATAAGCGATTTATTAGATCGCTTACCCTACGACCCTAGACAACGTGGTAATCAGTAGGCATAGTCCCAAGGGACTATGACCATCGTGATTACAATCACGTTGCGAAGTTCAAACGAACTTCGCATTGACCATAAGCTGGTCAACGCTGAAAGTCAAACAAAGTTTGACTTTCGGACTCGAAAAGCAATAAAATAAGGAAAAGAACGAAAGAATACTTACGAGGGTCCCCGAATGCTAATCTCGATTCAAAAATCTCAGGTATGAAACAAAGGTTTCAACTTAGAGTTTCTCAAATCAAAATTCTAGTGATTTTGAAGCATGGGGGTGGGGTATTTATAGTATTCGGTCCACCGTTAAGATCGTTTCATGGAAAACGTGCCATAATCCCACCCGTACAAGTGTCGGGACCTTATGGTAGCTCAAATTGATCCTTATCAGCTGACTAAGCATTTTAGAATGTGTGGTGGTGGATCAACCAGCTGCAAACTGCTGTTAAATGCAGTTAATCTGGTCAGGAAGTCGGACGCGGGCCGCTTGAGGATGTTCAGAAACTGAGGCGGGCCGCCTGGCCTGCACAGATCAGAAATAAGTTTGCAGAATGACAGTTTCAGTCCCTGCACGTATTTAAGGCCATTTCCGACACTTCTAAGGCCCGTAAAGCCAGCTTTAAGGCCCTAAAATGATGCCTAAACATTGTGGACATGAAACATGTTCAAAAATATGTCTGATGTCAGTTCGTTTGGTCGTACGAACACGATGTTCGCTTAATTACGACGGAATGCGCACAAGCGCGAAAAACGATCCAAATGACGCGACGAATGGATTTTTGGCAAGCCAAACACTAAAGCATAATATAGTCATGCTTACATAAATTTTTGGATGTCCGGATGTATTCAGAACGTAAGTTATGCTCGAAAATGCAAACTTGTGCACTTTTTGACACTTTTAGTCCCTGAATGACACAAAAGTTTATTTTAGCATACCTAACCCCTCAAAGCCTATTTCTAAGCTATGTAAAGGATATTTATGGTATGTTTAACTTATGGTTATGTCCCGGAATGTCTGTTACAGTTCAAATTGGCATACTTTCGCAGTTTGTCAAGTTTAGTCCCTGTAAGCGAATTAACTTGTTTTTGCCATACCAAAGCCTTTAAAACTTATTTATAAGTTATGTAAAGGTTATTTAAGGTATGTTAAGTATATTTTGAAGTTCCGGAGTATTTGTCGCATTAAACTGATTACGTTTACGTACCAGTTTGCGTATAACTCTCCAGAAAGCGATGTAGAGTTTGAAATTACATAAAAGTCAAAACATGAAAAATGTAAAACACAACCAAACAAACATTGGGATCAAATAACATTGTTTTATTGATAATAGAACTGTTCACAGTGATTACAAGCACAGTTGTTACAGTCTCCCCTACTTGTGGAAATTTCGTCCCGAAATTTATTTAGAGGAAACTCGAGGAAAAAGATGTGGATATTTCGCCTTCATTTGATCTTCGCGTTCCCAAGTAAACTCAGGTCCACGTTTAGCTTCCCAGCGAACTTTGACCAAAGGAATGCGCTTGCGTTTAAGCCACTTGACTTCACGTTCCATGATTTCCACTGGTTTCTCAACAAATTTCAGTGTTTTGCCAACACGAATTTCGTCAAGCGGTATGTGGAGGTTCTCATCAGCTAAACACCTCTTGAGATTGGATACGTGAAAATTTGGATGAACATTTCCAAGTTCCGGAGGTAACTCAAGTCTGTAGGCTACCTTGCCGATTCTTTCGACGATCTTGAATGGTCCAACATATCTAGGTGCAAGTTTTCCTTTCTTTCCAAATCTGATCACACCTTTCCAAGGTGAGACCTTAAGTAATACTCAATCACCGACTTGAAATTCCAAGGGTTTGCGTTTTGGATCCGCGTAACTCTTTTGACGGCTCATAGCTGTCTGAAGGTTATCGCGAACTTTCTTGACCTTGTCAGTTGTCTCTAAAATGAGAGCAGGTCCAGTAAGTTGAGCCTCGCCGATCTCATTCCAGCAGACTGGTGAACGACATTTTCGACCATAGAGAGCCTCGAAAGGAGCCATTTTGATGCTGGTGTGATAACTATTGTTGTAGGAGAATTCAATCAGTTTAAGATGTGAATCCCAGCTACCACCAAAATCGATCACACAAGCTCTAAGCATATCCTCCAGAGTCTGGATTGTTCTCTCAGATTGACCATCCGTTTGCGGATGATAAGCTGTGCTCAGATTAAGTTGGGTCCCCATAGCAGATTGCATGGTTCTCCAAAAATGAGAAGTGAAACGAGCATCTCTGTCAGAAATGATGTTCAAAGGAACACCATGTCGAGCCACAATTTCATCAACATAGATTTGAGCAAGTCTGTCAGCAGGAAAATCCTCACGGATTGGCAAGAAATGTGCTGACTTTGTAAGACGATCAACGACTACCCAGATGGCATCGTGACCTTTCTTTGTGCGTGGGAGTTTGGTAACAAGATCCATAGTAATGTTTTCCCATTTCCAAACTGGGATCTCTGGTTGCACCAATAAACCCGAAGGACGTTGATGTTCAGCCTTAACCTTAAGACAAGTAAGGCATTTGGATACATATAATGCAATGTCTTTCTTCATACCAGGCCACCAATACTGAATACGAAGATCCTTATACATTTTATCTGAGCCCGGATGAATAGAATAACGAGACTTATGGGCTTCATCCATAAGCAAGGTACGAAGATCATCCTGGCTTGGGACCCACAAACGGTCCATGAAGTAATACGATCCATTGTCCTTCAGTTCCAGAGCAGGTGTTATGTGATATGGAAATTCGTTATCCATCAATCCTTGTGAAACACAAGATTGTTGAGCCTGAGAAATGCGTGCTTGGATATCGGATCGAGCTTGAATAACAGACTGAACACGTACACAATGAAGCTTAGTACGTTCCTTACGACTCAATGCATCAGCTACGACATTCGCCTTACCAGGATGGTAGCGAATTTCGCAGTCATAGTCGTTTAAAAGCTCAACCCAACGTCGTTGCCTCATGTTGAGTTCTTTCTGATTGAAGATATGCTGGAGACTTTTGTGGTCCGTGAAAACCACATATTTTGTACCGTACAAATAATGTCTCCAGATCTTTAGAGCGAAAACAACTGCACCCAACTCAAGATCATGAGTGGTGTAGTTTTTCTCATGTATCTTCAACTGCCTCGATGCATATGCTATGACTTTGTTCCTTTGCATCAGAACACAACCAAGGCCTAATTTCGATGCATCACAATACACGACAAAATCATCATCACCTTCAGGCAATGATAGAACAGGCGCATCGCAAAGCTTCTGCTTCAAGCGTTGAAAAGCTTCCTCTTGTTTAAATCCCCAATCAAAGGGTTTGTTCTTCTAAGTTAGAGCAGTTAGAGGAACTGCAATCTTTGAGAAGTTTTCAATAAAGCGGCGATAATAACCCGCTAGACCAAGAAAAGAACGAACTTCAGTAGGAGTAGTAGGCGTATCCCAATCCTTAATCGCACTGATCTTGGAGGGATCTACATGAATACCTCATTCGTTGATAATATGTCCTAAAAATTGAACTTCTTTAAGCCAAAATTCGCACTTGGAGAATTTGGCGAAAAGTTGCTCTTTCTTCAGGAGTTCCAGAGTAAGACGAAGATGCTGCTCGTGATCAGCTCGCGTCTTAGAGTAAATCAAGATGTCGTCAATAAAAACAATGACGAAGTGATCCAAATAAGGTTTGCAGACCCTATTCATTAAGTCCATGAAAACAGCAGGAGCATTAGTCAAACCGAATGGCATGACTGTGAACTCATAATGCCCATAACGAGTACGGAACGCTGTCTTGGGAATATCTTCTTCATGCACGCGAAGTTGATGATATCCAGATCGCAGATCAATCTTCAAGAAATAAGAAGCACCCTGTAACTGATCAATGAGGTCGTCTATGCGAGGTAGGGGATATCGATTCTTGATGGTAAGCTTGTTAAGCTCACGATAATCGATACACATCCTAAAAGATCCATCCTTCTTCTTGACAAAAAGAATGGGAGCACCCCAAGGTGAAAAGCTAGGACGGATAAAACCTTTGTCGGAGAGTTCCTGAAGCTGTTTAGACAACTCTTCCATCTCAGATGGTGCAAGACGATATGGAGCTCTGGCAATGGGATTTGCACCAGGTACGAGATAAATGCGGAACTCGACTTGGCGTGCTGGAGGTAGACCAGGTAAATCTTCAGGGAATACTTCAGAATAATCCCGAACGACAGGAATATCTGAAATAGACTTACCCTTGCCTTTATCTTCTGTAACATGTGCTAAGAAATCCACATAGTTCTTCCGCAGATATTTCCGAGCTTTAAAACAAGACATGAGTTTGAGACCACCGGTAGGCTTCTCACCATGCACCTGTAGGATCTCGCCTGTTGAAAGCGGCACATGAACGATCTTCTCGAAACAAACTACCTCTGCGTGATGCTTGGATAACCAATCCATACCCACAATGACGTCGAAGCTTCCAAGTTGCATAGGCGTGAGGTCGATAGGAAAAAGATGATCATTAAGGTTCAACTGGCAGTTGCGAAGAACAGAATCAAGAATAATGGGTTCACCACTAGCAACTTCTACTGTCAAAGGTTTTCCTAGTTTCGTTCTAGACACGCGAAGTATTGGCTCAAAACACAATGACACAAAACTCTTGTCGGCACCAGAATCGAAAAGAACAGATGCAGGCTGATTATTTATAAAGAACGTACCGTTCACCACATTATCGTCCGCCTGCGCCTCTTGGGCATTCATGTTAAAGGCTCGGCCTCGAGCCGGAGCTTGATTCTGATTCTGGTTCTGATTGGCTAGCCTTGGGCACCGGTTCCTGTAGTGGGTCAGATCCCCACAATTGTAGCACGAACCAGGAGGAAAATGAGGTCGTGCAGCTTGACCTTGTTGCTGAGCAAGAGACTGGGCAACTTGTTGAGCTTGGTTATGAACTGCCTGGTTCTGGTTAACAGGAATGCGGCAGTTGACAGCAAGATGACCAGATCTTCCGCAGTTGGTGCACTGACGACACTGGAGATGTGGTTGGTGATGGCCGTTACACCTGTTGCACAAAGGTGCATTGCCAAAATAAGGCTTCTTGGCGGTTGGTTGCGCAGGCTGATTTGGTGCAGCTTGAGCCTGTGCAGTAACAGCATAGTTTTGGGAAGCCTTTCGCTTCCTAGACCCTCTTGCGGAACCCGAATTCTTTCCATTCTTGTTTTCACCTTTCTTGCTATCGCCCTTGTCAGACGCCTGCTTCTTACCCTTGTCACCCTTCTTATGCAGCTTTCCCTTACGAACCTGCGACTCAGTCAATGTCGCTGATAACTCGATCGCCTGACGGAGTGTGGCAGGGTTACTACCAGTAAGGATGTCTTACACTGAGTCAGGTAGGCCGTCGATGTATCTTTCGATAGCCTTGTCGAGTGGGGTAACCATAGTCGGGCAAAGCAAACTCAACTCCTCGAACCTATCAGTATATGCCCTGTGGTCTCCACTATCTTGTTTCAAATTATCAAACTCTTTCTCCAACGCTCGCTGCTTATGACGAGGACAGAATTCCCTCATCATAAGAGGTCTTAGTTCAGCCCGTGTCTGTGCCAAGGCAATCTCAGCACCCCTATCTCTCATAACCCCGTTCCACCATGTCAAAGCCCTCTTCTGAAATACGCTCGAAGCAAACTCGACTTTGCGATTATCCGGACACTGCACGTGGCAGAAAGTATTCTCAATGCTCTCGAACCACTGAAGAAGCCCAGTCGCTCCTTCAGAACCACTAAACTTGAGTGGTTTAGCCGAGTTAAAATCCTTGTAATAATTTATTCAAAAACAGATGATTGTTTTTCAAAAATCGTTTCGGAAAAATTTTGATTCTTGTTTTGTTAATCACCTAAGGATAGGTGATGTACATGTTTTAAGATCTAAACACAAGATAACTTGTGTTAGGGTCCTAGAAAAGTTATAGTCTAGGTCAAAGCATTACTAATAACCTAATTCCCTATAACCATTGGCTCTGATACCAACTCTTCTGTCACACCCCGACCACGTATAACATACAAAACATGGCGGAAAACGTCGGGGAGTGTTGTAACAGAATTAATTGTTTCATAACCATGGCATACAAAGTTGTATTTATTTATCAACATAAGTGTTACATTGTTTCAAACAGAAATTTAAAGAGTTTAGTACATAATTAAACATAGTCTAGCTTCATTTTAAGTTTCTAAGGCACAGGTCCGCCCTAGTGTCATGATCGTCATCCTACGGAAAAGCACCTGAAAACACATGTGAAAGTAGGTACGTCAGCATAAAAATGCATGTGAGATACATAGGTTTTTGTGAAAATAGGATTCATGACTTAAGTTTAAGAAAATGTTTAGTCATGAACCTTGTAATTTGATTTGTTTTGTAAATTTCTTGAAAAACAATAAGTTCAGATGATATGTATAGATAATTGAATAATGTATGGTTAAATGAATAACCATGCATATAAGTTGTATAAACTAAACTGTATTGTAAACCAAAGTCTTGTGAAAACATGTTACTTGTGTAAAATGTATAAGTCCAAAATGAATGATTTAAATAACGCTATGATATGTAATATAATACAAACACTTATGTATAGGAAGTACCAGCGGCGTATCCACCATGATTGTATCATATTACTCACATCTCGTTACTTAAGTCACTTAAACCAACCAACAAAGTATAATGTCTATGTTTAAACCAATAGTCAAAAGTCCTTGTATAAACCATGTCAAATGTTGATAGTCCAAAAGTAGTCAAGTAATGTGTAACAAATGTTATGTATGGTAAGTAAAATAAGACTACTTAAACCATAAGTAAAAATGTACAAAACAAAGTATTTTGAATATATCAAAAAGTTATGTTTTGCAAAGTGATGCATGATACACTGATACAAACATTTATGTGGTAAGTTAACGCATACATTCAAGCCTTGAGACAGTCGGATAACCCTTTCAGTCAAGGTTATCAAAAGAATTGTATTCGGATTCAGTCATTCCTTACATCCAAACAAACCCGGGATGTCAGGAATGGGATTTGTCAAGTCCTATGGTACCACTACTTACTACCGAGCGGCGTAGCAAATGTTAATGAACGTAATAAAGACCCGTTTGTGCAAACCAAATGTCATAGCAGTTGCATACATGTCATATGAAAACAATGTACTAAGTATGCTAAGTTAACATATAAAGCAGAAAAGTCATGTAAATCAATGTGCTAGCATGTTATCAGTCAACATACATGGCAGAAATGTAAAGTAAAACAATGTACTAAGTATGCACACAATGGACATACATAGCATGAAATGTAATGAAATCATGTACTATAATGTACTAACGAACATAACAAGTATATGATGTGAAAACATGGAAAGCATGAAAGTAACAAGTAGGCACATGTGTTCCACCCCAAAACAGTTTGGAAAACAGTAAAAGAGGGGTCTATGTACTCACTTGATATTGTTCAGTAGTCCTAAGATAACCACCAAGCAATGCTAGAGATCACGGAATCAAACGGCACCTAATATAGGTAACTATGTTAATAAACCGGACCTAAATCGGATGATCGGGTAGCATGAGGGTTTGTAAACCAAACGAGTGTAGAGACTCGTGTCATTTGGTTTAACAAAGCCTACATACTAAATGAAACCTAACATAATTGTTTACGACCCATTATGACCCGTTTAGGTAGCTTATGCTACTTTAACGCGTCGTTCGTGTAAAACGCGTTCGGACCGCCTAACTAGTCCTATGACAAGTGTTATATGCCTAAACATGTTACATAATCAGTTACGTGACAAAAGTTTAGGTTACATATGCTTAATTACTAATTATACATGAAAAGGGTATTCTGGTAATTTACCTAAGGCATATAAACTACCTATCATACAACTACTTAAACGATGTGACCATAAGGTATAACCTCGGAAGGTTATTCCCTACACTATGGTCACCTAATGTATTTGGTCGGATCCTAATGATCAACCAAACTGGGTCGGGTTCGAAGGTATAAGCGATTTATTAGATCGCTTACCCTATGACCCTAGACAACGTGGTAATCAGTAGGCATAGTCCCAAGGGACTATGACCATCGTGATTACAATCACGTTGCGAAGTTCAAACGAACTTCGCATTGACCATAAGCTGGTCAACGCTGAAAGTCAAACAAAGTTTGACTTTCGGACTCGAAAAGCAATAAAATAAGGAAAAGAACGAAAGAATACTTACGAAGGGTCCCCGAATGCTAATCTCGATTCAAAAATCTCAGGTATGAAACAAAGGTTTCAACTTTGAGTTTCTCAAATCAAAATTCTAGTGATTTTGAAGCATGGGGGGTGGGGTATTTATAGTATTCGGTCCACCGTTAAGATCGTTTCATGGAAAACGTGCCTTAATCCCACCCGTACAAGTGTCGGGACCTTATGGTAGCTCAAATTGATCCTTATCAACTGACTAAGAATTTTAGAATGTGTGGTGGTGGATCAACCAGCTGCAAACTGCTGTTAAATGCAGTTAATCTGGTCAGGAAGTCGGACGCGGGCCGCGTGAGGATGTTCAGAAACTGAGGCGGGCCGCCTGGCCTGCACAGATCAGAAATAAGTTTGCAGAATGACAGTTTCAGTCCCTGCACGTGTTTAAGGCCATTTCCGACACTTCTAAGGCCCGTAAAGCCAAATTTAAGGCCCTAAAATGATGCCTAAACATTGTGGACATGAAACATGTTCAAAAATATGTCTGATGTCAGTTCGTTTGGTCGTACGAACACGATGTTCGCTTAATTACGACGGAATGCGCACAAGCGCGAAAAACGATCCAAATGACGCGACGAATGGATTTTTGGCAAGCCAAACACTAAAGCATAATATAGTCATGCTTACATAAATTTTTGGATGTCCGGATGTATTCAGAACGTAAGTTATGCTCGAAAATGCAAACTTGTGCACTTTTTGACACTTTTAGTCCCTGAATGACCCAAAAGTTTATTTTAGCATACCTAACCCCTCAAAGCCTATTTCTAAGCTATGTAAAGGATATTTATGGTATATTTAACTTATGGACATGTCCCGGAATGTCTGTTACAGTTCAAATTGGCATACTTTCGCAGTTTGTCAAGTTTAGTCCCTGTAAGCGAATTAACTTGTTTTTGCCATACCAAAGCCTTTAAAAATTATTTATAAGTTATGTAAAGGTTATTTAAGGTATGTTAAGTATATTTTGAAGTTCCGGAGTATTTGTCGCATTAAACTGATTACGTTTACGTACCAGTTTGCGTATAACTCTCCAGAAAGCGATGTAGAGTTTGAAATTACATAAAAGTCAAAACATGAAAAATGTAAAACACAACCAAACAAACATTGGGATCAAATAACATTGTTTTATTGATAATAGAACTGTTCACAGTGATTACAAGCACAGTTGTTACAGTCTCCCCTACTTGTGGAAATTTCGTCCCGAAATTTATTTAGAGGAAACTCGAGGAAAAAGATGTGGATATTTCGCCTTCATTTGATCTTCGCGTTCCCAAGTAAACTCAGGTCCACGTTTAGCTTCCCAGCGAACTTTGACCAAAGGAATGCGCTTGCGTTTAAGCCACTTGACTTCACGTTCCATGATTTCCACTGGTTTCTCAACAAATTTCAGTGTTTTGCCAACACGAATTTCGTCAAGCGGTATGTGGAGGTTCTCATCAGCTAAACACCTCTTGAGATTGGATACGTGAAAATTTGGATGAACATTTCCAAGTTCCGGAGGTAACTCAAGTCTGTAGGCTACCTTGCCGATTCTTTCGACGATCTTGAATGGTCCAACATATCTAGGTGCAAGTTTTCCTTTCTTTCCAAATCTGATCACACCTTTCCAAGGTGAGACCTTAAGTAATACTCGATCACCGACTTGAAATTCCAAGGGTTTGCGTTTTGGATCCGCGTAACTCTTTTGACGGCTCATAGCTGTCTGAAGGTTATCGCGAACTTTCTTGACCTTGTCAGTTGTCTCTAAAATGAGAGCAGGTCCAGTAAGTTGAGCCTCGCCGATCTCATTCCAGCAGACTGGTGAACGACATTTTCGACCATAGAGAGCCTCGAAAGGAGCCATTTTGATGCTGGTGTGATAACTATTGTTGTAGGAGAATTCAATCAGTTTAAGATGTGAATCCCAGCTACCACCAAAATCGATCACACAAGCTCTAAGCATATCCTCCAGAGTCTGGATTGTTCTCTCAGATTGACCATCCGTTTGCGGATGATAAGCTGTGCTCAGATTAAGTTGGGTCCCCATAGCAGATTGCATGGTTCTCCAAAAATGAGAAGTGAAACGAGCATCTCTGTCAGAAATGATGTTCAAAGGAACACCATGTCGAGCCACAATTTCATCAACATAGATTTGAGCAAGTCTGTCAGCAGGAAAATCCTCACGGATTGGCAAGAAATGTGCTGACTTTGTAAGACGATCAACGACTACCCAGATGGCATCGTGACCTTTCTTTGTGCGTGGGAGTTTGGTAACAAGATCCATAGTAATGTTTTCCCATTTCCAAACTGGGATCTCTGGTTGCACCAATAAACCCGAAGGACGTTGATGTTCAGCCTTAACCTTAAGACAAGTAAGGCATTTGGATACATATAAGGCAATGTCTTTCTTCATACCAGGCCACCAATACTGAATACGAAGATCCTTATACATTTTATCTGAGCCCGGATGAATAGAATAACGAGACTTATGGGCTTCATCCATAAGCAAGGTACGAAGATCATCCTGGCTTGGGACCCACAAACGGTCCATGAAGTAATACGATCCATTGTCCTTCAGTTCCAGAGCAGGTGTTATGTGATATGGAAATTCGTTATCCATCAATCCTTGTGAAACACAAGATTGTTGAGCCTGAGAAATGCGTGCTTGGATATCGGATCGAGCTTAAATAACAGACTGAACACGTACACAATGAAGCTTAGTACGTTCCTTACGACTCAATGCATCAGCTACGACATTCGCCTTACCAGGATGGTAGCGAATTTCGCAGTCATAGTCGTTTAAAAGCTCAACCCAACGTCGTTGCCTCATGTTGAGTTCTTTCTGATTGAAGATATGCTGGAAACTTTTGTGGTCCGTGAAAACCACACATTTTGTACCGTACAAATAATGTCTCCAGATCTTTAGAGCGAAAACAACTGCACCCAACTCAAGATCATGAGTGGTGTAGTTTTTCTCATGTATCTTCAACTGCCTCGATGCATATGCTATGACTTTGTTCCTTTGCATCAGAACACAACCAAGGCCTAATTTCGATGCATCACAATACACGACAAAATCAACATCACCCTCAGGCAACGATAGAACAGGCGCATCGCAAAGCTTCTGCTTCAAGCGTTGAAAAGCTTCCTCTTGTTTAAATCCCCAATCAAAGGGTTTGTTCTTCTGAGTTAGAGCAGTTAGAGGAACTGCAATCTTTGAGAAGTTTTCAATAAAGCGGCGATAATAACCCGCTAGACCAAGAAAAGAACGAACTTCAGTAGGAGTAGTAGGCGTATCCCAATCCTTAATCGCACTGATCTTGGAGGGATCTACATGAATACCTCGTTCGTTGATAATATGTCCTAAAAATTGAACTTCTTTAAGCCAAAATTCGCACTTGGAGAATTTGGCGAAAAGTTGCTCTTTCTTCAGGAGTTCCAGAGTAAGACGAAGATGCTGCTCGTGATCAGCTCGCGTCTTAGAGTAAATCAAGATGTCGTCAATAAAAACAATGACGAAGTGATCCAAATAAGGTTTGCAGACCCTATTCATTAAGTCCATGAAAACAGCAGGAGCATTAGTCAAACCGAATGGCATGACTGTGAACTCATAATGCCCATAACGAGTACGGAACGCTGTCTTGGGAATATCTTCTTCATGCACGCGAAGTAGATGATATCCAGATCACAGATCAATCTTCGAGAAATAAGAAGCACCCTGTAACTGATCAAAGAGGTCGTCTATGCGAGGTAGGGGATATCGATTCTTGATGGTAAGCTTGTTAAGCTCACGATAATCGATACACATCCTAAAAGATCCATCCTTCTTCTTGACAAAAAGAATGGGAGCACCCCAAGGTGAAAAGCTAGGACGGATAAAACCTTTGTCGGAGAGTTCCTGAAGCTGTTTAGACAACTCTTGCATCTCAGATGGTGCAAGACGATATGGAGCTCTGGCAATGGGATTTGCACCAGGTACGAGATAAATGCGGAACTCGACTTGGCGTGCTGGAGGTAGACCAGGTAAATCTTCAGGGAATACTTCAGAATAATCCCGAACGACAGGAATATCTGAAATAGACTTACCCTTGCCTTTATCTTCTGTAGCATGTGCTAAGAAAGCCACATAGTTCTTCCGCAGATATTTCTGAGCTTTAAAACAAGACATGAGTTTGAGACCACCGGTAGGCTTCTCACCATGCACCTGTAGGATCTCGCCTGTTGAAAGCGGCACACGAACGATCTTCTCGAAACAAACTACCTCTGCGTGATGCTTGGATAACCAATCCATACCCACAATGACGTCGAAGCTTCCAAGTTGCATAGGCGTGAGGTCGATAGGAAAAAGATGATCATTAAGGTTCAACTGGCAGTTGCGAAGAACAGAATCAAGAATAATGGGTTCACCACTAGCAACTTCTACTGTCAAAGGTTTTCCTAGTTTCGTTCTAGACATGCGAAGCATTGGCTCAAAAGACAATGACACAAAACTCTTGTCGGCACCAGAATCGAAAAGAACAGATGCAGGCTGATTATTTATAAAGAACGTACCGTTCACCACATTATCGTCCTCCTGCGCCTCTTGGGCATTCATGTTAAAGGCTCGGCCTCGAGCCGGAGCTTGATTCTGATTCTGGTTCTGATTGGCTAGCCTTGGGCACCGGTTCCTGTAGTGGGTCAGATCCCCACAATTGTAGCACGAACCAGGAGGAAAATGAGGTCGTGCAGCTTGACCTTGTTGCTGAGCAAGAGGCTGGGCAACTTGTTGAGCTTGGTTATGAACTGCCTGGTTCTGGTTAACAGGAATGCGGCAGTTGACAGCAAGATGACCAGATCTTCCGCAGTTGGTGCACTGACGACACTGGAGATGTGGTTGGTGATGGCCGTTACACCTGTTGCACAAAGGTGCATTGCCAAAATAAGGCTTCTTGGCGGTTGGTTGCGCAGGCTGATTTGGTGCAGCTTGAGCCTGTGCAGTAACAGCATAGTTTTGGGAAGCCTTTCGCTTCCTAGACCCTCTTGCGGAACCCGAATTCTTTCCATTCTTGTTTTCACCTTTCTTGCTATCGCCCTTGTCAGACGCCTGCTTCTTACCCTTGTCACCCTTCTTATGCAGCTTTCCCTTACGAACCTGCGACTCAGTCAATGTCGCTGATAACTCGATCGCCTGACGGAGTGTGGCAGGGTTACTACCAGTAAGGATGTCTTACACTGAGTCAGGTAGGCCGTCGATGTATCTTTCGATAGCCTTGTCGAGTGGGGTAACCATAGTCGGGCAAAGCAAACTCAACTCCTCGAACCTATCAGTATATGCCCTGTGGTCTCCACTATCTTGTTTCAAATTATCAAACTCTTTCTCCAACGCTCGCTTCCGCAAAAGTCAGGGTGTGACAATATCGTGGCACCAATACTCGCTCTTGTTCATTTAGTGGTCATCCCTCCTGAGGATTGGCCTTTTGATGATCTATTTGATGATGATGTTGATCTGTTTGTTGATGGTCCTCCCGATGACGCCCATGGCGATGGAGAGCTAGATGAGGACGTTGTTGCTACTCCAGTTTGATTTTCCTCCTCCTCCTCCTCCGCCATCAGTACAGTAGGTTTTTGGTCTTATGCAGATGCGTTACCTTTGGTGAGAGCACCCCTTTTGAGCTGAGCTTGTGAAGCCTTTTAGAGACCACCTTTTGATTGTAAGACTTTTGTAGATTGGTAGACTTGATGGACAGGGGTAGTGTGACCCTGTGTTCCTTTTGATATGATACACTTTGTAAAACATGTAACAATACTTTGTGGTCAATGATTAAAGAAAGCCCAATCGTCATGTTCTCATTAAACATGTGAATCAACAACATGCTTGCTTGTTATGTTCTCATTAAACACGTTCCCATTTACATGATTGTGCTATGATTGCGATGTTATATGATTGCTTGATACGGTGATTGATTATGTGTATGTACATACGACCTCTAGAAAACTATATACATTTCCTGAACAAATAAGACATGACCAATCCAATCTCCTTCTTAAAAGATGCCTCATCAAGAGATCATTCGACTGCCCATGACCGAGGCAGAATTACAAGCGCACATCACACAGGCCATCACACGGCACGAGGTTCTTCGCTACAGACACAGCGGAAGTACCTCAGGGAATAACCCACCTAACGGTAATGATTAAGTCACCTAAGACACATTACAATACGTTTGGACAATTCCAAGTGTGCTTTGCTAATGCTTTCGGTGATGATGTTGCTAGGGTACAGGCTGTACCTACAAGCAGTTTTTGGACTGCAAGCCTCTGAACTGTAACGGCACTGGAGGTGCTGTAGCCTTTGTGAGATGGGTCGAGAATACGGATTCTGTTTTGCGAATGAGCAATTGCGCTCCAGATCAATAAGCCACGTATATTTCTGGGTTATTTCAAGATGGGGCACTGTCATGGTGGAACCTTGAGGTTCAAATGTTGGACGAGGCTGCTGCGTATGCTTTGACATGGAATGAGCTGAAAGAGTTGATGCGTAGGGAATATTATTCTCAGACGGAAATCCAGAAGCTGGAAATTGAATTCTGGAACTTGAAGATGGAAGGTCCAAAGGTGGTGGAATATGTGCAGAGACTTCATGATTTGTCACGAGTTGCTCCATATCTGGTGGAACCAGAGTATAAGAGGATAGAACGATTCGTATAGGGACTGGCGCCTCAGATTCTGAGCTTGATGACGGCATCAACGCCTCCAACAACTATCGAAGCGAGTAACTTGAGGGTGGCGCTCACTAAAGAAGCAATTAGACTGGAAAAACTTTCAACCCCTGACGAGAAGAAGGAGACTCATGTGGAGTCATCTGGAAAGAACAAAAGGAAGCTCACTGATTTCCAAAAAAGGTACTCGGGCGGATACACGCAACAAGGCCAAAAAGGAAAAAAAGGTACATGGGTAAACTGCCTAAGTGCGAAAACTGCCTACTTCATCATGCTGGGCATGCAGGTATGGAAAAAGTGATGCTTGTGGCAAAGTGGGGCATGACAAGGAGACGTGTTGGCATGGTACTGGACATGGAAACGAAGGTCAAGATAGTAGCGGAAATCGTTGAGGAAACAACAATAACGACTATCAGGGCAGAAACAGTAATGATCAAGAACAAGGTCAAGGTTGTGGTGGTATAGGGCATTCCAGGAAGGTTTACTTAGGGACTAAGCCTAGTTGTGATGAGTGCAAGTTTCACCATGAAGGGCGATGTCTGAGGCCTAAGTGAGATAGGTGCGGAAAGGAAGGACACATCAAGGATGCATGTTGGGCGAAGTATCCCAGACAAGGAGGAAATGGTGACAGCAACCAAGACGGAAGCGATAGTGGTAGAGTTCCAGGTTGCTACAAATGTGGGGATGTGGGGCACTTTAGGATAGATTGCCCTAGGAAGAATAACCAAGACCGTGGAAGAGCGCTCAACATTGGAGCTCGTGAAGTACGCTAGGATCCGAACGTAGTCACTGGTACGTTCCCTACTAATCAACACTTTGCATCTGTGCAATTTGATACCGGTGCCGATTATAGCTTCGTATCCCTAGACTTTAAGAATATACTTGGTTTAGTAGCAAGTAAGTTAGATATCCCGTACTCGATAGAACTAGCTAATGGGGAGCTAGTAGAAGCTAATGAAGTGATTAGAGACTGCATTATAGAGCTTGGAGAGTGTGAGTTCTCGATAGATCTTCTGCCAGTTGAGTTGGGAAGCTTCGACGTCGTAGTTGGGATGGATTAGTTGTCGAGTAATCATGCGGAAATTATTTGCCATAAGAAGATTATCCGTATCCCAATGGCGAGTGAAGAGACAATTGTGATTCATGGAGAAAAGCAGGATATGCCTCTATGTTTTATCAGTAGTTTGAAGGCACGGAAGTTTTTGCGCAAAGGATGTGTTGCCTTCTTGGCTCTTGTCGTGGACAAAGAATCCGAAGAACCTAAGCTTAAAGATATCCCTGTGGCAAGGGAATATCCTGAAGTCTTCCCCGAAGACTTGCCAGGATTACCTCCTTAACGACAAGTCGAATTCCACATTGACTTGGTTCCAGGCGTCGCGCCTGTAACCAAGGCACCTTATCGACTTGCGCCTTCAGAAATGCAAGAGTTGTCAACGCAGCTCCAGGAGTTGCTAGATAAGGGATTTATAAGACCAAGCTTCTCGCCTTGGGGAGCTCCAGTTCTGTTCATCCAGAAGAAGGACGGTAGTCTTCGTATGTGTATCGACTACTGGGCGCTGAGCAAGCTAACCGTCAAGAATCGGTATCCCTTGCCGAGGATTAATGATTTATTCGACCAACTTTAGGGTTCAAGTTACTATTCCAAGATCGATCTTCGATCAGGTTATCGCCAGCTGCAGATTCCGGGAGAAGTATATCGAAGTATAGTGAGTCAACAATTTGTTTTAAACATACGCTAATATTGTGTTTTCTACACGGTGCACAAAACAGTTCTACACAGGATACAAAACTTTGAGAATCTAGGAGACATGTACTTAGGACCTCCGGGAACATAGGTCAAAACTCATTAAAAGCTATCACTTAGGAACCACGTCAATTAACTCGGGCAACACCATTATGCTGTCGTATATGCTATTTTAGTTAACCGAACAGGTGAAGTACTCGAAATTCTTATATTGAAATTTCCACTTTTGCATCTAACAAGAAGATTTTACATCTCTACTCCTCTTAATGGTAGTTACATCATGACAATTTTCTTCATCAACGCAAACACTCCTTTGTCTTGATACTTGATCATTTCTTCATTATAGCGAATACTCATTGTTTCATTTCTTGGAAATTCATATGTTACGCATGCACCATTTGTTATGCATCTGGTTTCGTTTCGAATAAGCGCTTCATCAAAGTTCAAATATTATTTTGCTAAATCTAATTATTGATTTGTGATTCAAATGACCTACATTATTGTAATTGTTGGCTCCTTTGCTATCGAGTCAACACACTTTCTTGAAACTTCTTTTCTTTCAAGATACATACATGGTTTATCTTTGTAACCATGCCGAAATTCCCTTGTCGATACATACGTTTAGTTTTCAGATTGCCCTGAAACCAAGTTCAATTGCTTGAACTTGTCCATTTCGCACATTCAATTCAAGACACCATGTGATGTATTGAAAGCATCATATTCAAATTCATTTTTGCAAACGTTTCATTTGTTCCGAGTCGCAGTAGACTTGTTAGTCTACGGCTCCATTAAGTCCTCTGTTGGTTCCAACACCTTGTGGTGATGCTTTCACTAAATTGAAGCTTGCGCTAATCTCATTTACGCATCTCGTACACGGATTTAATTGTTTATTTATTGACTTGCTCTAAATCCGCTCTGTTTTATCATGATTAAAGCAGTCCTAACACAATCGTGTGTTAAGACAATGGTACATACATTCATTTTATATTTCAGTGTACCTCCTAACGGTTCTTTCATTATTGATCGAATGCCTTGCGGTATTTATTGCTTTTTCATCCTCGATCGAAAACAGTAGTTCTTTGGTGTTCTATATTCAATTGAAAAATCCTGCGATGCCGTTTGAATCAAATTCTCAGGTTTGCTTCATTACACTTTCATTTGATTTCAAACACAGTGAACTTGGTCGGTCACCGCTATTATTGAATTATGTTATTACGACACCTTGTGGTGTCGGTACAAACTTGTAGCTTGTGCTAATCATGGTCAACCATTTCACACGAAACTACACATACTTTTGTTTAACTTGTCATTTAAACATTCTTAATGCAACTACGAATTAAGATACTGATACACCAGATTCGATTGTATTTCATTTCGACGTATTCTCATAATTCAATAATGTCAACACACTAATCTTAACCATTTATTTGTTTGAAAGTCGACGGATCGTATTCATGTTACTATTACATTGGAACTTGCTGATTCTGAGTTCATCTAGCGGATGTTATTGTTTCTAGAACTCATTTGCATATTATAAACGATCGTTTGGAATTCTATTGGTCAAAACTCCTCTTCTGTTGAACCCCTGTTGGCTAAGTTACACTAAGTTATGCATCTATACGTCTCGTATCTTTTGACCTCAAATTCGGAAACACAAACCTTTTAACCATTGGGTTCTTGTTGTTGTAATATGTCCTTGGATTCACCTTATTCGAATAAGTCTTGATTCGGTTTCGTGGTTAAGCACTTTGATAATATTCATATCCATACATGCATAAGGTAACCATAAGGAGTTAATGAAGATTAAATTTCGAGGATGAAATTTTCTTAACAGGGGGAGAATGTGACACCTGACAAATTTGCATGCATCCGTACAGTTATTAAGCAATGATTAGTGCTTAATGACTGTGCTGAATTACAATTAATGATTTGAATTGCCTTCTGATTATTGTTATCATACATGCATGTGCATCATATATTGCAAATGACATATCATTACTGCATACAAACTTTGTTGATTCGAATGATGCACGAAACACCGGCAGCACAGTTATCAGACAAATCAGAAAAATGTTGACGGATTTCAGTAAATAGACAGACATTGTATTGAGACACAGAATGAGCCAGAAACCAAGTATTACACTAGTATAGTGTGTAGGAAAGTAAGGATCACAAAACTGCCTTCCTAGTGATAGTTTAAGTGCCAGAAAGTGCCTAAAACTCACATAAACTGCAGAATTCTGCAGAAAATCAGCAAAATCAGCATTTGAACACTTTAATAACATGCAGAAATATGGTTAAATGGTCCTGAATGTTTTCCTAAGTGTCGGGAATCGAAACTGTCACAAGGTAACATAAAGCACACTAAACTGCATAGTTTAGCACTTTAACGAACCAGTAACCAACCGGACACTACTCGAAACACCAAATTTTCACTAGAAGCATTGTTTCAACATTACCAAGATAGTTATGGTCCCCGAACATGATATAACATACTAGTAACTAAATCCCTAACTAGAATACTTGAATTCTAACCATTAACTAACCAACTAGTTGAAACCTAGCCTATACCCCCACCCCCCCACCTAGTTCATGGCCCATGATGTGGGTCCTACTATTGATTTTATTTGTTTAGTTTATTAGATATTGTTCCCACTTTTTATAACACATTACACTATAGACTAACTTGTGATGATGGATTATAAGTAAACATCAAGGGTTATAACTTTCATTTTCACACAACACCTTCAACACCACAATCCTCCTCTTCTTCCTTCCATACCTACGGCCAAGAACAACCACACACAACCACCCATTTTCACTTCAATCTCTTCCATTCTAAGGTGTTCAAAAGGTGTCTCTAGCATAATTAGGAAGCTTGGTGCCATTGGAAGTTGAAGGACCTTCACCATTTGCTTTTATCCACTTCATTTCTTCTCTTGATCTTCCCTAGCCTTGAGCTAGTAGTAAGAACACTAATCTTTTCATTTTACATCATATTTGGTTGGTTAAAAGAAGATACATGATGTTAATCTTGAAGAACACTAAGAATCAAGAGAATGAAACATGAACATAAGCTTAAAATCATAAGAAATCTTGATGTTTATGTGTTGTTATACTTGTTGATTGTTGTTTACTTATGTAAATGATGTAGATCATCATATGAAATTGCTAGATCATGATTAAAAACATAATCTAGCAAGATGAGAGGATGAAAGTGTTAAAGATTCATAAATCATCCTCATGAAAGACATGAACTTGAAAGAATATATTTTTTCTTGTAAAGTGATGATCAAAGTAAGATGTAAGTCTTGTAAATCTAATATTTCAAGAATGATTTTTTTCAAGAAACCAAGTTAAAAAAACAAAGTTTACTTAATCTTGGTTTTTAAATAAATAAACCACATTTTTAAAGGTTAAACAAGTGTAGAAACACTTATGTAACAAGAAAAATCCAAGAAGAAGCATTTTTAGAAAATGTGATTATAAGTTGTAAAGATCTAGATTCTTCAAAAATGATGTTTTTAAATAATCAACCACACTTTAAAGGGTAACTAGACTTACTAAACACACTAGTAAGTTACTACAATTTTTTGTAAATTTTCAAGTTCATGAAGTGGTAGTTTATGCTTGATTTTGGCAAAATTGGTAAGTATATATTCTTTATTGTTGTTTGATTGTGTTGATTTACAAAATAAAATGATATGCCTTACAGGTATGGAAACCTCCATTTTTAGGGAAAACTATGACAAAGTTTTTCTAAAAATTAAACACTTATAAAAATATTTTTAAACAAATATTTACAAGTATATTTCAAACCATGGATTTTCACATAAGGTTTGCCATAAATTTTGTTACAAAATTATAAATATTGGAGGTTGGATTTTATAAATAAAAGTGACTAAATATGCATTTAGGAAATCTATATTTGGATATCACCATGTGTGTGATTATTTGTATATTATGTGTATTAGTTATATTATTTTAGGACTTAAAATAATATAACTCATCAAAATACCAAGAAATTACAATCCAAAATATACAAAAAAAAAATCCAAGGAATAACTATACAAAGAATACCCAATTTAATGGTGAAACCGAACTAAGGAATATGACCTACAAAATATTCCGGAAATTTTATTCACAAGTATATTTTTGGTAAATAATATTTTGGACACCAAGGAAACAAAAATATGATTTTTACAATTATTACAAGATTATATCATATTTTTACAAGAAGAAAATATATTGTTTTTGGTAAGTAAAAATATGTTTTCTTCGAATTAATAGAAGATATATTATTTTTGGAAGAAATATATATTTTCTCAAACAAACATCAAATACATTATTTTTGGGTGAAAAATAAGTTTATATATATATTTTCCAAGTTAGACTTGAAAATATATTATTTTTGAGACTTATATGGAAATACAAATATTTTTGCCAAAGGAAAATTATAAATGACCTTTCTAAGTAATATTTCTTAAAATATATATTTTGGAAATATATATTGACGAATTTTTATTAAAGATATTATTCTGTAAAAGTTAATACAAAACTAAGTATAAGGATACGTATTTTTGTACGTGTAGATACACTCCGGAAAACGACATCAATACGTGGCAAAAATATACAAGTATAAGAATACAAATACAAATACAAATACAAATACAAATACACCCATCCTTGGGAAGGATATACATGTTTAAATACTTAGAAAGTAACAAGTTAAAATATATTATTTTAACTATTATTCCAAAAATTTAATAAATATAATTTAAGTTAAAATATTTATTATTTTAACAAATAATTATATAACTTGGAATAATAATGAAGACACGAAGAAACGTAACTCAGAGACACTAACTAATACGAAGTCAAGGCACGACCCGCTCGTCTAATAGACCTTAGTACGTTGTAGGTAGTCGTGTACATCCGAAGGAGCTTTGAGTTACTATGATTACGAAGAACGCAAGACTGTGAGTTCATATCCCCCTTTTCTTTTAACTGTTTTCAGTTTTATAACTTCGGGGGTGAAGTACATGTTGCAAATTGTTTACAAACGTTTATATGTGGTATGGTTAGCTAAGGAAAGGTACTGCTAGATCATGTGAGTGGTGGGTATAACGCTTAAGACCATTAATCCTCATTGTAGGACTGAGGGACATGAGTGATAGATCTATTTGGGTGTAGCGAGCCCACACCCATGTGGACCAGGGTGGCCCATGAGGTGACTATGTCTTATTGCCGGACTCAAAATTTGCTAGGTTTGAGCCTTCCTGCATCACGTCACACATATTAATGGCCTTGTAAACCATTAATGATCTGTTTTTCCTTGTTGCTTTCATACCGGGATTTACAAACATACATTCATACTTACTTATAATGATTTCAAGGTTTATTCGAGCTCACACACTAAACACATGAACTTGCTCAACTTTTGTTGATGTTTTCAAAATACATGTATTTCGGGAATTAAATGTGGATCTGGCGGGCGTTTGAAGGTTTCAAGTAATGATGGGAATAAATGATGTCATCCAAAGTCTAAGGGTTTGGATAGTGTGTCTTATCCTAGATAAGACACATCTTTCAAAGCCTGGTTTTATTTAGAGTCTTTTGTCGAGTCCTTATGGGACTCTAAAACAATTTGCATGATTTGTATTTAGATAGAAGTTGTGTTTGGTTTTCAAAACAATGATGTTTGTGATATTTTAAACTTATTAATGGATGATTATCTTTAGTTTATTATATAGATGTTTGTTATGGTTGAATGCAATGATATTAAGCAAGTCGCACATAATCATGCTTCCGCAAAAGTCAGGGTGTGACAAACATATCCTACATCAACGCCATTTTTATGTCCATGTCTGTGTTCAAACATGTAGCGTTGTGTAACTCTTCCATGAACCCACCCCCTGATTGGTCATGATGTCTTCAAGCATGTATTCTTTTTGTTAAATATGTATTTAAACTGATTTTTAAAATCCATTTGTTTTGTCTTTTTGTTGATATAAAAATAAAAATATATGTATAACAAAAACAATCTGAACTTTTTCCTGACTTCATCACCCCCTTTCTCCCTCTATATCTTCTTTTCTCTCTCTCTCTCTTACCTTCTGTAACGCCCACTAACACCACCTCTACCACTAGACACCGCCATCACCACCACAACAATCAGACACCATCCCTACCACCAGCCCTCGCCATTACCACCCACCCACCCACCAGCCCCCACAAGCACCACCACCATTGATGCCGCCATTGCCACCCCACACGCCAAACAACTCTCTCTCTCGCTCTCCCACGTTCACCATGTGTACCTCCCTTAGTCGACCTCGCTCAGATATGAAAGGAGACAGCGACAACTAGGGTTTCAAGTTTGATTTTGGGTTTTGTCTTTTGATTGTTGAAAGGAGGCAGAAACGCTCAAATCTAGTGCTGAAAGGAGGCAGCGATGCTCAGATCTGAAAGGAGGCAGCGACGACAGAGGGTTGCTAGTGCTGGTGGTTGAGTTGTGGTGGATGGTGGTGATGGCGGCTGGATGGTGGTGTTGGCAGGTTAGATGAGAGAGATGATGGTGATGACGGTGATGGTGTGTTAGGTGATAATGAAGGTGGGGTATTCAGTTTAGAGAGAGAAAGTGAGAGAGAGAGAGAGGGAGAGAGAGATGTGGTGATGTCAGGTGATGGTGTCGGGGTAGTGGGTGGTGGGCGGTGTCAGGTGGTGGGCGGTGTCAGGTGGTGGGTGGTGGTGTAGAAGAGAGGGGAGATCTTGTAGAGATAGAGTAAAGATTTTATTTGTTATGTATGTGTATATATATATATATATATATTAATACTTTACATTTAAATATAAATTACCAAAGTAACCTTATTTTATATTTGTAATTACCAAAATACCATTTCCGTTAACATACAATATGGATGGAGTTAAGGCCGTGGAGCAAACTGGCGACAAAACCGAAACATCAAGGAGTAAAATGGCTATTTTTAAAGGATTAAGGCAAAACCGTTAAAAAGACCAAACCATATGGAGCAAAACGAAAGTTTACTCAATTTTTTAGGGTAAATGACACTTTTCGTCCTTTATGTTTGTAACGGATTGCAACGGATAGCCTTTAACTTCAATAATTACAGTCACAATCCTTTATTTGGAAAACTTGTTACATCTTTCGTCCTTTAGCACTAACTAGGTTAAAAATTTTGGTTAAGTCTATTTATATAAGGGCATTTTGGTCTTTTTACCAATCTAATTAAAATATATTAAAAATAAAACAAAAAAAAATAAAAAACTTCACCAACCCTCATCTGGGTATCTTCATCATCAACTGCTTTTACTTTCAATCTTCTCACCATCAACCACTGCAGAATCATTAAAATCATTTAACAATAATAACATTTTTAATCAATCTAAACACATCTTTACACTCGAACGCACAGTTTTAGAAACCCTAATTGTCACACCCTGACTTTTGCGGAAGCGTGATTATGGTGTGACTTTCTTAATATCATTGCATTCAATCATAACATCAACTATATGATAAAACCATAGGTTTGTCATCCATTAAATGAGTTTAGAACATAGCAACATTGTTTTAAAAACGTAGACTTCAAATTCAAGTTTTACAAACCGTACAAATTGTTTATGAGTTCATTAAGGACTCTTCAAAAGATATTGAATAACACCAAGGTTTGGGAGACGTGTCTCGTCTAGGAATAAGACACGCTGACCAAACTTAAAGACCATGGATGACATCTTTATCCTTAAAGCAGCATGAAAACTTCCAACGCCAGCCAGATCCACTTACAAATTCCCTGAAATACATGTAGTTTGAAAACATCAACAAAAGTTGAGCGAGTTCATGTGTTTGTTTGTGTGTATGTATAAACCTTTGAAAATCGTTGTAAGTATGCGTGTAAGTTTATAAGTCTCAGTATGAAAGCAACAAGGAAAAGATCACCAATGGTTTGCAAGGCCATTGATATGTGTGAAGTGATGCAGGAAGACTCAAACCTAGCAGATTTTGTCAGTAAGACATAGTCACCTCATGGTCCACTCAGCGGACTTAGGAGTGGCACTCGCTACACCCGAATAGATCTATCACTCATGTCCCTCGGTCCTGCAATGAGGATTAATGGCCTCAAGTATCCGCCTACCCATTCACATGATCTATGGTTCTTTCCTAGGCTAACCATACCAATCGTATTTGTATGTAATCCTTTTGTGACATGTATTTCACCCCCGAAGTTAATAAACAAAACAGTTTAAAGAAAAGGGGGACATGAACTCACAATTTTGCGTTCCTTGTATCCGATGTAACTCAAAGCTTCCTCTAGAACGCACTACTACCTACATGCGTACTACGATCCGTTAGACGAGCGGGTCGTGCCTTGACTTAGTATAGATTAGTGCTTTTGAGTTACGTTTCTGATATTATTCCAAGTTATAATTACTTGTTAAAATAATAAATATTTTAACTTTAAGTTATATTTAATTTTTGGAATAATTGTTAAACGATATTTTGTAACTATACTTCTCAAATATTTGTATTCGTATTTCCTTCCCAAGGATGGGTATGTATTTGTATTTGTATTTGTATATTTTGCCACGTATTGGTGTCGTATTCCGGTGTGTACGTATTTTCTAAATAAATATCTAATATATTTTCAAAACAATATATTTTCAAGTCTCACTTAGAAAATATATATAAACTTATTTTTATCCAATCATAATGTGTTCCAAGTTTATCCAATAAAATATATATCTTCTAAAAATTCCAAGAAAATATATTTTTTCTTCCCAAAAATAATATATTTTCTTCTCGTAAAAAATATGATATATTTTGTAATGATAATAAAAATCATATTTTCATTTCTTTTGTATCCAAAATAATATTTACCAAAAGTATGCTCATAAATGTATTTTCCGGAATATTTTGTAAGCTACATTCTTGCGTGGTTTCACAATATTATGTGTGTGACTTGTATATTTATTCCATGAGATTCCCGGTAATTATTTTGGATTGTAACTTCTTGGTATTTGTTAAGTTATATTACTTTATCCCTAAAATAATATGGTTAATACACAAAGTATACAAGTATTCACACACATCATGTCTTTATTGTAAATATATATTCTAAATACATATTTATCCATTTTAATTTATAAAAACCAACCTCCAATATTTGTATTTTTGTAACAAAATCCATGGCAAAGTTTTTATTGAAAACTCATGATCAAAATACACTTGTAAATACTAGTTTGAAAATATTTTCTAGGTGTTTATATTTTTAGAAAATTTTGCCATAGTTTCCCCTAAAAATGGAGATGTCCATGCTATCAAAGCATATCTTTTTCTTTTCAAAATCATCACAAACGATCAATAATCAATCTACACTTACCGATTGCCAAAACAATGCTATCTACGCAATATTCACGAACTTGAACTTTCATAAAAACTTGTAGTAACTTGGTAGTTTGTTTAATAGGCTTAGTTACCCTTTAAAAAGTGGTTATTTGTTTGTAAATCTTGTTCTTGTAAAGTTTAGTCTTTTACAACTTGCTAGATGATTTTTCTGAAAATTATTCTTTTGAACTTTTCTTGTACACAAAGTATTCTTATACTTGTTTCACTACTAGAAACATGGTTAGTTCCTTTAAGAACAATGTTTATGAAAATCTTGTGATTTAACTGGGTTTCTTTGGAAAACTATTTTTGTAGTCATCCACATTTATGTCTAGTAAACATGTTATATGCTTCATTATTCATAAAATCATTTCCATACTTCAAGTTCATGAAAACATAAAGTATGATGATCTTGGTCTTTCACAAGATCATCACCTTAACTTACTAGATCATGTGTTTAATCACAATCTAGTAGGTTTCTTATGATGTCTAACATCATAAACACAAAAATCAATCATCAAGAAGTAAATCAATACTTAAACAACATAGTTCATCAAGATTACTTCATATATCAAGCTTATATTCATGTTTCATGGTTATGTTCTTTAGTGTTCATCAAGATTAGCAATGTATATCATCTTTTAACCAACAATGTATGAAGTAACAAAGGGTTATGAGGGCCTTACTACTAGCACAAGGCTAGGGATGAACACTTCAAGATCCAAGACCACCAAGCTTCATTAATGACCTTCTTACACCTTGTGTACACTTGAAATTGGAGGAACAAGACTTGACAATGGTGGTGGTATGGTGGATGTGGGTCGGCCGAGAGGAGGAGGAAGGGAGGAGGTGAGTTGTGATGTGAGAATGAATGAGATTATGGATCATCTTATAACCACTTTAGGCTTTTAACCAAAGGTTAGTGTGTTTTCAATACTACAAGCAAGATCTTAGCAAATCCAAGGAAGATCAAGGTAAATCTAAGAAGACCAAGGCATATCACAAGTGGGGGCCACATGGTGACCGTCCACATGAAGGGGGGGGGGTATTGGTTGTGATTAAATGGTAAGTTAGGTTATTAGTTGAAATCTAAGTAAAATGTTTAGGTGTTTAAGTGTATGATGTGTTATATAGTGTGTTAGGGTGTCCGGGGATCATAACTAGCTCAGAAACACTAAAACAATGTTTCTAGTAAAATTTTGGTGTTTCGGGTAGTGTCCGGTTGTTCGGTTAGACACTGATTCATTAAAGCGTCAAACTATTCCGTTTAGTGATCTTTATGTACCCTTTTGTGACACTTTTAATTCCCGACACTTAGGAAAGCATTCAGGACCATTTAGTCATATTTTTGCATGTAACAAACTTGTTAAAATGCTGAATTTTGCTGAAATATGCAGAATTCTGCACTTTATGTGGGTTTTAGGCACTTTCCGGCACTTAAACTATCACCTAGTGAAGCAGTTTTGTGGTCCTTACTTCCCTACACACTATACTAGTGTAGAACTTGGTTTATGGCTCATACTGGGTATCAAAACACTGTCTGTCTATGTACTGAACCCCGTCAGTATATTCTTGTTTTATCCGTTAACTGTGCTAGCTGTGCTTTGTGCATCATGTATGTCAATATAGTTTGTATGTGATAATGAGGTGACATTATGTAATATGTGATGCACATGTAAGTATGATGCAGTAATCAGAAAGCGATTCAAGTCATATAACGTAAATCAGCACAGTCATTAAGCACAAATCATCATTTAATAATTGTACGGATGCATGCAAATTTGGCAGTTGTCACACTAATCCCATTATCCAAAACAAAATCATAAAAGCCAAATTAGGGATCAAAGGAATCAAGTAAGAACTGGGTTTCATTTAATTGGGTGTTTTCAAAGAATCGATGATCAAGTTCTTCATTCCCCTAAAAAAGAAATCATCGTCTAGTGATCTGGAGAAAGGGGCATCGACGGTGGTGGTGGCGGTGGTTTGTGGTGGGTTTTGGTGGGGGGTTGAGCTGGGGATAAGAGTGATTCGATTGATGGGTCGTTGTCGATGTGGGTAGTGCGGAAATTAGTGAAGTTTTCGATGTTTGTTCGGAGACAAAGTAAGAGGAATGAGAGGATGAGGAGTATTCAGAGGTGGTGGAGCGTGGAGAAGATGGTGGTGGTGTGGTTGAGGATGGTCGGTCATGGTGATGAGTTTTTTTGTGTGTTAAATGAACTACTGGCATTTTAGATTTAGACATTGTTTTCTGGTGTGTTTGGTTGGGGTTTCAAATTGAAGGGATGAAGAAAGGGTTGAGAGAGAGAATTTTGGTTTAAATTGCAGGGGATGAAGAGAGAGAAAGGGGGGAGAGAGATAATTAATAGAAAGGGATAATAAAATTACTAATCTACCCTTATGTGTAAGACACTTAACTTAAAATTTTGACCTGGTTAGCACTAAAGGACGAAAGGCGTATTGGGTTTCTCAAATAAAGGATCGTGACTGTAATTATTGAAGTTAAATGCTATCTGTTGCAATCCGGTACAAACATAAAGGACGAAAAGTGTAATTTACCTTTTTTTTTATTTCAAACAGTCATATGACCGTTGATGGTCAACAACAACCACTGAAAACAACAACTTCCAAGCAAGTACGAGAGCTAGCCTCGCCAACCCGCAGAGGTGGCGTCGGTGTGCTGGCTCGGGTTTAATCTCGGAGAGGGCTACCCAGGGAGCACTGGCGGAGCTTAGTGTAAAGTGGGGGTTTCGGTTAGTGTAAAATTTCCTAATTTTTGTCCGAAAATTTTATAATTATATAGGATTGTCCCCCCAATTATTTTGTCTAAATATTTATATAATATATAAATTGGGTCCCATGACTTTCCGCCCCATCAAAACTTTTAGTCAAGTTCCGCCACTGCCAGGGAGTGCCCGTCCTCCCTAAGTAAAAAAAAATAACGAAAACAAAAATTTTAAGTAAAATACAAAAAAAAATAATGAAAAAAATCAACTTGTCTGACCAATAAAATTTGAACACCTCACTCTACGTATTGTTTGGTTTGGATGTGACCATTTACGTGTCCACTTAATCATGTTTTCAAAATAGGTAAAAATGGTTGTGTTAAATTAATACAATCATCATTATATATTATAAAATTTTGAAAAAATAAGTAAAATTTATATTTATATTAAAATAATAAAAGTAAAACCTAAGGTCAAATCAAATTGTTGTAAATAGAATTACCGTTTCCCAAACTAGCCAATCAGATTTCTAAGGCTTCACATTTATAGCCCTCAACTAATTTTCTTCTTTTCCAAAGTGCCTCACAATTTCCAAGTCTCAGTTTTTTATCTTATTTTGATAGATCATGACAACTTGGTCATGGCTTCCCTTTGTTTTTTGCTATCTACTTTTCAAAGGTGTTAAGGCTAGAGGGTACGGTGATGGTTCATCCTTGGAGGATCATCTGCCACGTAGGCGTCACGTCATAGTCCTCCCAAGGATGGTCCATCCCCCAAAAGTAGAGGGTATGGGAGGATGGTCCTAGTCATAGTCCTCCCCACCACTTTTATGTTTTTTTTTATTTTTTTTAATCTTCTACTTTTTTTTAACATTTAACAAATAAATTAACAAAATATTTTCATTAATATTAAAAAGCATTACATAAACTTAAAAAAATAAACTTAAAAAAATAAATTTAAGAGTTAATAGCCAAAATGGTCCCTGAGGTTTGCTCAGTTTTGCCACTTTAGTCCAAATCCCAAATTTCTTAAATCTGGGTCCCTGAGGTTTGCATTTTTTTGCCATTTTAGTCCAAATTTCAAAAAAGTCAATTTTTTTCAATTTTTTTACTGAATTTTGTCTTTATCCTTATTTCTCACAAGGGCAAATTTGTCATTTGGCTATTAACTCTTTTATATTATATATAACAACTAATCATCATCATCTTCTCAAACAGATCAACTCTCTCTCTCTCTCTCAAAGCACCCTCTGTCTCTCTCTCTTCACCACCACCGCCACCTCCTCCCCTTCTCACCACCGCCACCACTACCTCCTCACCACAGCCGCCACCACCACCTCCTTCTCACCGCGACCTCTCCTCCGCCATCGCCATCACCGTTCTCCGCCTCGATCGCCTCAAAGTGCACGTCGCTCCGGTATCAGTCGATATCGAGCCAGGTGTTCGAATCAAAGTTCGTAATCCAGATGTTTAGTCGCTCGATTATCGTCGCTCAATGTTTTGGTTGAGTATAGAGGTGAACTGCTAGGGTTTGTTAGTGGTAGTCTTGGAATTCTGTTGTTTAATTTTTCGATTGGTGCAGTGGGTCAGGGGTTCCTTGGTGCAGTGGGGTGGGGTGGGGTGGGGTGGGGTGGTGCAGGTCAGGGGTTCGGTGGTGGTGGCGGTTTGAAGACGAGAGTTGTGTGGACGGAGTTCTGTGAGTAAACTGCCATTTTGGGGGTGGCCGGAGTTCTGGTGGTGGTCATAGTTGCAGGTGTTGATGTTCAGTTGTTTGAGAAGATGATGATGATTCAGTTGTTTGATGATCTACTTTGAGAGAGATGATCTGGGTTCTTGATCTGGGTTTGTAATTAGCTGTTTGTTAATAACTCATAAAGAGGCGATGATGATTTTTTCGTTGTCTGAGTGAATCGAGTGAAGCTTTGAGACTTACCGTATCTTGGCGGGGTAATATCCGGCTGTTGAAGCAGCCGCGATGTTTGCAGCCATGGCGGTTGGTTCCTCTTTGTTTGATTATTATTAACAGATCTGAGCCTCCTAATTCTTCTTTTTCATATTTTCGTTTTTACTTTTATCAAGGGTTTTGACTTGATATTTTCGGGGTTAATTAGTGTTGTTGATTCGTTATAGTTGCAGGTGTTGATGTTCAGTTGTAATTAGCTGAACTGGGTTTTGTAATTAGCTGTTTGATCTGGGTTTTGTAATTAGCTGTTTGATCTGGGTTCTTGATCTGGGTTTTGTAATTAGCTGTTTGATGATAGAAGATGATGATGATTCAGTTGTTATATATAATATAAAATGACAAATTTACCCTTGGCTGAAATAAGGATAAAGACAAATTCCAGCAGAAAAATTGAAAAAAAATTGACTTTTTTGAAATTTGGACTAAAATGGCAAAAAAATGCAAACCTCAGGGACCCAGATTTAAGAAATTTGGGATTTGGACTAAAGTGGCAAAACTGAGCAAACCTCAGGGACCATTTTGGCTATTAACTCTAAATTTAAAAAAAACATAAACTTAAAAAAAAAATAAACTTAAAAAAAACATAAACTTAAATCCTAATATAATAAAATAAGCTACCAGTCTTCGTCTTCCATGTCGTGGTCGGGTTCGTTTTGAGCGTTGTTCCAAATGTACTCCACCAAGTCCGCTTGTAGGTTATGATGTGTGTACTCGTTACGTAGAGCGAACATGTTCAAATCTTGTTGTTCCCCACTAACTGGAACAGAATTTCCAGTAGACGCGTTTTCATCGTACTTGCATATCGCTCTACCTTCGTCTTCAATGACCATGTTATGAAGGATGATACAAGCGTACATAATGTTTCGTAACCGCTTTGGTGTAGCCGAACGTGCTGGATGTTCAATGATTTGCCATTTTTTTTTGTAGAACAGCAAAAGCCCGTTCAATATCTTTTCTCGCACCCTCTTGATACTTCGCAAACTTTTTTCTTTTTTCGTCCGTCGGGTACGGAATAGTTTTAACGATTGTCGAGTACGTTGGGTATATCCCATCGGCTAGGTAGTAACCTCGCCTGTATTCCACCCCCGAAACCGTAAACTTTGTGTCTGGACCTGTACCCGCCACTACATCCTCAAATATCTGTGACTGGTATATGATGTTAAGGTCATTGGGCGAACCAGGTAGACCAAAAAAAGCATGCCAGATCCAGAGATCCTGTGACGCAACAGCCTCTAGAATAATAGTCGGATGTCCATGATCTCCCCTAGTATACTGACCTTGCCAGGCAACTGGGCTGTTCTGCCACGGCCAGTGCATGCAATCAATGCTCCCGAGCATTCCTGGGAAACCATGTCTCTGTTCGTGTGCTTGATATAACTTTTGAACGTCGTTTGCGTTCAGTTTCCGCAGGTATCGCTTGCTATACAATTTGACAACCCATTCGCAAAACTTGTGCAAACATAGACGTGCGGTTCTTTCAGACATCCTTATATACTCGTCTAATGCATCGGGTGCGAAACCGTATGCCAGTTGGCGAATGGCCGACGTACATTTTTGTAAATTACTGAAACCCCTTTGCCCCTTAGCGTCGTTTCGCAGTGTAAAAAACGGATCAGACTGGGCCATGTCGCCTGCAATACGTAAAAACAGTGGACGACTCATGCGGAACCGACGTCGAAAAATCTCGGCTGGGTACACGGGTTCGTCGGCAAAATAATCGGCTACTAGTTTAACGTGGGCGGCTATAAATTTAAAACGAAACATAAATGAAATTAATTATAAAATACATTTTCAAATCTATATAAAACATATGGAAAAAAAATACTAAAATACCTTCTTGGTCTCGGTTTAATTTTGCTTGTCTAGTTAGCCGTTGGGACGACGCTTCATCACCTGCCATGATGACCTGAGCCGCGTTCATAACCATGTTATGCATAATAGCTTCCTCTTCCGAAGATGAAGAATACCATGTAGACGAAGATGATGAAGAAATGGAAGAAATTGAAGAAATGGAAGAAGGTGAAGCCATGATAATTTTTGAGAGGGAGATGGGGTGGTAGCGGGTAAAAAATGGTATAAAAATAGATGAGTTTTTATAAAAAGGGAAGAGGGGTTATAAAATGTGAGAGAGATTTGAGATTGTAGTGGGTGAAAAGTTGTGAAAAAGGTGTAAAAGAGGTGAGTATTTATAAAAGTGGAAGTGAATTGGGTGAATTTTTAAATTATAACCGTTTGAAATAATAAATTAAATGAGAAATTAATTTTTTTTTAAATAACGGCTAGTTTTTGAGTTGGGCCCCACAATTTGGTCCGTCGCAAACGGCGATAAAAGGACGAAGAGGACGGGACGGCAGGGGGCGGCATGGTGTGCCGGCCGCGCCGTGTGAGGACGGTGTGAGGACGGTTCCATACCGTCTAGCCTAATGTGTTATTAGCGACCATATTTGTCTTTTGCTATCTACTTTTCAAAGGTGTCAAACATTTATTTCTAAATTTAAAATAGGTTTCCTAATAGAGACAGACACCATTTAATTTGCGAAACTCATCAAGTTGTAATTGGAAAATATTTCTTTTTTTTTTAAAGGAAAACTATATTAAAAAACCGCCAACTTGAAACCGAGCGGCCAAACCCCAATTACATATTTACATATTTCATTAAACACAATGATCGGTTAAAGTGGAATTCGAGTTGAGAAACATTCTGCAAAATTCGAGTTGATCGGTTAAAGTGGAAGATAATGCCCCCACCCTTGAGCGTTTTGCGTCATGTGACGGTCCAGTCAGCATGTGGACATTATGGGCATTATGTTAAAAGAGGTGTAGGGGGCTTGAAATCTTGTGGGGCATTAATTAATTAAAAAAATAAAAATAAAAACCATAACACCGTCGGTACCCAGTCTGAGTTGGTGAAGATTGATTATCGGTGAGTAGTTACCGTATCGGGGAAGAAGAGAGAGAAGGGGTTCATGGTGGGTCGCACTCTCTTTCAACCAATCACATATTTATCCTTTTTTAAAGAAAAAATAGTTTAGGTAGTGTTTGGTATACATGAATGAGAGGTGGAATGGAATTGATGATTACGAGGGAATGAAGAAAAACGTGTTTGGTTGGTCAATGGAATGGAATCACCCATTTCAAAAGTCATTTCATTCCCTCAAAATCATTTCTTCCACCCACCATGTTTTTTTCCATTCCATCTCATCTTGAACCATTCATCAACACCACAACCCACTACCTTCGCCACAACCCACCACCCCCACCCACCACCGACGCCATCGCCGCCACCCACCACCACATCACCCCGACAGCCACCGTCGCCGCCGCCACCCACTCGCCACCGTTATCACCCACATCCGCGACCAACCACCAACTCCACTCGCCGCCGCCGCCCACCACCATCGGCGACGCCACCACCACCACCACCACCAACTGCCGCTGCCGCTGCCGCCACCCACCGCCACCTTTGCTGCCACCCACCACCAACGGCCACCTTGCCGCCACCACCACTCTTCTTCACCGCCGCACCGCCACCACCACCACCCATCGCTGCCGCCGACACCCGCCACCGCCACCTACAACCACCCACAATCACTACCACCGACCACCACCACCACTCATCGCTGATTTTATTACTCCGTTTTTCTTTCCTACTGAACAATACACAATAATAATCCATTCCATTCACACATGTTAACCAAACAAGATATGGAATGGTAATGATCCATTGCATTCTCTCGTCCATTCCATTACGTTGTCCATTCCATTCCATTACCCCATACCAAACAGAAGGACACATGACGTGAGTTAATCGGCTAGGTGAAGAGTTCATCACTCCCCATGTGGGGAGCACCCCTTCCACCCTAATGGTTAACTCAATTTTATAGTTAAATTACACTTAAAGTAAAATTCAATCTCTTCCCACTCAAAGGGAAGAATGGGCGTTCCATTTGAATAGAGGTGTACAAAAAAAACCTGTTTTAGAACCGAAACCGTTTTTTTTTACCGGTTTTTTTATAACCGAAACGCCGGTTAAAGACCGGTTTGGATTCTTGGTATGAAAAACCGGTTAATAACCGAAACCGCCGGTTTTTAAAAAACCGGTTAAAAACCGTTTTTTTTGGCAAAAACGGTTAAAAACCGATCCCAACCGGTTACACCGGTTATTGTTTTGGACTTGAAAAACCGGTTAGTAACCGAAACCGGTTATTAAAAAAACCGGTTTTCATTTTGGATGAAAAAACCGGTTCGGTTAATAACCGAAACCGGTTTTTGAAAAAAACCGATTTGTACACCTTTACATTTGAATATAAAATGTGTGGACAAGTAAAAAAGATGTAAAAAAAACCATTAAATTATTAAATTCCAGTTGCACCAAAAAGTTGCCACTCTCTCATCCCACTCCTCTTTTTGCACCTATAAATATACCCTTCACCCATTCACCTCTCTTTTCATGCCATAACCACACCACCCTCAATATCTTATCTAATTTTTGACCCTTTTAATCCTTTCAAAAGGGTTTAATTCCAAGTTCTTTTTTTCTTTTAATCCTTTCAAAAGGGTTTAATTCAAAGTTTTTTTTTTTGTCATCATTTCAATAAGTTTCTTGTTTTTACCACTTTTTTTTCAAGATTAAATGGCATCAGGGGGGTGGAGTTTTCTCAAAGTTCTTGAAAATCCATCAACTGAGTCCAAAAAACTTGATCAAAACGACACCGTTTATGTCCATCCAATGGTCAAACGCTCTGCATCTGCATTGAGTACCAAGAGCTTAGAAATGTGTACGGAGAGTTTAGGAAGTGAGACTGGAAGTGATGTTAGTGAAAGTGGTGATGAGTTTTGTGCACTTTCATTGGAGGAAAGGGAGAGATTGAGGGCAATTCAACGGTCAAAGTACCGGAATTTTGACCGAAAAATACGTCGAAATGACTTTCCGCCACCGTTGAACTCCATAAGCGGCTCGGATGGGGCGCTGAAGGTGAGGCACCATAGGGAGGGTGGGAGGTTGGTTATAAAGGCTGAGAGTTTTTCTAACTGTGGTACAAGTTTTCAAGCGGAACGCATAAACGGGAGGCTTAAGCTTTCGTTGTTGAAGGGGTGTAATGTAAATTATGAAAGTGAAGGGGATGAAACGGAAAGTTGTGAAAGTGAAGGGGGTGAAATGGGAAGTTATGAAAGTGAAGGGGGTGAAATGGAAAATTTTGAAGAAGGTGGCTCGTCAGAGGAGGAGGGGGAAGAGGAGGGTGGTGATTTGCGGTGGGATATCGACGGAAACCGGTGGACGATGGGTGGATCAGGGGAGTTGAAGATGCTAACTAGGTGCAAGGAGGGTGGAAATGGCAACAAAGTGTTTGCAAATTGGGGTTCTTGTAGGGTGGCAATTTCTTGAAAAAAAAAAAACAAATTAATTATTGGGATTTAGATGATTTTAAATTCTCGATTATTATTATTATGGGTTTTCTAGTTATTTTTGATATCCTATGTATAGGGTATTTCTAATAGAGTTGGTCGTTATTATGGTTATTGCAAACACTTCGTTACACACACACATATATATATATATATAATATTTAATCAAGGTCTAATTTGAAAATAAAAACACCACCGGCTTAAGGTTGTTTCAAACATTTTCCTGCTTGAAACTTGATCAAAATTACCTTAACAAAATTACTTGATATCAACTCGAATAGTTTTGAGTTGAGGCGAGCTGACTCGTTTAAACCTCCCCACACATGATTTTGATGTACTTTCAAAAATGACAGATCTTGTTATAATGAGGGTATTATATGTAAGCCTCATATATAAGGAGGGCTGTAAGTGAAAAATAATCTAAAGATCTAGTTCAAGTAAGCGTTTTCTACCGTAAATATCAGGCATAATGAAGCTATTAAAAAAAAGGAAACATGATTATCATGCAAAAATTAAAATTGACCAAACATGGTTCAAATCATGTCTGCTATATATGGATCACAAAAAAACATGTTCAATGAATCATATTTTTTCAAATTAATCGATAAATAAATATATATAAAGTAAATAAATAGACTAGTCTTTAAACATGTTCCATTCGATACCCACAATAGACGGTACCACTTGCTTGTAAGAAGCTACGAGGAAGCTTCCAAGATTTTAGTCGCTCTCTTGTAAATTTTTCCGTACATTTTCATTTGCACAATACACATGATTCTAGTGATTTATTATATTTTTATGGCAAAAACCGTGTACCCAAAGATTCAAAGTGGATCGATGCTATAAATCTTGAAATGGAAGCTTTACATAGGAATAAGACGTGGGAAATTGTTGATTTACCTAAGGGTAGAAAATCAATAGGTTGTAAATGGATATATAAAATAAAATATAAAGCTAATGGTGAGGTAGAAAGATATAAAGCTCGATTAGTGGCTAAGGGTTATAATCAACGTGAAGGTATAGACTTTGGAGAAACATTCTCTCCAGTTGTGAAAATGGTGACTATCAGATGTGTTTTAAGTTTGGCTGTTCAAAATGGTTGGTCTCTATTTCAACTTGATGTTAATAACGCTTTTTTGTATGGGTCTATATCTGAAGATGTGTATATGTCATTACCAGATGGTTATTATTCAAAAAATGAAAATAAAGTGCGCAAACTGGTAAAATCGTTGTATGGCTTGAAATAGGCTCCACGAAAGTGGAATGAAAAACTCACAAATGTGCTAATAAGTGTTGGGTTTGTGCAAAGTGTTTGTGACCATTCGTTGTTTACCTTATCTAAGGAATCTGTATTTGTTGTTTTGTTGGTATATGTCGATGACATAGTTATCAATGGCGATAGTAATATTAAAATTGCTAATGTTAAAAGTATGCTTAGTGAAAAATTTCAAATAAAAGACTTAGGTGCATTTAAATATTTTTTGGGGATAGAAGTTTTATATAGTCAGTCTGGCTTGTGTTTATGTAACACCCCAACCCAGAAGGGCTGACGTGTCACAACAACAGTGGTATCATAAACAAAAGTCATAATTCCATTTATTTATTTGATAATGATACAACCACACGACAACTAAACTTAAGGTTAATATACAAACGGAGACATTCGACTTGATTAACTAACATCTTCAGATTTATTCCTAGGCTTTATTCTTTTCTCTTTTCCCGGCCCAAAGTAACATGCGGACCTGTATATACAAACAAATTTACGGAATGAGCCAAATGCCCAGTACGGAATAATAGGCTCAAATAACAAATAACGCTTTATATGAAATGTTATCCGGATGGAACTTTATGCGAAAATGATACGATGCAAGTAACGTAATTTCATAATCATATCATACGGATGTACCCATGAGCCAAACTTAAAATGTGACAATACACAGGTAGCTACTCCTGCATAATTATCACATGAGATGGCGAGTTGGCATACCTGTTATCCACCTCCTTAACTTAAATCCTAGGATCGATCCATACGCCTCCTAGTAGCTTTGTACCTCACTTGTACCTAGGGACGCCGTGAACTGATCTCTCCGTCACGGATGGAGCACATGATGTCGATGCCGCAACAACATGCTCGTGGGACACTCCACGAGAAGCGATACTCAGGGTATCAGAGTACAAATGGTCTTATTCACATAACTTATCAAAATATTTTTCATAACAAGACGTAACATATATTGGAACATGCGATAATGAGTACAATTAACATAATACTATCGCATGACATGAAAGCTAAATCCAAAGTTATGATTAGAATAGGAATCCAACGGACTGTCAAATGAATCGATAATCAAAGACGTGAGGATTTTTAGAAGATATATGAATTTAATGGTTTTATAACAATTTGAATATGAAGCAAATAAGGAGTGAGGGTAAGGATCCGTACCTTAATAATTCCAAAGTTATGCTATCTTGTGATAATATTTCAGATTTATACGGGCAGAGTTTAGACAACTGATTAGTCTTTTTAACCTAATTTCAATAACATGCACACAACTAGGTTAGTAACTTAATACAGCATTTACGATAACTCACGAGATTAAAATCCTCACAATGAATGACAAAGTGCGATACTTAAACATCCATCGGATTCACAACTAATGACAAAGTGAAATCACTTAAACATCCATCGGATTCACAATGAATGACAAAGTGCAAACACTTAAACATCCATCGGAATCACAACTAATGACAAAGTGAAATTACTTAAACATCCATCGGAATCACGACTAATGACAAAGCATAACCCAATTTTGAGCAGCACTTAAACATCCATTGGATTGATTTCAATCAATCGGACATTGAATCGTATCAACGATTGAGTTAATACCCTGTTCTGCGGCACCCCGCTATACTAATTAGTGTTTCGTGTGTGTTTTGAGAGTAATTGGACGATATCTCAGCGCGTATTTTGAGTTTCTTCGTCGTTTTTGTGCCCAGAATCAAGTACCAATGTCCTGTATTTATAGGTGAATTTTGATGTTCTCGCGGCTCGCGTAAACCCTAGGTTAATCCTTACGCGGCCCGCGTCAAACCTATTTTTGTGCATAGGGTTGCCACGTGTGGGACTAGCCTAGCTGAGTCGACAGGTTTTAAAATTTCAACTTCGACAGCAAGTTATTAGGATAATCGTCCAGTAGGGAATACCCCCCCCCCCCTGAGTTTTAGGGGCCCTAATCCTGATTCTGAAAATTCTGAAAATTCTAGGGTTTGTACAGAATTACTTGGGTGTCTTAATTAGGGTTTCCTATTGGATAACTTATAAATAATAATAATAGTTTTGGTTGATATACAGAAGGATGGATCATAAGATAAATGTTTAGTTTATTATAAATTATTATAATTCTTTTATTTCGAAAATAATGTTTTTAAATTTATGGTTATTACAACTATTACCCCCTTAAAAGAAATTTCGTCCTCGAAATTTTTCAAATAAGAATATATCACCTAAGTAATGGAAACGGAATTTTCATAGCAGAGTTACTAACTTATATAATAATCTCCTAAACACACATGTGTATCTAAAATTCATAACTAAGGTCATGACTATAATTGTCAATTACCTTACATATGTGCCCTAATGGTCCTCCTATAACGCATCTTAATAAAATATCTTATCGTACAAAAAGTCAATGGAGACTTACAGATAATAGAGTGACTATTGGTACTGATATCTCCTACATAGATATGCTTAATCATAGCTAAGATATATTCACATAAGGTAAAGCATGAATGACCGTAAACAGAAACAAATGAACATATATCAAAGAGCAAGATTTATCGTAACCTCGACTAAAATTCTATTACTAGAATAGATTAGGGTATAGAGAGCGAATTGATTCTTCAGATTCCCATGTTGCTTCGTGTTCAGAGTGATTTTTCCAGAGGACTTTAACAAACGGAATTACTTTCCTACGCAAAACCTTTTCTTGTCGATCTAAGATAGCTTCTGGTTCCTCTTCGTAGGACAAATCCTCGTGAATTGTAAGTAACGGATAACTAATGACATGGAGTGGATGATAATTATATCCTCTTAGCGAGGAGACATGAAAAACGTTATGAACGTGAGAGAGTTGAGGCGGTAAAGCTAGTCGATATGACACTTCTCCAATTCTTTCAAGGATTTCAAACGGACCGATGAAACGGGGACTAAGCTTCCCTTTAATTCCAAATCTACGAACGCCACGCCAAGGTGATACCTTTAAGAATACGTGGTCGCCAATTTTAAATTCGAGTGGTCGTCTATCTTGATCTGCATAGCTCTTTTGTCTACTCTGAGCTTCTTTCAGTTTTTCTCGTGCCATAGTGACTTTTTCATTTGTAATCTGAACTAGTTCTGGCCCTTCAATAATCTTTTCTCCAACTTCATCCCAGCATATCGGTGCTCGACATTTCCGACCGTACAAAAGCTCAAAAGGTGCCATGCCAATACTTGATTGCCAACTATTGTTGTAAGCGAACTCAACAAGGCATAGATATTCATCCCAGTTTCCAGACCATTCAAGTGCACATGCTCGGAGCATGTCTTCCAAGGTCTGAATCGTGCGTTCCGACTGCCCATCTGTTTGTGGATGGAAAGCCGTACTAAACTTCAGTCGTGTACCCCAAGCTGCCTGAAAACCTTTCCAAAATCGTGAGGTGAAACGTGGGTCTCTATCGGAAACAATGGAAGATGGTGTGCCATGGAGTCGAATAATTTCTTGAAGAAATATTTCGGATAACTTATTAACCGAAAATCCTTGCTGAATTGGTAGAAAATGTGCTGACTTCGACAATCTATCGACAACAACCCATACCACATCATTCTTCTTGAAAGTCTTAGGTAAACCGGTAACAAAATCCATTGTGATCTCATCCCACTTCCATATGGGAATATCCAATGGCTGCAACAGACCGCTTGCTCGTTTGTGTTCAATTTTCACTTGTTGGCAAGTGAGGCATTTACTTACGTATCGAGCAACGTCTTCCTTCATGCCATTCCACCAGAAGTTCTGTCTTAAGTCTCGATACATCTTGGTAGATCCTGGGTGAATTAAAAATGGTGAGCTGTGAGCTTCGGCTAACAATGACTCACGAAGGGTGGAGTCATCGGGTACACAAAGTCTTTTACCGCACCAAATCACCCCATGATGGTCTATACGAAATTCAGATTGCTTACCTACCTCAAGATTTTGCACAATTGCCCAAAGTTCTCCATCTTGCTTTTGTGCATCTTTGATCCGTGATATGAGGTCGGGTTCAATCTGCATTCTAGCTAGATATCCATCCGAGTTACTAACCTGAAGCCAAATGTTCATTCTTTTGAGATCTCTCCTAATACGAGGCTGAATTTGTAAGCAAGATATAGTCCCGGAATTCTTTCGGCTCAACGCGTCAGCTACAACATTGGCTTTGCCTGGATGGTATTGAATATTTGCGTCGTAATCTTTTAAAAGTTCTAACCACCTTCTTTGCCTCATATTTAGCTCTTTCTGGGTGAATATGTACTTGAGGCTCTTATGGTCGGTAAAAATGTCACAACTTTCACCATACAGATAGTGTCGCCAAATCTTAAGTGCAAAGATGACTGCGGCTAGTTCTAAATCATGTGTAGGGTAGTTAACTTCATAAGGCTTTAACTGACGGGAGGCATAAGCGATAACCTTCCCATGTTGCATTAGCACACAACCTAATCCTTTCTTTGAGGCATCACTATAGACTTGGTAACCTCCTGATCCAGAAGGGAGAGCGAGTATCGGGGAGGATACGAGTCGTTTCTTCAATTCTTCAAAGCTTTTCTCTTGTTCCTCATTCCATGAGTACTTCACCCCTTTTCTTAGGAGTTTTGTGAGTGGTAAAGCAATTACCGAGAATCTTTCAACAAATCTTCGGTAATAGCCAGCAAGACCCAAGAAACTTCGTATTTCGGTAACAGAAGTGGGTCTTGGCCATTTTGTAATAGCTTCAACCTTTGTTGGGTCTACCATAATTCCCTCTGCTGATATGACATGACCTAGAAATGCCACTTGGCTAAGCCAAAAGTCACATTTGGAAAACTTAGCGTACAACTTCTCATGCCGCAAGGTTCCAAGTACTGCATGTAGATGAGCTTCATGCTCGTCACGACTCTTAGAATATACCAGAATGTCATCGATAAAAACAATAACGAATTTATCTAGGAATTTGTGAAATACGCGATTCATCAAATCCATGAAGACTGCGGGTGCGTTAGTTAGCCCAAAGGGCATAACCAAGAATTCGTAATGACCATAACGAGTACGAAAGGCGGTCTTGGGAACATCATCATTTTTTATCTTTAGCTGATGGTACCCGGACCTCAGGTCGATTTTTGAGAAGAACTGAGCCCCCTGAAGTTGATCAAAGAGATCATCAATGCGAGGCAGAGGATACTGATTACGAATAGTAATCTTGTTCAGCTCTCGGTAGTCAATACATAAACGCATACTACCGTCTTTCTTCTTCACAAATAAGACCGGAGCACCCCAAGGTGAAACATTGGGTCTTATGAATCCTAGATCTAACAATTCTTGAAATTGTTCCTTCAACTCCTTCAGTTCCATTGGAGCCATACGGCATGGAGCTTTAGAAATAGGTTCGGCACCAGGGATCAAGTCGATGGTGAATTCTACCTGACGGTCAGGTGGTAATCCTGGTAGTTCATCCGGAAATATATCAGGATATTCACGGACAACGGGATGGCTATTGATACTATTAACACTAGCAGAAGTATCCTTAACTGATGCTAGAAATCCAGCACAGCCGTTTGCTATGAATTTTCGAGCTTTTAATGCGGAGATAATTTTAAGAGATTTATGAGCTTGAGTTCCCTGATATATAATATCAGGATGATGAAGATCACCGAAAATAACACGGCGAGAATGACAATCTATAGTTACGCGATGTCGAGACAACCAATCTATCCCTAGAATAACATCAAAGTCACACATATGTATTGGAAATAGGTCTGCCTTACACACAATAGATTCAATACGGATCGGACAATCTTTATATACGTAAGTGATTACGGATGAATTTTCCATGGGAGTGGAAATGGTTAAAGTATGATTTAAGAGAGTTGGTCTTATCGGAAGGTACTTAGTAAACGAGTGGGATACTAAAGAATGGGTTGCTCCTGTATCGAATAACACATAGATACTATGTTTTCCAAGCTGAAGGGTTCCCGACACAGTACCTGGGGCATTAGCAGCATCAGTAGCAGAAAGTGCGAAAACTCTTCCTCCAACATTGGGTGGTGCAACGTTTGGTCGGTTATTCATCTTAGTGTCTTTCTTTGTACACTCCTTGATCATGTGTCCAATTTGGCCACATCTAAAGCATGCTCCTGTACCTCGGTGACATACGCCCTGATGTCGCTTACCACAAGTATTACATAGAGGATATGTAAACTGATTCGGGTTTACATGTTGATTTAATGGTTGAGCTCTAATAGGTTCTACGTACAACTGAATCTGGTTTTGAGCAGGCCTCGGGTTTTGCAGTCTAGGTTGCCATGGACGTGCCTGATTTCCAGAGTTTTGATTTCCTTGCACTTTGCGGTCTTGGTGCTGTGGCGTAGTGGATGATTGGCCGATTTCCTGCTTAAATTGTCCTTCCCTATTTCTCTTCTTAATATCCCCAGTTCGAGATAAAAATTCTTTCCTTTCGAACTCAAAAGTTTTGATTGCATCAGCAACTTCGGTGATATCCTTAAATTTCATATACATGATCGACTTCCGAATTCGACCATTGACTGCCCACTTGCATTTTTCTGCCTGGACTTCTGCTGATCCTGCAACTTCTCCTACAATACTAGCCAACCTTGAAAATCTAGTAATGAACTCAGAGGCTGGTTCATCACTCCCCTGTCGAATCACAGCATACTCCCTGATATAAGCTTCTTTATCAGCGATAGAAAAATACTTGTCGTAAAAGATGGTACGAAAGTCGACCCATGAAAGATTTGCGTCAAAATCATCCCCTCCTTTGACTTGCTTATATCCTTCCCACCAAGTTTGTGCGTCATCTTCAAGTTTGTAGGTAGCCAATCTAACTTTGTATTGCTCCGGAACTCCAAGAACTCCGAAGATCTTTTCAACATGAGCTATCCTGTTCCTTGCTTCGACTGGATTATTAGCGTGACTAAAAGATTTCGGCTTTTGTTTTTGGAATTTAGCGATCCATATGTCTATACTATAGGTAGTATGGTTAGTGGTATTCTCACGAATTTCTTCACCAGAGATTGGATTCGTGTTATTACGTTATGGATGATGAGTTTGTTGAATAACGGCCTCAGCTGTTTGAGCAACAAGGTTTGGAAGCAACCCGGCAACAGCCTGGTTGATAGCATTAATTACGTTTGGATCAACTGGAGTCTCATTCGAAGAAGTGTTGTTACGTACATGGTTAGTACGAGTACTCCTACGTGGCGGACGACGAGGAGGCATCTATAAGAATAGACGTAGGAGTTAGAAAAGAAAACATAAGAGACCAAGTTGAATCCTATCATAAATATCTACCCATTCCTCACAGGTTTTTAATTACTATCTTCAAGTTTTCTACAGGAAAGAGCCTTTGCTCTGATACCATAGCTGTAACACCCCAACCCAGAAGGGCTGACGTGTCACAATAACAGTGGTATCATAAACAAAAGTCATAATTCCATTTATTTATTTGATAATGATACAACCACACGACAACTAAACTTAAGGTTAATATACAAACGGAGACATTCGACTTGATTAACTAACATCTTCAGATTTATTCCTAGGCTTTATTCTTTTCTCTTTTCCCCGCCCAAAGTAACATGCGGACCTGTATATACAAACAAATTTACAGAATGAGCCAAATGCTCAGTACGGAATAATAGGCTCAAATAACAAATAACGCTTTATATGAAATGTTATCCGGATGGAACTTTATGCGAAAATGATACGATGCAAGTAACGTAATTTCATAATCATATCATACGGATGTACCCATGAGCCAAACTTAAAATGTGACAATACACAGGTAGCTACTCCTGCATAATTATCACATGAGATGGCGAGTTGGCATACCTGTTATCCACCTCCTTAACTTAAATCCTAGGATCGATCCATACGCCTCCTAGTAGCTTTGTACCTCACTTGTACCTAGGGACGCCGTGAACTGATCTCTCCGTCACGGATGGAGCACATGATGTCGATGCCGCAACAACATGCTCGTGGGACACTCCACGAGAAGCGATACTCAGGGTATCAGAGTACAAATGGTCTTATTCACATAACTTATCAAAATATTTTTCATAACAAGACGTAACATATATTGGAACATGCGATAATGAGTACAATTAACATAATACTATCGCATGACATGAAAGCTAAATCCAAAGTTATGATTAGAATAGGAATCCAACGGACTGTCAAATGAATCGATAATCAAAGACGTGAGGATTTTTAGAAGATATATGAATTTAATGGTTTTATAACAATTTGAATATGAAGCAAATAAGGAGTGAGGGTAAGGATCCGTACCTTAATAATTCCAAAGTTATGCTATCTTGTGATAATATTTCAGATTTATACGGGCAGAGTTTAGACAACTGATTAGTCTTTTTAACCTAATTTAAATAACATGCACACAACTAGGTTAGTAACTTAATACAGCATTTACGATAACTCACGAGATTAAAATCCTCACAATGAATGACAAAGTGCGATACTTAAACATCTATCGGATTCACAACTAATGACAAAGTGAAATCACTTAAACATCCATCGGATTCACAACGAATGACAAAGTGCAAACACTTAAACATCCATCGGAATCACAACTAATGACAAAGTGAAATTACTTAAACATCCATCGGAATCACGACTAATGACAAAGCATAACCCAATTTTGAGCAGCACTTAAACATCCATTGGATTGATTTCAATCAATCGGACATTGAATCGTATCAACGATTGAGTTAATACCCTGTTCTGCAGCACCCCGCTATACTAATTAGTGTTTCGTGTGTGTTTTGAGAGTAATTGAACGATATCTCAGCGCGTATTTTGAGTTTCTTCGTCGTTTTTGTGCCCAGAATCAAGTGCCAATGTCCTGTATTTATAGGTGAATTTTGATGTTCTCGCGGCCCTCGTAAACCCTAGGTTAATCCTTACGCGGCCCGCGTCAAACCTATTTTTGTGCATAGGGTTGCCACGTGTGGGACTAGCCTAGCTGAGTCGACAGATTTTAAAATTTCAACTTCGACAGCAAGTTATTAGGATAATCGTCCAGTAGGGAATACCCCCCCTGAGTTTTAAGGGCCCTAATCCTGATTCTGAAAATTCTGAAAATTCTAGGGTTTGTACAGAATTACTTGGGTGTCTTAATTAGGGTTTCCTATTGGATAATTTATAAATAATAATAATAGTTTTGGTTGATATACAGAAGGATGGATCATAAGATAAATGTTTAGTTTATTATAAATTATTATAATTCTTTTATTTCTAAAATAATGTTTTTAAATTTATGGTTATTACAGTTTAAGTCAACGAAAATATTGTTTGGAGTTACTTAGTGAGTTTGGATTTCTAGGTTGTAAACCTGTGAATACTCCGATAGAATTGAGTCATATAGTTAATTCAAAAAGTGAAAATAATGGTGAAAAACTTATTGATATCACTGGTTATCAAAAGCTGATAGGAAAATTGATATACTTGTCTTTGACTCGTCCTGACATTTGTTATGCAGTTCAATACCTTAGTCAGTTTATGCACAATTCATTAGAAAGTCATCTTAAAGTTGCTTTTGGGGTGCTAAGGTATTTGAAGTTGAGTCCTGGAAAGGGTTTCATGTTTAAGCAAAGTCATAGTTTGGATTTGGTGTGTTACGCTGATTCAGATTGGGCTAAGTGTTTGGTTACCAGGAAATCGGTTACAGGTTTCTGTGTTTTTCTGGGTGAAAACTTGATCTCCTGGAAAAGCAAGAAATAAAGCACTGTTTCTAGATCTACTGGAGAAGCTGAATACAGGTCTATGTGCTCAGCGACTTGTGAACTTGTTTGGATTGTGAATGTTTTATATAAGTTGAATCTGAGTTGTAAACTTCCTTTTACGTTGTATTGTGATAGCAGTGCTGCAATTTCAATTGCAGCAAACCCTGTTTTCCATGAACGCACTAAACACTTTGAAATAGATTTATTTTTCTTGCGAGAAAAAATATCTAATGGTTTTATAATAACTGAAAAAGTTGATTCAGAGAATCAACTTGCGAATGTTTTTACTAAAGGGTTAAGTGGTAATGTTCATGAATTATTTTGTGAAAAATTGGGTCTGGTGGATTTCTTTTCAGCCAAATGAATGAAGGGGAAATGTTGAAATATCTTGGGCTTATATCTCATTCATCTGGCCTGTTGTTATGTTTATTTATTTGGGCCTTTGTTATTGGGCCTTTATCAGTTTGTCACGGTTGTTGAGGTTGTTTGTATCAGGTGCAATTGTTCAGGGGGTTATTGTGAAAGATATGGAGGACCGCGATAATCTTTGGTGATTCTTTTGGACCAAAGTGTAAATGTTGATATTTTCACATATATAAAGCTTGTTTCGGAAGCTTCACTCAGTCTCTCATTCATCTTTTTACGCTTTCACTTCTCTGTATAGATTGTTAGGGTTTGTGGCGAGTTGTTGAAGCTCTGTGTCTCTCACTTGTATTCGAGAGATTATTGTGGTGTTGATATAGATGATCATATGTTGATGATCATCAAGACTGTTTGTATCTTTTGTATTGTTCAGATCTTAATTTTGTAAGATCTTTGGGTATTTAGGGGGGGCAAATCTTTCTGTTTTGGGTTAATAAGAGTTTTGTCACTTTGTTTTGTCGCTATACCTGTGTTCATATTTTGTTGTTAGATCTTGTTCATTGTCATACCATAATTTTCAACATACATGAGTTGAATAAATAAAATATTTAATAAAATATCGTATATAATTGATACATTTTTGTTTTTATGACAAAAAATATACATTAAACGAGTTGAAAAAATAAATCAAATACCATATTTAAAAAAACACTGGATATGTATACGTATAATTTGCATAAATAAAAGGTATTTTTGATTCTAAATCGAAAAAAGATTTGAACATATATATTTTAAATTTCAAATTAATGATTTGTTTTGAATTTAGTTTATCTTATGTAATTGATTGAGAAAGTAATTTACGTTTTTACCACATGCAAAATTGTTACAAAAAACCAACATGCGAATTCATCAAAATTACCACATGCGAAATAGTTACAAAAAACCAACATGCGATTTCATCAAAATTATCACATGCGAAAATGGTACAAAAACCAACATGCGATTTCATCAAAATTATCACATGCGGTTTCATTCATGTTATTTTATAACATGCGATTTCACATCGCGTACGTAGCATACGTTAAGGGATATTGTACAGTACACTCTCTCTCTCTATCTCTCTCTCTATATATATATATATATAGGACAAAGATCCGTTAGGAACCACCCTTTATTGCGAGAACCGCGAGAACCAGTGTGAACACAAACAGTAATTCCTAAAAAAATCTAAAAAACACCCAATTTTTTTTTTTTTTACTATTTTTTTTGAAAAAATCGCCATATTTTGTTAATAAAAAAAATAAAAAGAAATTTTCAAAAAAAAAATAAATAAATAAAATTTCGAGTAACTGTTATCCATGCACATGTGCATATGTATCATTTCTTTGTCAAATTCCGTAATTCATTACAAATAATAGTCAATTGCACTTTCATTTACACTACCACGTGTAATACACTACTTTTTACGTTAACAATGTTAGAAATGCACATGTGCATCTATATGTATCAACATGAAATAAGGTGTTTTGGTACACTACTTTCTCTTTTATCTATCATTACATCCATAATACACAAGCATGCACATGTGCATTTTTGTCATTTCTTTGACAAATTCCGTAATTCATTACACATATTAGACAATTGCACTTTCATTTACACTACCATATGTAATACACTACTTTGTACATTACCATTATTATAAATGCACATGTGCATTTATATGTATCAACATGAAATAAGGTGTTTTGGTACACTACTTTGAATACACTTTCCCTTTCATATATCATACCATCCATAATACACTACTATTACCTCCTACCATCCATAATACAATATCATTACATCCTACCATCCATAATACAATACCATTAACAATATTTTCACTTTATTACATGTATGTAAACACCATTTATACCATCCAATCAACATATTACATCAAAAATTGACAACTATAACCAAACCATCAACCACTAGATATAACTAACCAAAAAACATGTATATGGGCCTACTTCTCCATTCAAAATCACAAACTTTTTGTACCAAAACACGTTATATCATGGTTATACCTAATGATGCACATGTGCATTTTGAATATTGGTAATGTAAAAAGTAGTGTATTATTAATGGTATTGTAAATTAAAGTGCAATTGTCTATTCCTGATAACGTATTACCGAATTTGTTGAAGTAATGATACATATGCACATGTGCATGGATAACTGTTACTCGAAAAAAAAAAGTTTTTATTTTTATTTTTATGGTAACGAAATATAGCGATTTTTTTAAAAAAATATTAAAAAAAATAAAAAAAATTTTTTGAGTGTTTTTTTGATTTTATTTTGTGTTCACATTGGTTCTCGCGGTTCTCGCAATAAGGGTGGTTCTCGCATGAACCATATATATATATATATATATATATATATATATATAGGGTAGGGTTCATGCGAGAACCGCGAGAACCAATGTGAACACAATAAAATAAACCCACTACATCACCAAAAACCTAAAAAAACCCAACCCCTCATCCCCCAAAAACCTAAACACACCCCCCCAAGCTAAATGCTAAAAACTAAATCCCCAAAAAACCTAAAAAAAATCTAAAAAACAAAAAAAAAATTAAATATTTTTTTATTAAAATTGCTACTTTTAGTATCCAAAAAAAATTTTTAACAAATTTTTTTAATTAACGAAAAGTAGCGATTTCAATAAAAAATATTAAAAAAAATTATGTGTTTTTTAGATTTTTTAGGTATTTTTTTGTTGTGTTTACATTGTTTCTCGCAATAAAAGGTGGTTTCTAACGGATCCTTCCCCTATATATATATATATATAGGGAAAATTTTTAATGAGAACGCTAAATATTGTGAGAACCGTGAGAACCAATGAAAAAAACCATGATAACTTTGTCAAAAAGAAAATTTACACATGTGTAAGTTTGCCTTTATATATGGGTAAATTTGTTAAATTTACGCATGTGTACAAAAATCTAATAAGAGTGAATTTGCGAGTAGAAATGAACTAATTGATGTTGTAAATTCTTTTTTTGATGTTGTATTTTAATTACAATAAGGTTTGTATTAAAAAAATTGGTTTTGATTGGTTTTTCATCCGTTCTCACAGTTCTCACAATATTTAGTGTTCTCAAGATAACCCTCATATATATATATATATATATATATATATATATATATATATATATATATATATATATATATATATATATATAGGGAGAGGATCATGAGAAAACTACATATAAATGAGAAAACTAGAAAACTAACTAAAAAATCCTAAAAAACATACCAATTTTTTTACAATTTTTTATACATAAAAAAAAATTCAAAAAAAATTCAAAAAAAAAAACTTGTACAACACATGTGCATTATATGTGTACTACACATATGCATTAGATGCTTAAAATAATTAGCTTTTGAGTTTAGTTTAGCTTTTAGGGTTAGGTTTTTTAGAAGTTTAGAATTAGGATTAGGTTTTTGGGTGTTGGGTGTTGGGGGGGGGGGGGAGGGTTAGGCTTTTGGTGGGAGGGTGAATTTAGGTTTTTTTTTTTTTTTTGGGGGGGGGGGGGGTTAGGTTTTTGGGGGGTGTCGGTGGGGGTGGGTTAAGTGGTTTAGGCTTTTAGTATTAGTGCACATGTGCAGTACAATTTTTTTTTTTGAATTTTTTTATATATAAAAAGCTGCGATTTTTTATAAAAATGTGCAAAAAAAATTTTAGTATGTTTTTTAGGATTTTTTAATTAGTTTTTTTTGGTTTTCTCACACACATATATATATAGGGGAAGGTTAATTGGGGAACACTAAAAAAATGGGGAACAGCGGGGAACCGACCCAAACGAACTCCGATTGGACTCATTCCAGCGGCATTGGAACCGGCTCGTCGAACCCTAACTAAGATCTCTTAACCCTAAACCCTAATTCCTACCTCTTAAACTCTAAACCCTAAAGCTAAAAAATAAGGCTAAAACCTAAGCTAAACCGTAAAATCTATACTATAAACCCTAAAAGCTAAACCTAAAGGCTAAACCTAAAGCTAAACCCTAAAGCTAAACCCTAAACCCTAAAGCTGAACCCTAAACCCTAAAGCTAAACCATAAAGCCAAACCCTAAAAGCCAAACCCTAATATATTTAGGGTTTAGGGCTTATGATTTAGAGTTTAGGGTTAAGAGATCCTAGTTAGGGTTCGACGAGTCGGTTCCAACGCCGCTGGAATGAGTCCAATAGGAGTTCGTTTGAGTCGGTTCCCCACTGTTCCCCACTTTTTTAGTGTTCCCCAAAGAACCTCACACTATATATATATATTGATGCGTGTGAAGTGTGTATATAAGTTTAAGTATATTTTAAGCCCTTTTACACTTTCTTTAGTCAAGTTTTAAATTTATAAAACACGATATTTACTAACACTAAACACACAAATGGGCAAGTGCACCCATCGTGAGCGTAGTACAGTGTTGGTAAGATACCGAGATCGTCCAAGGACACAAGAGCTTTTAGTACCGGTTTATCCTCAACGTCTAATCAAATCAAAAGGTTAGAAAAAAGTTTTAAACCAGAAAAATAAAAACTAACTAAAATGCTGAAAAATAAAATAAAATAAAAACAGATAGACAAGATGAATCACTTGGCTCCGACTCGTGTATAGTGTAACCTTTGATTATTTCCGCACTTTTGCACTTTTTAAGAGATTATCTTAGTTATTGTAGTAGGCCCCTCTTTTGAAGGTGACGTTACCCTCAACCCAGTAGTTTGAGTCAGCAAGGATACAATCCTAAAGGGTTGGATTATTGAAAGATAATTAATTAAGTTATTAATACATATTATGGTAGGCCCCTCTTTTGAAGGTGACGTTACCCTCGGCTAAGTAGTCTGAGTCAGTAGGGATACAGTCCTAAGTAGCCGGGTTAAAGTATTAATAGTAGTTTACATATGAGGGGATCAAAGAGTTTAGACCCCCGCCATCCAATACCGTTAAGTATTGAAGGAGGTCCTACTAAATTTGACCCAGGTCCTTGCAGGATCTATACACTGAACAAGTTAAGACTTTTACCAAACCGTTCCCTTAACCCCCGACCAGGTAGCCAACATACCTCCATATAGACCGTGGAGATATGAATGGTGAAAATCTTTTATTTTATATAGACAGTAAAATAATGCCAAGACACCACGGACAAACGATAAGGAAAAATCACCTTCAACATAAGAAACTAGTTGTTAAAGTCATTAATACATAACCAAGTAAAAAGTGCGAAAAGATTAAAAATAAAAAGTATTACACTAGACACTTTGTCTTCACCAAGTGATGTAAGAGACTTAGGCAAACATGGCCTTGATTGTCAAGAACTCTTACGATCAATCTTTGATCCCGAGACGACTCACACACTCTATGATGGACAATGGATGATGGTGGTGGATGATGGTGTTATGGTGGTGGTGGGTGGTGGGTGAAGTGTGAGAGAGGTGGTGTGCCAAGGGATGGTTTGAGCTTAAACCAAGCACTCCTATTTATAGGCTGAACAGAAGCTCGAGCACGGCCCCGTGTCCATCCTCTTCTCTGTCTTCATTAATTGCACTTTGTCTGCATTAGTTGACCACGCCCCCGTGTCCGCTGGGCACGCCCCCGTGTGCAGAAGCATATCTGTACTATCAAGAGTTGCCTGGATTCTGCGAATCTTATAGTTGACCACGGCCCCGTGTCCGCTGAGCAGGGCCCCGTGGTGGGCGATAGAAGCTTCTATAGCTTTGTCTTTTATGCTGGCACTTGGGCACGCCCCCCGTGTTCACTGAGCACGGGGCGTGTTCAGCCTTCTGTTTTCTTGTTTTGCTTGGGAAGATGCTGTCGTGGGGTCGGGCATGTCACGTTTGCTCCTTTTCTTGTATTTATGTTAGATTTAGCTGTCTTTTTGCTTCTTTTGTTAATTTGAGCTCATTTAATCCTGAAAATACAAAAGGAAGACAAAAGCACACTTTTTCCAACATTAGTACTAAAAAAGGGTTAGTTTTATGCCACAATTGATGTACTTTATATGTTCATTTTGCACACATCAAATACCCCCACATTTGAATCTTTGCTTGTCCTCAAGCAAAACTCTTTATAATATGGCTTTACACTCCCAAATGGAATGGGTAGAAGAGAAGGTTTTTGGACTTGTCATAGAGTGTCGGGATTTCCAAGATTCTTTATTAAGTTTTATTTTTTTATTTATTTACAATCCTATTCGTCATGATTTATTTAAAACTTTTCATAAGATAAATTACTTATTAGGGCATAAAGTCATACGAAAAACTTTTCGTAAGACTTTTTATTTTCGCAACTTTTATTTTGATGAAGATTTTATTCAAACAAAGTTATTTTTGTTAAACTTGTTTGTTTATTTCTCTTTTGCTTCATCAACAACACACATTTTTTTTTTTTGCTAAAGTCATACGAAAAACCGAGCTTGTTACTAAAATAAAAGGTTAAAAATAAAAAGGGTTTTGGTGGGTGAAAGGGTGTTTGGTTTGGGTTATGAAATGAAAAGGTTTAGGCTCAAAGGGGCTAACTATGGGGATTTTGGGTAGGTGGTAAAAAAAAAAGAAAAATAATGGTGTAGAAATAAAAAGGGGTTAGTCCTAATGCCTCCATCATTTACTTACTCGGGTTTAAGTTGGTAAGGACCGGGAATGTATCGTCGTGGCAAGTTCTAGAGTTGTAAGAACCAAGCGGCTATTCACACAAGAAACGAAAAATGAGCATTTAGTTTAAAGATATGTATTTGTATGCTCAATAAAGGCTCAAAACTCACTTTTGTGGGAATGAGTTTTTATGTGATCAAGTATATATAATCAAATTTTAACTAAGCTTGTCATGCCGTTTCATAATTTTCTTATGTTGGTTCTTTTTATCACGACGCTATCGGTTGTAAATTTATAAAAATATAACCTTTTTAGAACTTGAAATTCCCAAGTTAAACTTAGACAAGTAAAAAAAATGAAAATTTTTGAAAAAATTTGGGGTGATTAGCGGTTCCAATAGAGTTTTGTGTAAGGCTTGTAGTTAGGACTTGCAAGATTCAAGGTTTTAGCATCACCCCACACTTAAATTACACATTGTCCTCAATGTGTCCCAAAAATAAGTTTTTAGGTTGATTGAATGTGTAAAAGGGTGTGAAAAAGCAAAAAAATTGTGTTACTGGGCGTCTGGACACGGCCCCGTGGTGTCCGGGCACGGCCCCGTGTTCAGGTGCCAGTAACAAAATTGAAAAAGAGAAACAGAAGCCTGGACACGGGGGCGTGTTGGGTGAACACGGCCCGTGTCCAGTTTACCTGAACTGAGCATTTTCTGCAGACTGTGCAGCACGGGGCCGTGTTGGGCGGACACGGCCCGTGCTGAACTTGCTGTAACGAAGACAATTTTGTCGGATGGCCCTGTTTTCCTGCATGGGGTGCTGGTTCAAGTTTCCCTTATTTCCATTGCCATCCCGAGTTTTTTTTTTATTCCTGAAAATTAAAACTAAACTAGAAAACATAAAAAAAAATTAATCTAAGCTAAACTAAGGATAGTTCCGCGGAATGCCTCCGTGGTGCGCCACGTTTATAAGGGTCTTTGGCTAGACCCAAAGCCTGGTCATATGTTACCCAAGTGGGATGTTTTGCATCCCATGCTACACCGTCGGAGAGCGTCATCCAGGCTTGAGTCTATGACCTTCATGTAGTTGACCGGGTCTTCGTCTTCTACTCTCTTTCCAACTCCAAACTTCACTTCCTCGTCCCCAAACTTCAATGTTAGTGTTTCGTCATTCATATCCACCACTGCTTGGGCGGTGGCTAGAAATGGCCTCCCGAGGATGAGGGGGACATCGGTGTCTTCTTCCATATCTAGTATGACAAAGTCGGCCGGGAAGACGAAATTGTCGACTTTGACCAATAGATTTTCAGCGACACCTTGTGGAAATTTGACGGATCTGTCGGCAAGTTGTATGCTCATCTTTGTAGGGCTCGTTTTTCCTAGGCCGAGTCGGTTGAACATTGATGTGGGCATGAGGTTAATGCTAGCCCCAAGATCGGCTAGTGCATTATGAATGGGGGATTCCCCAATCGAGCAAGGAATCGTGAAGCTTCCAGGATCAATTTTCTTTTGTGGGAGTTTGTTGAGTACTAAGGCGGAGCATTCTTCGCCTAAGTTAACTAATTGCAATGATTCAATTTTCCTTTTGTGAGTGAGGAAGTCCCTCATAAATTTTGCATATTTAGGCATTTGGGTTAGGACCTCGATAAATGGAATATTAACATGCAATTGTTTTAGTAAATTTTCGAACTTTGCGAATTGCTCATCGGTCTTTTGACGAATTAACCGACCGGGGTATGGAACCGGAGGAGTCTTGGTGGGCTCTTGATTTGGTGGAGAAGCCTTTTCTGGTTGGGGCACGGGTGGAGTCGTGGTTTGGCTGGATTGGCTTCTTTCAGCTGGCGGTAATGGAGCCTCCTCGGGACCCACGGTTCGGTTTCTCAATGTGATGAGATGTACTTGCGCTTTTGGGTTGGTTTCGGTATTGCTTGGTAACGCGCCTTGTGGTCTCTCGGAGAAATTTTGAGCTACTTGATTTAATTGTTTTTCAATGTTTTGAATGCTAGCTTGTTGATTTCTAAAATTCGATTCCAATTGCTGAAATCGATCCGAGTTTTTCTTTTCGGTGTCAGAGATGAGGCGAGATACAGTATCTTCAAGCATTTCTCGTCCACCTTGTTGTTGAGAAAAGTTTTGTGGTTGTTGAAAGTTAGTTCGTTGGTTTTGTTGGTTACTACTATTGCCGGGATCTCTCCAACCAAGGTTTGGGTGGTTACGCCATCCTTGGTTGTAGGTACCCGTTGGAGGACCCGACGGCCTAGGTCTATTATCAATGTAGTTTACCGTTTCCGTTTGATCATCTAATTCTTTCATACAACTCCAATTTTCATGTGGCCCACCACATCCTTCACAAGCCATAACCGAGGCCGTTTTTGCCATTTCTAACTTTTTGATTTTTGAAGAAAGGGCCTCAATTTGGGCTTGTAAAGAAGTGCTTTCATCAACCTTATGGGCGCCCGGGGCAATAGATTTATTGCCTCGGGGAGTGTGCCATTGAAAATTGGTTTGAGCAATTTCCTCAATTTGATTATATATTTCATTTGGGCGACGATTACCTAAAAGTCCCCTGGAGCTAGAATCAAGTGTTTGTCTTGTGTGTGGCAACAACCCATTGTAGAAAGTGGATACTTGTTTCCATACCGCAAGACCATGATGAGGACACTTTCTTAGTAGCTCCTTGAACCTTTCCCAAGTTTCATATAAGGATTCCCCATCTTCTTGTGAATATGTATTAATTTCAGTCATTAATTTAGCCGTTTTAGCAGGAGGGAAATACTTATATAGAAACTTTTGGGCTAGTTCATCCCAGGTGTTTACCGAGCCAACTGGGAGGAGGGTGTTAAGCCAAGCCTTTGCTCGGTCTTTTAGTGAAAATGGAAACATCCGAAGGCGGATGGCGTCGTTTGATGCTCCATTGATCCGAAAGGTATCACATATTTCTAAGAAATTAGTAATATGTAGATGGGGATCCTCATCCGCAAGCCCATGGAAGGTTGCGGAGTTTTGAAGCATTTGTATCAAATGTGGCCGAAGTTCGAAGTTATTGGCTTCGACATTCGGAGCATTGATAGCGGCGCCGAGATTACCTACAGTGGGCCGTAGGTAATCCATGAGGGTACGTTGGTCCGCCATTGGAGGTGGGTCCCTCGAAACTTTCTCTTGATTTTTAGCTTTAAGTCTTTTTCTGAGAAAGCGTTTGGGTTCTTCTAGAGGTTCCTTTATGTCTCTACTAGAACTGGAGCTCATGCACTACGTAGGAAGTTCAAATGTGGCGCCTGGGTTCCAAGTCCTGCAATAAAAACAGAAAAGAACGTTGGTCAGAAGGTTCACCACGACCCCGTGTTCAGTGAACACGGCCCGTGGTCAGAGATACAGTGATTGTTTTCCGGATCCCTGTTACTGGGGAGTTGGACACGGCCCCGTGTTGCACCGACACGACCCCGTGCTCAGCTCTCTGTAACTCGGAAAATAAAAACTGCCAGTAACGATGCTGGGCACGGCCCGTGTCTGACCAGGCACGGCCCGTGCTGAGCTCTGCAGAAACTGAAAAACTAAGAAAAAATCTAAAAAATAGAAAAATAAGAAAAAACGATTAGGCCGTTGATTCCTAACTTTCTTAAAATACTTGTGTCCCCGGCAGCGGCGCCAAAAACTTGATGCGTGTGAAGTGTGTATATAAGTTTAAGTATATTTTAAGCCCTTTTACACTTTCTTTAGCCAAGTTTTAAATTTATAAAACACGATATTTACTAACACTAAACATACATATGGGCAAGTGCACCCATCGTGAGCGTAGTATAGTGTTGGAAAGATACCGAGGTTGTCCAAGGACACAAGAGCTTTTAGTACCGGTTTATCCTCAACGTATAATCAAATTAAAAGGTTAGAAAAAAGTTTTAAACTAGAAAAATAAAAACTAACTAAAATGCTGAAAAATAAAATAAAATAAAAACAGATAGACAAGATGAATCACTTGGCACCGACTCGTGTATTGTGTAACCTTTGATTATTTCCGCACTTTTGCACTTTTTAAGAGATTATCTTAGTTATTGTAGTAGGCCCCTCTTTTGAAGGTGACGTTACCCTCAACCCAGTAGTTTGAGTCAGCAAGGATACAATCCTAAAGGGTTGGATTATTGAAAGATAATTAATTAAGTTATTAATGCATATTATGGTAGGCCCCTCTTTTGAAGGTGACGTTACCCTCGGCTAAGTAGTCTGAGTCAGCAGGGATACAGTCCTAAGTAGCTGGGTTAAAGTATTAATAGTAGTTTACATATGAGGGGATCAAAGAGTTTGGACCCCCGCCATCCAATACCGTTAAGTATTGAAGGAGGCCCCACTAAATTTGACCCAGGTCCTTGCAGGATCTATACACTGAACAAGGCAAGACTTTTACCAAACCGTTCCCTTAACCACCGACCAGGTAGCCAACATACCTCCATATAGACCGTGGAGATATGAATGGTGAAAATCTTTTATTTTATATAGACAGTAAAATAATGCCAAGACACCACGGACAAACGATAAGGAAAAATCACCTTCAACATAAGAAAATAGTTATTAAAGTCATTAATACATAACCAAGTAAAAAGTGCGAAAAGATTAAAAATAAAAAAGTATTACACTAGACACTTTGTCTTCACCAAGTGATGTAAGAGACTTAGGCAAACATGGCCTTGATTGTCAAGAATTCTTACGATCAATCTTGGATCCCGAGACGACTCACACACTCTATGATGGACAATGGATGATGGTGGTGGATGATGGTGTTATGGTGGTGGTGGGTGGTGGGTGAAGTGTGAGAGAGGTGGTGTGCCAAGGGATGGTTTGAGCTTAAACCAAGCACTCCTATTTATAGGCTGAACAGAAGCTCGGGCACGGCCCCGTGTCCATCCTCTTCTCTGTCTTCATTAATTGCACTTTGTCTGCATTAGTTGACCACGCCCCCGTGTCCGCTGGGCACGCCCCCGTGTGCAGAAGCATATCTGTACTATCAAGATTTGCCTGGATTCTGCGAATCTTATAGTTGACCACGGCCCCATGTCCGCTGAGCACGGCCCCGTGGTGGGCGATAGAAACTTCTATAGCTTTGTCTTTTATGCTGGCACTTGGGCACTCCCCCGTGTTCACTGAGCACGGGGCGTGTTCAGCCTTCTGTTTTCTTGTTTTGCTTGGGAAGATGCTGTCGTGGGGTCGGGCATGTCACGTTTGCTCCTTTTCTTGTATTTATGTTAGATTTAGCTGTTTTTTTGCTTCTTTTGTTAATTTGAGCTCCTTTAATCCTGAAAATACAAAAGGAAGACAAAAGCACACTTTTTCCAACATTAGTACTAAAAAGGGGTTAGTTTTATGCCACAATTGATGTAATTTATATGTTGCATTTTGCACACATCAAATACACCCACACTTGAATCTTTGCTTGTCCTCAAGCAAAAATCTTTATAATATGCCTTTACACTCCCAAATGGAATGGGTAGAAGAGAAGGTTTTTGGACTTGTCATAGAGTGTCGGGATTTCCAAGATTCTTTTTTAAGTTTTATTTTTTTATTTATTTACAATCCTATTCGTCATGATTTATTTAAAACTTTTCATAAGATAAATTACTTATTAGGGCATAACATGCCTCTTTAAAATTCCATTTATATACAAGTTTACATACCTCACGGGGATCACTCAACACTCGGCCGAAAAATGTATTTTAGTGAATCACTCGAGAGCGGTATGGAACTTACTCCTACCATAGGCTTGCCAAGCAATCAATCCTCCTCCTTTTTAACTATATACCTTTGTAAATATCAAGAGGACTTTTGGGGTGAAGCGTTAGGCTTGGGTTAAAGGTAGGTGGTTGGGTTAGTGGTTAGTGAAAGGGCGAAAAGCGTAACAAGCGACAGTTTTCGTAAGACTTTTTATTTTTGCAACTTTTATTTTGATGAAGCTTTTATTCAAACAAAGTTATTTTTGATAAACTTGTTTGTTTATTTCTCTTTTGCTTCATCAACAACACACATTTTTTTTTTTGCTAAAGTCATACGACACTTATCTCATCCGACACGCTGTTTACACCATTCAACGAATTATTAACACTTATCTCATCCGACACGCTGTTTACACTTATCTCATGGGTACTCATGCTTTGGACTCACCATTCAACACTTATCTCATCCGACACGCTGTTCAACGACTTATGCTACTGTTCACAGGCTAACTCCAACGCGCTCTCATCCAATCAAATCAAGTTGTGTTTACTTGTTAAACATCTACGGTGAGTATACTTAACCCCTTTTAAACGCTTTAATCACACTTTGGGGTGTAACATACGTTCCTATAAAAAACACACTTATCAAAACGCAGTCTATACTCTAAACTATTATCTGTTAGTGCATTATGTCTGTAGCTTCCATCTGTATCGATTCTATGTATTTTGTCCTGTATGCGTGGTTGTATACTTGTATATGTATGTATTTTGTATCTAGACAAATCAGGGAAAGGAACGGTAACTGTTAAGTGTGATCCGAACGGATGACATGTGTCATCCGTATGGATGGCCATGCGATCGGATGACCATCCGATCGGATGACACCCTCACTTCCCTGTGTTGCCTATAAATAGTGGACTAGGGCCATTTGTCTAGAACCTTTTGCCTGATTGTCATAGCGAAGCTCTGTCCAGTTTGCATACGGATCTTTTGTACTTTCACATTCTATCAATGAAATTGGACATGTTAAGCGTTGAGATTATTGTTGGTGATTCTCAGACGATGTCGAGGGATTCCGCACCTCGCCATTGATCGATTCCGCCACGTTCTTCTTGTAACACCCCGTGTTACAAAAGTCAAAGTCAAAGTCAAGATTGATGTCAAAGGAAGAAAAGATTGCTTATTGCGATCTGTCACTCCTTGCTTAATTATTGATTTGACTTCTTTGACTTGTAATCGAATCTTTTATTTTGAACACTTTAATTGTATTATGTGGAGTATCTATTAATAATCAAGATTTAATCGATGTTTATCGCGTTATCGCTAATCGCATCGCAATCGCATTCGCAGTTTGATTGGTAGATTCTGAATATTGTTTTACGTGTGTGTGCTACTTATGTGTTACTTGTGCATGTTTACTTAATGTTTGTGGTGATTAATCGAAACGCAATCGCAACTCTATCGCAATCGCAACTTAATCGCAGACGCTAAACGCAAGTTAATTATAATGATTGTATGTTAGATATACTATTTGTGTGGTTATTATTAATCTATCGCATCGCATAGTCGCTCAAACGCATCGCAACACTCAACACACGAATCGAAACATCGGAACACAACCCGTCAGAGCCACTCGATCGAGTGACCACTCGATCGAATGGCCATCCGATCGAGGCGCATCCTGATTCGACACTTGCCCTCCTTTCCCTTTTTGGAAACCTATAAATACCCACCTGTCACATCATTTGTGATGTGACAGCTCTCTCACTTGACCAGCTCGTTCCAAGCCTTCTTTCTCTCGATTTCTCACGATTCTTGTAAGTTTTCAACTCAAATCTTGTACTTCTCTGATCTACACACACTTCTTCATTATTTTCACCTTTGAATCTTAACTTTTAACCGTGAAATAAGTGGATTTGAGGTGTTCTAGGATGATGTCATCATGGAGTTCTTATGAACTTCAAGTTTTGGCCTCATTCCACCAAGGACAACTCAGATCTGAAGGATTTCCACATGATTAAACAATGTTTTCACATAAATCTACACATATTCATGGTTAAAAGGATTGAAAGATGGTTTTCTAACTTTCTTTCAACTCTTTTACACTCACTGCACTCAAAACCGATAGAATCGGAGCTTATGCAGACCTTCTACTCCTTCTTAGTGATGTGTTGGTTCAAGATCTGGTTTCTATCAAAGAGACAACCGATTTCGGGTTAAACATGAATAACCGTCATGAACCAGTAAACTAATCGGATTTGGGTGATTCCTGTTCGATCGGATAACTTGGGTCATGATGGGGTTTCTGTTGTCTAGCACATTGTCATACCATCTCGAACAAACTGCAAAACTTTTCAAAATAATCAAGTTCAAGACAATCAGATTCGTTGGGGCGGATTGCCGTCCGATCAGATTGCCATCCGATCGGATGGATCGGATTGCACTTGAGGTTCAACACTTAACAATTTTCAAAGATCATCAGTAACTAACGGATTGCCAACCGATCGGATTGCTATCCGATCGAGTGACAATCCTGCTATGAACTTGTTCTCACTAGGTGTCCTGCCAATCGGCTCACTATCCGATCGAACGACCGTTCGATCGACGACCTGAAAGGTAGAGATATTTCTCTGTTTTCAAAATGCTACAACGAAAACTTCAAATCCATCATACACAAACACATCCTTACCAAACGAATGTCAACCCAATCGAATGGCCATCCGATCGGATGACCATCCGAACGGATTGACATCCGATCGACTGGCCATCCGATCGGATTACCGTTCGACACTTGGTCACTTTGCACCATTTTACGCGCCGTTCTTTCGCTTATGCTATCGTTAACTGTTCAGGCTAATCTCTCTCAGCGCTCCCTTCAATCCAAGGAAGTGTTTACTTGTTAAACGCTATCTGTGAGTATACTCGAACCCTTTTTGCTTTACTCACTCTTGGGTGTTACATACGTTACTTATTCTAAATCACTATCGACACACAACGCAAACACTATTTATACGCTGACCGTTATTGCATGCTACGTGTTATTCGATGAATGCTTGTATGTTATGTTAACAAAGTGATTGTTGCTGACACCTTAGCAACGATAGTACTATAGTTTGGACTCAGCACCTGTCATGGACAGGGGTTGTTAAGGGTTTTACTTCACGTTTCCCAGTGGGGATATGTGTTGCGCATTCTACAACTCGTAGTCACGTCTGTGCATATTTCTCTGTCGATAACCTATTTGCCTTCACTTTGTACATGTTACATGCTGGTTATGCATAAACGATTTTGAACTCTATTATTACTATTAAACTTGTATGCTCACCTTTACATTATGTGTATTGACTCTATCTTAACGTACGTGATAGGTGCTTAGGATGCTTGCTTGCTATTTGATGGAATCGAGCTTAGGAGAGTCTAGAAACTGACAAACAATTTATTTATATTTGAGTTGTCGAAACAAAACTATTTGTCTTTGAATTGCCTGTAATAACTATGCTACTTATTATGTCATGGTATGGTATGTGATGCTTAAATAATTGGTAACCATAGTTGTTATGGAAACTCCTGGACAATTTGTTTCGCTCAGTGCCATGCCCCGATGTTTCCGCCATCAGTTGGGGTGTGACAGATTGGTATCAGAGCCATAACTATAGGGAATTAGGCAAGACTCGACCTAGTCCAGGTCGACGTCTTAGAAACGACCTAGTCTATAGTCTAAGTACCAACAGACCGCCTTGTGCGAACCCATTAGGGGTTCCGCACGAGTTTATTACTATTCCTCGATCGACTCGCAATCACGCTATACGATCACACTGCCTTTCCTAAGGCAGTCGCACTACACTATTTTCATAAATGGACGAGTGATTAGGTGTGAAAACCGCAAACTCTCGACCGAATCGCTTGTTCGACCCGCATTTTATTTATAAACAAGAGAACTTGCGTTGAATCAGGAGTGAAATCCGCACTTCGACGCAAATTTTCCTCTTTGTTTTATCAAAACAGGAACGAAGTTGTTAAGTCAGGGGTGAAACCCGAACCTTGACAACTTGCTCCGTCCTCTATGTTGGGTTTTACAAAACTCTCACCAAAGTCTCGATGGACTTCAACGACTTGAAGTCACACTGTAACTGGAAGGATGCGTGCCATTCGCCCAAATTGAGGTGAGAGCACAGTTCCGAAAGCCAAAAGTGTGTACCAAAGGTCCTTGTGAATAGTCGAATCACTTTGGGTAGTCGACGTCTATCAAGCCTTAGACAATCTACTCTCGATTTCAAGCTCGCAATCGCTGATTTCACGTGTTTTCAATTCTGAACCCGCAACTACTGACTCTGATATTTGTCATTTTATGTGGATTTTTAGGTGTGTTTTTATGTGGTTTACCTTTTTATGTGTTTTGATTTTTGATAATATTGCTTTCGCTTCTCGCTTTGATCGACACACACAACTCACACTGCACATCTATCTCAAAACGTTAACAAATCGCTGCTACTTATGGATGATCGCATGCTATCTTACTCGCTTATGCTATACTACTCGCTGTGTACTCGCTAATCGCAATCGCCATTCTTGAACTCGCGGACCTTGAATGATAGGTGAATACGTGCAAAATATAGTATGGTTTCTGTGTTCTATCTACCTTATGTGTTTCTGTGACCTTACGTGCTTGCGTGCTTCTGTGTCTTACATGCTTACGTGCTTCCGTGATTATGTGTCTATGTAATACTACATTGTGTTCCTGAGCTTTAGTAGTAGTACGTGTGAGGTGAGATTCGATTATATAGCGTTTTAAATCCTATGGCGCTGTCTGTTGTAGACAATGTCGTCATTCAGATCATTCCATTCCCGTTCAGCTGACCGCAATCATGATGACAAACGCATCACCGCTCTCATCGCTAAGCAAATGGCGAAAGTCATCCCGCAAATTGTTAGCGAGCTGAATGAAAACGCTAGCAAGTCATCTGAAGAATCCCGGACTGATTCACCAAAGTCTGCTTTTAGCTTCAAGCAGTTCAAAGCCTGCGGTCCAAAGGAATTTACCGGCAAAGATGGGTCTACGGCTATGTTCCAATGGTTTCATTCTATCGAAGTCACCCTGCGCCAGAGTGGCTGTCCGGATAATCACAGTACTCTTAACGCCACCAGCGTCTTCCAATCCCGAGCTCTAGATTGGTGGACGGCTGAGAGAAACAAGCACGAAAATGATGTAGCTTACGGGCTGACGTGGGACGAGTTGAAGGACGTTACGATGCAAGAGTTCTGCCCTCCCCACGAACGCCAAAAGCTGGAGGACGAGTTCTGGCATATCAAGCAAAAGGATGGTGACAACGCTGGTTTAACTGCTCGCTTTAAGCAGCTAAGCATAATCTGTCCAAGCCAAGTTTCTACACTCGAAATCACCATCAAGAAGTATATCTGTGCTCTTCCAGATTGCGTGGCTGATTTCGTTCAAGCTGCAAAGACGTCAACTATTGAGGAGACCTTCTTACTCGCTGCTGAGATCAACGACAAGCGAGTCAAGTCTGGTTACTGGGACAAAACCTCCAAGAATCTGCATCAAGCCACCACTGCTTCAACCGCTGAAACCGCCGCCGCTCCGCAGTCTTCAAAGTCCTCTCGTCGTAAGAGGAAGAATAACAACAGTAGCAAGAATTGCGCTGTCACCACTGCTGCCCCGCTTCAGTCAGTTCCTGCCCCACCGCAGCCTCAACACCGCCAAGTAGCGGCACCGGTCATCCATGCACCGCCGGCAAAGCGTGCATACACTGGTCCTCATCCTGCTTGCCCTACTTGTACCTATCACCACCCAGTAGGAATTGCTTGCAGATACTGTGTGCATTGCAACATGTACGGCCATTTCACCGCCAACTCCCGTACAGTTCCATGTCAAGCTCCAGCTCCAGCTTAAGGTCAAGCTCCTGTTCAACAAGCTCTACTTCCCGCTCCTCAAGGTCAACAAGCGGCTCCTGCACCCGCGATCCACGCTAGAGCTTGCTTTGCGTGTGGTGATCCCAACCACTTCGCAAACATGTGCCCGAACTGAGTGGTGAAGCAAGAGCCACAACAGCAGCAGCCTCAACAACCTCAACAACAGCAACAGCCGGCAGCCTGCGGACGTACTTTCAACATCAATGTCTGCCAAGCTCAAGCGGATAACAACGTGGTTAATGGTACGTTCCTTGTGAATGGTATATATGCTTCGTGTTTATTTGATACTGGAGCCGATAACTGTTTTGTGTCGTTAGAATTCGAAAAGCTCCTAAATTGTAAGCGCGCCCATCTCCCCTCGTCATTCGATGTTGAAGTTGCCACCGGTAGAATCGTCGCTGTCAATTCTGTTCTTCGTGATTGTACCCTCGAACTCAACAATCACATCTTTCCTATCGACCTTATTCCGATGCAGCTCGGTAGTTTCGATATCATAGTAGGCATGGATTTTCTTCATGAGAATCGTGCTGAAGTTGTTTGTTTCGATAAGATGATTCGCATATCGTTCGCTAATGGTGATCTGTTGTGTGTTTATGGTGAAACTCCTTCGAAAGGTCTCAAACTCATGTCGTATATCCAAGTGAGCAAGTATCTCCGCAAGGAATACAGAGCTTTCTTGGCCAACATTGTAGTAGCGGAGGAGGAAAAGAAAGAGAAGACGCTAGTGAAAGATGTTCGTGTTGTTTGTGAATTTCCAAACGTATTTCCTGATGAGCTACCTAGTTTACCCCCGAGCCGTGATATTGATTTTCGTATTGACCTCATTCCTGGAGCCAACCCTGTTGCTAAATCTCCTTATCGCCTCGCTCCATCCGAAATGCGTGAACTCTCGAGTCAACTCCAGGAATTACTTGACAAAGGATTCATTCGCCCTAGCACCTATCCTTGGGGTGCACCAGTCCTTTTTGTCAAAAAGAAGGATGGGTCGTTCCGGATGTGTATCAACTATAGGGAGTTGAATAAGGTGACAATAAAAAATCGTTATCCTCTGCCTCGAATCGACGATTTGTTTGACCAATTGCAAGGTGCTTCATGTTTTTCGAAGATTGATTTACGCTCAGGTTATCACCAGTTACGCATTCAGGAGGAAGATATTCCGAAGACCGCTTTTCGAACCTGTTATGGTCATTATGAATTCGTCGTAATGCCCTTTGGTTTAACCAATGCGCCTGCGGTTTTCATGGATTTGATGAACCGTGTATGCAAACCATTTCTTGACCACTTCGTCATCATGTTCATCGATGATATCCTTATCTATTCGAAGTCAAAAACCGAACATGCGCAGCATCTACGTTTGGTTCTCGAGCTACTCCAGGGGAATCAACTCTACGCCAAGTTCTCCAAGTGTGAATTCTGGCTAGAGGAGGTTCAATTCCTCGGTCACATCATTAATAGTCAAGGTATTCACGTCGACCCCGCGAAGATCGAAGCTGTTAAGAGTTGGGTTACTCCAAAATCACCATCCGATGTACGTTCGTTCCTCGGTCTGGCGGGCTATTACCGTCGATTCATCACTGACTTCTCAAAAATCGCTTTCCCGCTTACTTCCTTGACGCATAAAGAAAAGCCTTTTGTTTGGGGAACCGAACAAGAGACTGCCTTCCAAACTCTCAAGCATATGCTCTGCAATGCTCCCGTTCTTGCTTTACCCAACGAAAACGACGACTTCATTGTCTATTGTGATGCCTCGAACCTTGGCCTTGGTTGTGTTCTCATGCAACGGGACAAGGTCATCGCTTACGCATCTCGTCAGTTCAAGATCCACGAGAAGAACTATACAACCCACGACCTCAAGCTAGGCGCAGTGTACGGTCTTCACTGACCATAGGAGCCTACAACACATCTTCAGCCAAAAAGAATTGAATATGAGCCAACGCCGATGGGTAGAACTTCTCAACGATTACGACTGTGAGATTCGTTATCATCCTGGAAAAGCAAATGTCGTTGCCGACGCCCTCAGCAGACGAAGCTATTTACATAGTGTTCGCATGTTCACGCCCAACATCATCTCGAAACCCTCATCCGTGACGCTCAGCATGCTTGTTTTACCGAACGCACTTTGAAGAAGGAAAGGATCTACCATAACGGCGAGCAGTTAGTGAATAAATCGAATGGGATATTCCATTATTTGGACTGAATTTGGATTCCCAAACGCACTAACTTGCGACAAATCCTGTTGGATGAAGCCCAAAAGTCAAGATATTCCATTCATCCTGGTGCCGATAAGATGTACCACGACCTTCGTCAACGGTATTGGTGGCCTGGAATGAAGAAGGATATCTCAATCTATGTTTCGAAGTGCCTAACTTGCTCGTAAGTCAATGCCAAACAACAAAGACCATCTGGCTTGCTTGTGCAACCCGAGATCCCGATGTGGAAATGGGAAAGCATAGCCATGGACTTTATTACGAAACTCCCGCGTACAACCTCAGGTCATGACAGCATTTGGGTTATCGTTGACCGCTTAACTAAATCTGCTCATTTCCTGCCGATACGAGAAGACTTCAAGGTAGAAAAATTAGCCCGAATCTACACCGACGAGATTATCTGTCGACATGGTACACCTCGTGACATCATCTCTGACCGCGATGGTCGGTTTACCTCGCGTCTTTGGGAAACGTTTCAATCTGCTCTCGGTACTACGCTTAACCTAAGTACCGCTTTCCATCCCCAAACCGACGGGCAGACTGAACGAACGATTCGTACTCTTGAAGACATGCTTCGCTCGTGTGTCATAGATTTCGGTGGTAATTGGGACACACACTTACCTTTAGTCGAATTCTCATACAATAACAATTATCATTCTAGCATACAAATGGCACCATTTGAGGCATTATACGGAAGAAAATGTCGATCGCCGATTGTGTGGCATGAGATCGGAGAGGCGCAACTAACCGGTCCCGAGCTACTGCAAGAAACGACTCACAAAATCCTCGAAATTCGAGACAATTTGCTGAAAGCTCAGAGTCGTCATAAAAGTTACGCCGATAGACGATGCAAGCCCCTAGAATTTGACGTTGGCGATCACGTACTCCTAAAGGTATCACCTTGGAAGGGTGTGATCAGATTCGGCAAGAAAGGAAAGCTCGCACCTCGATATGTTGGACCCTTTAAGATTCTAGAAAGGATCGGCAAGGTGGCCTATAGACTCGAACTACCGGAGGAACTTAGCAACGTCCACCCGACTTTCCATGTATCGAACCTGAGAAAGTGCCTAGCCGAGCAGGATTTACAAGTTCCACTAGAGGATCTACAATTGGACGAAACATTACACTTCGTGGAGAAGCCTGTCGAGATCATGGATCGAGAGACCAAGAAGCTCAGGTGCTCACACATTCCCATTGTGAAGGTTCGCTGGGAAGGCAAACGATGCGCAGAGTTCACCTGGGAACTCGAAAGTGACATGAAGGCGAAGTACCCGCAGTTATTTGTTACGGCTTCAGCCTAATTTCTGGACGAAATTTCCTTAAGAAGAGGAGGCTGTAACACCCCGTGTTACGAAAGTCAAAGTCAAAGTCAAGATTGAAGTCAAAGGAAGAAAAGATTGCTAATTGCGATCTTTCACTCCTTGGTTAATTATTGTTTTGACTTCTTTGACTTGTAATCGAATCTTTTATTTTGAACGCTTTAGTTGTATTATGTGGAGTATCTATTAATAATGGAGATTTAATCGATGTTTATCGCTTTATCGCTAATCGCATCGCATTCGCACTTTGATTGGTAGATTCTGAATATTGTTTTACGTGTGTGTACTACTTATGTGTTACTTGTTCTTGTTTACATAATGTTTGTGGTGATTAATCGAAACGTAATCGCAACTCTATCACAATCGCAACTTAATCGCAGACGCTAAACGCAACTTAATTATAATGATTGTATGTTAGATATAGTATTTGTGTGGTTATTATTAATCTATCGCATCGCATACTCGCTCAAACGCATCGCAACACTCAACACGTGAATCGAAACATCGGAACACAACCCGTCGGAGCCACTCGATCGAGTGACCACTCGATCGAATGGCCATCCGATCAGATTGCCATCCGATCGAGGCGCATCCTGATTCGACACTTGCCCTCCTTTCCCTTTCTGGCAACCTATAAATACCCACCTGTCACATCATATGTGATGTGACAGCTCTCTCACTCGACCAGCTTGTTCCAAGCCTTCTTTCTCTCGATTTCTCGTGATTCTTGTAAGTTTTCAACTCAAATCTTGTACTTCTATGATCTACACACACTTCTTCATTGTTTTCACCTTTGAATCTTAACTTTTAACCGTGAAATCAGTGGATTTGAGGTGTTCTAGGATGATGTCATCATGGAGTTCTTATGAACTTCAAGTTTTGGCCTCATTCCACCAAGGACAACTCAGATATGAAGGATTTCCACATGACTAAATAATGTTTTCACATAAATCTACACATATTCATGGTTAAAAGGATTGAAAGATGGGTTTCTAACTTTCTTTCAACTCTTTTACACTCAATGCACTCAAAACCGATAGAATCAGAGCTTGTGCAGACCTTCTACTCCTTCTTAGTGATGTGTTGGTTCAAGATCTGGTTTCTATCAAAGACACAACCGATTTCGGGTTAAACATGAACAACCGTCATGAACCAGTAAACTAATCGGATTTGGGTGATTCCTGTTCGATCGGATAACTTGGGTCATGATGGGGTTTCTGTTGTCTAGCACGTTGTCATACCATCTCGAACAAACTACAAAACTTTTCAAAATAATCAAGTTCAAGACGATCAGATTCATTGGGGCGGATTGCCGTCCGATCGGATTGCCGTCCGATCGGATTGCCATCCGATCGGATTGCCATCCGATCGAACTATCCGATTGGATTGCACTTGAGGTTCAACACTTAACAATTTTCAAAGATCATCAGTAACTAACGGATTGCCAACCGATCGGATTGCTATCCGATCGAGTGACAATCTTGCTATGAACTTGTTCTCACTAGGTGTCCTGCCAATCGGATCGCTATCTGATCGAACGACCGTTCGATCGACGACCTGAAAGGTAGAGATACTTCTCTGTTTTCAAAATGCTACAACGAAAACTTCAAAGCCATCATACACAAACACATCCTTACCAAAAGAATGTCAACCCAATCGAATGGCCATCCAATCAGATGACCATCCGAACGGATTGACATCCGATCGACTGGCCATCTGATCAGATTTCCATCTGATCGGATTACCATCCGATCGGATTATATTAACACAGTGATTGTTGCTCGACACCTTAGCAATGATAGTACTATAGTTTGGACTCAGCACCTATCATGGACAGGGGTTGTTAAGGGCTTTACTTCACGTGTCCGAGTGGGGATATGTGTTGCGCATTCTACAACTCGCAGTCACGTCTGTGCATATTTCTCTGTCGATAACCTACTTGCCTTCACTTTGTACATGTTACATGCTGGTTATGCGTAAACGATTTCGAACTCTATTATTACTATTAAACTTGTATGCTCACCTTTACACTATGTGTATTGACTCTATCTTAACGTATGTGACAGGTGCTTAGGATGCTTGTTTGCTATTTGATGGAATCGAGCTTAGGAGAGTCTAGAAACCAACAAACAATTTATTTATATTAGAGTTGTCGAAACAGAACTATTTGTCTTTGAATTGCCTGTAATACCAATGCTACTTATTATGTCATGGTATGGGACGTGGTGCTTAAATAATTGGTAACCGTAGTTGTTATGGAAACTCCTGGACAATCTGTTTCGTTCAGTGCCATGCCCTGATGTTTCCACCATCGGTTGGGGTGTGACACTTCTACTAGAACCGTTCCTGATTGTGCGCCTACAAGTGGTATCAGAGCCACAGGAGGTCGGATCGGAGATAGCTACAACAATTTCACCAAGATTTCAGCCGTTTTCTGCAGATTTCAGTCAAATCTCACCAGAGATTTTGACAATTTCTTCATCTTCTTCTACATTTCTTGCTGTTTTCATACTTTCACACCTAAAAATCAGAAAAACACAAAATTGACCTAGATTTTATGCATGAAATTGACTAAATTTGGTATCAAACTGATCGGAATTCATTACAGAACAATCCTACAAAGTTTCAATCCAAAATTCAGACTAAAACACCTTCAAATTGATCAAAAACCATGTTGTGTTCTTCGTGCATGATGACGTCACTGATCCGATCAGATTGGATTAGATCTTGTTCACATTTCATTGCTGACGTCATAGCTCATTCGATCGGATTGACATCCGATCGGATAAGTGTTGTGGTTTAGTGTTTAAAGGTTCAAGTGTCACTTCGATCGAACGACCATCCGATCGGATAGCCATTCGACACTTGTGCCATCCGACACTTAGCATTTGGTTCATAATTCACTTGTGTCATCCGATCGAAGTGCCATTCGATCGAACGATCATCCGATCCAAGTGTTCAAGTTTTTGAAATTTGTGAAATTTTTCTAAGTGTTTGACTTTTAAGGATTTTCAAGGTGGGAGACGACTTTTTGAACCCATTTAGTGACATTTTCGCGTACAACACAGGAGATACATCCACAAACACAAATACTAACACGAACCCGAAAAAGGCGATCGCAGATTCTCTATGCATCGATAGTGCCTACGGAACATACAATAAGCCACCAAAGTTGATGGCAACTGAGGATTACAACCGATGGTCTAATAGGTTCGATGGATGGCTGAAGGCTTTTGCGTACGAAAGCTGGATGTGCATGAAAAATGGTTTCATACCAACAAGACAAGATCATGAAAACTTGGCTGATACTGAACAGGATACGTTTATTGCTGAACAGAGTTGTATTGCCCTACTTCATCAATCAGTCCGAGATGACATTATATCTCTGATTGACTATTCTAACTCAAAAGATTTTTGGGCTAAACTAGAAAAGAAATGTATCGGGGGTGAGGAAATTGTGAAAACTAAGAAAAGATTGTTGAAAAAAGAATTTGATTTATTCACTTGTATGAAAAATGAGAGTGTACGACAGATGATTGAAAGGTTTTGCCATCTAAAGGTAGAACTAGTCAGATATGGGATCACGATAGCCGAAGATGAGATGGTTGAAAAGTTGTTTGAATCTCTGCCAGATGAGAAAGACTGGCAATACTTCGGTCTGGTGCTGAAAAATACCAAACCGATGGCAGATATGACGATTGATTGGTTGATCGAGAGATTCGAAAGTCATGAATTGTAGATAAAGAAAATGAACAAAGTGAACAGCACGCCATACCAACAGAACGTTGATCTCTACTATCAGGGAAGTATGATTCCAAAAGTCACATCACCAAGAACCGCCTTTACTGCTGAAAGTTCAAACACTTTGACTTAAGAAAAGAACAACAGCAGTTCTTTGCCAAGCAGCGGTTATCATGGAAGTGGTTCTTCTTCATTGGTTCCAAGCAACCAGCAGACTCAAAATGCTCCTAAGAATGTTTTTCAACGCAACATCGCTGTTAATCTGAACAACGCTCAGAATTTCAACGAGGAGACAACAAAACAACAGATGGTATTCCTTGCTTCTATTCTGGAGTCGTATGAAAGTCTGGTAGCTGGGAAGATTGGAAACACTAATCTTACAAAAGAAGTCTACGACCAGATAGATCCTGAGGAGATGGAGTTGATTGATATATGTTGGTGCATGGCGAGTGTAATCCGCAGAGCACAACGGCTCATGGAGATCACAGGAAGAAATTCTATTGGAGGTCCTTCGACAAAACTCGATTTTGACAAATCCTAGGTGACCTGTTTCAAGTGTAAGCAGAAGGGGCACTTCAAGCGTGAATGTAGAAACTCTGCAGCAGATGAAACAACGAATCCTTTTCATGATGATTACTACAAGAAAGTTGTTTATCATCGAAACCGTGAAGAGCCACCCTGAATGAAACAGATCGAGGAGACTCCAAAGGAAAAATCTAGAGCTTTAGCTGTGATTCAGGATGATGAAGGTTTTGATTGGAGTGAATTCTTGCCAGAAAATAATGCTGTTGGTTTTGCATTTATGGCAACAACTAAACAAACAGAAGAAGAGACAACATACATCCGTCGAAAGCTTATGGCACAACATATAAAGCAAAAGATCTATGAAGCTTGGAAAGAAGCCAAAAAGGCAAGAAGATGGGATCCGGATCGTGAATGTTATTTAGATCCAAAAGGCAACATCTGTGTGGAACCATCATCAGTTGATGTCAAAACTCTCATAAAATCGATATCAGAAACTGAAGAACAGAACAAGATCGATGCTGCAAAGAAAGCCGAGAAATAAAGGCAAGAGTCAAAGAAGGTAGATAATGGGATCATTGACACAACAAAGGAAATGACAGCAGAAAATCTGACGAAAATGGCTGACAAAGTTCTTATGACAAAAACACTCGAGGTAGATTCCAAATCTGCATCTAGTTCTAAAGGAAAGGTCAGTAGTAGTGATTCGGAAAGCGGGTCAGGTAAGAATGATAGTGCAAAAATGAAAAGTGTTTGCAGAAATTGCATGAAAGAATGCAAAGTCTGCAGCACACATGCGTATCTCACAAACAAAAGAATCCAAGAGCTGGTTGAAAAAGTCGGTAGGGTTGAAAAAGAAATTTTAAATCGAGATAAACTGGTTAAGGCTTCAAGTGAGAGAATCAAAGAATTAACTGAAAAGATTGAAAAAGCTAAAAGTAATATTGAGCGTTTTCAGAAAGAAAATGAATAATTAACTCTTGAAAACAGAACAATTTCAGAAAATTTTGATAAGTTGAAAAGATCGGTAAAAGATTCTGATGAACGAAATGGTAAAACTTACAAAGAAAACATCCATTTGTCTGGAGTTCTTCAGGTAAAAGAAAAACAAATCAATCAGCAATTGGATGAGATCGCAAGTCTTAAGCTTCAATCCAGGAAGCTAAGATTGAAAATGAAAGAATAAACTTCAAATTGACCAGTTACAACTCTGCTAGCTTTGTTCTTCAACACATCGTTCCCAAACCAATTGGGAAGAACAAAGCTGGTGAGGATGTCTACTCGGATGGAACGGGGGTGGGTTATCATCAAGTTCCACCACCTATACTCAACAATTTCTCAAAGAAACAATCTGGGTTGGCTAATGGATTTGAAACAAGTGAGAAAACAGATGCTGAAAAATTGCCAGAAACAATTGATGTCACATTCACTTCATCATCTGATGAAGATAGTGTCCAATCTGAAGTGGTAAAAAATATTGTTGAGAACGTGTTAAAATCAGACAGTGATTCCACTGAAGATGAAGAATGTTTTCTGAACAACTACATTCCGAAACCAAAATCTCAGAACAACTCAAATGATAAACCTACTCTTGTCATGTACAAGATATGTGGTTCTGATAAGTTGTACTCAGATATTGAGTTTCCAATTGAGAATGTGAATGTCGATAAACTGAAGAAAGTTTTCAAACTTGTTGAAATTGATGTTTCTGAGATTGAAGGGTTAAAAAGTATCAAAAGGTTTTTGAACTTCGAATGAAATAAATCTTACTATAAGAAACTTGTTGTACCACCACGTTTTAACAATAACAATCAAAACAGATGGTCGGGTAGTTATCAGGGTGGTAAGAATTATCCAGAAAGGAACTTTCAAAACAAAAGGTTTGTTGAAAAGAAAGTGTTTGTGAAGAGCTCAAGCTCAATTTCCGAGCAAGAATCAGAAATCTTTTCAAAAACAAATGAAGAATTTTTTGCAAAGAAGGCCTCACAGCCTCAGACTAAAGGGAAAAGTCGGGAAGTTGACACCCGCACTTGCTTCAAATGCAATGAAGTTGGACACATTGCACGAAAGTGCACCAACTCAAAACCTAAGTCTGTGGTTATTGAGAATCCGAGAAAGAAAAATGATGTCAAAGGCAAAGCGCCAATGTTTGCTGAGAAGAAGATTTTGAAAAATGAAAACATTAAAGTCAAAATTGAATCCGTAAAACAGTCGGTAAAGAAAGCTGATCCATTTTACAAACGGGTTGCTTCTCCACAACAAACTTGGAAGCCAAAATATGAAACTAAGACATCAAGTGTTCCAAAACCAAAGGTTTCTGATTCTGCGAAACAATCATCTTCAACTAAATCAGTTAAGATGAATGCACCTTTGGATTTTTACGAAAAACTTGAGAAACAAACTTCGACCACCCCCTCCAGGGAAGAAGTATGTTCAAAAGAAGGATCAACCATCTGGTCAACCTCTGAAAGACGAATTATTTTTATACAAAGAGGTTGAGGTTAGATCCGAAGAGAGTCTTAGAATGAACGACAAAAACTTCCCACCATTGTACACAGCAACAACCCACATCAAGCTACCCGAGTCAAAGGAGGCTTGGGTTGCTTCAACTTCTAACTAAATGTTTGTGAAATGTGCAGGAGCTCCCAAGATCTATCTCAAAGTGGATTATGGATAGTGGAGCATCCCGGCACATGACAGGGAGAAAGACCCTGTTATACGATGTTAGAGGTTTCAACGGTGGATATGTCGGTTTTGCTGGAAATCAAGGAGGACGTATTATCGGGGAGGGCACATTATCAAACAGTGTCGTTACATTTGAGAGAGTCAACTACATAGCAGAGCTAGAGAACAACTTACTCAAAATTTCTCAAATATGTGACATAATGTACTCACTTTACTAACAAGGAATGTCTGATTCTGAAGCCGGGATTTGTTATCCCTGAAGAGTGGATCATCATGCGAGCACCAAGGGTCAATGATCTGTACGTGTTGGATATGAGTGTTGCTACGACTACCATGGGCCAACCCAGTGCTTCGTATCAAAAGCTACTGAAAAGGAGTCAGTACTGTGGCACCGAAAGATGGGCACATTCACCTACGAAAAATGAACTATCTGGTGCATAATGATCTAGTAAAAGGTGTTCATTTAAAGAGTTTTCATATGGAGGGAGAGTGTATCAGTTGTATGAAGGAAAAGCAACGCAATAAATCCCATCCATGTAAAAAGATGAACTCTGTCTCGAAGCCACTAGAAAGACTTCACATAGATCTCTTCGGTCCTGTGAATGTCAAAAGTGTTATTGGAGATCTTTATTGTTTAGTGGTCACTGATGACTATTCGAGATTCTCGTGGGTGATGTTCTTGAAGTCGAAAGATGAGACATTTGAGAGTTTGCTGAAACTTTTTAGAAAGATAGAGAATTTGTACCAAACCCGCATTCGAAGACTAAGAAGTGACAATGGTAGGGAATTCAAGAACAACAGAATGGAAGAACTCAGTGATCGACGAGGTATACTGCAAGAGTTCAGTGCACCATACACTCCACAACAGAATGGAGTTTCAGAAAGAAAGAACAGAACGCTGATCGAAACGGCGCGAACGATGCTAGCTGATTCAAAGTTACCAATCAATTTTTTGGGAGAAGCTGTATCTGCCGCTTGCTATACACTCAACCGGGTACTGACTTTGAAGAAGCATAACAAAATATGTTTCGAGTTGATCAACAATTGCAAGCCAAATCTTGAATATCTAGAGTCGTTCGGGTCTCCCTGCACAGTTCTAGATCCTGACGGAAAGTTTGGGTCAAAGAGCTTGGAAGGTATCTTTGTAGGGTATTCCAGTCCACTAAGACGTGTCTTTTTTTCCAAGTCTTAAGAGGATCATCGAAGCACAACATGTTGAATGTCAAGGCTACACTATGCCTCCACAGAAACCCACAGACTCATGGCGATTCAACTATGATGCCTTATGGGATTCATTTGATCTAGAGGAAGAGCCAGAGTACTTTAATGAATTAGATATTTTATGAGAATATGAAGCATCTCAGGGAAGATTTCCAGCAAGGTCTTCTAAACATCAACAACACACTTCCAATGATAATGAAGCTAGTCCCAGTCATGCTGGAGAAAATGATGATGTTCAGAAAACTCCGAGTACTTCAGAACGCGAGCCTGCTCCAGAAAATCAGACGGAAAAAAATGATGATGATTCAAAATCTAATGATATACCTACCTTTGATCGTGGTGATTCAGAACCTGAGGGGATCCAATCTTAAGATCAGACAGTTCTTGACAATGAACAAGTTGCGGATCAAAATGTTACGAATTTGGAAGCCGAGGTGAATGTTCCCGGTGAAGTTCTGCCGAGGACTCTTTCATACCACCCCGAGGAGTTGATAATAGGAGAGCTGCAGTCAGGAGTTTGCACAAGAAGCCAAATTGACCATGGCGTTACATGTTTTTATACTAAAATTGCTCCATTACAAACTGAATTCTCACTCATTTGCTTTATTTCGCAGATTGAACTGCGAACATACAAAGAGGCACTGACGGAGGAATCGTGGGTAATTGCTATGCAAGAGGAGCTGAGTCAATTTGAAAAGCTTGGAGTTTGGAAGCTTGTGGATCTGCCTGACAGACACAGAAAGATAAACACGAAATGGGTGTTTAAATGCAAAAGAGACGATAGAGGAGTGATTGTCAGAAACAAAGCTCGACTCGTTGTCCAGGGTTTTAGTCAGCAAGAAGGGATAGAATTCACTGAGGTTTAAGCTCCAGTTGCTCGACTCGAAGCCATCAGAATATTCCTTGCTTTTGCTTCATGGAAAGGTTTCAAAGTATACCAGCTAGATGTCAAGTCAGCGTTCCTTTACGGAAAAGTGAAAGAGGAGGTCTACGTCGGTCAGCCACCGGGCTTTACCGACCCAATACACAAAGACAAGCTCTACCTCTTGGACAAAGCACTGTATGGTTTGCATCAGGCCCTGAGAGCCTGGTACGAGACACTTTCTCAACACTTGCTTGCCAATGGCTTTTTCCGAGGAAAGGTGGATGCTACCCTCTTCACAAAGGAAGTCGCTGGTCATCTGCTGATCGTTCAGATATATGTTGATGACATTATTTTCGGGTCAACAAACGACGAACTCTGCAAAGATTACGAATGAGTGATGAAGCAGAAGTTTGAGATGTCGTCAATGGGTGAGATGAAGTTCTTCCTAGCGCTACAAGTTGATCAAATGCCTGAGGGAACATTCATACATCAGACAAAGTACGTTTATGACATTCTGGAGAAATTTGGGATGTCCGAGACGGCGCCAATGTCCACCCCATTAGCAACAAATCATGGTATTAACCCTGATCTCACCAGAGAGAAGGTCGACGAGACGCTATACTGGTCAATGATTGGTTCGCTAATGTACTTGACAGCATCCAGGCCTCATATAATGTACCCAACTTGCCTCGCGGCCCGATATCTGTCGAGTCCTAGAGCCTCGCACATGTCTATCGTCAAGAGGATCCTACGCTACCTGAAAGGAACTCCAAGCCTAGGGTTGTGGTATCCCAAAGATGGTGACTTCATGCTTGAAGGATACTCAGATTCTGACTTCGGTTGCTGCAAGATCAATGCAAATCAACAACTGCAGGATGCCAATTCTTCGGACCTCGCTTGGTCACTTGGCAGTGTAAGAAGCAAACCTCTGTTGCTCTTTCAACATGTGAAGCATAGTACATATCTGCCAGCAGTTGCTGCTCTCAGATCATGTGGATTCAGTAACAGATGCGCGATTATGGTTTGCAATTTCTTACTTCTCCTATATTTGTTGATAATGAGGCTGCAATCAACATAACGAAAAATCCGGTACATCACGCTAAAACTAAACATATCGAAATTCGTCGTCACTTCATCTGAGATTGTTTCGAGAGGAAGTTGATACGAATAGACAAAATCACACCGATGAACAAAAGGCAGACTTACATACCAAAGCTTTTGATAAATCTCGTTTTCAGTATCTATTAAAATTGAATGGTATGAAGATGTTGTCGGATGCGGAGGAGTTACTTGGCATTGAGGAGAAAACCACTACAGACGATGTTGAAAAGCAGACTGCGTTGGTTTGTCGTCTTTTTAGTTATTTTCGTATTTAGGGGGAGATAGATATATTTCAGAAAATACAAAAACATTAAAAAAATGTGTTAGGATCGTAGGTTCTTATGAGAGTGTTTGTTTGTGTAAATTGAACAATCAATGAATATGATAACATGTAAAGTGCAGCGGAAATGAATAACAAACTTTGTAAACACAATCATAAAGAGAAATGGATTTGATAAACATATGAATTGTATCAGTCGAAAGATTACAAAGTAAATCAAATGATTGCAAACATGCTTACAAATAAACTCCCCCTCAACCTGATACTTCAGTGGTTGGTTGCACAAGATGAAAGGATTGAATTGAGGAGAAGAACTCACTCAAGTCGATCAAATGTAACAGTACAGGGTACCGCTCTATTTATAGGCAAACTAAACCACTGAAGCATCTCAGCTGACGTCACCATGAAAGTGACATCTAACAAACTAACAAACTCTAACTACTGATCTAATACAGACACTGCTGTGCTAACCACTGATTACAAGTAAATTACAGACCAAAGGTAAAACAACTGTTCCAGCTTTCAACTATTATAGGCTAAGCACTGATGTCTAACTTCAGAGCATTCTTCAAAGGTGATCAGTCTTTGAGTGGTCAGTACTTTGAGTCTTCAGCAACACTTAGAGAACAGTAGTAGATAGAGCAACAGTGTTTAAGCTTCAGCAGTCTTTAGGTCTTCAGCAATTGTTTAAGGCAACAGTTGCTGTAGCAGATCAGTGTTTTGAACTCAGCAGCTGTTAGATAACCACTATCAAGGGGAAAGCTTAATGTAAACATCTGCTTATTGTGAATCCACTGTTGTGAACCGGTTTTGGCTTTCATTATCTGTTCCTCTGGTAGGGTTCAATCCCAACAATCTCCCCCTGGAACAGATAATGCCAAAACCCTTCATTATTCTGAATTTTTATTTCTCATCAGAAGTTCTTTGACTTGTTCTTTAAATTTTAGCTCAAAATCCTGAGAACTTGTATCATCTTCATCCCGGCACAGTGTAAGCTCAAGGAGATCTTGTAGATCTTCAACACCCAGGCCTAGTGCTTGATTCCTTGATATATGCTTCACTTCTCCATTGGTTCTGACCAGAGTCAATACATGGGTCTTTTGATCAGAGAGCCACTTTAGTATTTTTAAACCAAATGGGTTTCTTGGGAGAGACTTATTTGCAGATGAGCTAGGAGTTTTTGGCCTTGAGAACATTTGTACAGCAGTATTTTGAACTTCAGACATTCATTTGAAAGCCTCTTCTATGACTTGATTTGCTGCAGCTATGTCTTCTGCAACTTCTTTGTCAATTTGCTCTTGTCTCTGTTGTTGATCAGGCTCACTGTCTGTGATATCTGCTGATGATGATTGGCTCAAAACCTTTTTGTCAAGATCTTGTAGCTTTGCTGATTTTTCTTTATCTAAAGCCATTTTCTTGATGGCTTCTTCAAAATAATCACTTTCTTTTTCTTTTTCTTCTCCAACAGTCAGTTATTCCCTCTTTTCTTTTCTCAACATTGTGACAGAGGTTTCTGCTGCGTTGATCAGTGTTTCAGAAGTCTTGATCTGCTCCTTTAGCTTTTTGTAGTCAGACCTTTTAGGAGTGTCAGAGACTGTCATCCTCCTTTCATAAGCTTCATCTGTTTGCTGCTTAGTCCATTTTTGCTATGGCATTTGCAGTATCCACCCTTGCATCCACCAGCTCATGCTTCTTTCTTTTATACTCAGAAGTAAGATCAATAATAAAGTTTTTGTATTTATTCCAATTTGGAGCTGTCTTCTTCTTTCCAGGATCATTTTTAATCCTTTCAATCCTGTTTGCTTCATGTTTCAAAGCGATCAGTGGCCACTCTTCAAATTTGTTTTCTTCAGCTTGATAGAACTTTTCTTTCATTATATATGCAAGATATTCTTTTCTCATTGCTTTTCGTTGATCTGTCTTTTCTTTGATCAGATCTTGTGCATAGTCTTCCATCAGCTTGACTTTTCGGAGCAAAAGTACCATTCTTTCTGCAATGGCTTTATCACCTTCATCTTTGCATTCAAGTTTAGCTCTAATCCTTGCTTGCCTTGCTTTCATTTCAAGATATTCATCCATGTTTTCTGGGACTATAAAGCCAATGAGAGAAGGAAATCTTCTTTTTGAAGGATCTTCCTCGGTGTAAAATTGTCTCATCTCATTTTTCACAGCATCTAGTTCCAGTGGGTATTTTGCGGCAACAGGATCATATTTTTCATCAGTGGCTTGAGTTGTTTCCTTTTTTCTTTTGTGAAGCTTTTCGGATGAAGAGGGTTTTGGTTGTGATGTAGGAATGATGAGAGCAGTGGTGTATGACTGACTAACAGCTGTTGAAACAACTGGTGTTCCAACCTCTGTTGTCATTACAACTACTGATGTATCAGCAGATGTCTTCTGCTTTTGAGCAGGGGTTGAAGGCGGTGAAGTTGTTTTTAGTGGTGGTGATGGAGAATCATCATCAGGAATGAAAACCCTTCTCCTTTTTATTGTAGGAGAGGCTGATGATGTCTTGGGTGGATCAGTGGTTGTGGTTTGAGTGGCAGTGCTTTGTGATTGACTAACAGTTGTTGAAACAACTGGTGCTTCAACCACTGTTATCATTACAGCAGATGTTGTAACATCTGCTGTCTTCTGTTTTATGACAGGAGGTAATGATGGTGATATGATTGTAGAAGATGATGGTGGTAGGGCAGTTGTTTTGATGGTGTGTGGTGAAGTTGTGTGTGTTGATGAGATGACAGCTGTTTGGCTAGCAGTAGTTTTTGTAACTATTGCTGTATCAGCTGTTTGGATGGAAGTTTGAGATTTTGTGGTTTGAGGTTTAGATGTCTGTTTTTCTTGTTCTGGTTCAATATACAGACCATCTTCTATTCCCTTCTTCTTCAACTGAATTTTCTCCCCCTTTTTGGCATTATCTGCAAGGGGTTTATCCATGAAAAGGATAGTGGAAGGAGCTTTTCCAGTGGTACTTTGGATGCTGGCCTTTATAGCCTTGATATCTGCTTGAGTATCTTTAAATCTTGATTCCACCATGTTTGTCAGCATTTGTACATGTATAGCATGCTGCTGATCAGCCATTTGTTTATGTTTTTCAAGCATGGGTTGGAAGAGATTCCAGAGCTCATTTTGCAGCAAGTGCTTGTGGTTGAGCAGGTGCTTTCTGAGCCTTTAACAGCTGCTGCACCATGTCCTTTATTTCAGCAACTGAATCTTCAAGTTTTCAACTCTGTCCGTCAATTCCTGATATTTTGAATCATCACCCACGTTAGTAGGATCATCTGAATCCCCACCAGCAGTGGTTGTATCAATGTGTGACTTAGGAACTGAGTCCCAAAAATCACCCATAGATGCCCCTTGTTCTTGGTACTGGGGACTTCTTTCTTCAGCACTTGATAATCCTTTGATGATACCAGTGGTTAAAACTAACTCACTGGTGGTTACCGAAGGTGCTATGGAAGAAATTTCCTTCAAGGGAGTCTTACTAATGAAACAACTGTCCAACTGAAGATCTGTTGATCCATCAGTTGTAGTTGCTGCTCCACTTGAACTACCACCGAGAGTTACTTGTAACTCAGGGGGTGTAACCTCCTCAATTGTTGCTGGGATAGCAGGAGTAGTAGCATCAGACCCAGTCACTTGTGGGAGTATACTCTCAGTGACAGGTGATAGAGAGGAACTGGTTTGTGTCTGAGCTATAGCAACTGCATGCAACACGGGTATTATAGATTGTGGCATTATGATTGGTGAGGGTATGGGTGTTGAAAGAAACATGTCCTTGGGATCAGGACTGAGGAAGATGGATCCGATTGGGTCCAGAGCTTCATATTGTGGGGTTCCTGTGCTTACAACCTGATCCTTTTGTGAGGATGCAGGAGGAGTTTTAGGTAATGGTGGTGATCTTTCTACCAACTGCTGTGAGGAAGTAGCAGCAGTGGTTTGTGGTGACATTTGTGTTGTCACATGCAGTTGCTCTGGGATCTCATCTTCCAGAGTTTCCTTTTTCTTGGGTTTAGTGGGCTTTTTGTAAGATTTTCTTTTGGTCTTTTTGGTGATGTCAGGTGTGGGTTTCAAAGCAGTGGTTGTACTGCTCTGATCACCTGGAGCAGTGGGCTCAGCAATAGTTGCCTGAGGAGCAGTGGTAGCTGCTAAAGTCTGCTCAGGCACCTCTGCTTTTAATTTTATTGGTGCCATCATTCTGGAAAATGTTTCATTTGTTAAACCTTTTATTTGAAAATAGACACCTTGTTTAAGCAAATTTTCATTCTCTTTTTCAAATTTTTGTTTAAAATAATAGCTCAGAAATCTTGGAAAAAGTAGAAATGCTTTGCTATCAACATTTTTTTATTAAGTCATTAAAGATCTCCTGGGAATAGTTATAATTTTCGCCATTTAAAATAACATAACCCAGACATTGAATCTTTAATGGTATTTCGTTAAAAGCTGTTGTTTTATTAGAAACACACATTAGAAGTGTGTGAAATAAAAACCTTGGTGCAGAAGGGAAGTAACCTTTTTGTAAGGTATCTACCTTTGATTGTTCTACATATTTCCTTTTTACGAAATCAGTTTTCATCTCGGCTTTATCAAAAGAAATTTTACCTTTCTGATCGTCGAGTTTAAAGACTTCGGAGATTGATTGTGGTGTAATTTGAATCGCTTTACCCTGTATCGAGGAGTTGATGGCAATGACTTTATCGTCTTGTTTTTCAAGCATCGCCTTTTTCCAGAACTCTCTCTGGGTTTGTTGATAAATGGGAGCATCTGCTGTCAACAAAGTTTTGTACTTTGATGCAGATAATGTATCAATGATGGAGTCGAAGGTGTGGTTATCGGTGGGTTTTGTGAGCAAACCCAGATAATTATGAGGAGATTTGTATGGTATCTCGATGGATTCTTCAGCCGTTTGAGCGACCTTTTTGGAAGATGGTGTTGATTTTGGTTTAGATTTTGATTTTGAGTTTGACTTCGTCATTTTGATGAAGAAGGATCAGAGAGTGATTTGAGAAGAAAGGTTGGAAACTGCTTTGAGAAGAGAATTTTGGAATTCAATTCGACAGTGTAAACCCTGTTTGGGGGTTTTGATCAGGGTTTTATTAAGGGAAAAAGTGATTGCTGATGTGGCAGCGGTTATTATGATCTGAAGGCTAAAAACTGACCACCTGTCAACAGATGATGAAGAGATGAGTTATGGAGAACAGTTGTTTTGGAAACCACTGATGAAGCAAATATCAGTGGTTACAACGGTCAAAATGAGGACAGTGGGTGATTTTTACTATCAGTGGATAGCATATCAGTGGATAAGTCACTGATTTTGAGCATCAGTGCTTGCCAAGAGAATGGAAGGATCAGTGGTTGACTTTCAGCAGTGGGCAATATTTAGGGAGCAGATGTTTGAACAAAACAGTGATTAGGGTAAATGATACAGATTTTAAGGACTAGTATATCAGCAACTGTATAGAGAATTTTCCATTCAAGGTTATTGCCACAAGTCAATTACACATTTTGAAGCTTTTTCAAATTTCTGACAGTGGTTTAGTACCCCAGATGATGTAGACTTTTTACTAAGGCAACTCATTTTTGTTGTAATACTTAAATTAAAACATGAGTACCTAAGTATTTTAAGCACTTTTGACAATCAATCTTTGATCAGTTTTAAAACAAACTTGAGTTAAATATGACCTTGATACATGAACCATTTTCTTTTGAACCATTTTGAGGATAATATTACCTGCAAAAATAAAAGTAATATATCCTGACAGGAGATTGAAACTTTACTATCAAAAACCAGTAAAGGTTCAAAATATATTATCCAAAAAAATATAGGGAATAACATATCCTGCTTTATTTGGAGAAAATCCCTTTTAAAAAAAATTAAAGAATTTTCTGCAATCAGTATCAAAAGGAGCTGGCATAAGATTCCACTATAGTTCAATTCATATCAATCTCAAGTTTGTGAAAATGGTCAGTGGTTGAACAACAGTAGTATGACATTATAAATTCATTTTGACCACTGTTTGGTACCATTTTCTTGTTGATTTATTGTCAAAAATGAGGATACTATTGTCACCTGAACTTTCCTGACCCAATGAGCACAAACCGTTGCTTAATGACCATTATTACCCCAAGCTTTGACTCTTAAGTGTTTTATGTTTATACTCTTTTCTTCTGACTTCAAAAGTTTTGAGATAAACACACTTCTGAGTTTTTGTGAATTTTCTTCTTCCCTTTTTACCCTTCCCAATCATAAGTAATGAAATACTTACTGAGAGGCATTTATTGAAGGAATACTTGTTCCAAAATCATTTTGCAGTAATTTTTGAGAGATTTGGTCATTTCTGCACATGCTTATGCCAACCTTCTCATTACCTATGATCTGGACATTTTGACTCCTGATTTTCTTAAGGTATTTTAACATAGTTGATTTTGTCCTATTGAGGATCTCAACCTGTTCTCAACACATAAGATCTGAATGACTAAAGTTTTAATTTCCCTCTTTTTACGTTAGCAAAAACACTAATGTTTTTATGAACATAGGCTTTTGTTAATCTGAGGTTCATACTTTAGCATCTAATAACGTGACATCACAAGTTTCATGACAACAGTTGAAATCAATTTTGAAAATATAAAATAATCCCATAGTTTAACAGATATGTTTTCAGATCTAAAACCATGAGTGTCTTGTGCATGAAATCACTCGTTGTGTGAGATTTGTGGGTCATATGACATCTTGGTTGTTTTACAGAGTATTTGAATAGCAGTTTTAAGCATTGTTACTCGTTACTCTATTTTTCAACTAAATACAACCAGCCTTAGTATCAATGAATTTTGAGCCGAACTGTTATGTCAAATTGATTGTTAGATCGAATTTGACTGTCCAGGCTCTGATACCAATTGTTAGGATCGTAGGTTCTTATGAGAATGTTTGTTTGTGTAAATTGAACAATCAATGAATATGATAACATGTAAAGTGGAAATGAATAACAAACTTTGTAAACACAATCATAAAGAGAAATGGATTTGATAAACATATGAATTGCATCAGTCGAAAGATTACAAAGTAAATCAAATGATTGCAAACATGCTTACAAATAAACTCCCCCTCAACCTGATACTTCAGTGGTTGGTTGCACAAGATGAAAGGATTGAATTGAGGAGAAGAACTCACTCAAGTCGATCAAATGTAACAGTACAGGGTACTGCTCCATTTATAGGCAAACTAAACCACTGAAGCATCTCAGCTGACATCACCATGAAAGTGACATGTAACAAACTCTAACTACTGATCTAATACAGACACTGCTGTGCTAACCACTGATTACAAGTAAATTACAGACCAAAGGTAAAACAACTGTTCCAGCTTTCAACTATTATAGGCTAAGCACTGATGTCAAACTTCAGAGCATTCTTCAAAGGTGATCAGTCTTTGAGTGGTCAGTACTTTGAGTCTTCAGCAACACTTAGAGAACAGCAGTAGATAGAGCAACAGTGTTTAAGCTTCAGCAGTCTTTAGGTCTTCAGCAGTTGTTAAAGGCAACAGTTGCTGTAGCAGATCAGTGTTTTGAACTCAGCAGCTGTTAGATAACCACTATCAAGGGGAAAGCTTAATGTAAACATCTGCTTATTGTGAATCCACTGTTGTGAACCGGTTTTGGCTTTCATTATCTGTTCCTCTGGTAGGGTTCAATCCCAACAAAATGCAATAATACAAAAACATGAGAAAATTTTCAAAATCCAAAAACAATAGAAAACCCAAAAAGAGTTTGTGTAAAAAGGGGAAATTATAGTACATCAGCTAGACAGTTAAAGTATGCTAAAGATATGTAATGTTTAAAAGCATTAAACAGTCTCGCTGATGATATTCCAATAGGTTTTTACACGTTTAGTAGACTGTTTCGGGATATAAACCTAAAAATCATTTCTTGCTTATTTCATGAGGAGCATCTCTCGGATATATAGGTAACCCCTGAAATCTTGTTTGAAAGATTCTCTATTTCTGACATACTAGGTCTATGTACTTGATGATATCTGGGGTATTATACCAGGACTTCTGATTTTGCGGAAGCAATAGCCTAGTCCTCGTATAATACTCTGCACTGCTTTTATCATTAAAGCCTCCCCTCAGCATAAAAAATGATAAACATTGCAAAATTCTAATCATGTGCTGTTGAGAAAAAGATCCCCAAGAGGGACACACCGAAAGTCGAACCATCATCTCTCTGTCTGAACGAAAGTTCTAACCTGAGCTCTCATGGCCTCGCACTACCCTTTACAGATATCATTTGAATATAGAAGTCTGGATACGAGAGTATATTCTGAGGTGGGACACGCGAATAAGTTAAGTTCTTAAAACATTAAATCGTATCCTGAATAAGTTGAAGTCTGTGTAAGAATATAAAAGGATCAGTATATCGGCAATCTAAGTGAACTGTTTAATACTTAGTGTGAAAATTAAGTTCAACGGTACTTGTAACTTGTCGGTAGCTGATATGATCCTCTAACACGCTCAACAAAAATATGTTTGTAAATAGTTTACATTTTACTTTACTGCATTTTATTTCAAGTTTTAGCTTTAAAACTAAAAAAGATTTTAGTTTTATTTTGTCTAAACTTTCTTAAAATCCCAAAAATATTTTATGTTCTACTTTAGTTTTTCGACAAACCAAGGTAGAAAGCTGATCTCCAGACTCTCAGTCATGAAGCAGAGCAGGAAGTTTCTGGACTGGACAACAGGATTGGGAGCTAATCATGAAAATTTAAAGTCAAAACAAGTTCATTAAGTTGAAACTTGTACAATTTTTCAGAAAAAGTTTTTGAATAAGTTTGAATAAAATGTCAGTTGTTTCGTTTTGGGTCATCCAAGGTCATTAACTTGGACTTGGTAGACAAATTGAGTACCTAGGGTCATTAACTTGGACCTAGATACTTGAGTTGATTTCTAAAATTGACCAAACTTGATAAAAAGTCAAAAAATCAAAACGTCAAAATGTCAAACAAGTCAAAGGGGTGTTTGGATCGGATGACAAACCGATCGGATGGCAATCCGATCGGATGGCCATCCGATTGGTGGTCATGCCTATAAAAGGAGGTCAAGGTCTTTAGTCAAACCTTTTCGATCGAAGTGCCTTCCGACCCACACTCAAACTCTCTCAACTGTTCTTGTTTCATTCTCACACTCTTGCTTTCCAAGATTCATAGGATTGTTGGCACACTCAACCTTCACTATGGGTAAGGTAAGATTTCTAACTTTAACCGTTGAATTCGAATGATTTTGAGGTTAGAACATAGTGTCAGCGGCTGTTGATGAGTTTTCTTAGATCTAGGCTTTGTTAGAGATTTTTGGTAGAATCTGAACATAGGGTTTTGTTTATAGGCCTTAGATCTATAGATTCACCGAACGAATTTGATTGAAACATCATAGATTTGAATCTAGGAAAGATTAAGGGGTTCGGCAGCCGAGGTGTATAAACTAAAATTAAACCTAAACCATTAAATTTTAGAGAAAACTGAATATAGGGTTTTGTTGATCGGCGAATTCTCTACGGGAAAATGTGTTCAATTTTGGAAAATTTTTAGAAAAATTTTTGATGTTCATGATAGATTCAAACTATTCTTCAATGTCACTTGGATCGAAGTGCAATCCGATCGGATGGCAATCCGATTGGATGGCCATCCGATCCAATGCACATCATTGTGTTTGAAATTTTTCTAAGTATTGAATTGTTATACATGTGTGCTTTTTACATGCTTTATCTGTTAACAGGTTGTTTGGGATAGAATGGCAATTCGATCGGATGGCCATCCGATCCAAAACACACACGCAAATGTTTGTTTGATTCATGTGTGCCTATCTGTTTGTCATCTTGATCGAATGGCAATTCGATCAGATGGCAATCCAATCGGAGAGCCATCCGATCCAAATCACATTATGTTATGCCTATTCATCATTGTGCTTACCTGTCTTTAATCGAATGGAAATATGATCAGATGACCATCCGATCGGAGGGCCATCCGATCCATATCACACATTCACTTGGTTGACTTGTCAAAGGTGCTGACTTGTTATTCACTTGGAACGAATGACAATCCGATCGGATGGCCATCCGATCCAAATGCACATGTTGTTGACTAATATGATCCTTAAATGTGATGTCTCATCCGATTGGATGGCCATCCGATTGGATGGCCATCCGATCCATCAGTACTGAGTAAGAGTATAAAGTGAGGTTTCCAGAGTTAGAAAAATTTTGAGATTTTTTGAAACTTTGTCATTATTCACTTTATGTCTTGAAGTTTGTACAGATTCTAACATTGATAATTTTTACAGACAAGAGCATCTGATTGGCATCCCGCTCACAACGTCTATTGTATTCTAGATGAAAACTATGCGAATATGGAACCATTCAAAGATATGGCAAAGTTTTTAAGGGAGAGTAGGATAGCCAAGGCATTAACTGATAGGACGAAGGTTTATAAATCACATGTTAGAATGTTCTGGAAGTCGGTAAGGTATGAAGAGAGTGAAAAGATGATATATTCAGTAGTACAGAAAAAGGACGAGAATGATAAGGATATTGATGTTGAGGTTAAGTTCAACGTGGGAGACGTTAGGAGAGTATTGGATTTACAGGATAGTGATGATGACCCTATTATCGTTCCAGAAAGATTATGCAAGGGTTTATGGTTTATAATGGGATTTTCTGCGCATGTAAATGATAAATATCTTAAGTCAAAATTCTGTCGTCCGTACAAGTTTTTAGTTCATTGTGTGGTACAAGCTCTATCTCACAGAAAGGGAGCTTACGACGAAACATCGGACTACATCATGAATATTATCACTTGTTTGGTGCTTAACAGCCTTATAACATTTCTCAAGTGTTATTTGATCACATGATTGACAACACCAGAGGCGAAAAATATATCATGTATCCAAGATTCAATCAGATGCTGTTAGATGATCAAGTGAAAGATCTTCCGAAGGATCCTGAAGAAGAACTAAAATTGCATCACATGACAAGTGAGACCTTGAGCAGATTAAATCAATATAAAGGTCTGAAAGATAATCCAGAGCCAAGAGTTAAGAAAATGATCTGTAAGATTGTAAATCCAAATTATGTGGCACCAGAGAATGATGCTTGGAGGCATGAGAATAGTAACTCTGAAGTTGAGACTGATAGTTTAAGGGGCATGCATGAGAAGAGGCTTAGGTATTGGTTTGTGAAGGATGGAAAGAGAAAAAGGACTCCTAAAGTATCTCCCAGAGTGGTAGCGCCAAAAGTTGTTATAAGGGTAAAGTTGAAAGGGGGAGTCACATAAAAGGCTGATAGTTTATACTTTGTTATATCTTTCTAATTAATGATTGATGTTTGTTTTGCAGAGCCAAAAAAGAAAAAGTCTCCACCAAGACTTATTGATGAGGCAGTGATTCCTCCGGAAGATGTGATTCAATAAGGCGTTGGTCTAACGAAAGAGACACTGGAAAGTTTCTTAAAGAAGAATGAAAAAGCTGAGGCTGCTAAAGCTGCAAAGGTTCAAGTTCAAGTGTTGAAAAGGTCATTGAATCTTCTGCAAAGAATGTTGAAGCAGAAAGTTTGAAAGAAAAGGATGTTAAAGGAGTTGCTCACACGGATTCAAGTGCAACTGTCAGTGATTCAAGCGATACAGAGCCTGAGATTGATACGTCAAAGATTGGAGTTGGAAAGATAAAGCTCAAAGTGAAGCCTCAGAAGAAAAAGAAAGATTTTAATGAAGACGATTGCACTTACATTCCTACACCTGAAGAGAAAAAGAAACAACGCTAGAAGCGCAAAGTAGTTCAAACTGGAGTTATTCCAAGAAATGTGAGAGCTAGAAAGAGGTCAGCTACATTTCCTGAAATGCAAAGTAGCAAAGCTCCAGAGGTTCAAGTTCAAAGCACTCTAGAGGTTCAAGCTGAAAGTATTCCTGAATTTGAAGTTCAAAGTGTTAATATTCCTAAAGTTCAAACGACAGAGGGTCCAGAAGCTGAAAAGAAAAAGCCAGAAAGCCCAGAATATGAAAAAGTTGAAAAGAAGGTTGATGATGATGATGAGGTTATGTTCATGGGTGAAAGAGTATCTACACCACCACCACCACCACCAGAGAATCCAACTATTCATATTCCAGATGATCCAGAGTCGTCAAAGCCAAAGAAAGTTACTTCTCCTGGTTTATTTGAAGGTTTTCCAAACATTCGTGGTGAATTTACTGATGATATTCTTCCTGATGACGGTTATGACATGTTTCATGATGGAAAGATCAAGGATCTGTCAAAGAAAGTTAGTATTCTTGAAAAGGCGAAGGTGAAAGCAGAAGCAGAAGTTGAACGTGATGACTTGAAAAAGAAACTTGAGAAATCCTTGGAAATGAATGAAGAGATGAAGCTAGTAGTGAATGATCATGCTGAAAGAATAGATGCATTGATAGAAGATCTGGCTGATAATGCTAAGTTGATTGATCAACTCACTACAGAGCTTGCAGAAGTTAATGCAAATTATGAGAACATGAATGAGACGAACAAGACGCTGAATCAAATGCTCAATGATCTTCATGAGGCGTCTTCCAATGAAAACAAAGTGTTGAAGCTAGAGATAGAAGCTCTAAGGGCAGATAAGGCTGTGAAAGACGAGCAGCTGAACATGTTATACACAGTGATGGAACATCAACTTGGTATCAATGTTTAATCTGTGTACAATGATTTAGAGATTCAAAGGGTTAAAGACAGAAGAGCTCAAAGGGCGAAAGAGTTGGCTTAGGCAGCAATTCAGAAGAAGAAAGAGTTGATTGTTGAAACTCAAGAGGCTGGAGGTTCTTCGAGTCAGCCTGAAGGTGATCTTGAAATGGTAGATGCTGAGGTGAATGAAGAAGAACATATGGATGAAGATCCACAACGAAGATTTGTACTTGTTGGTGAAGCTCTCTCACGTCCTTACAATTTGAATGATGTTATTCGCATGATAAAAGTTGAACAAAGAAAAGGGAAGGTGAGAGCAGCTGATGTGAAGTTATTATGTTTTAGAAAAGAGACAGAAGAAGAGAAAGAATAAAGGGAGAAAGAAGAGGAGTTAGAGAAATTACTTGATGAAGTTAATAATTATCCTGAAAATGATGATGATGAAGATCAAGGAGCAACAGGGTTGCTAATTGTGAAGCCTTCAGTTCAACAATCGCTTGATGATTTTGTTAATGATGAAGTGAATGAACAGCAGGAGGATCAGCATCAGGAGTCTTCTTATTCTGGAAAGCAACACTCTGATAAGGTATTCCTCACACAACCCAAAGTTATTTACTTGAATTATGCATTTGAGGGGGAGTTAGAGGTACCAACGACTAGGTAAGAAATGTTAGAGGAACTGGGTTTGGATGATGGGAATCTAAAGTTTGATATAGAAGATGAGATTCCATCGTCACCTGAGAAAGAATATGAATTCAAGCTTGCAAATGAAGCTGACAATTTTGATCATGTTGAGATTAAAGAGGGTTCAGATATTTCTGAAGAAGATACGCCCTATCATTATTCTGGTGTTGATGACACTTTTCCTGCATTTGCTGAGATGTTCAAAAGTCAAAATGAAGATGAATTACGTAGGAAAGTGGTGGAAAAGATATCAACTGAGGGTATTCCAGAGAAAGTTCCTCAGGAGACACTGTTAGAAGGAAGAAAGAACTGGTTCAAGGTGATGCCCAAAGAGAGAAAGTATAAGAGACCACTGCAATATTTCACAGATCATCCAGATAAGTCTCTGGGTGACATTCTATCTTGGGGTTATCTTGAAGACTTGAAAGTGTATGCTATAAGAAGAGAACAGGGGGGACAGTATTTCGAGTTCTCATCTGATATCCAAACACTCCCTTGGTGGGATATTGAGGAGCTTGTGCAAACCAAGAATATCAAACAGTTCTATTACGGTCTTGATGTGAAAATACATGACTAGAAGCTATGGAACTACATCAAACACCAAGCAAAGAAAAGATTTCCTGATTGGAAGCCACAATTTCCAAAGCAAATTGTTAAAATTGATCCAATCACGAAAGAAAAGGGTGTTACATTGAAGATAAAGCCGCCAAGATGTTTGAAAAATATGCCACTGCGTGCGATGGAACAGGATTTTTATGAAGATTTCCAAGGTTGGATGTACAACCAAAGCACAGCAGAAGCGGTGATATCTCTATTTGACAAGAAGATTGTAGAATCAAGGAGGATCAACATGTTAGATCCCATGTGGTTAGTAAGCTGTTCGAAGAAAGATATTGAGTGCTTATGTTTCAACAAGATCATGTATGATGCTCCAGACAAAGTTCAAGCACAGCAATATCAGAAGATGGCAAACTTGTGCTTTGAAAAGGATACCAACTCAGGAAGATATTGGCAGACAAAGTTCAGAGACATAGAGTTGGAGGAGTTTCTGAAGAAAGAGAAGCGTAGTGAAAGATTTATAAAGATTGCTGAGAGAGCTGCCCTTGTGGGAAGAAGGAAGCTAATGAGACCTCCACCAACTGACCAAACACCAATATAAAAGGAGGAGAACTAGATTCCTAGGTGGGATAGAAAGCGAGATGGTGATCCTGAGTACAAAAAGTACTGGAATGAAGTTGGTAGGCCTCTAAGGCGCAAGATGCTTGCTGAACGTGAAGAGCAGAGGAGACAGAAAGCTAAAGCTAGGAGACGCAGCAGGAAGATGACTTAAAGACTATGCAGGAAGGAAGACTACAGCTACATCCAAGGGGGAGTCTGTTAGTGCATTATGTCAGTAGCTTCCGTCTGTATCGAGTCTATATATTTTGTCTTGTATGCGTGGTTGTATATTTGTATATGTATGTATTTTGTATCTAGACAAAACATGGAACGGAACGGTAACTGTTAAGTGTGATCCGAACGGATGACATGTGTCATCCGTACGGATGGCCATCCAATCAGGTGACACACTCACTTCCCTGTGTTTCCTATAAATAGTGGACCAGGGCCATTTGTCTAGAACCTTTTGCCTGATTGTCATAGCGAAGCTCTGTCCAGTTTGCAAACGGATCTTTTGTACTTTCACATTCTATCAATGAAATTGGACATGTTAAGCGTTGAGATTGTTGTTGGTGATTCTCAGATGATGTCGAAGGATTCCGCACCTCGCCATTGATCGATTCCGCCACGTTCTTCTACTAGAACCGTTCCTGATTGTGCGCCTACATTATCACATGCGAATAAATGACGTACATATTTACACGTGATGCTTAACACATATGTGCTAGGACTCTTACTCGTGACGTCCCACCTTAGCTTGTATGGTACTATAGTTGGACTCACACCCGACGGGGTCTAGTTAAGGAAATCACGCCCTTCTTGGGGTCCCCATCGCAGTCATCGAGAGACTTAGCTGGTAGTATTTGTCTTGTAGTGTGTGGGTTGTGTATCTCGTTTATGTATGTGGAAATTTGCAGCGCTTTTATCTACTTTATTACTATCTCAAACCTGTATACTCGCCAATACTTTTGTATTGACATTATTTTAACGTATGTTGCAGGTTAATCACTGACTATCTTGAAACAAGCTAGGAAGTCTAGAAACTCACAACAAATCTAGGTTGTCGGATTTGTATTGTTTGAGAGAACATGAAATCTGTATAACTGTTTGCTGATATATTGTTTATTAGTATGGGATAATGAACGCATTAAATATTGTCACTAAATAGTTGCTATGGATTCTCTTGAACAATCTGAGTCGCCTAGTGCTGTGCCCCGATGATTCCGCCATCGGTTGGGGTGTGACAGAATGGTATCAGAGCCATAACTATAGGGAATTAGGAAAGACACGACCTAGTCCGGGTTTTGATGTCTTAGAACTGACCTAGTCTATAGTCTAAGTACCAACAGACCGGCTTCGTACGAACCCCGTAGGGGTTTGGTACAAGCCTACTTTTGATACTCTCGTTCGAACTCACAAAAAATACATCTTCATACGAACTCCCACACATACAACTTCGTACGAAGGAGCCTTACCTGAGGCTGGAAATATATTTTTACCTTTCCTAAGGCTAACACAATACATTCGTCTGAAGATACTCGCATAACACCAACGAGTGCTTGAGTCGAGAATATGTGTGATAACCAAGAACTATCGACAAGATCGCTCACTAATCGCATTATTCTTGGCACGAGAACCTTTCGTTGAGCTAGGAGTGACATCCACATCTCAACGAAGCTCTCCACTTCTATCTAGTGGAACTCTAGAATTTATTCGATGAGCACAACCACAACTAGGAGCGAAGTTGTTAAGTCAGGAGTGAAAACCGCATCTTAATAACCCGTTCCCCTCTCTAAAATGGTTTTCAAAAGCTCTCACCAAAGTCTCGACTGTACTAACAACTCGAGCCGCGTAATAGCTGGAAGGATGAGTGCTGTAGCCGCATCCCAGTGAGGGCAGAGTCAATTAGGCCAACGCGTGTGCTCGAACTTGTCAGGAATAGTTGAACCACTTTGGGTAGTCGATGTCTAACACCCCAGACACTCCATTTATTTAAAGCCCACAATCGCCGATTTTTATGCATCAACGAATTATACATGTTTATGATTTTACGCTATATCGATTTTTCGACTTTACCGCTTTATCGATTTGTCGCTTTTCGCTCCCCGCTTTATACGCACATCTCGCATAGCCATCGCAATCTAAAATAAGAGCCGAATGTCCGCAACAAAACTAAAGTCTAATAACCCGCTCTCTCCCTTCATCGCGTCCTCGCGCAATCTACACAAATATATATATGTAAGTATATATATATTATATGATTATATGTGTTATACGTGAGAACATAGGAATCTCGTGTCTCCTATGTGGCTCCTATGTGAAAATGTATTACTATGCTACCTGCAACAAATTTTAAACACGCTCAATCGCATCGCATACTCAAAATCATTATGATCGAATCTCAGTCCAAATCTCTCTTCGTTTAGATGTCTTCGAACGATTTCACCTCGAGACGTACAGCAAAGAGAAGAGCCAGACGAAGCACTGATAAGAGAATCACCTCACTCGTGGCCAAGGAAGTGACAAGGGTCATTCCTCAAATCGTGGCAAAGATTCAATCTCTCAGCAACTCTCGAACCTCGGAAGACTCTAAGACCAACGCGCCACAGACTACCTTCTTTTACAAACACTTCAAGGCCTGTGACCCAATGGTCTTCACAGGTGAAGGAGGTGTATCTCAGCTACTCTAGTGGCTTGATGCCATCGAGGTGGCCCTTCGTCAGAGTGGCTGCCCCGAGCATTTTCGTACTACCTACGCCACAGGAGTGTTTCAATCAAGAGCCCTCGACTGGTGGACAGCCGAGCGTACCAAACGTGGGAACGATGTAGCTTACGCTCTCTCCTGGGATGAGCTGAAGGAGCTCATGAAGGAAGAGTACTGCCCTCCCCATGAAGTCCAGAAGCTAGAAGACGAGTTTTGGGAAATCAAGCAAGTTGACGGTGACAACGCCGGCCTCACATCAAGGTTCAAACAGCTTAGCATCATCTGCCCTAGCCAAGTCGACACTCTAAAAAAGGATATCAAGAAGTACATCCGTGCTTTGCCTGAGTGTGGACGATTTTGTCGAAGCTGCAAAACCTGCTACCATCGAAGAAACCTATCTTTTGGCTGCAGAAATCAATGACAAACGAGTCTTGGTGGGATTCTTCTCCAAGAATGTCACGAGGAAGGCTAATCAAGCAATCGTCATCGAATCCTCCGACGAACCTTCCGACGACTCCTCCGATGAACCCTCAGACGAATCCTCCGGTGACAACGCACCACAAGACACTCAGCCTAGCCTCAAGAGAAAGAGCTCGAGCCTAAACTCTGCAACAACTGAACTGCCTCAACCAGAACCTCTCTGCGCAATTCTAGTTCACCAAAACCGCGCCTACACGGGAACTCTTCCCCTGTGTCAAAGGTGTACCTATCACCACCAAACGGGAGCTGACTGTCGCTATTGCATCAATTGCAACTGCTACGGTCACTTCACCCGCCACTGCCGCACAAGACTGCGACATCAAGGCAAGCTAGCACTCCCCGCACCGCCAACACAGCTCGCACCTCCCAGCAGCAGCCGCACCAGACGCGACAGCAACCACCGTATAAATAGCAGAAGCTCCAGCAACAACCGCAGCTCCAGCAAGAGTCTAACATACCAACACCATCCAGACGCAGAACGACGCTGTTGATGGTACGATTCTCGACGAAAACTCTTTTGTGAATACTTGTTCTATCTCTCGATGTCGCCACAATATGCGACGTTGACTCTCGCTCTCTCTCTCTCCCTCGTCCTCGCACTTAGTCTAAGTTTGCACCCACAGACTATAATACTAGTACTATATACTATATCACGATATAATGTGTTTTACCCTCACTATGCGTCCTTGAAATAAGTTACGATAAACGTGCAAGGAACAAATTAATCACGGGTGCACACGGGATTATTTTGGTCAGCGCACGAAGATCGTAGTAAGTTTCAATGATGCCATAACGTTTAAAGCATAGTTAAGCGTGGTGGATAAGCCGCTGGTACTTCTTATATATAAGCGTCTTGACCATGTCGACAAAGTGTGACACCTATTCATGGGACGGAGGCGTGTGGTTGAAGCATGGTGGATACACCGCTGGTACTTCCTATATATAAATGCTTTGCCATGCTAACCGATTTCTCGTGAAGAAACTGCCATACAGAGTTGAACGTTATTAGACCTTTTATACTATTGAGACTATTTTCAACACGATAAACTCCTTCCTAAGGCTTAACATCTCATTGCATCTCAAACGCGTCATCACTAGACTCTTCGTAAGTCTACACGCACGCAATCGCACCTTCGTTGGAATCTAACTCGCATTCGCTTGAACGCTTAAACGGCTATCGCACGTGTCAATCTCAACGCTTCGATACTCGCATCGCTTCCCTCCCTCATCGCTTATCACTTAACGCTTATCGCGTATTGCTGTTCGCTTATCACGTATCGCTGTTCGCTCTTCGCTTATCGTGTATCGCTGTTCGCTTTTCGCTTATTGCGTGTCGCTGTTCGCGTATCGCTTATCACTTAACGCGTATCGCTTTTTACCCTTCGCTCTTTGTTTATCACGTATCGATATTGGCTTTTCGTTTATCGCGTACCGTTGTTCGCTTATCGCTTATTGCGTACCGCTTTAGACGCCTATCGATGATCGCTTTTCGCGTATCGCTCACCGCCTATCGCTTAACGCTCGTCGCATACCGCTTATCACTTACCGCTCACTTCTTATCGCTACCGCGATGCTTCAATCGCTGACTCATTCGCGCACGCTCGTATCGCTAAACTGAATTCAAAAGCGACTTCATCGCTCAGTTTACTCAATCGCCCTCCCAAACTTGGTCCAACAACAAATCACTTGGGCCGAGGACGCAAAATCTATCCTTACCATATCGACACACATACATTGCTTCACGAGACAGAGGCAATATGGCTAAAACATGGTGGATACGCCACTGGTACTTCCTATATATAAGTGTTTTAGCCATATTAACAAACTTCTGTGGAAAGGTGCCATGTGGGGCTCGACGCCAATTAAAACTTTTTGAACTGTTCAAAACTTTTAGTGAAAACAAAATTTTCTAAGAATAAAAGGAAATTTTCTGAAATTTTTTAATTAAAACCCTTTTTGACAAACAAAACTCTCTTGTAACGTTGGTTTAACAATCGACTCAGGTTAACACCACGTCATAAGAAACTTTTCGTAAAAATCAAGTTTTCCATAAGATCTTTTGATAACTCAACAAAACCTTTTCGACAACACTGGTGTGAACATCGACTCAAGTTCAACTCCACACCGTACGAAAATTTTCCTAAAACCAGACTCTTCTTTAAAATCTCATTGCCCTAAACTTTTCGAGAACTCAAAACAGTTTTTGGATCGCTAACTCGTGCATTACCAACCTTTAGTCAAATGAATCGCCTTACCCAACGCTTTCCCTACATTACCAAGACACTCTTGTTAGTCAATCCTCGATCGATCGGTCGTTCGCTTTTTGTCTACCTTAACGCTTATTCGCCACTTACTCGTGTCAATACTCGCTACTCTCTCTCGTATCAATTCTCGCAACCCTCCTTGTGGATTAATTTCGGGACGAAATTTCCTAAAGCAGGGGAGACTGTAACAACCCTCACTTTCATGCTTGTTACTCTCGTTACACTCGTTACGCCTAGCACCAAAGATTCAGATCATAATGTAACTATATCGCTTACAACGCTACTTCGCAGTATATCGCACACTTTCAGCACACTATATCACACATCACGACGAATACTACAATAAAGCTAATGATGACATCGCGTGAGAACTTAAATTACTCCCCTCGCTCGTTGTGATGCAACGCAAATGCTAACGCTAACGATGACATCGCGTGAGTATTTAAGCTACTCCCCTCGCTCGTCGTGGTGCGACGCAAACGCAACGCAGACTCAAACACGGTTACTTATGCTATAACCTGTTTTATAAAATAATAATAATATGTGAATATTAAACATGTCTAAACGTGCACTCGCTGGCACATGCAACTCAATCTATCGCACTGAAACAAAACATAACACGACGCTACTTTTCTTGCTATAACGCTTAAGGTATCCACAATGCTTAACGTAACAAAACACGTCGAACGGAACGAAATTTGGAAAACTAACAGACGAAATCGGGCTGTCCGAATGGACATCCGATCGAATGGACTTCCGTCTGGATGCCCATCCGCTCCGATGGCCATCCGATCGGATGACCATTCGATCGAACGCCATCCGACCCATTCGACCGGCTTCATCTTCGCCTTCGCCTATAAATAGGGCCACTGTGTCTCATTTCAACACTTTGGTTCTCTCATCTGACCAACTCGCTCTCAAGTCACTTTCAGTCACTTTTCATCACGATTCAAGACAATTTCGTAAGTATTTAGCCTCAAATCTTGTACAATCTTCATCACTAAACACTATCACATCATCTTCTCGATGAAAACTAGTGATTTTCTTCTTGAAATCGTCTGATTTGGACATCTTGAAGGTGGTTCTCACTCAATTTCTTATGCAAACTGTAGTGTGACGTCACCTCATCAAGAACGACTCAGATCTAAAAGATTTCTACACCATTCAATACAAATCACCACAAGATCTCAACATTTTCAACTGTTTTCAAACTTTTCTTCAACTTCCTTCAACTTTCATACAAAACCCGATGGAATCTAAACTCATTCAGACTCTCTACTCATTTTATAGTTGAGAGCCGGCTTGAAAATGGATTTCCACCGGAGAGATGACCGACTAACGGGTCAGACCTGAAACTTCGTCAAGAACAGTGAAGCTGATCGAATGGGGTGATTCCCATCTGATCGAAAGAGCTGGATCTTGGTATGTTTCCGTTGTTCACACGACGTCACACCGTCTCCGTTAACCCTCAAAACTTTTAACTAGAAATTTTACAAAGTTTACAAAACAACAAAATCGCCCACTCGAATGATCATCCGATCGGATGACCATCCGATCGAATGACCATTTGACCAGGTCAACTGTCCCTATACTATTCCTTGATTCAAAACAATTTGCTCAAATCTTCAAACTACCAAACTCTCCATCGAATAGCCATCCGATCGAATGACCATCCGTCCGGATGACCATCCAACTGGATGACTTGTTTTAATACTACAACGAAAACTTCAAAAGTTTTGAAACAATTTACAAACACTCACATCTCATTCGAATGGCCATCCGTCCGAATGGTCATCCGCTCGGATGACCATCCACTGGGATGACCATCCGATCGAATGGGTACTCATCCGTTCGACTCACCATTCGACACTTATCTCATCCGACACACTGTTTACACGCTGTTCAATGACTTATGCTACTGTTCATAGGCTAACTCCAACGCACTCTCATCCAATCAAATCAAGTTGTGTTTACTTGTTAAACATCTATGGTGAGTACACTTGACCCCTTTTAAACGCTTTAATCACACTTTGGGGTGTAACATACGTTCCTATAAAAAACGCACTTATCAAAACACAGTCTATACTCTAAACTATTATCACAAGCGAATAAATGACGTACATATTTACACGTGATGCTTAATACATATGTGCTAGGACTCTTACTCGTGACATCCCACCTTAGCTAGTATGGTACTATAGTTGGATTCACACCCGACGGGGTCTAGTGAAGGAAATCATGCCCTTCTTGGGGTCCCCATCGCAGTCATTGAGAGACTTAGCTGGTAGTATTTGTCTTGTAGTGTGTGTGTTGTGTATCTCGTTTATGTATGTGGAAATTTGCAACGCTTTTATATACTTTATTACTATCTCAAACCAGTATACTTGCCAATACTTTTGTATTGACATTATTTTTAAGGTATGTTGCAGGTTAATCGCTGACTATCTCGAAACAAGCTAGGAAATCTAGAAACTCACAACAAATCTAGGTTGTTGGATTTGTATTGTTTGAGAGAACATGAAATCTGTATAACTGTTTACTGATATATTGTTTATTAGTAATGGATAATGAACGCATTAAATATTGTCACTAAATAGTTGCTATGGTTTCTCTTGAACAATCTGATTCGCCTAGTGCCGCGCCCCGATGATTCCGCCATCGGTTGGGGTGTGACAATCGCTACGTGTCGAGCAAAGCCCCCAACCCAAGCTCCCCCCACTCCCCGTAGTCTAAAGCTAACCCCCCCAAATACCTAAAAAAAACCTAACCCCCACCCCCCCCTCCAAAAAAAATACTAAAAAAACAAACCCCCCCCACCCCCACCCAAGCTAAATGCTAAAACTAAACCATAAAGCTATACCCCCCCCCCCCCCAAAAAAAAACCTAAAAAATGTAAAAAACACTCAATTTTTTAAAAATATTATTATAAAAAAATCGCTAGTTTTCGTCATCAAAAAAATTTTTTTGTTCTGCTGGATAAAATTTGGTTAAGTTATATCAGCAGAACATAATAAGAGATTTCGATTCGTTTTTTGATGAGGCGACACCCGGATTTGTACCGGGGAAGAAGGATTTGCAGTCTTTTTTTTGTAAATATATTGATAAAAGTAGTGAATTTTTTTATAAAAAATATTTAAAAAAATGTGTGTGTTTTTTAGACTTTTTAGGTATTTTTGGTTGTGTTCACATTGGTTCTACCTGATCATTGGAGTATCACCGTGCCACCAGCGGAACTACCCGATCATGTCTATCTCCACTAGGCATTATGCCTATCCACCAATTCAGGAGGAAACTTAATAAACATAGGAACCCCCCCCCCTGTCGAAATCAAACTCAGACTATAAAGATATGGGAGATAAATCTAGTTATATATTTACTATAATACTCTTCTATTGAAATGAGAAATAGAATTTTGGTATCACAAGATTATGACACATGACACTCTTATTTACTTATTCATTAGGTATTGTCACACCCTTTTCTAAGACGGAAGCACGAGGTGTGATCTGAAAGGTTCTCATTGCATACGATAAGTAAACATACTACATGAATGTAAAACAACTCCAAATTGCCATTGATTAGTTCAACATCCATAACAAAAGTTAAGTTTAAAGTTTACAACACGAAATAAGATGATTGTTTGAAAAGTTTACAACTTCATTTCAAAAGTAAACATCAAGGTTTTGTTCAATATATCTCCGCAGAAGGCGGGATATAACAAACAAATCCTACAAAAGTGGCAACGGAGCATCGACACCTAATAACTCGTAACGTAAACGACCATCTTGAGCAAGGAGACCGCGCATACATCCACTTAGTTCCCTGAAATACATGTAAGTTTTTGGAAAATCGTCAACAAAAGTTGGTGTGAATTCATGCAGTTTTTGTATAGAATGTTTGTATATACTTATATGAAAACATGATATGTAATTTGTAAAACGTATCTGTAACTGTGCTCTGTAAATGTAAGGAATACGAGATCGCTAATGTTTCGCGAGGACATTAACATATGTCACGACATAGGAAGCCACCAAACCTAGGCATTTTTGTCGAGATCCACTGAGACACAAAAGTACTCTTTGGTAGAAGTAGGCCAAGAGTGAGGTTGCCTGAAACCCTGTAGATCTAACCTTTTCGTTCCCCGATCTAGATGTATACGTTGATCAATGGTGCTAATTTCACCCTATTCATCACATGATCTATGTGTCATTCCTTAGTTTTGTGTTCTACATACCATTTTACATGTATTTTCACTAAGTTTAGAAAACAAGTAAAAGTTTAAAAGTGGGGACATGAACTCACAGTTTTGCGTATCCTGCGTCAAAAACTTAACCGGGTTTGTCTTGTAAGCGTGATGACCTATATGTATTCTATGCACGTTAATCACAAGACTTGTAACTCACTATGTACAAGTCACCATCTAAAGTTATGTATTTGTTTTGTGTATGTTCATCATTTGCTAGGGTCGTGCCCTTGTTTGTCGGGTCTCGCCCGTTCGTCGCGTTCTTGTAATTTGAATTTGTGTTGTTCACTTGTAAATATATATTTACTTCCAAAAATATATATTTGTATATGTGATATGTGAAAAGCAACAAGTGTTAAAAATAAACTATATTTTTAACTTATCCAAAATATGTTACTTATATTATTTTCCAAATATATTTATAAGTAGTTGTTAAATAATTTTTTTCAATATTATTTTTGAGCAAGTATACTTAGGAAAGTATACTTGTATCTTTATGTAAATACTTGTGTATTTTACATTATTTGTCAAAAATCAATTCTTTGATTTTTAATACTTTCCGGAATTATATTTCTTAAAAATAATATATTTTTAAGGTTTGTTTGAAAAATATATATTTTGTTATGCTTGTAAAATATATATTTATTTTTGTCTTTCACCCAATTTTTGTATAATTTCCATTATTTGGTAATAATTATATATATTTGTCCAAATATATATTTTTGTCTTCCAGATTTTTGTCCAAGTCCAAAATTGTTAAGGAATATATTTATATAAATATATTTTCTTGTATTTGTCCATATACGGTCATGGGTTATTTTGTTTGAATATTTTTAGGTATTTCTTATGTATTTTTATGTGTATTTTGATGGTGATACTCCTTGGGAGTATTTAGTGTATTTTCATGCTCCTAATACACTACTACATATAATACACATAATATACAGTTAGCACAAAATTTGTTGATCACTAAATATATATATTTTCCCTAAAAGTATACATACTTAATATTGATTTTAAATTGAAAAAATCCTTATTTCTTATCTTGCAATTTTGTACAAAAATTAGGAAACCTTAGTAAATATTTTTAGGTGAATTTTTGGGGAATAAGTTTTACCAAAACTTATATTTTTTCTAAGTGTCAAACTTTTATAAAAATTTTGACATAGTTTTCTCTAAAAATGGAGGTTTCCCATGTTTTCAAAACATGTGTTTATTTTTTCTTTTCATCATCAAAATCAATTTCCAATCAACATAACAAGTTGCATACACTAATTTCATCATGTAAAACCTTATGATGAACTTGATTTTTGTTAAAAACTAGTTACAAAACAAAATTCACATCACTATTCAAAAGCCATTTGACAATTTTCTTCTACATACCTAACACACATAACAAATGGATCCAAGAATCGGAGAAGAAGCCAACAGTGCACCATGCCATCACCATCACAACGACGTAACAATAGCAGCACATTACCACCACCGAACCGCCGTCACAACAACACCACTTCCGAACCACTGTCACCACATCTTCGCCAGAGATTCACCGCTACCACCGTCGTTCAATTTTGTAAATCCTAAACTCTTCAAAATCCATCTCCGCCAAAACCGTCGGCCCCAACGATCTCTCTCTGATTTCTCCATAACCGCCATGGCCGGAAATGTTTGGTGATGGCGGGGGTTATATAGGAAGTGAAAGAGTGGCAAATGGCAGGGAAAGGTGGTTGTAGGGAATACATGAACGGTGCGTCGTTTGGTTATCAACTTTAGTTGTGACGGCTTTTGAATGTTGTTATCGGTTTCATAAACACCGGTAGGGTTTGAGAATAGAAGCATATGTATTTCACATTGTTGTTGGTTTGTTCTGATACGTCATGTTGTGTTTAGGAAGTTTGCATCGACGGTTTAATTTTAATGGTCACGTCTGATTGTGGACGAACGTGTCCGATATTGATAAGTGCAGTTATATATACGATATGAATGAAACGGTGTGTATTTTGAATGATTCGGTAGATTTTGAATGAAGTGATGCGATGGTGGGGTTGAGACATCCTAAGTTACTATTTGTATTAGAGTATAATGTGTAGTCTTTTAGATCTACACTTTACATACATCATTCTTCCAAAAACAAGTGGTCTTGTTAAGTTTTAACAAACTTTTTGTGAAGCTTAGTTTCAAAAAGGGTTCATCCATAAACTTTATCACTTCAAGATCCTAAGAAACATACTTTAAAACCATTTTTCATGTTCACATAAAGACTTTTCAAGTTCATCTTCATGTTTAACCATGGATCTTTCAAGATCCATGCTTAAACTCGTTAGATCTAAGCTTCTAACAAGCTTTAACATGATGGATCTAACAAGAAACACAAGATTCAACATTCACAACTTCATCGCATACATCAAACAACTTCAAAACAACTTGATTTCACTTTGATTATGTTAGATCTTCATGTTACAATATTTTAAAGTTTAGTTTCTTTGATGGTGTGACTTGTACATACTAATAACATGAAGTAATATAGTGTTTAGAGGGCTTACTACTAGCTCTAGTGGCTAGGGAAGTGGAACAAACAAGATGAAGATAGAAGAAAATGAGTGGTTAAAAGCTCCTTAGCAAGGTCCTTCCACTTCCACCACTTGTAGCTTCCTTAGATCACCTTCCTTCACCTTTGGATCACCTTAGATTTGCTTGAGAGTTGAATAAAATGAAGATGCATGTGTGTGTGTTTAGGGCCGAGAGTGGGAGGGGGTTTGGGAGGATGAAGATGGTGAAATTTTGAATGAGAAGATAATGTTTCCTTCACCCTTTAGTCTTGTTCTTATAACCTCCAACAAGTGCTTAACCAAAGAATTTTATGTTCAATATCTAGTTAACATATGAATTATTTAATCAAAAGTGATGTGGGACCCTTGGGGCCGGTTAGAGATAGGGGGGGGGGGGTGGTAAAGTGTAAAATGTTGAAGTTGAGGGACAAGAAGGTAAGTTAGAAGGTTTATGTTTAAATTAAGTGTGTTTATGTGTTTTTATGATTTTTAAGGTGTTTCAACACCATAACTAGCTTTACATCATAAAAACAATGCTTCTAGTCTATTTTTGATGTTTTGGGTAGTGTCCGGTTATTCATTCGATTATCAGTTCGTTAAAGTGCTAAATTACGCAGTTTTACAAGGTATGAAGTACCTTTTGTGAGGGTTTTCATTCCCAGCATTTTACAAGTTATTCTGGACACTAAAACATAAATTCTGCATGTTAGTTCTTGGTTTAAATGCTATTTTTGCTGTTTTTCTACAGAAATCTGCATTTATAGTGCGTTTCAGGTACTTTTTAGTGTCTGTTTTAGCTTCCAGACAGTGTTTATGTTAACCCTTGTTCCTACACTTGGATTTTAATGTATTTTTGATGCTGGACCTACTCCTAGGCCCTAAATCTATTATCTGATTGTATTCTGCAGTCATGCTAACGCAGCTTGTGTTACCGGTGAGCTTACTAGTCTTTCCGACGCAACGCTTAATGTAATGTACAATGCGATAATTAAAGTATTGAAACATGCATGAATTTATATGAAAAGCAAGTAAGCACATAATGTTGACGTTTAAGCACATAAGTGTAGGAAATAAATAATTATTAAAATAGTACGGAAATTATCGGTTTTGTGTCAGTTGTCACAGTTTCCCCCCGTTAAAAGAACTTTGTCCTGAAATTCAGGCTGAGTCATCTCTCGCATGAGCTTCCTTGAATAGGTGGGGGTACTTAGCTTTGAACTGATCCTCGCATTCCTAAGTATACTCGGGCCCGTGTTTAGAGTTACAACGTACTTTAACCAGTTTAATGGGACTTCTCCTTGTTTTCTTGACCTTCCAGTCCATTACCTCAACTGGTTCTTCTGTAAATCGGAGTTTGTCGTCGATATGTACCTTATCCGCAGGGATAATAACTGTTTCCTGATGTCACACCCCGACTGCGTTAAAACAACAAAACTGCGGCGGAAACGTCAGGGAGTATCGTAACAGAATCATTGTTTCGCAACACATGGATTGAAATTTCATTTTATTGAATTAAGTTGTTACATTGTCTTGAAAATTAAAAACAAAACGTATTGTCTTTCATTGTTATTAAGTCACTAAGGCCTCATCCGTTCCTATGTGAGCATGCATCATAACCATCATCAAACAACACCACCTGAAACATATGTGAAAATAAAGTTAGCATAAAAACACCGGTGAGCACATAGGTTTTGTGAGTGTGTCAAATTCATGGCTTGTATAAGTATTGCAATACCTCGTACGACTACTAGAGTCGATAATTGAGAACCTTGTTTTGAAAAGTGTTTTGTATTGCAATATGATTAACCAACTTAAAACAAGTTGGTTATAGTTTATAAATCCTCATTGCCATGAATCTTGACTAAAACCCTTGTTTTCGTAAACCAATAGTAAATTGTCCTTGTAGAAAACTTGTATGGTTTATATCATTTAGTAAACATCATTGCGTGTCGTCATTTGAAATCATTCGTCCAAGTGAACTAAATAACGTTACGGAATGTAATATGATAAAAGCACTTATATATAAGAAGTACCAGCGGCGTATCTACCATGCTTTTATCACATTACACCCGTCCTGTTATCTAATCACTTACCAATAACCAATCGTTCAAAAATCGTTCTATTCGTTCATGTTTTCAAAACCAATCGTTCAACTCGTTCGTGTTCTAATTGTGAAAACTAACGTTTGGTCGTCTCGTTGAACACATTCAAACCTGTGTGACTCGTCCATCGTTCAATCGTATTAACAAACCACCAAAGGGTTAGTTAACATTCATCAGGTTTTGTCGTTACCCACATTACCCCCGTAACCATGGTGATAGTCCGATAACGGGATTTGTCAGATCCTATGGTACCATAACATACTACTGGCCGGCTTGATCATAGTTAATGAATGTCATTTAATTGTCTTTCTACCAACGCCCTAACAAGTTCGTTCACATTATTGAAATCGTTGTGTTTAATATAAACCATAGTATTTGTTTTGAAATCTCGAAATCGTTTAGCACATATGAATCACCCCAAAACAATTGAAAGCAGTAAAATAGGGGAACTATGTACTCACTTGAGATTGCAAGGTATCCTCAATTAAGTGAACTAACAAGCTCGGGTAAATCAAGGAATTCAAGTGGCACCTGGTAATCAGATCACTAAGTTAATAATCGGGGACTAAATCGGGAGATCGGGTAGAATGATCTCTCATAAACCAAATGAGTATTGGAACTCATATGATATGGTTTAAACAAGCCTACATTCTGAATTGAAGCCTACCCTAAGTGCTTATGACCCGTTAAGGTAGTCTACGCTACTTTAACGCGTCATTTGCGCAAAAGCGCATTCGAATAGCCTAACTACTCCTATGACAGGTATTATATGCCCTAACATGTTTAAGATTGTTGCATAATGTGACAACCCGTATTCCAGAACCTTTCTTTGTGTTTTGATGTAACTTGTATGAACGCTACTTGATTGATTGATGTGTTTGATTTCAATGGGATATTATGTTTTGTTATGCTATGTGTTACATGAATGTGTTGTGAGTATGTATGTATAATAAACTTGGTCACACAAAGACTGTCTAAACGCACAAGCCCTTTGGGCCGCACACCTTGTCCCTCATCACATACCTTCCTCGGCCCACTCTACTTAAACTCGAGACCAACGGCAACCCAAGGATGGGTTCGGCCCACCCCCCCTTGTGCTCATACACATACCCATTATGGGAGTTTTGTTTCTCATAATTTGCGAACAAGAAAACATACACCAAACCCTAGCTCTCCTCTACTCTCCTTTTTCCCTAGCAAACCCGACGGCAGCCCCTCACTCGAAGCCTTCCATCTCGAGCAAACTAGTCTTCTCGGCTTTCTGGTTAGTGTTAATCCTTGATAGTTTGCTCTTTTGATGTCGCGTTGTTATGAGATAGACTAGGGTTTCATGCTAGTAAATATGTGGGTGAAACTATGATCACAAATCTGGAATATGTGTTTAAATTCGATATTAACTTGTGCAAGGAAAACTGTTTTGTTGATTGATTAGAAACATGTATTAGCAAAACTATTAGAAGGAATTGTATGATCGATCTAGGTTGTTTAGGACCGATTGCATGTATTGGATTGTTGATTTTTGAGCATGAGGATAGTTAGTTTGATTAACATAACGATCACATGATAAATTGTTAGCCATAAGTTGTATGATGGTCAGGTTTGCACGTTAGTCTTTGAGTTCTCTGTAGGATCAATTTTTGACCTGAATGAGTCGATCAGAAGAGTTTTTCTCAATACGAAAGGCGGAAACAGACGTATCAAGTTCAATTCAGCTAGAATATCACTTTAAACTGTCTTTAGATTGTTTTGACAAAGATTTACAGCGAGTAGACACTTCGGCAGCACTTTGGCTCTCTAAACCGGAATCTAATTTCGTTACAAATGACATAGACCAAACACCTATATATAGGCAAGGTAATTTCGCATTGAACGACTCAAGCGAAATTACATTTCACACGAAATAGCAATTTCGTACGAAATTACAAAGTAATTTCGTGCGAAATTAATCAGTTACTAATTTCGTGCGAAATTAACCTTTTGACATATTTCTCGTTTTGCATGCCCTGATCTATCTAATACAATACAAGACTCGATACAAGACGAAGTCGACAGACACATGCACTAACAGACTCCCCCTCGAATGTTGACGAGTCTTCAGTGTCGAGTCTTCAACATCTTCAGTCTTTATCAGTCTTTTACTCTTCCTGAAGTATCTAACAATGTAAAATATCCTCAATCTTTGTCTTCTCTTCTTCTCCAGAATCTCGATCTGGCTCTTATCTCACTCTAATTCTCTTGATCAGATCTCTTGATTCCTTAAGATCACCAGCATCATCAGTATCAAGATCGTAAACTGGCTCTATACTCATCAGAATAAGAAACCTGGCTAACAAGCACATATCTCTACCCAAAAATAAATTTCACAAATTTATAATTTGACAAATTTATTCTTTGTTAATTACTTGCAGACACAAATATAACATCATTTGCAAGTATTAAACAATTAATGATTTAACATATTTAATCTCTGATGAACCATTTATAGAAATAATATTTTCATTTTCAAACATTTCTCCATCTCAAACATATCAAACAAACTCCCCCTCACTGATTGTCATCAAGTTTAGCACTTGGAATTTTGAAAATCAGCTCTCCAACATCAGTTGTCGAAAATCCTTTTTGAATTTTTCAAAGAATTTATACTAAAACACACTGAAAATCTTTTTGAATTTTGGATATAATGAAATACAGTAAAGAAATATTTACAAACAATATTTTTGTGAGTTTGTGTAAGAGGATCATATCCGTTTATGAGACAAATCACCAACACCGTTAAGCTTTAAACATTTTCAGTTCTAAACGATTCACTTAGATTGTCAGTATACTGATCCACTTAAATTTTCACACAAAGTTCAACTGTTTCGAGATACGAGATTAATGTTTTAAGCACTTAAACTTATTCGCGTGTCCCACCTCAGAATATACTCCCGTATTCAGATCCCAATATTCAGTCTTACTGGTGAGTATACCACAGATGATATCTGTAAAGGGTTAAAATGCGAGGGCCATGAGAGCTCAAACTATTGCTTCCGCAAAATCAGAGAGATGATGGCTTCGACTTTTGGTTTGTTCCCTTTAGAGAATCTTTTCTTCAACAGCACATGATTAGCATTTTTCAATGTTTCATCATTTTTTGTACTGAGGGTGGTGCTATGTTTCAAGCAAGCATAAAGTATTATACGGGGACTAGGCCATTGCTTCTGCAAAATCAGAAGTCCTGGGATAATACCCCAGATATCACTGAGTATAAAGACCTAGTATCTCAGAAAGAGGGACCTTTTAAACAAGATTTCGGGGGTTACCCATATATCCGAGAGATGTTCCCCACAATATAAGTAAGTTTGAAATTTAGGTTTATATCTCGTCACAATCTACTAAATGTGTAAAAACCTACTGGCACATCATCAGTGAGACCGTTTATCACATTATAACTTTCCAATTTTTTAGCATGCTGCAATCGTCCACTGATGTACTATCATTTCCTCTTTTATACAACAAAACTCAATTTTTGATTTTATCATGTTTTTGACTTTTTTAAATTTTCTAATGTTTTTGGATTTTCAGAAATTCTTATCTTACTCCCCCTAAAATGCAAAAACATTTAAAGAAATTTGAAAACAAACTATACAAATAATATGACAACTGATATCAAATTGCTTCAATTCGCCATTCATTTGGCATAAACAATCAGAACTCCCCTTGACAACAAACTATTTTCCCATTATGATTTCAAAACACTTAAGTTTGTATTAATCAAATGGTTTTTCCGGAAAATTAGTTTTGTTGATTTCACCACTTGTAAAAATGGGGATTCATTCATCACCTTGTTCTTTCAACCATTTTGAAAAATATAACAATTTTAAATTCAAATACCAAATACCACTTGTAGAAAATCATGTACAACTTAATGTCCCTGATTTACCACATGTAAGACGAAATATCACCGAAGTGAATTTCTCAAGAAAAATGACGATACCTGCTTCACACTTACCAACCTGGAAGCTCCGGCAAGTCATACTTTTTAAATATGAAAAACAGACATCCAAGCCTGACCGAACTTGAATGTTTCCTCCTCAACTTCACTTGGGTAATAAGTTGCTTTCTTCATTTCATAAAACTCTTTAACCCCTGTGACCTTCCCATCGACCATCTTTCCAAAAATCTTTTTAACATTTCCATTAAAAGCTTTGTCGACATCAAATTCTTTCTTCTCAGAATAGAATTGATTCAAAATTTCAATATTTCCAATTTTCTTAAAATTTTCTGCCCGCAATGGTGGAAAATTAACATCATCCATTGGCGGAACTGAAGTTTCCAATTTTATCTCAATTTGTGGCTCCTCTGACTTTGTGGAATCAGATTCATCGCCAGATTTCACATCAGATTTCTTAACAATCCATTTCTGGTTGTCAAGATTCACTCTTCTCTTGTAAAATCTTTTCTTCGAACATTCACCAACTTCATATGTATAATTTTTAAAAACTTTGAATTTTTCAGTTGGTGGTTCGTTTTTCTCAACAATCTTTTCTTTCAGTTTATAAACAACTTCCTGTTTTGTGTTGGTAGCCATAGGACAGTTCCAGGCTATGTGACCAACTTCTTGACATCTGTAACATGTTCTTGTTTCTTTTCTCTGACAAACTCCATTCTTCTCAAACTTTTGTTTTTCTGCAAAGAACTCTTTGTTTGTTTGCTTCCAGAATGAGCTCTTTTGTTCTTCTTCCGAACTTGTCCCTGAAACAAATACAGTTTTTGTTTTATAATTTTTCTCATTTTTATGATTTTTCGGTGGAATAAAACCCAATCCCTTCTTTTTGTAATTACCGTAATGGTTTGGTTTCTTTTGAAAACCAGAACCAGAACTGTAACCCTTTTTCATGTTTAAACGTTGTTGAACTCTTGAGGTGTAAGGTCTTGGTTTTTCAGAAAGATTTATATCTTTTATTTTAGAAATATTAATTTCTGTTAATTTGAAAACCCCGTTAATCATTTCTGGTTTAACACCTCTTATTGGAAATTCCTCATCAGAATATAATTTGTCTGAATCATTCAAAGTATATGCAACTTTGACTGTTTCGTCATTCAAATTAGATTTTGATAACAAGAATTCTTTATTGTAAACTCTTTTAACCGATGACTTTGGACTTTCAACTGATGAACTCGAACTCTTTGATTCAGACTTTGACTCTGACTCCTCATCTTTATCCAACACCTGATCTACCACCTTTTTTATCAACTCAGACTCATGATCAGTGTCAAACGATGTGAACGTGACATCAATGTTTTCTGGTAAACCATCGGTTGTTTCAGACTTTATGTCACACCCTGGCTTTTACGGAAGCGTGGGGTTATTTGGTGTGACTTCTTAATACCATAGCAACAACCATAACAATGCTAAATGAATAAAAACACAAGATGCTCATCCATTAAGATAGTTAGAAAATACCAAAACATAATTGTCTTGAATCATCAACCCAAAATAAGTTACAAACATGACTTGTTTAAAAATGAGTTCCCAACGGACTCAACAAAAGACCATAAGTAAAACAAGGTTTGGAGACATGTGACCCGTCCAGGCAAGGGTTACACCTCCCAAACCCTACACCCTTGGATGGCATCTTTTATTTAACTACGCAGTTTAACGTGCATCGCCCGCCAGATCCTATTAGTTCCCTGAAATACATGTAGTTTAAAAAGTCAACAAAAAGTTGAGCGAGTTCACGTGTATGTTTGTGAAAATAAACCGTTTAAGTGCGTCCCAATGTATAAAGTACGTCCCAATTTTAAAGTACGTCCCAATGTATAAATGTCCCTGGTATGTAGCAATTAAGGAAAAAGAGATCACCAATGGGTTGCAAAGCCACTGGTATGTGTGAAGTGATGCAGGAAAACTCAAACCTAGCAAATTTGTATCGGGCCTCGGCTGTAAGACACAGTCAACTCTATGGGTCACCCTGACCTCACAGGTGTGGGCTCGCTACACCCAAATAGATCTATCACTCATGTCCCTCGGTCCTACGACGAGGATTAATGGCTTTAAGTGTTGTACCCACCACTCACATGATCTGAACGTCCAAACCCTCCTTAGGCTAACCATACCATGTATAAAATGTCCTTAATAATTGTAACATGCATTTCACCCCCGAAGTTATAAAACTGAAAACAGTTAAGAGAAAAGGGGGACATGAACTCACTGTAGTGCGTCTCCTGAATAGAATCGTCAACCCAAAACTTTGTCTGCTACGCGACGACCTACACGTACTAACGTCTATTAGACGAACGGGCCGTGCCTTGGCTTAGGGTTTAATGTTTTTGAGTTGTGACTCTTAAGTTTCCGAATATTATTCCAAGTTATAATTATTAGTTAAAATAATTATCTTAACTTTAAATTATATTTTATTATGGAATAATCGTTAAACAATATTTCGTATTTCCTTCCCAAGGATGGGGGTATTTATTCATGTATTATTGTGATTCCGAGAAATATATTTTAAGTCCCACTTAGGAAAAATATATTTAACTTATGTGTTCAAAAATATCCTATTCCCAAGATATATGTATTTTTCATGGTATTTGTCAAGTTATATTATTTTACCCTAAAAATAATGTAACTAGTTCACAAAGTATGCAAATACTCACGCAAGTGTATTAGCGTAAAATATATACTCTAAACATATTTTTATCCGTTTTTATTTATAAAATCGACCTCCATTACTTTATGTTTTGTAACAATAATATGGCGAAGTTTATATTTGAGACACAAGTTATAAATTATACTTGTAATGTTTGTCTAGAAAAATATTTTCTAAGTGTTGGATTTTTAGAAAATTTCGCCAGAGTTTCCTTTGTAAACGGAGGTGTCCATGCTTACTAGCATATCATTTTCTTTTCGGAAATCGTTCAAATCAACCAACAAATTACTAAACAATGTTACACTAGTCAAGTGCCAAAAACAATGCATTTTTCATGACAACATAAACTTGGTGTTTCATAAAAACGCGTAGTAATTTAGTGGTGTGTTTAGTGGGTTTAGTCACCCTCCAAGGTGTGTTTATTTTTGTAAAAATTTCGCTCTCGGGATTTTTAGAGGTTCACAACTTGTGAACTTATTTTACAAAAATATCCATTTACAACTTTTTCATGTTTCTCTAGTATTCACAATTTATATCCTTCCAAAAATTATGTAAGAATCATGACTTTTCAAAAAAATCCGTCTTTTAACTTGGTTTGTCTAGGAGAATTATTTGTAACCCTCGGGTCCATACGACCATCTACACTCTTAGTTCACTTATTTTTCAAGACATTACTTTGTTACCAAGTTTATGTTGAAACATGGAGGTGATTCTTTTATGTAGTTCACTAATCACCCCCGAACTTGTTAACTTAAGTTTTTAATCTTACTTTAACAAGTTCATCCATGATGTTAAACACCCTATTACTAGTAATCATCAAATAAATAATAACAACATCAAAACAACTTTATTTTAACAAGATTTCATCTTATGACATCATCATATTAGCTTTATGTTTAAGTTGTGTTCATGATCTTTTTAGTGTTCTTGCGGTTACATCACAACATAACTATTAACCACCATAAATGAGAAGTAAATGAGAATCAAAGAGGCTTACCACTAGCTTTGAAGCTAGGGAAGAAACAAGGCGAAAAATGGGTGGTTAAAGACAAACGGGAGAGGTCCTTGGCAATCCGTGAGCTCCACACTTCGTGGTTCACCTTGGTGCACCTTGTAGTGAGCTTAGAATATTTGAACAAGAATCGAAAATTTGAAGGTGGTGGCAAGGGGGTTCGGACGAGCTTACTTAGAGGGGAAAAGGATTTGTTGTGTGAGTGGAGATTAGTGGAAGTGATGGTGGTTATTTGTAGTTTAACTTCTTTATCCAATGGATAACATGTCCACATAAGTACTAGCACCATCATACATAATCTCCAATGAGATTACCTAGGGATAGCACAAAGTTCAAATGAGAAATCTGGTTGGGCCATGCTTTGCCGAAAATTCAGCCAAATGGGGGGGGGGGATTTGTAATTTATTTGGGTAGATAGGTGTCTAGTTAAGGGGTGCTTTGTGTAAGAATTAGTGGGTGTATGTACTTGCATGATCATCACACAATCCCAAGGTTAGTTGCATGGGGAATTGATGGATCTTTTTGGTGGCACATGGGAAATCAAAAGTTGAGAAGAGGGGGGCCATGTGTGCCGTCTTTTTCATGGGTGGGGGGTTTAGTTGTAAATTTGTGGTGTAGGATGGTAACTATTAGTTCAAGCTCAAGTATCTTGTTACATATGTTAATTAGTAGAGAAATTAGTGGGTGTTATGGTGAACGGGGATCATGACAAGTCATGAAATAATTAAACAATGTGTTTGGCAAAATTTTGGTGTTCCGGGTAATGTCCGGTTGTCCGGTTATATATTGTCTAGTTAAAGTGCTAAGTGATAACGTAAAGTGTCCTTTATGTAACTTTTAGTGACCCTTTTTATTCTCGACACTTAGGAAAGCATACAGGACCATTTTGTCATATTTTTGCAAGTGACTAGCATATTTAAATGCTGAATTTTATTATTAAGTGCAGAATTCTGCATTTAGAGTGTGTTTTAGGCACTTCCCGGCACTATAACTATCACATAGTGACGCAGTTTTATGGTCCTCACTTCCCTACACTCCCTACTAGTGTAGTACCCTGTCTCTGGCTCATACTGACCTCAAAAATATTGTCTGTCTAGGTGCTGGCATTGTCAGCATGTTTTCTGGGTTATCCGCTCACTGTGCTAACTGTGCTTTGTGCATCAAGTTTGTCACTAATGTTTGTATATAATAAATGGAGTGACAGTATCAAAGTGATGCATGTGTATGTATGTAACAGAAATCAGTAAGCAGTTAAATCAACAGTTGTAATCAAGCACAATCATTAAGCACAAATTAACTATTAATTAATTGTACGGATACCTGTAATTTTTGAGGGTTGTCACACTTTAACTTTATATTGACTGCCTTTTTAACTTGCTCCTCATTTGGTTTTCTGGGAGAATAACCTTCCCAAATCGGAGGCGGACACTTGTTATAATTTGTACTTTGTTTCTTACCAGTATCCTTTTCTTCTGTCTTCTTATCTTGAAAAGCTTCCATACCTGCAACAGTTGGATAAATTCTATCAATCAAATAATCAGAACTAGAATAACATTGCAGTAAACGTCTGATTCTTTCATTCTCTATCTTTTCTGTCTCCAACTCTTGCTTCAACTTGGCACATTCTTCAATGTAATGATTTATTGTTTTCTGCTTTGTCATCATCAAAGAATTCATTATAATCAACGCATCTTCTCTTTCAGAATTAGTCTTTTGTAGACCAGTTACCGTTCTATTCAACACGTCATATGATTCTTTCACATAGTTGAGATTGAACAATAAATTTTCTTTCATCTTGTCTTGTTCACTCAACTTCTCCTTTTTTTCTTCACACTGCTTACATGACTCCAAACACTTTAAACAAGGTTTGATGACTTCAACAATCTTTTCAACTTCGATAATCTTTTCAACTTCGACTATCTTCTCAACTTCAACCACCTTTTCAGTTTCGATAATCTTTTCAGCTTCAACCACCTTTTCAGCTTCAATAATCTTTTCAGCTTCAACCACTGTCTCAGCAACTCTAACTTCTTCACTTTGTTCAGACTTCTCTTCTTGAACAATACTCTCACATTTCACCTTTTTCTGTTCTTTTTCTGCTCGTCTCTCCTTCAGCTTCTTCACTCTATCTGCAAAATAAAATTCAAAACTTTCACGAGATAAATGAGTTTTTGCAATATTAATATGCATTTCTTCATCATCATCACTATCATCAGTTGAAGATTGATCAAACACTTGTGTACTTTCTGAACTATCATTTGAAGAACTAGATTCATGATATTTATTCTTCTCATCACTAGCAAATGCTTTCATCCATTCTGTCATCAAATTTGGCTCTTGAACAATTTGTGCAATAAGACCAACTACTTTTGAATCAGGTGGAATGTATTTATCCCAGCTAACACCTTCTGCAACTTTTTCATCATCTTGATCAATTATGCCATAATAAGCTTCTTATTTGCTTCTACGATCATTTTGGCATGAGCAGTTTGTGGTTCCTTTTGTTGATACGGTTGATGAGTAACTTGTTGATAAATGGCTTTCCGATAGTAATCATCTTTTCCAAACGGATTCTGTGCTCCACTTGCTTCTCGATTTTTACATTCTCTCTTGAAATGTCCTTTCTCCCTGCATCGAAAACAAGTAACTTTAGATTTATCAAAACCTAAAGTAGAAATATTTGCATCCAAGAAATCATCTCTTCCTGTAATCATTTTGAATTTTTCAGCTCTCCTCAAAACACTCGCTAAACACCATTTGATATCCATCAGCTCCATTTCCTCTGCATCAATCTGATTGTAATCCTCTTTCGTCAACATAGGATTTCCGATCCTTCCTGCAACCAACCCTTCATATGATTCTAATACTGTAACAAGTAGTGACCATTCTGAAGATGCAACGCTATGTTGCAATTTAAAACATGACCATTGTTGCTATTTGAACTTTGAAATTGATGACTTGAGGTTGATTCCTTTGGATTAACAATTGGATAAGAAGAAAATCCACTGATGCTGTTTGGACTTTGATTGACTAATCCAGATGAGTTTTCTGCATTGAAAGCAGTTTGGATTTTTGGACTTGCTTCGACATTCTGAACACTTCCTTTGAAGTACATCTTAACATCTTGTTATGCACTCGGATTGTTCATTCTTGCAATCTTCTGTTGTTTCAGATCTTGTCCTTCAATCTTTTCAATGAACTGAGAAATTGTCAAGCCTTCATATTCACCAGTATTCTTTAAAATCATCAAAAATGTACCCCACTCTTTCTGAGGTAAAGCATCAGCTAATTTTTCAACCCATTCCTCACGATCTTTGTTGATATTTAACAATGACATTGATCGTACTAAGTGACAATATCTTTCAATCAATTTCTTTGTATCTTCTCCCGGCAAACTTGAAAATAAATCAAATTCTTTCTTTAACAATGCCTTTTTACTCTTAATCATCTTCTCACTTCCTTCAAACTTAATTCGAAGAGCTTCCCAAATTGAATGTGAAGTGTTATCATGTTGGAGCAAAATGAAGATGTCTTCTTTGATAGCTTGCTGGAGTAAACTGATCATCATCTTTTCTGCTTTATACTTGTCTCTCTCTTTGTCCAAGAATTCCGAAATAGTTTTGATAACTCCCATATCAGTACGAGGTTTAACATACTTTTTCTCGATACACTCCCAAGATCTCAAATGAATTGCTTGAACCCAGTTTTCAAATCGATCTTTCCAACCATAATACTCCTCAATGCTCATTAGTTTCGGGGGTTTTTGTAAAGTTCCAGTTTCATTTTCCATGTTCATATTCTGAACAATGGCAACCGGTGTACTAGGGGCTGTAGCAAATGCGTTATAAAATTCCTCTTCCATGATTCGGTAAATTTTTTCACAAATCAGTCACTTTCAAATGAAATACCAATCTCAAGCGAAATACCCTGTTGAAGCGAAATAACCTGTTCAAGCGAAATAACAACTTCAAACAAACGAAATCAGTTCAAACAAAATTACACTTTTCACATGAAATAGGTAATTTCGTGCGAAATAACCAAACGAAATCAGGCTTCAAACGAAATCAGCTAATTTCGTACGAATTACTCAAGCAAAATACCAATCTGGAGCGAAATAGGGCTTATTCCGTGCGAAATACTGCTGATGTCATCATATCGAGCTGTTTTTGGTTCAATTGAACAAGTTTTAGTCTGATTTTAGTTTTGAAACTTTCAAGGCTTTGTTAAAACACAGTTTCGCACATTATGAGTGAAATTCAAGACATTTTGACCGTGAAAACAAGTTAATTTTGAAAAAGAAGGTGTAGAAATCAGAATTTCAAGCTGGATTGGTAAAAAACTCTTCCTCCTGAGCTCTGATACCACATGTAGGATCGATTTTTGACCCGAATGAGTCGATCAGAAGAGTTTTTCTCAATACGAAAGGCGGAAACAGACGTATCAAGTTCAATTCAGCTAGAATATCACTTTAAACTGTCTTTAGATTGATTTGACAAAGATTTACAGCGAGTAGACACTTCGGCAGCACTTCGGCTCTCTAAACCGGAATCTCATTTCGTTACAAATGACATAGACCAGACACCTATATACAGGCAAGGTAATTTCGCATGGAACGACTCAAGCGAAATTACATTTCACATGAAATAGCAATTTCATACGAAATTACAAAGTAATTTCGTGCGAAATTAATCAGTTACTAATTTCGTGCGAAATTAACCTTTTGACATATTTCTCATTTTGCGTGCCCTGATCTATCTAATACAATACAAGACTCGATACAAGACGAAGTCGACAGACGCATGCACTAACATTCTCTAGTATGAAGATCTGGTTGAATGTTTAATTGATTGTTCTTGTTAGATGATAATTAGGGTTGAATGGGTATGCATGATCTTTGAGTTAATTGATGTTTTGATCCGATTTGAAACTGCCAAACTTGTTAGCAATTATTACGGAATTTATGAGCTGCAAATAAGGAAGTTTGTTACATCTTCTGGTCTCGAAAAGGGTTGTGAGCCGAGACCTCACAGTCTCGACTCGAGACCACACCTCAGCCACACAAAAACAACAGGACTCGAGACCCTAGGTTGCGGGTCTTGTTGCGACTCGAGATATGACTCGAGACTACCTAGTCTCGAGTGATGAATATATGACCAGAGACCCCCTTAGTTGCGACTCGAGAATGTTAAGACTATAAACCGAGACTGCATTGTCTCGACTCGAGATCCCTAGTCTCGACTCGAGACCACATAATCACACATTCGATTTGGGCTTGCACTGTTACGGGCCTAAGTAATTGGGCTGCACATTTGGGCCTTGTTTGGTTACGTGATTAATACTGTTGAACTCGTACTGTTGCTGAACTGCCATGATACTATGTGTATACCATGATCCCTATGTGTATGTAAATTGTTAGTATATGTGTAGACATACGTGTATTACTTGAACCTAGACCTGACTTGTATGGTAACCATGTTAGGACGTGGTTGACCACTAGCAGCTCGATTGACCTTTCTGTGTATCTGCCGAGCTAACCTAAGGTGAGTTCACACTTTCCACAAGGCATGGGATTCCCAGGGGCTGGGAATGGGTAAAGGATTTTAAACTGAAACCGCGTGATCTCCTGGTTTGGAACACGTACACACCCTCTTTATTGAAGGGTGACAACATGTGATAAGGATTTAATTGGAACCTGCGTAATCTCATGGTTTTGAGATTTCGTACACACCCTCTTATTTGAAGGGTGACAACATTAATACTAGACCAAAAACTCTATCATGAAGTCCCTCATTTTATATCGACTTAATCGCCGTGCCAATGGCGAGCGGGTCATTAGTTAGATAGCGCTATTTAGGTTTGACAAGCCTCACACTGTGCCGCAGAGGACGGGCATGAACTAATGGATCTGGGCACTAGTCAATGATGATAGACATTGACGTCTGGGCACCAACTTACTTTAGTCAGTGGTCGATATGGTAACGGGTCTAGTGGTTCACATGGGGAAGCCCCCACTGGATATGGATATGGTTTGGGAAACTGGTTAACATATGGTTTACGAACGAACTCATGGTTTTTGAAACAACTTTAAAATGAACACCAACTGTGAACTCGCTCAACTTTGTTGTTGACTCTTTGTTACATGCCTTGCAGGCCGTTAGGTACTAGCAGGAGCTTGCATGGAGGGCATGAGTCGTTGTGGGACATGGACTGTTGAGTTCCATGTTAAACATTTGAACCTTTATACTATTACTTTGGTTTTACACTTTATGCTTCCGCTGATGGCTGAATTTGATTAACTTGTTTTGGAACACCAATTATATTGTGTGGATGGATTTTTTTTATTTAACTACTAAACTTGTTCAATATGATTGGTGGCTGGATCTTGGTCATGTCACGCCTCCTGCGGTGATACTCCGCTTGTGGATTTTGGGGGTGTGACAGATTAGTATCAGAGCCATTGGTTAGAGTGAACTTGGTTTAAAAAAAAGGGAAAAGCTTTTTGGCAAAAAGCAGACTATAACCTGTACAGTGCTCAACGATCCACAACGACGCTTCACTCCACGTGCAAGGCACAACACCATAGGTGATATGATTTATGTTTATATTGCCTACTTGTTAGTTACATAGTACATTGTTCATGGTATGCTTGGTTAACGTAGCAACTATTGTTAGAAACCCATGTGTGATTACTCTCTTCTGTCATCGCACTTTCGCGACACCTTTCTCACCCATGTTTCCTTTGATCTGAAGATCATGAGTGGACGTATCAACCTAACTCAAGCCCAGCTGACGGCTTTAATCAATGAACAAGTTGCTGCAGCACTCGCAGCCGCTCAGGCAGGAGGTATAACCTGCCATTGCAACTTACTCTAGGATCTTTAGATCCTACTCTCGTGAACCAACACTTGTGTTTAATTTTGTCTCTTCTTACTCGCACGACAGGTCAATATGCTCAGCCTCCTGTGTGTACCTTCAAAACTTTTATGGACTGCCGACCTATTACTTTCAGTGGCACTGAAGGAGCTGTAGGCCTCCTCCACTGGTTCGAGAAGCTCGAATCTATCTTCGAGATGTGTGAATGCCCTGAGGCTCGTAGGGTGAAGTATGCTACTGGTACTCTTGAAGGTGTAGCGCTCACGTGGTGGAACGCTCAGGTTCAAATGCTGGGGTTGGCAGTTGCTAATGCCACCCCATGGAACGACTTTAAAGATTTGATCAAGGAAGAGTACTGCAATCGAGATGACATCCACAAGATGGAGGTAGAGTTCTACAACTTAAAGATGACGGGGTCGGAAATCGAAGCGTATACGAAAAGATCGAATGAACTGGCTATCTTGTGTCCTACTATGGTGGATCCTCCCATTAAGCGTATCGAGCTGTACCTCAAAGGTTTAGTGCCAGAGATCCAGAGTCATGTCACTGCAGTGAACCTCGCCACAATTAAGCAAGTTATTCGTTTGGCTCATCGACTCACTGACCAGGCAGTCGAACAGAACAAGCTGCCCAAGCGTATTGGTGCTACTACTACAACTACTACTTCTGATGCCCCCAACAACAACAAGCGTAAATGGGATGGAATCTCAAGCAAGGGTTCAACACCAGCTCAGTCTCAGTCTCAGCAGCAAAAGACTGATGACTACAAGAGCCCTGGTCAACAATCTTCTGGTAGTCAAGGGCAAAGTGGGTACAAGGGGAACCACCCCAAATGCAATCGTTGTGGTTTCCATCATAGCGGACTGTGTGCTAAGGGCACTTGTCAGAGGTGTAACAAACCTGGCCATGCAGCCAAGGATTGCAGGAGTCTCTACCCTGCAAATCAGCGACGACAGAACCAGCAGCAAGCACCACAGAATCAACGTCAGCAGCAACAGCAGCAGGGTAACAAAAAAGGATGCTTTCAGTGTGGTGCTGAAGGTCACTTCAAAAGAGACTGCCCCTAGCTGAATCAGAATAACAACAACAACAACCAGGGGAACGGAAACAATAATGGGGGAAACAATGGTGGCAATGGTGCCAGGGGTCGAGCTTTTGTGATTGGTCAGGGTGACGCGAGGAACGACCCCAACGTGGTGATGGGTAAGTTTCTTCTGGATGATTTCTTTGTTACTCTTTTATTTGATTCGGGTGCCGATACTAGTTATGTTGTAGAGTTAGCAAATGGTAAAAGTCTTGAGGCCACACACATAGTTAAGGGTTGTAATCTCGTCTTAGCTGGTCAGACTTTCTCTATCGATCTTATCCCCATCGTTCTTGGTAGTTTCGACATCGTTATTGGAATGGATTGGTTATCTCAACATCAAGCAGAGATCCTTTGCAAGGAGAAGATCGTCCGCATTCCTCGTTCTGGTGAAGAACCTTTAGTAATTCATGGCGACAAGAGTGGTGCTGTGGTGGGCATCATTTATTTCCTTAAGGCCCAGAAGTGTTTGCGAAAGGGCCACACTGCTATTTTAGCCCTCGTTACTGACACCTCAAAGAAAGAGAAGAAGATAGAAGATATTCCGATTGTGCACGATTTTCCTGAGGTATTTCCTGAGGAATTACCTGGTCTTCCGCTTCATCGTCAGGTAGAATTTAAAATCGAGCTAGCTCCTGGAGCAGCGCCCATAGCTCAAGCACCTTATTGTCTAGCTCCATCCGAACTAGAGGAACTATCTACGCAACTACAAGAGCTCTTGGACAAGGGTTTTATACGTCCTAGCTCTTCACCCTGGGGAGCTCCAGTCTTATTTGTAAAGAAGAAAGATGGTACCTTCAGAACGTGTATTGATTATCGCGAACTCAACAAGGTAACCGTGAAGAATCGCTATCCTCTTCCATGCATTGATGACTTATTCGACCAGTTGCACGGATCGAGTTTCTACTCAAAGATTGACCTGAGGTCAGGTTACCATCAACTGAGAGTCCGAGACGAGGATATCTCTAAAACAGCATTCAGGACTCGTTATGGGCATTATGAGTTTCTGGTTATGCCTTTTGGATTGACAAACGCACCTGCGGTCTTTATGGATCTTATGAACAGGGTGTGCAAGCCTTACCTTGATAAGTTTGTCATTGTATTCATCGACGACATCCTGATATATTCGAAGAGTCAGGAGGAACACGAACAACACCTGAGGCTTATTTTGGAACTTCTTCGAACAGAGCAGTTGTATGCCAAATTCTTGAAATGTGACTTTTGGCTTCGCGAAGTCCACTTCCTAGGTCACATGGTAAACAAGGATGGGATTCATGTTGATCCATCCAACGTAGACTCGATCAAGAACTGGCCTGCACCTCGTACACCAACGGAAATTCGCCAATTCTTGGGTTTGGCGGGCTACTACAGAAGGTTCATCAAGGATTTCTCCAAGATTGCGCAACCTCTCACTTCCCTAACTCAGAAGGGTGTCACCTATCGATGGGGTGATGCACAGGAATCTGCATTTCAGCACTTAAAAGAGAGACTTTGTAGCGCACCAATTCTCTCATTGCCTGAAGGCACATAAGATTTTGTGGTTTATTGCGACGCGTCCATCCAAGGACTTGGTTGCGTGTTGATGCAACGTGAGAAGGTCATTGCTTACGCATCACGCCAGCTCAAGGTCCACGAAAGAAATTACACTACACACGATCTGGAGCTGGGAGCTGTTGTTTTCGCACTTAAGATATGGAGACATTACCTGTACGGTACCAAGTGCACCATTTACACCGATCACAGGAGTCTCGAGCATATCTTCAAGCAAAAGGAGTTAAACATGCAACAACGTCAATGGGTCGAGCTCTTGAATGATTACGAATGCGCGATCAAGTACCATCCGGGCAAAGCCAATGTTGTGGCCGACGCCCTCAGTCGAAAGGATACTACACCTAAGCGAGTGTGTGCGTTACAACTGACCATCCAATCTAGTCTTCCTACTCAGATACGAGATGCTCAGGTTGAAGCATTAAAAGCAGAGAATATCAGGGCCGAGTCCCTACGAGGATCAAGGAAACGGTTAGAACAAAAGGAAGACGGCGCTTACTATGTAACAGCGCGCATCTGGGTCCCACTTTATGGAAACTTACGCGAGCTTGTGATGGATGAAGCGCACAAGTCTCGTTACTCAGTACATCCTGGTTCGGATAAGATGTACCACGACTTAAAGACTACATACTGGTGGCCTAGCATGAAAGCCAACATAGCATCCTACGTCAGTAAATGTTTGACTTGTGCGAGAATCAAGATCGAATATCAGAAACCATCAGGCCTGCTCCAACAACCAGAGATCCTGACATGGAAATGGGAGCAAATTTCCAGGGATTTCGTTACTGGCCTGCCTAGGTCTCAATGCGGAAATGACACTATTTGGGTGATAGTGGATCAATTGACTAAGTCTGCACACTTTTTGGCTATTAAAGAAACATACAAGTTTTCTACCTTAGCAGACGTTTACTTGAAGGAAGTGATTTCGAGGCACGGGGTGCCAACCTCCATTATTTCCGATCGTGATGCACGTTTTACTTCTGATTTGTGGCAAGCTATGCACAAGTCCTTTGGCTCACGTTTAGACATGAGCACCGCTTATCATCCACAGACGGATGGGCAGTCCGAGCACACCATCCAAACCCTAGAAGACATGCTTCGAGCGTATGTAATCGATTTTGGCAATGGTAGGGAAAGACACCTCCCTTTGGTGGAGTTTTCGTATAACAACAGTTACCACAGCAGTATCTAGGCTGCACCGTTTGAGGCATTGTACGGACGTAAATGCCGATCACCTCTTTGTTAGGTAGAGGTTGGCGACAGCCAAATCACTGGTCCAGAACTTGTGGTAGACACGACAGAAAAGATTGCTCAGATACGACAACGAATGGCGGCAGCTCGTGATCGTCAGAAAAGTTACGCTGATAAGCGTAGGAAACCCCTAGAATTCCAGGTCGAGGACCGGATTCTACTTAAAGTCTCACCTTGGAAGGTGTGGTTCGTTTTGGTAAACGAGGCAAGCTAAACCCACGTTATGTTGGACCTTTTGAAATCACTGAACGAATTGGCAAGTCGCTTACAGATTGAATCTACCTGAAGAGCTCAGTGGAGTTCACAAAGTATTCCATGTGTCGAATATGAAGAAGTGTCTGTCAGATGAGACCCTCATAGTTCCTCTCAAAGAACTCACTATCGACGATCAGCTGCGATTAGTCGAGGAACCAGTAGAGATTACAGACCGAGACGTTAAGGTTCTCAAGGGTACTAGAATACCCCTTGTTCGAGTTCGTTGGAACTCCCGTCGTGGCCCAGAGTTTACCTGGGAACGAGAAGACCAAATGAAACACAAGTATCCCCAATTTTTCGAGAAAAGTGAAACCACTACTGAGGCTGAAGCTACTGCGGAATTTCGGGATGAAATTCCAAACCAACGGGGGAAGGATGTGACACCCCAGGAAAACCAGGGAAACCACTCAACCTAACTAGCTTCCTCAGTGAGTACGTGCTAAATTTCAGGACGAAATTTCTTTCAACTTGGGGATGATGTGACAACCCGTATTCCAGAACCTTTCTTTGTGTTTTGATGTAACTTGTATGAACGCTACTTGATTGATTGATGTGTTTGATTTGAATGGGATATTATGTTTTGTTATGCTATATGTTACACGAATGTGTTGTGAGTATGTATGTATAATAAACTTGGTCACACAACGACTGTCTAAACGCACAAGCCCTTTGGGCCGCACACCTTGTCCCTCATCACATACCTTCCTCGGCCCACTCTACTTGAACTCGAGACCAAGGGCAACCCAAGGATGGGTTCGGCCCACCCCCCCTTGTGCGCATACACATATCCATTATGGGAGTTTTGTTTATCATAATTTGCAAACAAGAAAACACACACCAAACCCTAGCTCTCCTCTACTCTCCTTCTTCCCTAGCAAACCCGACGGCAGCCCCTCACTCGAAGCCTTCCATCTCGAGCAAACTAGTCTTCTCGGCTTTCTGGTTAGTGTTAATCCTTGATAGTTTGCTATGCTTTTGATGTCGTGTTGTTGAGATAGACTAGGGTTTCATGCTAGTAAATATGTGGGTGAAACTATGATCACAAATTTGGAATATGTGTTTAAATTCGATATTAACATGTGCAAGGAAAACTGTTTTGTTGATTGATTAGAAACATGTATTAGCAAAACTATTAGAAGGAATTGTATGATCGATCTAGGTTGTTTAGGACCGATTGCATGTATTGGATTGTTGATTTTTGAGCATGAGGATAGTTAGTTTGATTAACATAATGATCACATGATAAATTGTTAGCCATAAGTTGTATGATGGTCAGGTTTGCACATTAGTCTTTGAGTTCTCTAGTATGAAGATCCGGTTGAATGTTTAATTGATTGTTCTTGTTAGATGATAATTGAGGTTGAATGGGTATGCATGATCTTTGAGTTAATTGCTGTTTTGATCCGATTTGAAACTGCCAAACTTGTTAGCAATTATTACGGAATTTATGAGCTGCAAATAAGGAAGTTTGTTACATCTTCTGGTCTCGACAAGGGTTGCGAGCCGAGACCTCACAGTCTCAACTCGAGACCATACCTCAGCCACACAAAAACAACAGGACTCGAGACCCTAGGTTGCGGGTCTTGTTGCGACTCGAGATATGACTCGAGACTACCTTGTCTCGAGTGATGAATATATGACCCGAGATCCCCTTAGTTGCGACTCAAGAATGTTAAGACTATAAACCGAGACCGTACTGTCTCGACTCGAGATCCCTAGTCTCGACTCGAGACCACATAATCACACATTCGATTTGGACTTGCACTGTTACGGGCCTAAGTAATTGGGCTGCACATTTGGGCCTTGTTTGGTTACGTGATTAATACTGTTGAACTCGTACTGTTGCTGAACTGCCATGATACTATGTGTATACCATGATCCCTCTGTGTATGTAAACTGTTAGTATATGTGTAGACATATGAGTATTACTTGAACCTAGATCTGACTTGTATGGTAACCATGTTAGGACGTGGTTGACCACTAGCAGCTCGATTGACCTTTCTGTGTATCTGCCGAGCTAACGTAAGGTGAGTTCACACTTTCCACAAGGCATGGGATTCCTAGGGGTTGGGAATGGGTAAAGGATTTTAAACTGAAACCGTGTGATCTCCTGGTTTGGAACACGTACACACCCTCTTTATTGAAGGGTGACAACATGTGATAAGGATTTAATTGGAACCTGCGTAATCTCATGGTTTTGAGATTTCGTACACACCCTCTTATTTGAAGGGTGACAACATTGATACTAGACCAAAAACTCTATCATGAAGTCCCTCATTTTATATTGACTTAATCACCGGGCCAATGGCGAGCGGGTCATTAATTAGATAGCGCTATTTAGGTTTGACAAGCCTCACACCGTGCCACAGAGGACGGGCGTGAACTAATGGATCTGGGCACTAGTCAATGATGATAGACATTGACGTCAGGGCACCAACTTACTTTAGTCAGTGGTCGATATGGTAACGGGTCTAGTGGTTCACATGGGGAAGCCCCCACTGGATATGGATATGGTTTGGGAAACTGGTTAACATATGGTTTACAAACGAACTCATGGTTTTTGAAACAAATTTAAAATGAACACCAACTGTGAACTCGCTCAACTTTGTTGTTGACTTGTTGTTACATGCCTTACAGGCCGTTAGGTACTAGCAGGAGCTTGCATGGAGGGCAGGAGTCGTTGTGGGACATGGACTGTTGAGTTCCATGTTAAACATTTGAACCTTTATACCATTACTTTGGTTTTACACTTTATGCTTCCGCTGATGGCTGAATTTGATTATCTTGTTTTGGAACACCAATTATATTGTGTGGATGGATTTTTTTATTTAACTTCTAAACTTGTTCAATATGATTGGTGGCTGGATCCTGGTCATGTCACGCCTCCTGCGGTGATACTCCGCTTGTGGATTTTGGGGGTGTGACACATAAATCAGTTTAAGTATCAAAATTCAAGTTACATTTGCTTAAATTCAAATTATGCGTGAAAAGGGTATTTTGGTCATTTTCCTAAGGCATATAACTACCTATCATACAACTAACAAACTAAGTGACCATAAGGTATAACCTCGGAAGGTTATTCCCTATACAACTATGGTCACAAAATATGTTTGGTCGAATCCTAATGATCGACCAAACGGGTCAAGTTTGAAAGTCTAATCGATTGTCGAGACCGCTTGACTTACGACCCTAAACAAGCAGTAAACTACAAGTGACAAGTTAAACATGTTAAAACATGTTTAACTAAGTTAGAAAACTGATTTGGTATAAAAAAAAAGTGTTTTGATACCCGAAAATAGTTTCATCGCAAAATGCACATAATCGTGCATTTTGACCGAATCTTTGACTCGTCACTTCGACTAGTCAACGTGGTAATCAGTAGGTATAATCGCAAGGGACTATAACCATAGTGATTAAGATCACATTGCAAAGTTCAATTGAACTTTAACTTGACCAATTCGTGGTCAAAGCTGAAAGTCAAACACTGGTTGACTTTCTTGCTTGAAATAAATATACAAGCATGAAAGAACACTTACAAGAGTCCTAAGCTTGTAAAAATGAACTAGAATGCTCAAGTATGAGGCCTCCAACTTAATGTGGTAGCCTCAAATCAGAGCAAGAGTGAAAGAGAAGAGGAATGAACAAGTTAGAAGTGAAATGAGGCCTTGTATTTATAGTGTTCTTGGATTAACAAGATCATGCCAAGTGTTTATGTGTTGCCCAAGGAAGAATCATGGCCTTACAAGTGTTTGGACAAGAATCAAAGCCTTGGAGGATACATAAAACACCCACAAGATCTTAAAAAACCAGGTTAGATAACAGCAGGAAACAACTGGGAAGCTGTTTGGAAAATTCTGCCCAGTGACTGCTCACACGACACGCGGAGCTGACCCCTGTTTCTGTCGCGACACTCCAGGCTGAACCACCAAAAGTTGTTCAATTTTTGGCTGTTTTGGTTCCTGCACTTGTTTTAATGCATTTTCAACGCGTTTAACCCCCGTTAACCCAATTTCAAAGCTATACAAGGATGTTAAAGCATAGGGGACTTGAAATATGCTTGGAAATATCACGGATGTCGGTTCGTTTGGTCGTACAATCGCGTTTTTCGGTTAATTACGACGAAACTCAAACGAACGCGAAAACGATCCAAATTGCGCGACGAATGGTATTTTTGCATTCCTATCACTAAAATATAATATTCTAGTGATTACAAAAATTTTATGATGTCCAGATATGGTCAGAACACGAGATATGAGCGTAAATGCAAACTTTCGCAGTTTTGACACTTTTAGTCCCTATGATCAAATAAGCGTATTTTCGTATACCGAACCCCTCAAAACTTATTTCTAAGCTATTTTAAGGGTATTTAGGGTATGTTTAGCTTATGATCTTGTTCCGGAGTGTACGTTGCTATACGAATCGCAGACTTTTGCAGTTTGACGTAAATAGTCCCTGTGATCGAATAAACTCATTTTTGCCATACCAAACCCTTCAGAACTTATTTCTAAGTTATGTAAAGGTTATTTAAGGTATGTTAAGATTGTGTCACTGTTCTGGAGTGTATGTCTCTATAAGAATCGGCAGACTTTTGCAGTGTGACGCAAATAGTCCCTGTGATCGGATAAACTCGTTTTTGCCATACCAAACCCTCCAGAACTTATTTCTAAGTTATGTAAAGATTATTTAAGGTATGTTAAGCTTTTGTCACTGTTCTGGAGTGTTTGTTGCATTAAACTGATCACGTTTACGCAACAGTTTGCGTATAACTTTTCAGAAAGGGACTAAGAGCTCGAAATTGAACAAGAATTGATATGTGTAAATGTCACATGTAATTGTAAAAATCCCGAGAATGAAACACAAGATTTCATTGGATTCATATTTGTATGATGGTCGTAGGGGCACAGATGTCACACCTAAGTTGGACTCTTTTTGAGGTTTGACGCATGGAACGTATCATGAACACCATTCAGTTCCTCCGGTAACTCCAGTTTGTATGCCACGGTACCAATCCTCTCTAGAATCTTGAACAGTCCAATGTATCATGGATTTAGTTTTCCACGTTTCCCGAGCCTTGCTACACCTTTCCAAAGTGAGACCTTCAATAAAACTTTGTCTCCCACCTCGAAGGCTAAAGGTTTTTGTCTTCGATCGGCGTAGCTCTTTTGTCGATCAAGAGCCGCCTTGATATGGTCTCGGATCTGAATGATTTTATCAGTCGTTTCTTGAACAAGTTCGGGTCTAATCAACTATCTATCTCTGGCTTCTGCTCAACACAACGGTGAGCGACACTTGCGGCCATATAGGGCTTCGAACGGTGCGACTTTTATGCTCATATGATAGCTATTATTATAGGAAAACTTGACCAAGGGTAGGTGAGTATCCCAGCTGCAGCCTAGATCCATTACATACGTACGAAGCATGTCTTCAAGAGTTTGTATGGTCCGTTCGCTCTGGTCGTCTGTTTGTGGATGGAAGGCCGTGCTTAGATCTAATTGAGATCCAAAGGCCTCTTGAAAGGATTGCCAGATCCTTGATACAAAACGTCCATCTCTGTCTAAAATTATCGAAATAGGCACTCCATGACGTGCCACAATTTCCTTAAGATATAGCTCAGCAAGCTTTCCGGTGCTATCTTTTTCCCGAATTGGTAGGAAGTGCGCAGACTTTGTTAATCGATCAACTATTACCCATATCATATCATGCCCTCTAGGGGTCGTGGGCAACTTCGTTATGAAATCTATTGATATTTTCTCCTACTTCCACACGGGGATTTCAGGTTGTTGCAGTAGACCTGATGGTTTCTGGTACTCAGCCTTAACCTTAGCACATGTTTGGAACTTTCTGACGTAAGCAGCAACTTCGTTCTTGAGATTCGGCCACCAATAGTATTCTTTCAAGTCTTGATACATTTTGTCTGATCCTAGGTGGATCGAGTATCTTGACTTGTGAGCTTCATCAAACATAACCTCTTGAACACCCCCAAAGAGCGGAACCCAAATGCATCCCATAAAGTATAAGGTTCCCTCATCATTTGGTTCCAACAGTTTCTCCATACCGGGAGAATTTCTGCCATGAGATTTTCCTCCTTGAGTGCTTCTTGTTGTGCATCATGAATGCGTGAAGTGAGATTCATCCGAATAGTCATTTCCAAAGCTCGAACCCTTAAGGTTTTGATCCTTTCTTTTCTACTCAAGGCGTCTGCTACCACGTTCGCCTTTCCAGGGTGGTACTTAATCTCACAGTCATAATCGTTCAGCAACTCAACCCATCGTCGCTGATGCATATAATTCCTTTTGATTAAATATGTGTTGCAAGCTCTTGTGGTCTATGAAAATAGTACACCGAGTACCATACATATTGTGCCGCTAAATCTTCAAAGCAAACACCACCACACCTAGTTCCAGGTCGTGGGTGTTGGATTGTCGTGTGACCCTAATGAGTCAATCTGAGTAGTTCATCATCAAAAACAAAGGCGGAATCAATGTAAATGACGTAACACAACTTGTTCCTTTCTAATTATCTTCTCTTATTGATATCCTGAGCTTTTTACAAACAATTCTGACAAAAATTCAGCAGCACCTCAGCTCTCACACACTAATTCCGTTCCAAATGAACAGATCAGACCAGGTATTTATAGCAGTTTAATTCTGCTTGAAACAGTTCATGCGAAATTATGATTTCATGCGGAATTAACTAATTCCGTGCGAAATTATTTAATATCGTTTGAACTTCTAATTCCGTTTGAAATGTCTTAAGCACCTTTAAAGCGGAATTATCCTTTAACATGCTTTCTCGATATTCGTGCCCTGATCTACTAGATACAATACAAAACTCTATAAAGACAAAGTTAACAGACATCAGTGCACCAACAGACTCCCCCTTGGATGTTGACAAAGTCTTTAGCATCCTGTCTTCAGTCTTTAGTCTTGATTGATCGTTCTCTTGCTCCAAATTGTTTTGACATTGTAAAGCTCCCTTCAACCTTTTATCTTCAAACTTTAATCTACAATCTCCCCTTTGAATGTTGATCCAGAATTTTGACTCCCCCTTTCGAAGACTCCCCCTCACAATAAACTAGGACTCGAATTCTGATTCAAACTTTGACATTTTCGTTGCCATGGGGAACTTAACTCCTGTTTTCTGCACAATCTCTACCCAAATATAAGATATATGACAATAACAGTTTCAATCCAAACTTACCATTCAAACTCATTTATTGTTTTTTTTTTGTTTTTTGTTTTTTGTTTTTTTTTTCAGAATTAGAAATCCACATAAGTATTCAAGTCCAAATTAATGACCCTGATTACTCAATTAGTCTACCAAGTCCAACTTAATGACCTTGGTTGATCTGAGACAATTCACAATGACATTTGTTCAACTTTTTTTCAAACAATTTTCTGAAATTTACAAGGTTCAAATTAATGAACTTGCTTTAACTTTTCAACTTTCACAAACTTATCATGTTAAGCTCACAACTCATCCTCCAGTTCAGAAACTTCCTGCATCTGCTACAAATTTGAATCTGAAGATCAGCTTTCCACTTTGGTTTGTCAAAAATAAAGCAGAAATGTAAAATCTTTTTGGAATTTTAATATAGTTTCTAAACTAGAACTGAATTACAGAAATAAAATGCAGTAAATGTAAACTTATTTACAAACATATTTTTGGTAAGCGTGTTAGGGAATCATATCAGCTATTCAACAAGTCACAAGTACCGTTAAGCTTTGATTACATACTCAGAATTAAACAATTCACTTAGATTGTTGATATACTGATCCACTTAAATTCTCACACAATTTTCAATCTGTCCAGGATACGGATTAGGTGAATTAAAGACTTAAACTTATTCATGTGTCCCACCTCTTGAACATACTCCCGTATCCAAATCCCAATATTCAGTCTTACAGGTGAGTATACCACAGATGATATCTGTAAGGGGTTAAATTGCAAAACCGTGAGAGCTCAGGTCAGAACTTCCATTCAGCAGAGAGATGACGGTTCGACTTTAGGTGTGTCCCCTTTAGAGGATCTTTTTTACAACAGCACATGATTAGCATTTTTCAATGTTTTATCATTTTTTATGCTGAGGGCGACGCTATATTTCAAGCAATGCAGAAAGTATTATTCGGGGACAAGGCCATTGCTTCCGCAAAATCAGAAGTCTCGGGATAATACCCCAGATATCACTGAGTATAAAGACCTAGTATCTCAGAAAAAGGGATCTTTCAAACGAGATTTCAGGGGTTACCTATATATCCAAGTAGTGTTCCCCACAAAATAAGTAAGTAAAGATTTAGGTTTATATCCCGAACAAACCTACTAAATGTGCAAAAACCTATCGGCACATCATCAGCGAGACTGTTTAAAACTTTTAAACTTTTCATATCTTTAGCATACCGTAACTGTCAAGCCAATGTACTATCATTGTCCCTTTTTACACAAGCTCTTTTCTGGTTTTTCTATTGTTTTTGGATTTTGAAAATATCTCATGTTTTTGTATTTTTGAAATTTTTACTGTTTTTGTATTTTCTGAAAATATTACCCTATCTCGCCCTAAATACCAAAACAGGTAAAAAATCGACAAACCATTGCAGATTGCTTCTCAACATCATCATCTACAATAGTACCTTCATCAACGCCAAGAATCTCCTCCAACACCGATAAAAGCTTCATACCATTTAGTTTTAGCAAATATTGAAAACGAGTTTTGTCAAATGCTTTGGTATGTAAATCAACTTTTTGTTCGTCAGTGTGGATTTTCTCAATTCGTATCAACTTCTTCTCGAAACAGTCTCGGATGAAGTGATGACGAATTTCAATGTGTTTGGTTTTAGCGTGATGAACAGGATTTTTCGTAATGTTAATCGCTGCCTCATTATCAACAAAGATAGGGGTGTTTAGAAATTGCAAACCGTAGTCGCACATCTGTTGCTGGATCCACAAGATCTGAGAGCAGCAACTGCTAGCAGATACATACTCCGCTTCACATGTGGACAAAGCTACAGAGGTTTGCTTCTTGCATTGCCAGGTGACCAATCGTGATCCGAAAAACTAGCACCCCGCTGTTGTTGATTTAGCGTTAACTTTGCAGCATCCGAAATCTGAATCGGAATAACCTTCGAGCATAAAGTCGCCATCTTTTGGATACCACAACCCCAACGATGGAGTTCCTTTAAGGTAGCGTAATATCCTTTTAACAATCACCATGTGTGAAGCTCTCGGGTTAGATTGAAATCTTGCTGCGAGGCAGGTTGGATACATAATATCGGGTCTTGAAGCAGTCAAGTACATCAGCGATCCGATCATGGAACGATACAATGTTTCATCTACCTTATCTCCGGTGAGATCAGGATTTATCCCATGGTTCGTTGCTAATGCTGTGGAAGCTGGAGTAGAACCTGACATCCCAAATTTCTCTAAGATATCATGAACATACTTCGTTTGATGTATAAAATTCCTTTGGGTAGTTGATCAACCTACAGTCCCAAAAAGAATTTCATCTCACCCATTGATGACATTTCAAATTTCTGCTTCATAACTTGTTCAAAATCTTTGCACAGATTCTCATTTGTAGACCCAAATATGATGTCGTCCACATATATCTGAACAATCAGAAGATGTCCGTCGACCTCTTTGGTGAAGAGAGTGGCATCCACTTTTCCTCGAATGAAGCTGTTGGCTAGCAGGTGTTGAGACAACGTCTCGTACCAAGCTCTCGGGGCCTGGTGTAAACCATACAGCGCTTTGTCTAGCAAGTAGACCTTGTCTTTGTGAATTGGATCGGTAAAGCCCGGTGGCTGTCCGACATATACCTCCTCTTTTACCTTCCCATAGAGAAACGCCGATTTTACATCTAACTGATAAACTTTGAAATTTTTCCAAGATGCAAATGCTAGGAAGATTCTGATCGCTTCTAGTCGAGCAACTGGAGCATACACTTCAGTGAAAGCTATCCCCTCCTACTGACTGAAACCCTAGACTACGAGTCGAGCTTTGTTACGAATAATAACCCCTCGATCATCTCTCTTGCACTTGAACACCCACTTAGTGTTGATCTTCCTCTGACCATCAGGCAAGTCTACTAACTTCCACACTCCTAACTTCTCAAACTGACTCAATTCTTCTTGCATAGCATTGACCCAAGAATCTTTAGTTAGCGCCTCTTTATATGTTCGCGGTTCGATCTGCGAAATAAAACAACTTAGTGAAAACTCAGTTTGTAAAGGTGCTACTGTAGAATAAAAACAAGTAAGGCCTTGGTCAATTTGACGTCTAGTGCGAACGCCTGATTGTAATTCTCCAATGATCAACTCCTCTGGATGGTATGAAAGAGTTTTTGGCATCAACTCGCCTGGAACATCTACCTCGCCTTCCAGATTAGTAACATTCTGATTTGCACCTTCTTCATTGACTGGATTTGTTTGACTTGAAATCTGGATTTGCTCCCCCTCAGAATCTGAATCACCATGATCAAATACTGGCATGTTATTAGATTCTTGATTATCATTCTGTGCCGTCTGATTAACATGAGCAACTTCATTTTGTTGAAAATCATCATGTTCTCCAGCATTGCTCGGACCTGCTTCATTATCATTTGAAGTTTGTTGCGGTTGTCTTGAATACTCAGCTGGGAACCTTTCCTGTGAAGACTCATACTCTCTCAAAATATCCAACTCGTCAAAGAAATCTTCTTCTTCCTTTTCTTCTTCCATGTCAAACGAATCCCACAAAGTGTCATAATGAAAACGCCATGAATCGCCTGGATTCTGCGGAGGCATTGTATTACCTTGACACTCAACATTGTGTGCTTCGATAATCCGCTTTAAGCTTGGAACAAAGACTCGTTTCAATGGACTTGAGTAACCCACGAAAATTCCTTCAATGCTCTTTGGACCAAATTTACCAAAAGGCTCTAGAACTGTACAGGGAGACCCAAACGGTTCTAAATACTTCAGGTTCAGCTTGCGGTTATTGATCAGCTCGAAACACGTCTTATTGAATTTCTTGACAATGAGAACCCGATTGAGTGTATAGCATGCGGCGGATACTGCTTCAGCCCAAAAGTTGATAGGTAGTTTGGAATCAGTAAGCATCATCCTGGCCGTTTCAATTAGCGTCCTGTTCTTTCTTTCAGCTACTCCATTCTGCTGCGGAGTGTAAGGCGTGCTAAATTCATGCAATATACCTCTTTCATTACAATATTCTTCCATCTTGTTGTTCTTGAACTCAGTACCATTATCACTTCTGATTCTTTTGATACGCTTTTGGTATAGATTTTCAATTTTTCTGAACAACGCCATCAAACTATCAAACATCTCATCTTTCGTCTTTAGAAATGAAACCCATGAAAACCTTGAAAAATCATCCGTTACCACTAGACAGTAGAGATCCCCTGTAATACTTTTGACGTTTACTGGACCAAACAGATCCATATGGAGTCTCTCTAACGGTCTTGAGACTGAGTTGACTTTCTTTTTAGGATGTGATTTCTTCTTCTGCTTGCCTTTGATGCAGCTAATGCACTCTCCTTCCAGATGAAAACCTTTTACATGAACACCAATAACTAAGTCGTTATGCACCAAGTGATTCATTTTTCGTAAGTGAATATGGCCCATCTTTCGATGCCATAACTTTGACTCTTTTTCTGTTGCTCTTGACACAAAACAGTGTGCTTGACCCGTGGTTGTAGTAGCTACGCTCATGTCCAACACGTACATATCATTCACTCTTGGTGCCCTCATGATAATCCATTCTTCGGGAACAACAAATCCTGGTTTCAAGATCAATCATTCTTTGTCTGTAAAGTGCGTTGTATACGTACGATCACAGATCTGAGATATGCTCAGAAGATTGTTTTCAAGCTCGGCGATGTAATTCGCTCTTTAAAACGTAACAATCCCATTGGATAACGTTCCTTCACCAACTATTCTACCACCTTGATTGCCTGCAAAACCTACATAACCTCCATTGAAATTTCTAACATCATACAGCAGAGCTGTTTTCCCCGTCATGTGCCGAGAAGCTCCACTATCCATAATCCAACGTGAAACGGATCTTGGAAGCTCCTGCACCAAATAGAAATATGATTAGCTGAAATAAGCTGCCCAAGCCTCATCGGACTCAGGTAACTTAATCTCATCTATGCACTTTACAACCGATTTAAGAAGTGGAAGTTTTTTATCATTCATTTCCAGTTTGTTATCAATAGCCTCTTTTAAGTCAAATTTATCCTCATTTGTCAATGAAACATTCTTCTTAGCAAAATCTTCATAAGACATTGAAATGTTTTCTTTTCTGGTTTCATTTTGAAGAATCTTTTTAGGAACAACTTTCTTCTCTTGTGGAGTTGAAACTTGTTTCTCTGATTTTGGTTTCCATGTTTGTTGAGATGATGCAACCCGTTTGTAAAATTTGTCATTTTTAGTTACCATATTCTTAACAGGTTCAGTTTTGATCTTGGTGTTGTCATTTTTCAAAACCTTTTTCTCAACAACCAATGGAGATTTTCCCTTCACATCATCTTTCTTCCTTGAATTCATCACAACTTCAGTCTTAGGCTTCAAGTTGGTACACTTTCGTGTAATATGTCCAACTTGATTGCATTTGAAACATGTTCGGGTGTCAACTACCCGACTTGTACCTTCAGACTGAGGCTGTGATGCTTTCTTCTCAAAGAACTCTTTGTTTGATTTTGAAAAAATCTCAGATTCTTCATCAGAAAGTGAACTTGAACTGTTCACAAACACCTTTTTTCTCAGCAAACTTCTTGTTTTGAACATTCTTTTTCTGATAATTCTTACCACCCTGATAACCACCCGACCATCTGTTTCGATTGTTGTTATAAAAACGCGGTGGAACAACAGGTTTCTTGTAGTAAGCTTTATCTTTTTCAAAATTCATTTACCTCTTTGTCTGTTTTAGACCTTTAATCTCAGACAGATCAATTTCAACCAGTTTGAAAACATTTTTCAACTTGTCCACATTAACATTCTCCAGAGGAAACTTAGAATCCGAATACAACTTATCCGATCCCGACATCTTGTACATGACAAGAGTAGGTTCTTCATTTAAGTTGTTTTTGGAATTTGGTTTCGGAATGTAATTGTTCAGAAAACACTCTTCATCCTCAACTGAATCACTATCAGACTTCAAAACACTTTCAGCCATGCCTTTCACAATATCAGTTTGAACACTATCATCAGATGAAGAAAATGTAACATCAATTGACTCTGGAAGTTTTATTTCATTCGTTTCATCTTCGTCATTAACCAACCCGGACTTTTTCTTTGAGAAATTGTTTAACACTGGCGGTGGAACCTGATGATACCCAACCCCAGTTCCATCCGAGTAAACATCTTCACCTTCTTTGTTTTTCCCGATGGGTTTGGGAACAATGTGTTGCAAAACAAAGCTTGCGGAGTTGTAACTGGTTAATTTCAGATTGATACGCTCATTCTCAATCTTAGCTTCTTCAAACTGAAGTTTCAATTTAGCAATCTCATCCAGTTGTTGGTTGATTTGCTCTTCTTTGTATCTAAGAACTACAATTAAATGCTCATTTTCTTTATTGGTTTTACCGTTTCTTTCATCAGAATCTTTTACCGTTCGTTTTAGTTTGTCAAAATTTTCTGAAATTTTACGATTTTCAAGAACCAATTTTTCATTTTATTTCTTAATTCTTCCTACTTCAATTTTATCATTTTCAATTTTCTCAGTTAAATTTTTAGCTCGATCATTTGAAGCTTTTAGCATTTTCTCACGATCTAGAATCTGATCTTCAACCTTTCTGACTCTTGTTGTCAGTTCTCCAACCTTTGTATCACTAAGGTAAGTGAGTGTACTACAAAACTTGCAGTTTTTCATGCAACTTTTGCAGTCATTATCACCTTTGACTTTCTTACCTGACTCTCTTGTTGAAACGTTTGGACTGACCTTGCTTTTAGACTCAGTTTCAAACATAGAGTCTACCTCAAGTTCCTTTGCAGCTAGCACTTTGTCAGCCATCTTCCCCAAGTTTTCAGCGGTGAATTCTTGTGAAGTATCGATAATCCCATCATCAATCTTCTTTGGCTGCGACTCATTCTCTTTCTCTTTTTCTTTTTCTTTCTCTTCTCCACCTCCCCACCATTCTCTCTGTAAGGCTTCTTCTTCTTCAGCAAATTCCTCAATGAAAGCTTCTATACTAAGAGTTTTTGTATCAATAGCAATGTTTCCTTGAGGATCTAGGTAACATTCTCTATCAGCATCCCATCTCTTTGCTCTCTTAGCTTCACTGAACACCTTAGATAATCTGATCATCTTGAATTCTGCTCTCTGCTTTCTGCTTTTGTATTTTTGTTCTTTATTTCTGGTGTCTTTGTAAGGAATAATCTTTTCTGCTACGAAAGCGTAACCAACTGCATCTTCCTCTGGTAGCAGTTCACTCCAATCAAAACCTTCGTCATCATGAATAACAGCAAGAGCTCTTGATTTTTCTTTGGGGACATCCTCAAGCTGCTTCATTCTGGGCGGTTCTGATTTATTCTGATGATAGATCGCTCTTTTGTAGTAATCCTCGCGGAATGGATTTGCAGTATCATCAGCAGGAGCGTTACGACATTCACGTTTGAAATGTCCTTTTTGTTTACACCTGAAACACGTGACTTTTGATTTGTCAAAGCCAAGTTTTGTGGACGGTCCACCGATAGAATGTCTCCCAGTAATCTCCATGAACCGTTGCGCTCTCCTGACTGCACTGGCCATACACCACCTGATATCGACCAGTTCCATCTCTTCAGGATCTATTTGATCATAGTCCTCCTTAGTCAGGTTGGTGTTTCCAATCTTGCCCGCCACGAGGCTCTCGTACGATTCTAATACTGACGCTAAGAACACCATCTGTTGTTTTGCTGACTCTTCACTGAAATTTTGAGCATTCTTCAGATCCACAGCAATGTTACATTGGAATAGATTCTTTGATGCAGATTGGCTTGAAGTTGTTGAAGAAGATCCACTATGAAAACCACTGTGAGGAGTTTCTTGATTCACATTATTTGAACTCTCTGCAGAAAATGCTGTTCTTGGAGAACCAGTCTTTGGTAGATTTCCTCTGTAGTACAACTCCACATTCTGCTGATAAGATGAGTTGTTGACTTTGCTAGATTTCTTGATCTCCAACTTGTGACTCTCTAGTCTTTCAATAAGCAGATCCACTGTCAACTCTTCAGACTTGATTGTATTCTTCAGCATTAATGCAAAGTACTGCCAATCTTGATCATTCGGCAGCGAGTCGAACAGTTTGTCAACCAACTCTTCTTGAGTATATACAATTTTGTGTCTTGCCAGCTCCAATTTTAGATGCCCGAATCTCTCAATCATCTTGGAAACAGACTCGTTCTTTAAACAACCAAATAAATCAAACTCTTTTCTTAACAGTTTCTTTTTGTTTTTGACTATCTCAGCACTACCTACACATTTTACCCCCAGTTTCTCCCAAAGATCTTTTGAATTTTCATATTCAATTAATGAAATTATATCATCTCTCACAGACTGATGAATCAACGCGATGCACTTTTGTTCAGCAACATATCTTTCAATCTCATCATTATCTGTTAGACTTTCACCAAAACGTCCTCCTCTAATGTAACCAATCTTTAAACTCTTCCAGCTTGGATATGCAAAAGCTTGAAGCCACTCATCAAATCTTGTAGCCCACCTATTGTAATCTTTAATTGCCAACAGTTTTGGAGGTTTGTTGTATGTCCCATAGGCACTCTCTACACTCAAAGCATCATTGAGAGTTTTCTTTGCATTCGGTGTTGGTGTAGTTTCATTCATGTTATTTGATGTAGCATCTCCAGAACCACCAGTAAAAGCAAACATATCACTGAAAGGATTCATGAAATCATCCATCTTTCAAGTACCTGAAACGATCAACAAACACTTAGAAAAATTTTTGGAATTTTGAAAAATGATTTTCAAACGGAATTAGTTCACACGAAATTGTTAACTTCAAACGAGATTACCCTTCAAACGGGATTACTTTCAAATGAGATTACAAGTTCACACAAAATTACCAAGAGAAATCTAATTCCGTGCGGAATTAGATTGGTTTTAAACGAAATTATGTTCTTTGAAACGAAAATAGTAATTTCGTTTGAATGCTTTAAATGGAATCAGGAACTTTCAAGCGAAATTAAGTATAATATGTCTAATTTCGTGTGGAATAAAGATCTGGTTCAAACGAGATTAAAATGACATCAGCATTTTCGAACAACTTTTCAAGCGGAATTAGAATTTTTTATCAGTTTTCAGCCAAATTTTAGTCCAATTCTTTCAAGGATTGCTTAGAACTACGTTTCGCTTGATATATGTGAAAATCAGGTCATTTTGTCCGTTCAATCTAGTTCAAATCAGAAAAGAATGAGTAGAAGTGAGAAAATCCGATGAAATCAAGCTGAATTGGTATGAACTCCTCATCCTGAGCTCTGATACCACTTGTTGGATCGTCGTGTAACCCTAATGTGTCAATCTGAGTAGTTCATCATCAAAAAAAAAAGGCGGAATCAATGTAAATGACATAACACAGCTTGTTCCTTTCTAATTATCTTCTCTTATTGATATCCTGAGCTTTTTACAAACAATTCTGACAAAAATTCAGCAGCACCTCAGCTCTCACGCACTAATTCCGTTCCAAATGAACAGATCAGACCAGGTATTTATAGCAGTTTAATTCTGCTTGAAACAGTTCATGCGAAATTATGATTTCATGCGGAATTAACTAATTCCGTGCGGAATTAGTTAATATCGTTTTAACTTCTAATTCTGTTTGAAATGTCTTAAGCACCTTTAAAGCGAAATTATCCTTTAACATGTTTTCTCAATATTCGTGCCCTGACCTACTAGATACAATACAAAACTCTATAAAGACAAAGTTAAAAGACATCAGTGCACCAACAGTGGGTGATATAATTCCTCTCATGAACCTTCAATTATCGCGATGCATATGCGATGACCTTTTGGCGTTGCATGAGCACGCAACCCAAACCTTGACGCGAAGCGTCGCAGTACAACACGAAATCATCAGTACCTTCGGGTAGTGAAAGGATCGGTGCATCGCATAGCTTGTCCTAGAGAAGTTGGAAGGCTTCTTCCTTCTTGTCTCCCCAGTCAAACTTCTTATCTTTCTGTGTAAGGGAAGTTAGCGGTTTAGCAATTTTAGGAAAAATTCTCAATAAATCGTCGGTAATAGGCCGCTAATCCCAGAAACTATCGTACTTCAGTCAGAGTTTTGGGGGCTTCCCAATTCTTGATCGCTTCGATCTTCGATGGATCTAGATGGATACCATTCTCGTTCACAACATGACCAAGGAACTGTACCTCGCGAATCCAAAATTTGCTCTTTGAGAACTTCACATAAAGCTTTTCCTTCTTTAACAGTTCTAGAATGGTTCTCAGATGTTGTTCATGCTCCCCCTTTGTTCACGAATATATCAAGATATCATCGATAAATACAATAACAAATTTCTCGAGATATGGTTTGCATAAGCTAGGTCCATAAATACTGTTGGTGCGTTCGTCAATCCAAACGGCATCACAAGGAACTCGTAGTGCCCATAACGAGTCCTAAACGCTGTCTTGGGTATGCTCTCCTCCTGAATCCTCAACTGATGATATCCAGATCAAAGGTCAACCTTGGAGTAATAGCTTGATCCTTGCTGCTGATCGAATAAGTTGACAATCCTCGGTAGTGGATACCGATTCTTAACGGTGAGCTTATTCAACTCTCTATATTCAATGCACATTCGCAAGGTTCCATCCTTCTTCTTCACGAACAATACTGGAGCTCCCCAAGGCGAGAAGCTCGGCCTTATGAATCCTTTATACAACAACTCCTAGAGTTGCGTGGATAATTCTTGCATCTCGGATGGCGCAAGTCGCTATGGTGCTTTGGCCACAGGAGCGGCGCCTAGAACAAAGTCAATATGGAACTCGACTTGTCTTTGTGGAGGTAGTCCTGGCAAGTCTTCGGGGAAGACTTTAGGGAAATCCTTCACCACAGGAATATCTTTTTGATAACTGTGCTCTGTAAATGATATACGATGTAAAACAATATCAATTATCAATAAAACAATGTGTTTTGGTGTTAATATTTGTGTATTTGTGTTTGACGATTTAACAATTTGATTCTAGTTTGATTTCAAGCTTTAAATCGCTTTCTGGAAAGTTATACGCAAACTGATACATGAACGTAATTCGTTTAATGCGACAAACACTCCCCGACGTTTCCGCCGCGGTTTCATTGTTTTACGCGGTCGGGTGTGAAAAAAGAGTTGGTATCAGAGCTCATGGTTACAGGGAATTAGGTTATTAGTAATGCTTTGACCTAGACTATAACTTTTCTAGGACCCTAACACGAGTTTACTTGCGTTTAGATTCTAAAACAATATCGTCACCTATCTTTAGGTGATAATCACAACGAGAACACAATAAAAATCCGTCTTGAAAATCAATCGTCAGTTCATAGATGATTTATTATAAGGTTTTGAACCTTCAAAGTTTTCAAAATCTCGTCAAAGTTTGGGTCTAGATAATGTGAACACGTGCAATCTGGAAGGGTGGGTGCCCGTATCCTGAGTTTTCTGTCTAAGGCTAGAGTGTTCGTACAAATCCACATAATCAGACCAGTCACTCTTACCTGGGAACTCTTGGGGTGAGTGTCCACTTATAGGCTAAAGCATGTCTTCGCGATACATTATATTGACCCATTTACTTTGATTAGTCGCTGTGAGTCGTTTGTTTGTTCGAGGTAATAAATGAATGATCACCTTCCTTATGTTTTGTCGATGTTTTCAATACCTCTTTTGTTTATCCAATTGTCGATCTCACTCGTTTCTCATGTTTCCTTGTTCTTTTTAGAATATGCATCCTCGACGAGATGCACAACCGCAAACTAACGCCAAAATCGTAGCCCTTGTCGTTCAGCAGATGGCTACTGTGATTTCGAACCTAATAACTCAGATTAATCAAGCGAACAACAATAACAATAATGCTCAGTGTAGTTTCAAAATGTTTAATTCGGCTAAACCATTAAAGTTTTCTGGGTCTCAAGGAGCAACTGCGCTCCTGCAATGGTTCGAGAGTCTGGAGAGCACATTTAGACATGTTCAGTGTCCGAATGATCGAAAGGTTGAGTTTGCATCCTGTGTTTTCGAGAAGCGTGCTCTTACATGGTGGAATGGTGTGATGCGTGATAGGGGTTCCGATGTGGCAATGGCACAAACTTGGGAAGAGCTTCGGGCTCTCATGATGAAAGAGTTCTGTCCCCGTCAGGAAATTAGGGCTTTGAAACGAGAATTCGATGAAGTGAAACAAGATGGGGGAGAACACCGTGCGCATACGGATTGTTATGAGGAGCTGAGTTTATTATGTCCTACTATGGTTACCCTACCACTGTTCGTCAGGCAATCGAACTGGCTACAACCCTGACTGAGTCTCAAGTCAGGAAAGGTAAACTGACCCACAAGGGTGATAAGAAGCAGTCGACCGACACCGTTCAAGACATGGGTAAGGGGAAGAAAAAGGGCGAGTCATCAAGGAGGTCGAGGAAGTGCAAGGCTTCCCAGAATTTTACTGTCACTGCACAAAACGCTCAGAACCCACCAGCACAACCTCCTGCTAAGAAACCATGTGCTGGTATTGCACTTCATTGCAATCGGTGAAATGGTCATCATGCGACCCAACAGGCTTGTAAACAGTGCACAACTTGTGGTAAACTTGAGCATACAGCCAACATTTGTTGATTGGGTCAAAATCAAGCTGCTCAGAATCCAGCACAGATTCAGGGAAATGCTGCTAGATTCCCGCCTGGTTCATGTTACAATTGCGGAGAGATGGGTCACTTCCGTAACAATTGCCGAAACTAGCGAATCCGAATGCTAATACTAATGCGAATCCCGCTCGTGGACGAGCGTGCAATTTGAGCGCTAACGAGGCATGGGCTGACAATGAGGTTGTTAATGGTACATTCCTTGTTAACCATCAACCTGCATCTGTTCTTTTCGATTCTGGTGCCGATAGAAATTTTGTTTCATTATCATTTGTGCCTTTGCTTGCGATACCTAGAACTAAACTAAGGAAACCCTTATCTGTCAAAGTTGCTACTGGTAAACCTCTCGTACTCGGTCCCGTTATTCGCAATTGCCAATTGAACCTCGATAACCATCTTTTTCCTATTGACCTCACACCAATGCAACTTGGGAGTTTCGATATTATCGTAGGGATGGATTGGTTAACTAAACATCATGCTGAGGTGATTTGTTTCGATAAGATTATTCGTATTCTTCTTTCGTCTGGTGATGTTCTAGAAGTTCGTGGCGAGAAACCATCTGGTGGATTGAAACTCATGTCATGCACTAAAGCCCAAAGTTATTTACGAAAAGGATATATGGCATTTCTGGTACATGTCATAGAGGAGAAAGGCAAGAGTAAGTGTATACAAGATATTCCGATTGTTCGAGATTATCCAGAGGTATTTCCTGATGAACTGCCTGATTTGCCTCCAGTTCGTCAAGTCAAATTTCATATTGATCTTGTACCCAATGCCAACCGGATTGTGAAAACACCTTATCGTCTTGCACCGTCTGAGATGCAAGAATTATTGAAACAGCTTCAAGAATTATATGATAAAGGATTCATCCAACCGAGTTATTCACTGTGGGGCGCTCCAGTCCCGTTTGTGAAAAAGAAAGATGGATCTTTTCGAATGTGTATCGATTATCGTGAGCTTAACAAGCTTACCATCAAGAATCGATATCCCCTACCACGAATTGATGATCTCTTTGATCAGCTGCAAGGTGCTACATGTTTTTCCAAGATCGATCTGCGTTCTGGGTATCATCAGCTTCGTGTACTCGAAGAAGATATTCCCAAAACTGCTTTCCGCACGAGATATGGTCACTACGAGTTCACTGTCATGCCTTTTGGTTTGACGAATGCCCCAGCTATCCTCATGGATTTAATGAATAGGGTTTGTAAACCTTATTTAGATAAGTTCATCATTGTGTTCATTGACGACATTCTCATTTATTCAAAGTCTCGAGCCGATCACGAACAACACCTTCATCTAACTATGGAACTTCTAAAGAAGGAAAAACTTTTCGCCAAACTCTCCAAGTGTGAATTCTGGCTTAAGGAAGTTCAGTTTTTGGGTCATATTGTTAACAAACAAGGTATTCATGTGGATCCTTCTAAAATTGCTGCTATTAAGGATTGGAATACTCCTACGACACCCACAGAAGTTCGTTCTTTTCTTGGTCTTTGTCACACCTCGACCACGTAAAACAACAAAACATGGCGGAAACATCGGGGAGTGTTGTAACAGAATTATTGTTTCATAACACATGGAAATTTAAATATTGTTTTATTAAATACACGAGTTACAATGTGTTGATAATCAAAGAAACATAACATAAATAACTAGTCTTGCATATTTTATTGTCACTAAGGCCCATGTCCGCCTAAGTGTATCTTGATCAATCCTATGCTTCATTTCCTGAAACACATGTGAAAATAGGTACGTCAGCATAAAAATGCCGGCGAGTACATAGGTTTTGTGAAAATAAGATTCATGACTTCTGTTTAATAAAATGTTTAGTCATGAACCTTGTAATTTGCTTTGTCTTTGTAAATCATTTGAAAAACAATAAGTTCAGATGATACGTATAAATAAGAGAATAATGCATGGTTAAATGAATAACCATGTAAAATGAGTTTGTATAAGTTAAGTTGTTTGTAAAACAATGTATTGTGAAAAGTATGTTATTTGTATAAAATGTTATATGTCATAAACTGAAATGATTCAAATAACGCTACGATATGTAATACCATACAAACACTTATATATAGGAAGTACCAGCGGCGTATCCACCATGCTTGTATCATATTACACACGCCTCGTTACTTAATCACTTACTCAAACCAAACCAACAATGTAAGATGTCTATGTTTAAACCAACTTCCAAATGTATTGAAATAATATGTTAAAGTGTTTATGTCAAAATGTAAATCATGTAATGTATAACCAATGTCAAAAGTGTTTATGTGTCAAATGTAAACCATGTAATGTGTAACCAAAATGATATGTATGGCTAGTGAAATGTATCAACTAAACCATATGCACAAGAACATAGTATTGAAGTAAAACTTGGTTTAAATCAAAGCTATGTTTTGTGGAAATGCATGATCAATGTAAATCATGTAATATGTAACCAAAATGATATGTATGGCTAGTGAAATGTATCAACTAAATCATATGCACAAGAACATAGTATTGAAGTAAAACTTGGTTTAAATCAAAGCTATGTTTTGTGGAAATGCATGCTATACTGATACGAACATCTATGTGGTATTGTTATAATGCATACATCCAAGCCTTGAGACTGTGGCGATAAACCCTTAAACAAATTAAAGGTTTATCTAAATTATGTATATCGAATTCGGTCATTCCTTTCATCCCCATACCCAGGATGTCCGGAACGGGAGTTGTCAATTCCTATGGTACCACTACCTACTAACGAACGACATGATCGGTGTTAATGAATGTATTGTTCCATGTTAAACAAACCAAATGTCATACCAAAAATGTAAGCATGTGAAAACGATGCACTAAGTATGTAATCAAATGAACATACGTAGCGTGAAATGTAATGTAAAACGATGTACTAAGTAATGCACACAATGGGCACACCTAGCATGAAATGTAATGTAAAACGATGTACTAAGTAATGCACACAATGGGCACACCTAGCATGAAATGTAATGTAAAACGATGTACTAAGTAATGCACACAATGGGCACACCTAGCATAAAATGTAATGTAAAACGATGTACTAAGTAATGCACACAATGGGCACACCTTGCATGAAATGTAATGAAATCATGTACTATAATGTACTAACAAACATAGCAGGTATATGATGTGAAAACAGGAAAGCATGAAAGTAACAAGTAGGCACATGTGTTTCACCCCAAAACAGTTTGGAAAACAGAAAAAGAGGGGTCTATGTACTCACTTGAGATTGCTCAGTTGTCCTTGAGTAACAACCAAACAATGCTAGAGATCACGGAATCAACCGGCACCTAATATAGGTAACTATGTTAATAAACCGGACCTAAATCGGAAGATCGGGTAGCATGAGGGTTTGTAAACCAAACGAGTGTGGAGACTCGTGTGATATGGTTTAACAAAGCCTACATACTAAATGAAACCTAACATAACTGCTTACGACCCATTACGACCCGTTTAGGTAGCTTATGCTACTTTAACGCGTCGTTCGCGTAAAACGCGTCGTTCGCGTAAAACGTGTTCGGACCGCCTAACTAGTCCTATGACAAGTGTTATATGCCTAAACATGTTACATAATCAGTTATGTGACAAAAGTTTAGGTTACATATGCTAAATTACCAATTATACATGAAAAGGGTATTCTGGTAATTTACCTAAGGCATATAAACTACCTATCATACAACTACTTAAACGATGTGACCATAAGGTATAACCTCGGAAGGTTATTCCCTATATACTATGGTCACCTAAAGTATTTGGTCGGATCCTAATGATCGACCAAACTGGGTCGGGTTCGAAGGTATAAGCGATTTATCAGATCGCTTACCCTTACGACCCTAGACAACGTGGTAATCAGTAGGCATAGTCCCAGGGGACTATAACCATCGTGATTACAATCACGTTGCGAAGTTCAAGCGAACTTCGCATTGACCATAACTGGTCAACGCAGAAAGTCAAACAAAGTTTGACTTTCAGACTCGAAAAGACTCGAAAAGCAATAAAAGAACGAAAGAATACTTACGAAGGGTCCCCGAATGCTAATCCCGATCCAAGTAGCTCAGGTATGAAACAATGGTTTCAACTTAGAGCTCCTCAAATCAGAATTCTAGTGAGTTTAGCAATGGGGGTGGATGGGTATTTATAGTTTTCGGGTAACCGTTAAGATCGTTTGTCGAATATCGTGCCTTAATCGCATCCGTACAAGTGTCGGAAAGTTATGGTGACTAAAAATGGGTCTAAATGAGCTGAATGTGCAGTTGAGAATGTGTGGATGTGAGTTAAACAGCTGTGATCTGCTGACTGTTCGAACTTATCTGTTCTGGGAGGCGGACACGGCCCGCGTCAGGATCAGGTAAAACGTAGGCGGGCCGCCTGGCCATGTCAGATCAGCAATATGTTTCAGAAGTTACAGTTTTGGTCCCTGCATGTGTTTAAGCCCATTTCCGGCACTTCTAAGGCCCGTAAAGCAAACTTTAAGGCCCTAAAATGATGCCTAAACATTGTGGACATGAAACATGCTCAAAAATATGTCAGATGTTGGTTCGTTTGGTCGTACGAACGCGATGTTCGCTTAATTACGACGGAATGCGCATAAGCGCGAAAAACGATCCAAAAGGCGTGACGAATGGATTTTTCTTATGCCAAACACTAAAATAAAATGTTTTAGTGCTTACATAAATTTTTGGATGTCCGGATGTATTCAGAACGTAAGTTATGCGCGAAAATGCAAACTTGTGCACTTTTTTGACACTTTTAGTCCCTGAATGAGCCAAAAGTTTATTTTAGCACACCGAACCCCTCAAAGCCTATTCCTAAGCTATATAAAGGATATTTAAAGTGTGTTTAACTTATGGTCATGTTCCGGAATGTCTGTTACAGTTCAAATTGGCATACTTTCGCAGTTTGTCAAGTTTAGTGCCTGTAAGCGAATTAACTTGTTTTTGCCATACCAAAGCCTTCAAAACTTATTTCTAAGTTATGTAAAGGTTATTTAAGGTATGTTAAACCTATGTCACTATTCCGGAGTGTTTGTTGCATTAAACTGGTTATATTTACGCATCGGTGCGCGTATAACCTTCCAGAAAGCGATTTAGAGTTTGGAATTGAACAAGAATTGATATGTGCAAATGATACACATATTTTTACAAATCCCAAGTATGAAATATAATATTTCATTGGTTTGGTATTTGTTTGATGGCCGTGGAGGCACAGGTGTTACAGTCTTGATGGTTACTATCGACGATTCATTTCGAACTTCTCAAAGATCGCGGTTCCTCTCACTGCTTTGACTCAGAAGAATAAGCCTTTTGAGTGGGGACCTAAACAAGAAGAAGCGTTCCAAACGCTGAAACGAAAACTCTGTGATGCTCTTGTCTTATCTTTGCCCGATGGAAACGATGATTTTGTTGTCTATTGTAACGCGTCGAATCTAGGCCTTAGTTTTGTTCTTATGCAACGAGGTAAAGTTATTGCATATGCGTCGAGACAATTGAAAATACACGAGAAGAACTACACGACTCATGATCTTGAGTTAGGTGCTGTGGTTTTTGCTCTCAAAATCTGGAGACACTATCTCTATGGCACGAAATGTGTGGTTTTCACAGACCACAAAAGTCACCAACACATTTTCAATCAGAAGGAGCTGAACATGAGACAACGACGCTGGGTTGAACTCTTGAACGATTACGATTGCGAGATTCGCTACCATCCTGGTAAGGCAAATGTCGAAGCCGATGCGCTAAGCCGAAAGGAACGAGTCAAGCCCAATTTTGTTTGCACTCTATCTCATATTCAGACATGTGTATTTCAAGCTCAACGTACCTGTATTACACAAGATTTGATAGGTAAGGAATTACCACGTCAACTAGAGCTTAAACTCGAAATGAAAGACGATTAGTTATTCTATTTCAAGGATCGTTTGTGGATTCCAAACAAGACGATCTTCGCACTTTAGTGATGGACGAATCTCATAACTCTAGATATTCTATCCATCCTGGTGCTGACAAAATGTACAAGGATCTTCGTACTCAATACTGGTGGCCTGGTATGAAAAAGGATATTGCCGTGTATGTATCGAAATGCCTAACTTGTCTTAAAGTCAAGGCTGAACATCAACGACCATCTGGTTTAATTGTACAACCAGAGATACCGGTATGGAAGTGGGAGAACATTGCTATGGATCTTATCACTAAGTTACCACGTACATCTAGAGGTCACGATGCTATTTGGGTAGTCATTGATCGATTAACTAAGTCAGCTCACTTTATACCGATTCGCGAGGATCTATCTGCTGATAAACTTGCCAAGATTTATGTTGATGAGATTGTGTCTCGACATGGTGTTCCTTTGGATATCATATCTGATCATGATGCTCGATTTTCATCTCATTTTTGGAAGACCATGCAATCTGCTATGGGAACCCAACTAAATCTAAGCATTGCTTATCATCCCCAAATAGATGGACAATCCGAGAGAACGATACAAACATTGGAGGATATGCTTAGAGCATGCGTGATAGACTTTGGTGGTAATTGGGATTCTCGTCTTCCGTTGATCAAGTTCTCTTACAACAATAGTTATCATGCTAGCATTAATATGGAACCATTCGAAGCTTTGTATGGTCGAAAATGTCATTCACCTGTCTGTTGGAACGAGATCGGTGAAGCTCAGCTTACTGGACCTGAGCTCATTCTGGAAACAACAAACAAAATCAAGAAAATTCTCGATAATCTTCTGACAGCTAGAAGCCGTCAAAAGAGTTACGCGGATATGCCACGGAAGCCCTTGGAATTTCAAGTTGGAGACCGTTTCCTACTCAAGGTATTTCCTTGGAAGGGAGGGGTTAGATTTGGAAAGAAAGGAAAACTTGCACCATGATATGTTGGAGCATTTAAGATTGTTGAAAGAATTGGAAAGGTTGCCTATCAACTTGAGCTACCTCCTGAACTTGGGAATATTCACCCAACATTCCACGTGTCCAATTTAGGAAAGTGTTTAGCAGATACTGATCTTCATATTCCACTCGACGAAATTCAAGTTGATGAAACGATGCACTTTGTTGAGAAACCTGTGGAGATAATGGACCGTGAAATCAAACTACTGAAGAACAAGCGAATTCGAATGGTCAAGGTTCGCTGGGAGTCCAAACGTGGCCCAGAGTTTACTTGGGAACGTAAGGACCAAATGAAAGCGAAATATCCACATTTGTTTTCACAAGTTTCCTCTAGTTAAAATTTCGGGACGAATTTTCCTAAAGTAGGGGAGACTGTGACAACTGTGCTCTGTAAACGATGTACGATGTAAAACAATATCAATTATCAATATAACAATGTGTTTTGGTGTTAATATTTGTGTATTTGTGTTTGACGATTTTACGATTTGATTCTAGTTCGATTTCAAGCTTTAAATCGCTTTCTGGAAAGTTATACGCAAACTGATGCTTGAACGTAATCAGTTTAACGCGAAAAACACTCCAAAATAGTTACAAAGGCTTAACATCCCATAAATAACCTTTACATAACTTAGATATAAGTTTTGGAAGGTTTGGTGTGTCGAAAACAAGTTTATTAGATCGCAGGGACTATTTGTGTCAAACTGCAAAAGTATGCCGATTCGTATAGTAACGAACATTCCAAAACTTGATCATAAGCTAAAAATACCCTAAATATCCTTTACATAGATTAGAAATAGGCTTTGAGGGGTTCGTTATGCGAAAATACGCTTATTTGATCAATCGGGACTAAAAGCGTCAAAAAGTGTATAAGTTTGCATTTACGCGCATATCTTATGTTCTAAACATATCCGGACATCCAAAAATTTTTGTAATCATTAAAATATTTTATTTTAGTGATTGGAATGCAAAAATACCATTCGTCGTGTAATTTGGATCGACTTCGCGTCCGTTCGTGTTTCGTCGTAATTAACCAAATAACGTGACCGTACGATCAAACGAACCGACATCTGAGATGTTTTCAAGCATATTTCATGTTCCCTATGCCTTAACTTCATTGTAGAGCCTTGAAATGGGGTTAACGGGGCTTAAAAACACCAAAATCCAAGTTTATAGCATTCAGGGACCAAAATTGACAATCTTCCAAACTTCTTTGGCGAGCCGCGTAAGATCATGTGTGGTTCTACGCGTGGTGTGACCAACTGACAGACTAGAGACAATGAATCTGGTCACAGCAGCTGTTTTCAGGCGATTTTTACATGGTTTTTGGATACAATGAGCTTGTTTTTGAGTTCCCATTGTATTCTAATATATGGGTACAAGTGTATGGCTTATATCATGTCTTGATTTGCTTAAAAACACTTGTAAAGATCTTGTTAATTCAAGTCCTCCTATAAATACCGACCTTGTTCATTCTCATTCCTTGCACAAATTGATCAAATCTACTCTAAGTTGAAGCTAAGGCTTCATACCTGAGTATTTTAGATCAATTCTTCCTTGCTTGGACCTTTTGTAAGCTTCTTTCATGCTTGTTTATGCTTTTCAAGCGTGAAAGTCAAACAGTGTTTGACTTTCTACTTTGACCATAAATTGGTCAACACAAAGTTCGTTCGAACTTTGCAACGTGAGCGTAATCACAATGGTTATAGTCCCTTGTGACTATACCTACTGATTACCACGTCGATTAGTCGAAGTGACAAGTCAAAGTTTCGGTCAAAATACGTGTTTATGCGTATTTTGTGTAGGATCGTGTACGGACCCGAGAAGAGTCGTTCAGAGGCGTTCTACACAATATGAAAGGCGGAAACAGACATATTGTGTGTGATTCAGCAAGATATACACTAATAACTGTCTTTATATTGATTCTGACACAAATACAGATCTGTAGACACTTCGATAGAGCTTCGCCGTCGGAAACAACCTTTCTAATTCCGTTTCAAATGACAAGACCTAGCACCTATTTACAGGACATCTAATTCCGCTGGAACATGACTCAAGCGGAATCACATTACAAACGAAATTACATTCTCAAACGATATTACTTGTTAATTCCGTGTGGAATTACAAGTTGTCCTTTTCAAGTGGAATTAGCACTTCAAGCGGAATTAACTCTTTGCTTCATTTTCTCAATCTTCGTGCCATGAACAATGTAAGACTCGTTACAAGACGAAGTCGAAAGACGTATGCACCAACAGACTCCCCCTCGGATGTTGACGAGTGTTAAGTGTCGAGTCTTCTACTACTTCAGTCTTTATCAGTCGCTCTCTGAAGTATTTAACAGTATAAAACTTCTTCAATCTTTTCTTTTCTTTAACTCCAGTTCCAGAATCACAACCTGGCTCTTATCTCTCTAACTCTCTTGATCAGATCTCTTGATTTTTTTAAGCTTAGAATCAGAAACCATGCATTCTCCAATCTTCAATCCTGTACAATCTCTACCCAAAAATAAATTTCACAAATTTAATATTTGACAAATTTATACTCAGCTTCCCACTTGTATACACAAAACCATAAATGATTTTAACAATATTAAACTCTGATGAACCACTTGAATGAAGAAACATTTTTCTTTTAAAACCTTTTCTTGTTTCAAACAAACTCCCCCTCACAAGTTGTCATCATGTTTAGCACTTGGAATTTTGAGTATCAGCTCTCCAATATCAGTTGTCGAAAATCTTTTTGAATTTTTCAAAATTTTATGCTAAAACACACTAAAATCTTTTTGAAATTTTGAAAGAAATGAAATGCATTAAAGAAATATTTACATACAATATTTTTGTGAGTTTGTGTAAGAGGATCATATCAGTTTTTGACAAATAACAAGTACCGTTGAGCTTAATTACACAATAAGAATTAAACAATTCACTTAGATTGCCGATATACTGATCCACTTAAATTTTCACACAAATTTCAACTGATTCAGGATATGAATTAGATGTTTTAAGAACTTAAACTCATTCATGTGTCCCACCTCTTGAATATACTCCCGTATACAGATCCCAATATTCAGTCTTACAGGTGAGTATACCACAGATGATATCTGTAAGGGTTTAATTGCGAAGAACCGTGAGAGCTCAGGTCAGAACTTCCGTTCAGCAGCGAGATTACGGCTTCGACTTTCGGTGAGTCCCCTTTAGAGGATCTTTTTTTTACAACAACACATGATTTTCATTTTTCAATGTTTCATCATTTTTTATGCTGAGGGTGAGCTATATTTCAAGCGAGCATAAAGGATTCTCCGGGGACTAGGCCATTGCTTCCGCAAAATCAGAAGTCCCGGGATAATACCCCAGATATCACTGAGTATAAAGACCTAGTATCTCAGAAAGAGGGACCTTTCAAACTAAATTTCAGGGGTTACCTATATATCCAAGTAGTGTTCCCCACGAAATAAGAAAGTTTGAATTTAAGTTTATATCCCTAAAAAAACTTACTAAGTGTGTAAAAACCTATCGGCATATCATCAGTGAGACCGTTTAATGTTATTTAATCATTACATTTCTTTAGCATACTGTAACTGTCCACTGATGTACTATCATTTCCTCTTTTCGACACCAAAACTCATTTTGTATTTTATCATGTTTTTGTCTTTTTCAAATTTTCTAATGTTTTTGGATTTTCTGAAAATCTTACTCCCCCTAAAATTCAAACACATTTAAAAGAAATTTGAAAACAAACTGTACAAGAAACGTGACAACTGATATCGAATCACTTCAATTCGCCATCCACTTAGCATAAACAATCAGAACTCCCCCTTACAACAAACTATTTTCTCATTATGATTTCAAAACAATTAAGTTTGTTTTAATCAAAATGATTTTTCCAGAAAATAAGTTTTGTTGATTTTACCACTTGTAGGTTAGGGATTCATCACATTGTTTTTCTCAAAATCACTTGAAAAATATAACAATTTTAGATTCAAATAACAAACACCACTTGTAGAAAATCAAGTACAACTTAATGTCCCTGATTTACCACTTGTAAGTCAAAATATCACAGTTACCATCCTGTGAATTTCTCAAGAAAAGTGCCGATTCCTGTTCCACACTTACCAACCTGGGAACTCCGGCAAGTCAGGTTTTTTAATGAGAGAAAATGTCCACCCAAGTCTGACCAACCTTGGGTGATACCAATTCATTTGCAGTTGGGTTATAAGTTGCTTTCTTTGTAGCATAAAAATCTTTAACCCCTTTAACCTTCCCCTCGATCATCTTTCCAAAAATCTTCTTCACATTCCCAATAAAAGCTTTCTCAACATCAAATTCATTCTTCTCAGAATAAAACTGATTCAAGATCTCCACTTTACCAATCTTTTGTTTAAAATTCTCAGTCCTCAATGGTGGAAAGTTCTCATCATCCATTGGAGGAACTGAGTTATCACTCTTTTTAACAACATGTGGCTCCTCTGATTTTGTGGAATCAGATTCATCACCAGGTTTTACATCTGATTTCTTAACAACCCATGCTTGGTTGTCAAGATTTCCCCTTCGCTTGTAAAACCTTTTCGAACACTCACCAACTTCATATGTTGAATTTTTAAACACTTTAAATTTCTCAGTTGGTGGTTCGGTTTTATCAACAACTATTTCTTTCAGTTTTTCTGAGACTCCTTGTTTTGTGTTGGTTGCCTTTGGACAATTCCAGGCGATGTGACCAACTTCTTGACATTTATAACAAGTTCTTGTCTCTTTTCTCTGAAGAGCTTCAGTTTTCTTCCTTTCAGCAAGAAATTCCTGATTTGACTGTCTCCAGAATGAACTCTTCTTTTCATCCTCAGCAGATGTACCTGAAACAAATTTTGTATTTTTAGAAATTTTCTCATTTTTATAATTTTCAGGTGGAACAAAACCTAAACCTTTTCTTTTGAAATTACTGTTATGGTTTGGTTTCTTTTGAAAACCAGAACCAGAACTGTAACCTTTTTTCTTGTTTAACCGTTGTTGAACTCTTGAAGTGTACTTTTTAGGTTTTTTCAGTAAGATTTAAATCTTTTATTTCAGAAATATTAATTTCTGTCATTTTAAAAACCTTTTTGATCTTTTCAATTTGAACACTTCTTATTGGAAATTCTTTATCAAAATATAATTTGTCAGAATCATTCAAAGTATATGCAACTTCAAATGTTTCGTCATTCAAAATAGATTTTGACAACAAAAATTCTTTACTATACACCCGTTTTTCCGACGACTTTGAACTCCTGACAGACGAACTCGACCTCCTGACTGACAAACACGAACTTTCGGACTCAGACTTTGACTCTGACTCCTCATCCTTATCCAACACTTGATCGACCACCCTTTTTATTAATTCGGACTCATGATCTGTGTCGGACGCTGTGAACGTGATGTCAATATTGTCTGGTAATACATCGGTTATCTCAGACTCTAACTTTATATTGACTTCCTTTTTTACTTGTTCCTCATTTGGTTTTCTAAGCGAATACCCTTCCCAAATTAGAGGCGGACACTTATTATAACAGACACTCTGTTTCTTACCAGTATCCTTCTTCTTCGACTTCTTATCTTCAAACATTTCAAAACCTGCAACAGTTGGATAAATTCTATCAATTAAATAGTCAGAACTCGAATAACTTCTCAGTAATCGTCTGATTCTTTCATTTTCAGCTTTCTCAGTTTCCAACTCTTGCTTCCATTTCGCACATTCTTCAATATAAAAATTTATCTCTTTCTGCTTCGACATCATTGTTGCATTCATCATAGTCAATGCATCTTCTCTTTCAGAATTTGTCTTCTGTAAACTATTCACAGTTCTGTTCAACATATCATATGATTCTTTTACATTCTTAACATCAAACAATAACTTCTCTTTCAACTTTTCTAATTCACTAAACCTCTCATCTTTTTCTTCACATTGTTTGCAGGATTCCAAACATGTAAGACACGGTTTTGTAACTTCAACAATCTTTTCGACTTCAACTACCTTCTCTACTTCAACTATCTTCTCAACAATCTTGTTTTCTTTCATTTCTTTTGCAGCTTTTCTCTCTTTAAGTTTCTTCAATTTATCTGCAAAATAAAATTCAAAACTGTCAGAAGATAAATGAGTTTTTCCAACATTTATCTGTTCAATTTCTTCATCATCATCACTAGTATCTGTTGAACTGTTTTCAGAATAAACAGATTCTTCATCTTGACTTTTGTCTTCATCAGATAACACTGCTATCCATTCTTTCATCAATTCTGGCTTTTGAACAATTTGAGCAATGAAAGCCTTAAACTCTCTATTCTCATCCACAAACCTATCCCAGCTAAATCCTGGAGCCATTTTCTCATCATCTTGATCAATTATACCATAATAAGCTTTCTTATTAGCATCTTCAATCATCCTAGCATGTGCCGTTTGTTGTTCTTTTTGTTGATGCGGTTGATGAGCGATTTGTTGATATATAGCCTTCCGATAGTAATCATGGCCACCAAACGGATTCTTTGCTCCACTTGCTTCTTGATTTTTACATTCTCGCTTAAAATGTCCTTTCTCCCTGTATCGAAAACATGTAACTTTAGATTTATCAAAACCTAAATTAGAGACATTTGCATCTAAGAAATCATTTCTTCCTGTAATCATTTTAAACTTTCTGCTCTCCTCAAGACACTAGCTAAGCACCACTTTATATCCATGAGCTCCAATTCCTCTGCATCGATCTGATCGTAATCTTCTTTGGTTAGCATAGGATTACCAATTCTTCCTGCAATCAATCTTTCATAAGATTCCAAAGCAGTAACCAGTAATGCCATATGACTTTTAACCACTTCTTTAGAAAAAATATGACCATTTTGAAGATGCAATGCAACATTGCACTGAATCATATGTCCATTACTAACATTTGAACTTTGAACACTTGGAGGATTGACATTTGAAAATCCACTAGTGTTGATTGAACTTTGACTGACTGTTCCAGATGAATTTCCTGCACTAAAAGCAGTTTGGATCTTTGGACTTGCTTTAACAGTTTGAACATTTCCTTTGTAATACAATTTGATGTCTTGTTGATTGCTCGAGCTGTTCATTCTGGCAATCTTTTGCTGTTCAAGATCCTGTGCCTCAAGTTTTTCAATGAACTGTCCAATTGACAATCTACTAAACTCTCCTGAATTCTTTAAGATCATGAGATAAGTACCCCATTCTTTCTGTGGTAATGCGTCAGCAAACTTTTCAACCCATTCTACTGGAGTTTTAGTAATTTTCAACTGAGACATGGTACGCACAAGATGACAATATCTCTCAATGAGAGTCTTTGTAACTTCACCTGGCATACTTGTAAACAATTCAAATTCTTTTTTCAATAATGATTTTTTGCTGTTGATCATTTCCGTACTTCCTTCAAATCTCTTCTCAAGTGCCTCCCAAATCGAAAATGCACTACCATCATGCTGAAGCAAAACAAAAATGTCCTCTTTGACAACTTGTTGTAAAAGACTAATCATCATTTTCTCTCCTTTATAACTATCTCTCTCTTTGTCTGAAAATTCTGAGATAATTTTATCAACATTCAAAGCAGACTGTGGTCTAACATATTTTGTTTCAATGCTTTCCCAAGCTCTTAGATGATTTGCCTGAACCCAATTCTCAAAACGATTTTTCCAGCCATGGTACTCTTCAATTCCCATAAGTTTCGGGGGTTTTTGCAAAGTTCCGGTTTCATTTTCCATGTTTATGTTTTTAGCAATTTCAGTCGGAGTAGTCAGAGATGTAGCAAACGCATTGTAGAATTCCTCTTCCATGTTTCAGTAGCACGTTTATCAAGATAATCACTGTTCAAATGAAATCAAATCTTTCGAACGAAATTACTTCCAAGCGAGATTAACCTGCACAAACAAACTTCAAACGAAATTAGTGGCTTTCAAACGAAATCAGGTAATTCCGTGCGGAATTACTCAGTTTTCAAACGAAATTAAGAATTTGAAACGAAATTATAATTTCATTTGAACGAATTCAAGTGGAAATACTAATTCCGTGTGGAATTAGCTGATCTTTCAAACGAGATTAGCCTGACAGTATAATTCCGTGCGAAATCAAGGAACACTTTCAAACGGAATTAAGATGATGTCATCATATTCGAACAGAATTTCAAGCGGAAATACAAATATTTTCAGTTTTAGATTGAATTATGGTCCAATTCTTTCAAGGATTCTTTAAAACACTGTTTTGCTTGTAATATGTGAAATTCAGATCATTTTAATCGTGAAAACTTGTTCAATTGATAAAAGAAGGTGTAGAAGTAAGAAAATGAGATGAAATCAGGCTGAAATCTGTAGAACTCCTCCTCCTGTGCTCTGATACCACTTGTAGGATCATGTACGGACCCAAGAAGAGTCGTTTAGAGGCGTTCTACACAATATGAAAGGCGGAAACAGACATATTGTGTGTGATTCAGCAAGATATACACTAATAACTGTCTTTATATTGATTCTGACACAAATACAGATCTGTAGACACTTCGACAGAGCTTCGCCGTTGGAAACAACCTTTCTAATTCCGTTTCAAATGACAAGACCTAGCACCTATTTATAGGACATCTAATTCCGCTTGAACATGACTCAAGCGGAATCACATTACAAACGTAATTACATTCTCAAACGATATTACTTGTTAATTCCGTGCGGAATTACAAGTTGTCCTTTTCAAGCGGAATTAGAACTTCAAGCGGAATTAACTCTTTGCTTCATTTTCTCGATCTTCGTGCCATGAACAATGCAAGACTCGATACAAGACGAAGTCGACAGACGTATGTTGGTTGAAGCTATTTTTGGGTATCAAAACACTTTGTTTTGATATCAAACATGTTTTCTAACTTAGTTAAACATGTCTTAACATGTTTAACTCGTCACTTTTAGTCTAGTGCTTGTTTAGGGTCGTAAGTCAAGCGGTCTTGACAACCGCTTAGACTTTCGAACCCGACCCGTTTGGTCGATCATTAGGATCCGACCAGGCATGTTTTGTGACCATAGTTGTATAGGGAATAACCTTCCGAGGTTATACCTTATGGTCACTTGGTTTAATTAGTTGTATGATAGGTAGATTATATGCCTTAGGAAAATGACCAAAATGCCCTTTTCATGCGTAATTTGAATTTAAGCATATGTAACCTAACTTTTGCCACTTAAACTGATTATACAACATATTTAAACATGTTAGGGCATATAATACTTGTCATAGGACTAGTTAGGCGTCTCGAACGCGTATTTGCGCGAACGACACGTTAACGTAGCGTAAGCTACCTTAATGGGTCGTAACGGGTCGTAAGCACTTAGGATAGGTTCCGATTTAGAATATAGGCTTTGTTAAACCATATTACATGAGTTCCAATACTCATTTGGTTTACGAGATCTCATTCTACCCGATCTTCCGATTTAGGTGTCAATTTAGTAACTAGCGATCCGATTACTAGGTACCACTTGATTTCCTTGGTTTCCCTGAGCATTGTTAGTTCATTAGATCAAGGATACTTTGCAATTCAATGTGAGTACATAGTTCCCCTATTTTACTATTTTCAATTGTTTTGGGGTGATTCATATGTGTTAAACGATTTCGATGTTTTTAACGATGGTTTCAAAAACGAATACTATGGTTTATATTAAACAATAACGATTTCGATAATGTGAACGAACTTGTTGGACATATTTACATAACGAATGACATTCATTAACAATGATCAAGCCGACCAGTATTAGGTTATGGTACCATAGGATCTGACAAATCCTGTTATCGGACTGCCACCATGGTTATGTATGGGGGTTATGTGGGTAACGACTGAACCTGATGATTGTTAACTTACCCTTTGGTGGTTTGTTAATACGAGTTGAACGATGGACGAGTTGCGAAGGTTTGAATGTTATAAGCGAGACGACCAAAAGTTAGCTATCACAATTAAAACGAGAACGATTTGAACGATTGAACGATTATGAACGATTTGAACGATTTAAACAAATGAATGATGGTCTATAACACGAACGAGTTTAACGATTTAAACGATTGGTTTTTGGTATGTGATTAGATAACGGGATGGGTGTAACATGATAAAGGCATGGTAGATACGCCGCTGGTACTTCTTATATATAAATTCTTTTATCATATTACATTCTGTGGCGTTATTTAGTTGACTTGGACGAACGATTTTAAACGATGTCACGCAACGATGCTTACTAAAGGATATAAACCATACGAGTTTTATTACGAGAATGATTTACGATTTGGTTTACATAAACAAATGTTTTAGGTTAAGATTCATGGCATCGAGGTTTTATAAACTATAACCAATCTGTTTTGACTTGATTATTCATTTTACAATACAAATGTTTTACAAAACAAGGTTTTCAAATAACAACTCATGTAGTTGTATGAGTTTTTGCAACATGTATACGAGCCATGAATCTGACACTCTCCTAAAACCTATGTGCTCGCCGACACTTCTTTGCTGACTTTATTTTTACATATGTTTCAGGTGGTGTTGAATGATGTTGATTTCGACTAGGATGCATGCTCACTTAGGACTGGACGAGGCCTTAGTGACTTAATAACGATGATAGTCGATATGTGAACTTGTTTGTGTTAACTTTAAGACAATGTAAATGTTTAATATCTAAATAAAACGAAACTTTTTGATCCATGGTTGTGAAACAATAATTCTGTCGCTCCACTCCCCGACGTTTCCACCGCGGTTTCGTTGTTTTACGCGGTCGGGGTGTGACAATCTTCAAGCTTCGGCTCCTCAACCTTCGGCTCCTCAACCTTCTTATCTACCACGTACGCCAGGAAGGCGACACATCCTTTTCGTAAGCATTTCTATGCCTTCATACAGTTGATGATCCGCCGGGGCGTGTCTCTTCATGCACTATGAGCGTCTCATCATTCGCAAGAGGGATGCGAATGATTTTCTCATGATAAACGACTTCGGCTCTATTCTTGGATAGCCAGTCCATTCCTACTACAACATTTAAACTACCCATTTTGGACAGGCAGAAGATTGATGTCAAATTCTCGTTCACTAAGTTCCAATATACACCCTCTAACAACTTCACTTGACTCAACAAGTTTACCATCTGCTAGTTCTATGGAATAAAGAATTTCTAATCTACTAGATTCAATCCCAAGCATACGTTTAAATTCCATAGACATCATTGTCAAATAGTATGGATGCAAAGTGATTGTGAACGAGAAACATACCGGTGACCACATTAGGGTCATCGCGGGCATTCCTTGCTTGAATGACAAACGCTCAGGGTTGAGCGTTGTTTTCCTTCGGGCAATCTTTCTTGAAATGTTCTGTTGGGATTGAACTATACAGAGGAACAGATGATGTAAAGCCAAAACTGGTTCACAACAGTGGATTCATCATAAGCAGTAGTTTGCACTAAACTTTCCCCTTAAAAGTGATTCTAACAACTGCTGCCCCTAAGTACTGATCTGTTATAACTACTGATGGTCTACAACAACTGCTGTTTCCAAAAGACTGTTGAAGACAAAGTGTTGCTTAGTCAATCTACTGATTTGGTTCAAGTACTGCTGAAGACCAAAGCACTGCTAGGGCTGAAGCAGTTGAATGAAGAATCAGTTGTTTTGTTTTTCCTTTTGTATTGTAATCAGTTGTTAGCATAGCAGTAGTTAGATAACAGTGTTTGTATAGAACAGTTGTTAGAGGTTGTTAGGTTGTTAAATGTCACTTTCATGGTGACGTCAGCTTAGATGCTTTAGTGGTTTGATCTGTATTATAAATAGAACAGTTTGCACTGTTCTATTTGATTGAGCGAGTGAGCGAGTCTTCTCCTCCAATCCATTCATCTTGTATGATCAACCAGTAAGCATCAGGCTGAGGGGGAGTTTAGTATGTAAGCTTGCATGTAATCTTTTAATTGTAAATCTTTCGACTAAATGAAAAACATGTGTTTACTGAAAACTATTTCCCTTTGATTGTGTTTACAAAGTTTGCTTTCAATTCCGCTGCATTAGATCTCTGTTTTACATTCATTCATTGTTTAATTATTACAAACAAACACAATCATGAGGGCCTAAGATCTTAACAATTGGTATCAGAGCCTGGACAGTCAAATTCGATCTAATAATCAATTTAACATAACAGTTCAGCTCAAAATTCAATGATACTAAGGTTGATCATATTTAGTTGAAAAACAGAGTAACGATTAATCACTTCCAAAGTTGATTATTCTAAAAACTCTGTAAAACAACCAAGATGTTACCTATTACATAGGAGTCACGTAACGCTGGAATATCATGATCAAATCATTATAGATACAGTGTTCATGTTGGGAAATTATGATGATACCATTATGGCTGCTGCTAAGGTGTCACCTCATGTCAACAAAGGTCTATGTTTAGTTAAAATCATTAGTGTCTTTGTTAACATCAAAAGAGGGAAATAAAACTTTAGGTACTTGATCTTATATGTTGAAAAACAGGTTGAAAATCCTTCAAAAGGATCAAATCAATTTTGTTGAAAGATTATAAGAAAATTAGCAGTTCTATAATATACATCAAACATAACTAGGGATCAACTCCAAACTTCTGGCAGAAAATACCAGAGTTGTTAAAAGGAGGAGGAATCTATTCAAATCACTTGTGATAAAAGAGTAGGATCCTACAAAGGTTATGTGTTGGTATTTAGAAGTCCAGATCATGAGTAATGTGAAATTTAGCATAGGCTTGTGCAAAAATGACTAAATCATTCCAAAACTTTGCTGAAAAATGATTTTGGATTAAGTATTTTTCCTTAAAAAAAATAACCCTCCAGTAAGTACTTCAGTACTCATCTATGGGAAGGGTAAAAAGGGAAAGAAGAAAAATTACAAAAACTCAAAAGTGTGTTTATCTCAAACTTTTGGAATCAAAAGAAAAGGAGTATAAACCCTAAAACACTTGCGAATCCACTGGTTAGTACTACAAAAGGAAAACCAAAACAAACTCACATCCATATTCAACTATTTGCTACAAATCAACTGTGTGCAGTCATTAATTCAGGGGAGTTCAGGTAACAAAAGTATCACCAGTTATTTACAATACAAGAGGACTAGATAAATTTTTTTAAAATCATCACATTGTAATTAGGACTATAAAAGATTTTCAAAACCATAGTGATCAGGGTCCTCATAGTTATAATCATCTGACAAGGAAATGGTATTAAATAGTGGTTATGAAATTTTGGCTCATACCACTAACCAGTTCCCTAAACTTAAGAATACAGTGACTCAGACCTAACTATAGGTTAGATTGTTTATGGAATATACATCAGATCCTTTTGATTTTGCTCTCAGAAAACCTTTCTTTTTGTGACAAGTTTTTTTTTATTCAGGATATATTATTCTTCATTTTTCTCTTAAGAATGATATATTTTGTACTTTTACTGGTTTTTGATAGTAAAAGTTCAAACTCCTGTCAGGATGTAGAACCCTTTTATCTTTGTCTAGGGTGATATATTCCTTGAAAATGAATCAAAAGGAGATGGTGTTATATTCGAGTCATTTCATTCATAAACTCAAGTTCAAATCAGTAACCAAAGTTGATTGTTAACAACCTGCAAAAAAAAAATTTGGTTGTACATGTTTTATTCTAAATTTGTCAAAAAGTTAAAACACAAAATGTATGGTCAAAGTAAAGTATGGTAATCATCTGGGATACTTGACCACTGCCTAGATTTAAAGTATTTTAATGCAAGGACTGGGCATGTGGAAAACTTTCATTAAGCTTCCTGTAAACCATGTAGCTAGGTTAATATTAATAAATTTGCATTTAAAATGTCTCTTTGTCAAGAAATTAACTCTGCAGGTGTTTCACATTCATCACCAACAGATGCTGAATAAGATAGTGTGATTCTCACAATTCAAAATCACCCTCATCATCAGAGCAGCAGTTGTACAAAACAACTGTCAAAGCTTATCCACTGATGCACAACAGTGTTTGACCAAAGTAGCTTTCAAATCCTTACCATCCTTCATATCCTCTCACCATCATTTTAACCACTGTTGATTTACTCCATCAAAAATGGTTAAAAGATCATCAGTGTGTCCATCCCATCCTTCATATCCTCTCACCATCATTTTAAACAGTTGTTGGAGCATCAAAAGTCATCAACAGTTGTTAGCTCAGATGAGTCACATCTACAGCCTCATCTTTTGAACAGAAAATCCTTATAAATCTCATCCATTTTACTAAATACCTGACAACATCATTTGAAAAGGGATTCTTACAAAAAGTCATCCTAAAACAATTGTCCTTTCCTTGGCAACCTATCATTCCATCAACAAGTCATGTACCATAGGGTACTAAAAGACAGAAAGTTGGATGGTGGTCATGTAAGAGGAGTTTCAACAGTTCAGGGAAAACAAGTCTAAAAACTTGTAGCACTACCAAAGGATGAGAGTCAAATTGGTAAAAAGTGGGCCCTTAAAGAACATTGCATATGTTGGAGCATGGTTGTCAAGGCTCATTTTATTCCGACTAAGCACCAACAGCAGATGTTATCACAACCACTGATTGAAGAATACTTTGATGCTATTACAAGCTGAAAAGTCTAACTGTTTTGGTCACTTCAAAATATATTATTGGATTTTGATATAATTGCTTAAAAGACTTCTTTTATGCAGGAATGTCAGGTAGCTGAGATATATCATTAAAAATTCAATATCTCCTTGGTCCATCATCACCTTACATCAGACATCACTTTGTGAGGGATTGCTATAAAAAAGGTTTGATTTCTCTATATCATGTTCCAATTAAAGGTCAACTGGAAGATGTGCTAACTTAAAACATTAGTCATATCTACCCCTGAAAAGTTAATATTTAGGATTGGCATGCTAAACATGGAATAACAAGCAAAATCTTGTTTTTCTATGAATAATTGCATTAAAATGTTTCCAAGAAATCAAAAATCCATCCTTAAAAATAGCTAAAAATGAAAATTTTCATTAATCCTTAAAAGTCTGCCATAACCATTGTTTTTGGTTCAAACATTTGTCCTGATTCAAAGCTGTCCACTGCTGAAAGAAAACCTCTATTCTCTCATCTCCTTGGTAATCACTGTTGTTCAAAATCAGTGTTTTAAACCACTGACCCAAGCTATCCACTGATAGTTATAGTCACCCACTGTTTTCATTTCACCTTTATAAACCACTAGTAATTGATCCATCAGTGGTTCCCAAAACAACTGTCTTCCATTATTCATCCTTTCATCAGAGGTTGGGGCGTGGTCAGTACTAGGCCGTCAGATCTTTGTAACCACTGCCACATCAGCATACACTTTTTCAGTCTATAAAACCCTGACCAAACCCCCAAATAGGGTTTTCACTGTCGAATCGAATTCGAAATTCCTTTCTAAAACAGTTTTCCCAAATTTTTTCACAGCCCTCATCGTCTTCATTTCATCTTCATCATCTCCGATTCAATCATGGTGAAAAAATCCGATAAAACTACAAAAAAGGATGCAACCACGATTGAGATTCCATTCAAATTTTCACGCAATTACTTGGCTATTTTTTACAAACCTAGTGAAACCACAACATTTCATTCCATCATCGACACACTTTCATCCACAAAGTACAAAACTTTGCTCACCTGCGATGCAACTGTCTACCTTACTACTCAAAGGGAGTTTTGGAAAAATGCAACCCTCGAAACGGTGGAGAAAAAGGTTGTAGCAATAAATTCACCAATAAAGGGTGTTAAATTTTCCATTACACCTCAAAGTATTTCTGAAGTTTTTGAACTCAACGATCATGAAGGTAAAAATTCTTTTCCAAAAACAGAGTATCAAAATGATTTTCATGAAAGAGGTTATGATGAACAAATGAAGAAAGATACTCTATAGAAAGGCAGCTTTCCTCCTGGCATGAGATTTTTCTTTCACACTCTTCTTATGTGTGTATCTAATAAGACCACGGCATTCAATGAAATTCCATTAAAAATTCAATACTTGGGGTATGATATTTTGCAAGAAGAAAATTTTATTTACTCCCAAGAAATTTTTAATGATTTGGTCAAAAATTTTGATAAAAAGGCTTTCTTATTATTTCCTAGATTTTTGAGTTATTATTTTAAGAAAAAGTTTTCAAAAGATAATGCCCATGTGCTCATACATGGTGCTCCTCTTCACATAAATAGTTTAACTGCAGAAACATTCACAAGAATGTTAAAACCTTCCAAAACACAAGCAGAGGTACCTGAACAGACTTTAACAGCTACCACTGCTCCTCAGGTATCTGCTGCTGAGCCCACTGCTCCATGTGATCATAGTAGCACAACCACTGCTATGAAACTCACACCTACCATTACCAAAAAGGCAAAAAAGAAATCATCCAAAAAGCCCCCCAAACCCACAAAAAAGGTAACTCTGGAAGATGAGATCCCAGAGCAAATACATGTGACAACACCAAAGTCACCAATAACCACTGCTACTTCCTCACAGCAGATGGAAGAAAGATCTCCACCCTTGCCTCAAACCCCTCCTGCATCTTCACAAAAAGATCAGGTTGTAAGCACAGGGACACCAAATTATGATGCTCTAGAATCACTTGATTCTATCATCCACAGCCCACTTCCCGGGGCAAATTCGGTGTAGAAATTCGCTTTCTACACCAACCCCACAGCTCAAATTCCACCACTAATATTACCTTTGTTGGATGCAGTTAATATTGCCCAGACACAAATCAGTTCTTCTCAATCACCTATCATTGAGAACATACCCCAATAAGTGACTGAGTCTGGTGTCTTTATCACTGTTAACCCACCAACATCTGAGGAGGTTACACTGCAGGAATTACCTGTAATTCCTGTCACTAGTTCAAGTGGAGCAGCAACTACTAGTGTTGGATCAACAGATCTACATTTGGCCAGTTGTTTCATCAATCAGACTCCCTTGAAGGCAATTCCTTCTATAGCACCTCTGATATCCACTAGTGAGTTTATTTTAACCACTGGTACCATCAAAAGGTTATCAAGTGCTGAAGGAAGAAGACCCCAGTACTAAGAACAAGGGGCATCAATGGATGACTTTTGGAATTCGTTCCCTAAGTCAAACATTGATACAAGCACTGCAGGTGGGAAATCAGATGATCCCATTAACCTGGGTGATGGTTTGAAATATCAGGAATTGACGGAGAGGGTAGACAGAATTGACTCATCTGTTACAAACATCAAGACAATGCTGAAACAGTTGTTAAATTCACAAAAGTCCACACCCACTGCTGCACCACCACATGTTCCATCTGCATCCACTGCTCCATCCCCTGATGCTCTTTGGGAGCTGTTTCAACCACTGCTCCACAAACAAAGAGAGTATACTAATTTACAACATGAGATTCATATCCAGGAAATCAGAAATGTCATGGATGCAAGATTCAAAGATACTCAAGCAGACATCAAGGCAATAAAGGCCCATATGTTACAAACCACTGGCTCTGCTCCTCCAACATTACTCTTTCTTGATACTCCTCCTCCCAATGATGCCAAAAAGGGGGGAAAATGAAACAGTTGAAAAAGAAAGGGTATGATGATGGTATGTACATTGCACCAGATAAATCAAGTATGCTTGCAGACCTCCCCAGGCCAGATGGGTCCAAAAAGGTTGATGAATTCCTAAATGCTTTAGCTGATGAAAAAGCAAGGCTAAAAAGGGACATGGAGGCAAAGGGAAAGTCAAGGTTTAAAGAGGAGAAAGAAATTTTGATGGAAATGGTAGAACAGGGTACTTCTGGGCCAAAGGATGATGAAGAAAGCCATAAGCCAAAAAGAAGGCCTGTTAGAAAAACAAGGCAACCCAAAAACACACCTCCCAAATCCACAAATGAAACTTCTAAACCTCCCAAAAGCCTTCCTCATAAACCTTCAAAGCCAACAGATGTTGAAACGCCAATTGTTTCAACAGCTATTAGTCAGCCATCTACCACTGCCCTCACCATTTCAACAATCACCATACAACCCACTATCACATCACAAACAAAATCACCTGCCATTGTGCAGAAGACAACAACTGACACATCAATTGTTGTAATGACAACAGTGGTTGGAACACCAGTTGTTTCAACAACTGTTTGTCAACCACCCATCACTCAAATATTCCTACTTCCATACCACAAACAAAACACCCTTCACCCAAAAAGATCTACACAAGGAAAAGGAAATTTCAGGAGAATGATGATGATATACCAGCACCTACTCCTTTATCTTCCACACCTTACAATGTTATCAAGCCCCAACCTTTCATTCCTCCAAAGTTGGTCAATCCAATAAAAGATCCAAAAATTCTTGAAGGCTATGACCCTGCTGATATTACTCCAATAGCTGTAACTTATCCACTAGAATTGGAAGCTGTAAAGAATGAAATGAGACAATTCTATACAGTGGATGATTCTTTAAAAAGAAAATTTCCTTCTCTTACAGGCTTCAGAGATCCAGCAAACATGGATGAGTATCTAAAACTCAAAGCCAGGCAAGCTAATATAAGAGCTAGGTTTGAATGTAAAGATCAACGTAACAAAGCCATTTTTGAAAGAATGCAATTCTTGCTCACTAAGGTTAAACAAATGGAAGATTATGCAAGAGACTTGAGTAAGGAAATGTCTAATCTGCCACCAGAAGCTGACCTACAAAAGGAAATGAGAAAGGATTATCTTGCATTCATTATGAGGGAAAAATTCTATCCAGCTAAAGAAGAACAGTTCAGTGAATGGCCACTCATTGCTTTAAAGCATGAGGAGAACAGAATTGAGAGGATCAAAAATGATCCAGGTATGAAAAGGTCAGCACCAAACTGGAGTAAATACAAAAAGGCCATTGATGATCTTACTTTGGAGTATAAACGAAAGAAGCAAGAATTGGTTGATGCTAAGGTTGGAACTGCCAAAGCCATATCAAAATGGACAAGGCAATATACAGATGAGGCTTATGAAAGGTTAAGAAAAAGGAGAATGATAGATCCTAACTTACCAAAGAAGCCTGAATACGAAACCACTGATAAGCCAAAGAAGCAGGTCCACACTTCTGAACCACTGTTCACATCAGCAGATACCTCTATCATTATGTTAAACCAAAGGAAGAGGTAACAGCTGACTGATGCAGAAGAGAAAGAAAAAGAAGCTGAGTATTTTAAAGAAGCTGTCAAGAAAATGGCATTAGAAGAAGATAGCTCAGCAAAACTTTAAAATCTTGCCAACAAATTATTAAACAGGCCTCCATGTCCAAACTTATCTAAAATAAAGATTCTTCCAAGAAACCCACTGGACTCAAAGATACTAAAGTGGATGTCTGATCAAAAGATCCATGTATTGACTCTGATCAGGTCCAGTGGTGAAGTGAAGTACATATCAAGGGAACAAGCACTTGGCCTGGGTATTGAAGATCTACAGGATCTCCTTGAACTTTCACTGTGCAGGGATGAGAATGATGAAGATTCCATGAACTTTGAATTGCAATTTAAAGGACAAGTTAGGGAACTTCTGATGAGTCAATAAAGATCCAGAGTAATTAAGGGTTTTGGCATCATCTGTTCCAGGGGGAGATTGTTGGGATTGAACTCTACAGAGGAACAGATGATTTAAAGCCAAAACTGGTTCACAACAGTGGATTCATCATAAGCAGTAGTTTGCACTAAACTTTCCCCTTAAAAGTGATTCTAACAACTGCTACCCCTAAGTACTGATCTGTTATAACTACTGATGGTCTACAACAACTGCTGTTTCCAAAAGACTGTTGAACACAAAGTGCTGCTTAGTCAATCTACTGATTTGGTTCAAGTACTGCTGAAGACCAAAGCACTCCTAGGGCTGAAGCAGTTGAATGAAGAATCAGTTGTTTTGTTTTTCCTTTTGTATTGTAATCAGTTGTTAGCATAGCAGTAGTTAGATAACATTGTTTGTATAGAATAGTTGTTAGAGGTTGTTAGGTTGTTAAATGTCACTTTCATGGTGACGTCAGCTTAGATGCTTCAGTGGTTTGATCTGTATTATAAATAGAACAGTTTGCACTGTTCTATTTGATTGAGCGAGTGAGCGAGTTTTCTCCTCCAATCCATTCATCTTGTACGATCAACCAGTGAGCATCAGGCTGAGGGGGAGTTTAGTATGTAAGCTTGCATGTAATCTTTTAATTGTAAATCTTTCGACTAAATGAAAAACACGTGTTTACTGAAAACTATTTCCCTTTGATTGTGTTTACAAAGTTAGCTTTCAATTCCGCTGCATTAGATCTGTGTTTTACATTCATTCATTGTTCAATTATTACAAACAAACACAATCATGAGGGCCTAAGATCTTAACATGTTCATTGCTACCACAACCATAACATCCTTGGTTTCGCCCGTTTCCATTTCCATTTCGATTGCTAGCACCGTTGTCATTACGATTACCATTCCCGTTTCCAGCTCCATTTCCATTCCTATTTCCATTACCATTCCCATTACGACCTCCAATCCCTTTTCCCCAACAATCGTCGATACGGTGACCTGATTTCCCGCATTTTTCGCATCTCCTAATGTGACAACTTACCACAAGAAGAAACTTGCATCAGTCACATTTGGGCAGAGTGCCCTGGTACCTTTTAGCTCCGGTATCATTCACAGCTGCAAATGTTTTCGCCTCCTTAGGTGGATTGGTGTCATGTTTCTTGTTGTTGGAGCCTTTGTTGTTGCTGCGGGTCGCTTAATTCAGATTTGAATGTTTCCTCTTTTTGTCACCAGACGATTCAGCATGCGTCTCGGTTTTCTCAGTGGTCTTCAACGACAACTTTTTCAAGCGAACAACATCCTCAGTAAGGTTGACAGCCAGAGTTACAGCCTGAGTGATAGTTGTAGGATTTGCTGATGTCACCATACTACGGATCTCTGGAGCTAATCCCCAGATGTAGCGCTCGATGCGCTTAAATTCAGGTGTTAAGAGGTAGGGGATCACTTGCGAGAGATCATGAAATCTTTAAGTATAACCTACAATGTCCGCACCAACCATGGACAGATTCCAAAACTCAGTCTCGAGCTTCTGAAGTTCAGCATGTGAATAATACTTCTCCCTCATTCTTTCCTTCAAGTCATCCCATGACATATCATAAGCTGCATCATCACCCAGAGTCTGGACTTGTAAGTTCCACCAAGTCAAAGCTTCATCGACAAACAACCCAGTAACAAAAGTAACTTGTTGATCCACGGTGCACTTGCTCATTCAGATCATGGAATCAGTTTTCTCCGTCCAGCGCACGAATGCCACTGCACCTCCAGTGCCATCGTAATTCAGTGGCTTGCATTCTAGAAACTACTTGTAGGTGCAACCTGGAATTTATTCAACCGATTCATGAATGAGCAAATAATGAAACAATGCATCAAGGATCGTTCATAAGTTTCATTAAATTGAAGCAAATCAACTCGACGTTACCTTGGTTAGGGTTTCCTCAAGATGTGTCTCCATGTCCATTTCGACCAGTACCTCCTGAGCCACCACTGTGCTCAGCACGGTTTACCTCGTACTGGGCGATAGCTTCAGAAATCCGTTCTTCCAGAAGAGAGTTCAACTCTTCAGCAGTCCTCGGCATCGGTGGGGGTGGGTTTACCCCTCAAGTGCGAATCATCCTTCTTTCAGGTGCCATGTTCTTCTAAATAATCCTACGACAATGATTAGGGTGGTATGAGAGGGATATGAGGTGTAAGCGAGTGTATGGGCAGGAGTAGGAGTAGGTGTAGCTGGGACCGTAGAGGAGACATCATCAGCAAGATATGCCTCTAAGCCAACGGTCCGAAGTGCAGTGGAAGTAACTGACTCCTTAGGGTCGGAATCGGAAGGGATATCGACAACCGGCACAACAGACAGACCAACCACCACAATAGCAACGTCGAATACTTCTCTATCCCCGAGGTTCTCATCGGCAAGTTCGACCTGAAACACTGGAATCTCAGCGTCGTCGTCTAAGTCAACGATGAATAGCCAATCCTCAGCAGGGATGGCAACAAGTGGTATTTCAGGAATGGGTATAGGCTTAACGATATGCTCACCATCGGGATGCCCAATGATGAGCTGGTCGCTAATAGGTAAGGGAAGGGCTAGGACATCGTCTACAAAAGGGATATCGTCTCCAAAATCAGGTAAGGCAAAAGGCTGGAAATCATCTAGATCCTCGTCATCAGACATCATCTCATGATCAGACTCGGAGTCAGACGTAAAAATCTCTGGAGCTGGGGCAATCTCATCGTCGGAGACAATAGCCATAGGGTCATGCTCCTCTGGTAGACCACTGCTTTCTGATGAAGACAAAAGTACCTGCAATCATAAAGATCCATGTACATATACCATGATCTTTACATATATTAATTATTAGTACTTAATTAATATATATATAGTTATACACATCGTTGCAAGTAATCCCTAGTTGAAGATAAGTTCTACTTCTGTTCACCCCAAGTCACGTAGTGTCCTTGCTTGACTTTTGAAAAACAAGTTCAGGTAGTGGATGTCATAGAATGTTTTATGCAATGAAACTTTTGTAAAAATTGTTTTCGTGGGAGGATTCTAAGGATTGTAGACTAGAGTCGAGAAGGAATCCTGGTTCACTACAATCGAAGCTCTGATACCAATTTGTCACACCACTTTCTAAGGTGGAAGCATGAGGTGTGATCTGAAAGGTTCTCATTACATACAATAAGTAAACATACTACATGAATGTAAAACAACTCTAAATTGCCATTGATTAGTTCAACATCCATAACAAAAGATAAGTTTAAAGGTTACCACACGACATAAGATGATTGTTTGAAAAGTTTACAACTTCATTTCGAAAGCAAACATCAAGGTTTTGTTCATTATATCTTTGCAGAAGGCGGGATATAACAAACAAATCCTACAAAAGTGGCAACGGAGCATCGACACCTAATAACTCGTAACGTAAACGACCATCTTGAGCAAGGAGACCGCGCATACATCCACTTAGTTCCCTGAAATACATGCAAGTTTTTGGAAAATCGTCAACAAAAGTTGGTGTGAATTCATGCAGTTTTTGTATAGAATGTTTGCATATACTTATATGAAAACATGGTATGTAATTTGTGAAACGTATCTGTAACTGTGCTCTGTAAATGTAAGGAATACGAGATCGCTAATGTTTCGCAAGGACATTAACATATGTCACGACATAGGAAGCCACCAAACCTAGGCATTTTTGTCGAGATCGACTGAGACACAAAAGCACTCTTTGGTAGAAGTAGGCCAAGAGTGAGGTTGCCTGAAACCCAGTAGATCTAACCTTTTCTTTCCCCGGTCTAGATGTATACGTTGATTAATGGTGTTAATTTCACCCTATTCGTCACATGATCTATGTGTCATTCCTTAGTTTTGTGTTCTACATACAATTTTACATGTATTTTCCCCAAGTTTAGAAAACAAGTAAAAGTTTAAAAGTGGTGACATGAACTCACAGTTTTGCGTATCCTGCGCCAAAAACTTCACCGGGTTTGTCTTGTAAGCGTCATGACCTATATGTATTCTATGCACGTTAATCACTAGACTTGTAACTCACTATGTACAAGTCATCATCTTAAGTTATGTATTTGTTTTGTGTATGTTCATCATTTGCGAGGGTCATACCCTTGTTTGTCGGGTCTTGCCCATTCGTCGCGTTCTTGTAATTTGAATTTGTGTTGTTCACTTATAAATATATATTTCACTTCCAAAAATATATATTTGTATATGTGATATGTGAAAAGCAACAAGTGTTAAAAATAAACTATATTTTTAACTTTTCCAAAATATGTTACTTATATTATTTTCCAAATATATCTATAAGTAATTGTTAAATAATATTTTCAATATTATTTTTGTGCAAGTATACTTAGGAAAGTATACTTGTATCTTTATGTAAATACTTGTGTATTTTACATTATTTGTCAAAAAATCAATTCTTTGATTTTTAATACTTTTCAGAATTATATTTCTTAAAAATAATATATTTTTAAGGTTTGTTTGAAATATATATATTTTGTTATGCTTGTAAAATATATATATTTATTTTTGTCTTTCACCCGATTTTTGTATAATTTCCATTACTTGGTAATAATTATATATATTTGTCCAAATATATATTTATGTCTAAAGGTGTCCAGATTTTTGTCCAAGTCCAAAATTGTTAAGGAATATATTTATATAAATATATTTTCTTGTATTTGTCCATATACCCTTTCATGGGTTATTTTGTATGAATATTTTTAGGTATTTCTTATGTATTTTTATGTGTATTTTGATGGTTATACTCTTTGGGAGTATTTAGTGTATTTTCATGCTCCTAATACACTACTATATATAATACACATAATATACACTTAGCACAAAATTTGGTGATCACTAAATATATATTTTCCCTAAAAGTATACATACTTAATATTGATTTTAACTTGAAGAAATCCTTATTTCTTATCTTTCAATTTTGTACAAAAATTAGGAAACTTTAATAAATATTTTTAGGTGAATTTTTGGGGAATAAGTTTCACCAAAACTTATATTTTTTTAAGTGTCAAAATTTTATAAAAATTTTGACATAGTTTCCCCTAAAAATGGAGGTTTCCCATGTTTTCAAAAGATGTGTTTATTTTATTTTTATCATCAAAATCAATTTCCAATCAACATCAAGTTACATACACTAATTTCATCATGTAAAACCTTATGATGAACTTGATTTTTGTTAAAAATGTGTAGTCTTTTAGATCTACACTTTACATACATCATTCTTCCAAAAACAAGTGTTCTTGTTAAGTTTTAACAAACTTTTTGTGACGCTTAGTTTCAAAAGGGTTCATCCATAAACTTTATCACTTCAAGATCATAAGAAACATACTTTAAAACCATTTTTCATGTTCACATAAAGACTTTTCAAGTTCATCTTCAAGTTTAACCATGTTCTTTCAAGATCCATGCTTAAAGTTGTTAGATCTAAGCTTCTAACAAGCTTTAACAAGATGGATCTAACTAGAAACACAAGATTCAACATTCACAACTTCATCACATACATCAAACAACTTCAAAACAACTTGATTTCACTTAGATTATGTTAGATCTTTATGTTACCATCTTTTAAAGTTTAGTTTCTTTGATGGTGCGACTTGTACATACTAATAACATGAAGTAATATAGTGTTTAGAGGGCTTACTACTAGCTCTAGTGGCTAGGGAAGTGGAACAAACAAGATGAAGATGAAGATAGAAGAAAATGAGTGGTTAAAAGCTCCTTAGCAAGGTCCTTCCACTTCCACCACTTGTAGATTCCTTAGATCGCCTTCCTTCACCTTTGGATCACCTTAGATTTGCTTGAGAGTTGAAGAAAATGAAGATGTATGTGTGTGTGTTTAGCGCCGAGAGTGGGAGGGGGTTTGGGAGGATGAAGATAGTGAAATTTTGAATGAGAAGATAATGTTTACTTCACCCTTTAGTCTTGTTCTTATAACCTCCAACAAGTGATTAACCAAAGGATTTTATGTTCAATATCTAGTTAACATATGAATTATTTTAATCAAAAGTGATGTGGGGTCCTTGGGGCCGGTTAGAGATAAGGGGGGTGGTAAAGTGTAAAATTTTGAAGTTGAGGGACTAGAAGGTAAGTTAGAAGGTTTATGTTTAAATTAAGTGTGTTTATGTGTTTTTATGATTTTTAAGGTGTTTCAACACCATAACTAGCTTTAGATCATAAAAACAATGCTTCTAGTCTATTTTTGATGTTTTGGGTAATGTCCGGTTATAAAAACAATGCTTCTAGTCTATTTTTAAAGTGCTAAATTACGCAGTTTTACAAGGTATGAAGTACCTTTTGTGTGGGTTTTCGTTCCCAACATTTTACAAGTTATTCTGGACACTAAAACATAAATTCTGCATGTTATTTCATAGTTTAATTGCTGTTTTTGTTGTTTTTCTGCAGAAATCTGCATTTATAGTGCGTTTCGGGTACTTTTTAGTGTCTGTTTTAGCTTCCGGACAGTGTTTATGTTAACCCTTGTTCCTACACTTGGGTTTTATTGTATTTTTGTTGCTGGACCTACTCCTAGGCCCTAAATCTATTGTCTGATTGTATTCTGCAGTCATGCTGATGCAGCTTGTCTTACCGGTGAGCTTACTAGTCATTCCGACGCAACGCTTAATGTAATGCACAATGCGATAATTGAAGTATTGAAACATGCATGAATTCATATGTAAAGAAAGTAAGCACATAATGTTGACGTTTAAGCACATATTTGCAGGAAATAAATACTTATTAAAATAGTATGGAAATTACCGGTTTTGTGTGTCAGTTGTCTCAGGTATAGAAGATAGAAAATAAAAAATTTATAGAGAGGATTGTTATTTACAAACTCATATATGTACTATAGAGAACTACAATAATCATATTATTTTCCGTCTACCGCTACATCTAATTAGCACTATGTACTTATGTTGCTGATCTTGTTGTTATCTACTTCATATTGGTTATATTTGAACACACTCCTGGGTATATATTAAAAAATTCACTTTTTTACATACTTTAGAACTACATAAGCATAGTAAAAGGTACAGGTCATTTCACGTCAGGTCGGATAATTGTTAAAACAAGCTCGGAGCAGAGTGGGTTCTGGCAAAATTGGAGGCTAGAACGAAGTTGTGTTGAGATCAAACAGGTCGCTTTTAAAAAGTATAAGTTTGGTTCGGGTTAAGGAATATTGTAACCATAATGATCTCACTACAAAATGGGTTGTTATAGAAGAATAAAATGTATAAAATTAAGTTATGTAGTTTCTTTTATGGTTGTTAGTGGGGACGATGTGAGCGGTGGTGACAATGTTGGTGTCGGTTTTGGTGGGAGGGGGTAGTGATGGAGGTGGTGACTATGACGATGGTAGGGCTCGTGCACCGATGTCAACGATTGTGAGAAGGGTATCAAATGAACTCTGATTGAGATCATTAAAGCGGAATTAAATTGTCTCACCAAACTCTACGATATGAGATCTTAGGTTTTCTCGTTTGGATTCATAGTTTGTAGATTTAGAATATGAGATCATTAAAGCCGATTTTTTCCGTTTTTAATGATCTCATACGGAAAAAAATCGGCTTTCAAAGGGATTTTTTTCAAAACTGTTTTAAATCTGATCATAAACTGATGTTTTTATGATAATATAAGTATTTTAACTTATAACTAGTATCTTTGGTGTTTGTTAGGAAACTTTAAATATAAGTATTGAAGAAAAAGATGATCAACCTGATCATAAGCTGAAGATACAGTCAATGAGTATTACTAAAAAGGTGCCTACATGATATATTAACAAGAAGAAAAGAATAATACATCTTCAACTAAGCATCAGGAAAAGATCAAGACAAAGAAGACAATCAGACAAGACCTTTCTGATGAAGTCTGATGATAAATCTGGTATTTATCATCAGAATCTGGTAAATCTGATCACCAAAAATCCGATGATCAAGTTCATCAGAATTCTGCTAAGTTGGTCACTAGAAATTATGGTGGACCTGCTTGCCTTCGAGATAAGCCCTGACACAATCCCAAAAAGTAACAAGTTGGCAATAACCGATTCAATGAATATGCCAAAAAGTACTTTGTGCAGAGCGAGTGATGAATAAACAAATGTTTATTCAGATCTAGACTCTCTATAAATAGAGATATCAACCCAGGATAAGTTGTGGTTAGCATTCAATACACACACCACAAACTCCATTACCCTTCGAATAGAATTCTTTGAGTATTCATTTTGTAATATCCAATAACTTTGTTTTTCAAAGTCATTAATACACTTGAAAATTCTATAAGTTGTTTCTTGAAAGTTTGATTTCTAGTTCCACACAATATTTTCCTATTTGTTGAAATCACTTGCCATATTAAGTATTTAGGTATCTCTATCTGGGATCAACAATTGGTATCAGAGCAGATTGAATAAATCATTTTCAAAAGATCAACTGCTTATATTTTCTTGATATCCAACTCTTAAACTAAATATGGCAAACTTTCAAACCTTGAATAATGCTTTCAATATTGGTTCTATGTCAAAACCTCCGACCTTGGTCAGAGAGGAATACCCCCAACAGAAAATCAAGATGATCAATTTCCTAAATGGACATGATCGAGCACTGTTTTAATCTATTGAGAGAGGCCCACATATACCAACTACTGAAATACCAGCAGTTCCAGTAACTGAGCAAACACCAAGTATCCCTATCTCCTTGGTTCCCAAAAGTGAAATTCACTGGAGTAAATAAGATAAGGATCTGGTGTCTGCTGATGAAAGGGCCAAATCACTTATGATTATGGCACTTCCAAATGACATATTTTATTAAGTAGATGCATGTGCTAAGAAAATATGGGATCAACTGGAAAATTTATGTGAAGGGGGAGAGAGAATGAAAAGAAACAAGAGAATAAACTATGTATCTTCTTACGAAAGATTTAAAAGTCTCCAAAATGAGACTCTTTCAGAGACATATAACATGTTCACCAAACTGTTAAATGAACTTAAAAAGTTTGGTATTGAAAAATTAAATGATGAAAAGAATGTTAAGTTCTTAGATGCCACCAAGAGAGTGCGTAGTCTCACATTGACCTTGGCATCAACCCTTGAATTAGGGAACATGAACTTGCATGATCTTTACAGCATCTTAGTCCCTAGAGAGGAAAAAAATTATGAGGATTCAAACCATAAATGGGTCCCCTATAGCTCTTGTTTCACACACACAGAGAACACCAGTTTCAGATCCAAAACCCTCTCACGGCCAGAATACAGAAATTTCTGATGCTTCATCAGATTTTTTAGCCTTTGCTGAGGCTATTACTTTGCTCACAAAGGCGTTTGAGCAAAGATTGAGAGGTGGAAGTGGTAAATTTCAGAAGAATGATAGGGGGAGGATGGAAGGAAAGTCAAGAGAAAAAGGGAATGCAGAAGTTGTTTGCTACAAGTGTAGACAAAAAGGGCACTATGCTTCAGAATGCAAGAATAAGAAGCTGAAGGATGTGGCTTACTATGAAAAGAAGCTTGAAAAAGCAGCAACAGAAAGTTAGCCTAATAACAGGTACTGAAACCTGGCTAACTGATGATTCTTCTAATGAAGAAGAGGAGGAAATGGCTAATTTCTGTTTGATGGCCACAACTTCTGATGAATGCTCCACTTCATCAAGACAAAAAGTAAGTTCCAAAAACCTTGATCTGGAACAACAGCTGAACAAATTTATGCGAGATTTTGAGCTTCTACAAAATAAAACCTCATCTGAAAGCACAAAATCTGACGATCTGCAAAAGTTGCTCAACAAAACCAAATCTGAAAACTAATCACTTATTGACCAAATCTTAATAAAAGATTCAAAAATTGAATTTTATGAAAAAGAAAGAAAAAATCTTTACAAAAAAATTCAAGACAATGAAATCAATGTGAAAGGTTTCCAGCAAGCAAGAGAATTTATCCAATATATTGAGTCAACACCAAAAAACAAAGGTGAAAGGTTGGGGTATGTTAAAACAAATATTAAAACTCCCACTACCTTTGTAAAGGCATCTTAAAGCATTTCTGGTAAAATAATATCAGATTCTGATGCTGATTCATGTAGATTTGGCAACTGATAAACTGTTTTTGTCACCCAAAATCTGTTTCAAAAGGGATGAAACCTTCAAAATAATTGAAAAACCAAAAATTCATCCTAAATTTCATAAAGGATAGAACATTCCATCACAGGAATCCTTGTCCAAAACATTAGACAAATCAAATTGTATGTGTGTTGAAATACTGAAGCTAATTCAACATCTCTCAAAAGAAAATCACCATGCTAATGGCTCAGCATTAAGTAGAGATTCTTATGAGAATTTCTCCTCTGATGAAGAAATCTCAAGCACATTTTCATCAGAAAAAGTACCCAAACAAGTTTGGGTACCAAAAACTCACTAACCTCATGATTTCAGGACCATCATGCGCAGTAGATCTGGTATTGCGATTCAGGAAGCTCCAAGCACATGACTGAGGATAGGAGTTTACTCAGTTACTATCAAGAGAAACTGGGTAAATTTGTAAATTTTGGAAATGGGGTAAAGGGAAGGACAATGGGATATGGTACCATACAATATGGAGCATTAACCATTGAAAAGGTTGCCCGTGTAGAAGGTTTAAAATACAATCTACTTAGTTGTGGGCAATTTTGTGTCAAAGGCTTCCAGGTAACCTTTTTACCTGAAAAATGTCTGTTGGTTGGTTTAGATGATAACAAAGTATATTTAAGTGGGAAAAGGATTAGAAACTCCATCTGCTACTTTGATTTCAGATAAGAAATTGAACATCCTCAATTATGTTTATTTTCTACTGAAAACAAAAGAAATAGTTGGTTATGACATAAAAGGCTTGCTCACTTGAATTTTAAAACTCTAAACCAACTAGCTAACAAAAATCTGGTAAAAGGATTACCATACATATCATCTAAAAAGGATAAGATATGTGAAGCATGTGAGCTGGGAAAATCAAAGAGAGACTCACATAAAACAGTTTCAGAATCTTCAATTTCTGAAAACTTGGAACTTTTGCACATCGATCTGTGTGGACCAGTACAAACAGCTAGTTTCTCTGGAAAGAAATATATTCTGGTCGTTGTAGATGACTATTCTAGGTACACATGGGATGAATTTTTAAGAAAGAAAAGTGAAACCCCAGATCTGATCATTAATTTCATCAGAAAAACTGAAAATCTGTTGAAATTTCCTGTGGGGAGAATCAGATCTGATAATGGAACAGAATTCAAGAATGCAAAACTTGAGACTTTCCTTGTGAGTAAAGGAATATCTCATGATTTTTCTATTCCAAGAACTCCACAACAAAATGGAGTTGTAGAAAGAAGAAATAGGACTCTGGTAGAAGTAGCAAGAACCATGCTTGCTTATGCCAGATTGCCCACTTATTTTTGGGCTGAAGCCATATCAAATGCATGCTTTACACAAAACAGAACTATCATTAACAAAAGACATCAGAAAACTCCTTATCACATTATCAACCATAGGGTCCCAAGTATCAAATTTTTACACACCTTTGGTTGTAATTGTTTTGTCTTTAATGATTTTGATAGTCTGGAAAAGTTTGACAGAAAAGCAGAAAAATGAATCTTTCTTGGTTACTCATTGTCCTCAAAAGCTTATAGAATATTTCTATTAAACACAAGGACAATAAGAGAAAGTTTATATGTATCTTTTGATGACTCATCAGAAACCAAGATTTCTGATGATATTTTAATAGATATAAGCTTGTCAAAACAACCTGAAAATTCTGAAAATCTTCTTAACAAGTTAACTGAAGAGCTTCTAGAACATGACCATATTCTAAATATATCAAACAAAAATATGTCATGTACTAACCCTGCAGATGATCTGGAACCTCCACCAGAAATTGTACAAAATATCCAGAATTCTGGAAACTCACCAGAAAATGTCATTGAACAACAGAATTCTGATCCTCTTGACAACACTGAGGCAACAGATCAAGGGGAAGCTTCAAATCCATCAGGAAGTACAAGTTCACATAACAACTTGATATGGATCAGGGGACGCTCACTTGCTGACATCATTGGTGACCCTGAAGTAGAAGTTAAGACAAGATCTGCTACAGCTCATGAATGTCTTTATGCTGGATATTTGAGCATAATTGAGCCAAAATCTGTCAAGGAAGCACTGAATGACTCAGATTGTGTCCAAGCAAGGCAAGAAGAGCTTGACCAATTTGAAAAGAGTCATGTGTGGGATCAGGTACCCAAACCAAACAACAAATCTGTCATTGGTTCCAAATGGGTATTCAGAAACAAGTCTGATGAACAAGGCATCATAACAAGGAACAAAGCAAGGCTGGTGGTCAAAGGTTATTTTCAACAAGAATGCGACTGTGATGAAACCTTTGCACCAATAGCCAGGTTTGAAGCTGTAAGAATATTTCTAGCTTATGCTACCTCAAACAACATAAAAGTTAATCAGATGGATGTTAAGTCTACATTTCTAAATGGTGAAATTGAAGAAGAAGTGAATATGCATCAACCAGAAGGCTTTGTTGATCCTCAATTTCCAAATCATGTTTATAAACTAAACAAAGCCTTGTATGGATTGAAGCAAGCTCCAAGAGCATATGAAACACTATCAAACTTCTTAATCAATTATGGCTTCACCAAAGGTACAATTGATACAACCATCTTTCTAAAAACACACAAGGGGCACACACTTTTGGTCCAAATTTATGTTGATGACATAATATTTGGATCCACAAATGACAAATTCTGCAAAAAGTTTGAGAAACTTATGACCAATCACTTTGAAATGAGTATGATGGGTGAATTAACCTTTTTCCTTGGTTTACAAGTTAAGTAACAAAGTAATGGCATATTTTTTAGTCAATCAAAATATGTCAGAACTATTTTGAAAAAGTATTCATTAGAAAACTGCTCATCTTCAAAGACTCCCATGGCCACAGGAAACAAACTAGATTCTGATGTTGAAGGAAAGCCTGTAGATATAAAAACTTATAGGGGAATGATACGATCACTACTATACCTAATAGCCAGTAAACCAGATATAATGTTTTCTACCTGTTTTCGGGCAAGGTATCAATGTAATCCCAAAGAATCCCACATGACAGCTGTCAAAAGAGTTTTTAAATATCTAAAAGGAACTTCAAATCTTGGCCTATGGTATCCTAAGAACACAAATTTAGAACTAATTGCATACACAGATGCAGACCATGTGGTATGCAAACTTGACAGAAAAAGCACATCTGGTGCATGTCAAATGCTGGGAAAAAAATTAGTGTGCTGGGCAAGCAAAAAGCAAAACTGTGTTGCCACATCCACAGCAGAATCATAATATGTAGCAACAACAAGCTGTTGTTCACAAGTTCTGTGGATGCAAACTCAACTAAACGATTATGGAGTGAATCTAACAAAAATTCCAATTTTGGGTGATTCTATGAGTGCCGTTATAATAACCTCAAATCCAGTGCATCACTCAAGAACAAAACACATTGATGTCAGATACCACTTCATAAAAGATCATGTTGAAAAAGGTAACATAGAAATGTATTTTGTTCCAATAGAAAATCAATTTGCTGATATTTTCACTAAACCTTTAGATGAAAATAGACACAATTTTCTGATCAGCAAATTGGGAATAGTCAACATGGAAATTCAACAAAAAGAAACTTAGTCACAAAATAAAGAATGATCTGATATACAAACATCTGATCAGATTTCTAGTGAAAATTCTGATAATCTATCAGAATATTCACATTTCACCAGAAAATCAGGTAAGTCACCAGAAGTTGACCAAGTCAACAGAATTTCTGATGAAACCTAAGATATCATATTTTTCTTTTATCTTTTCACATGCATGATCAAAGTCCATTTGTAATCATCATTTCCCATTGATTTTGTAAATTTTATTCGTTTTCATCTGTATTCAGTATTTTCTTTCATTTTATTTATTCCTTTAAATTGCAAATTCTATCTCTTTAGATTAGGGTAGTCACGAATTTTATCTCTTTAGAATAGGGCTGATAATGTCATGGACAGAAAGCTTCTGGGAACTTGTTAATGGTAGTTAACTCTCTCTCCTTCATTCATTACATTTCATCAATATTAAGGAGATACAAGTGACATATAGGCAAATAATCATGATAAATTATCAGAAATGGCCGCCTAAACCATTAATGCAGGAGATTTTATCTCATTGATTCTCTTTGCCACCTGACAGAAAATTTAATAACAAAGAAAATGGAGATACTGTTAGGACCGGTTTGACTCCGTTTCGATTGCGAACCGACTCGTACGACGTGCGGAATCCGTGCACGAGTGAGACCGAACACACGAACAGTAAAATAAACTGTGATTCTTTGATAGATTTGATAGCGTACAAGAACCTGAATCACGTGGACAAGCTTTCTCTCTCTAGAATCTCTCTCTAGATCTCTAGCTCTCCAAATGCTCTAAATGGCAAAAGTTCTAATTCTTAAGTCTAATGCTCTATTTATAGGCACAAGGTTATAAGGAGGTTTTCCTTATTTACAATAACGCCACCTTGCCCTTTTTACTAACTATTACATCATAAAGTCTAGTATTTTTCATTTTCTGCTACGGTTCTGATTGACGGAGGCGATAGACACATATTGCACTAACAGACTCCCCCTTGGATATTGCCGCAGTCAATCTTGTAGCGTTTTATCTTTTCTTTCTCCGAGTCTTCTTGAAAATGTGATATTATCTGCAACCACAGACTCCCTCTTACTCGAACAGAATCCCCGTGGATCTGTCTTCAGGTTTCCGTTGCTCTCTCTATCGATAGACTCTTCCTTCAGGCTCCCCCTTTCGTCAAGCTTCCGTGCTTTTAGGGATCGACACCTAGCTTTCCATCTACAAGCTCCTACTAACTTTCAGCTTGTCTTTAGACTCCCCCTTAGACTCAGCTTCCGGGATCGTAGTCTGGACTTTTCCTGCAATCACTCATACAACTATAAGTAACAACATTTTAGTCTTCCAGATATCGTAATCTGACAATTCAATCTTTCTAGAAATCACTATTCATGAATTTGGCAGTTTCATCGAATCGTATCGGAAACTAGCTCTTATAACAATATAAGCATCCAAATCCCCCACAGTTAATCATCCAAGTCCAAATTAATGACCTTGGAGATATCACAAACTGTTTTTGAATTTTTGATTTAAAAAAAACTTCAAGTTTCAAATTAATGAACTTGTTTTATTTTCAGAAACACGATCAGCTTACTTAGATTTTGAAACTCAGCACTCAGACATCGGTTGTCGAAAATAAAGCAGAAATCAAAATCTTTTTGTATTTTCTGAAAACATAAAGCAGTAAAGAAATATGTTACAAACATATTTACAGACAATATTTTTGTTTGAGTATGCGTCAGAGGATCATATCAGTTTTTGACAAGTCACAAGTACCGTTGAGCTTAATTTCACTTTAAGAATTAAACAATTCACTTAGATTGTCGATATACTGATCCACTTAAATTTTCATACAAATTTCAACTGATTCAGGATACGAATTAGATGTATTAAGAACTTAAACTCATTCATGTGTCCCACCTCTTGAATATACTCCCGTATCCAGATCCCAATATTCAGTCTTACAGGCAATTATAACACAAATGATATCTGTAAGGGGTTAATAAATTATGAAGAATCATGAGAGCTCAGATCAGAACCATCGTTCAGCAGAGAGATCATGACTCAACTTGTGGGTGTGTCCCCTTTAGAGGATCTTTTTTACAACAGCATTGCTAAGCAATTTTATTGTCTTATCATATATGCTGAGGGTGATGCTGTGTTTCAAGCATATGCGGAAAGTATTATTCAAGGACTAGGTCAGAACTACCGTTCAGCAGAAGTCCCGGAATAATACCCCAGACATCATTGAGTATAAAAACCTGTATATCAGAATACGAAACCTTTCAAACGAGATTTCAGGGGTTACCTATATATCCAAGTAGTGTTCCCCACGAAATAAGCAAGTGTTTGAATTTAGGTTTATATCCCGAAAAAGTTTACTAAGTGTATAAAAACCTACCGACACATCCACGGTGAGATCGTTTAACACATTTAAACTTTCCATTTCTTTAGCATACTGTAATTGTCTACTGATGTACTATCATTTCCTCTTTTTATGCAAAACTCAAATTTTTGAATTTTATCATGTTTTTGACTTTTTCAAATTTTCAAATGTTTTTGTATTTTCTAAAAACAATTTTTCTCCCCCTAAAATGCAAAACCATTTAAAGAAAATTTGACAACCAACACTGATAGCTTTGTCTCGCCATCCATTTTCTGCATCTCATGCTCTGTTTTGCAAAAAATATAACATACCCCCATGATTTACAACCCATTGATCTTAACAGTTTGAAAACCGTGTTTCAATCTGATGAAAGTAATCATGTTTGTTCAGCCGTGAAGGTTTCGGCGTATTCAATCAACATACATTCAAACAAAATTAAAAAACAACATATTTTTGGTTTTTCAAATTTTACCAAACTAAAAACATATTTTTGGTTTTAAATTTTTCAATTTTTTAGGATTTTGAAAATATTGTTTATTTATGTACAAACATCACTCAAACTAAACTCCCTGTTCAACCAAACCAGGGTCCTGCAACCTCTTCCTGTGCCAGGTTGCTCCAACTATCATTCTCACAATCTTCAGCTTCGTTGAGCACCTGCACATCCAAACTTTATCAATCATTTGAACAATTTAGCCCAGGTCTGTTGGACCTGAGGCATTTCAACACAATAATGTTCATTTAATTTTGGAAACTCTTTGTCATTTAAAACGTTTTCAATTTTGACTTCAACTTTCTCATCTTTTACCGACGTCACTTGCTTCTTAATACTCCACATTTGACCTTCCGGAGTACCTCTTTTGTAAAAATTTGTCTCTTTTTGAACCTTTTGATTTTGAACAACATTTTTAGGTTTCCAAAACTCTTGAGGTTTTGTCATATCAACAGATGTTCTCCAACTCTGTGTTGTTCTTAATCTGGGTGTGTGAGAATTCCAGGTCTGTCTTGAATCAAACCTGTTCGGGTTTGATTTCCAATTTTGATTTGAAGCAAACTTGTTTGTATTGTACCTCCAAGTTTGTTTCGAATCAAATCTGGTTGACCTCTGTTTCACATTCTCAGATTGCTGTTTTTCAACATCAACAGACTTTGGATTTGGACACTTTCGAGCAACATGTCCAATTTGATCACATTTAAAACACAATTTCTTTGAAACATCCTTGGCCTGTTGTTGTTTCTTTTTCTTAGCCTCAAACTCCTCATTAGACTGTTGTCCAAATTTGAGTTTTTCCTCTTCTTTCAAACTTTTTCCTTGAACAAAATTCAATTTTTGTTGCAAATCCTGTTTTTCATTTTGTTTTCGATTCTGTTTCTTTTTATAACCCAAACCAGCCTTCATGTTTTTCTTCTTAAAACCAGGTTTGTTATAAAAAGATTTATGACCTTTACCAGCAAACTTTGGAATCTCAGACTTCTCAATCTCAACCATTTTGAAAACTTTATCGACCTTCTCTGAAATCACATTCTGAATCGGGAATACAACATCTAAGAATAATTTGTCCGATCCAATCATGGTATAAACCAATCCTTTTGAATCATCATTCAAATTTTTCTCGGATTTTGTGTTTTTCAGATAACCATCATAAAGATTTCCTTCATCTTCATCCTGTGATTCAGACTTACCTTTTGTAGACTCATCTTTCAAAACACTTTCAACAACCTTACTTACCACCTCTGAATCATTAGCATCATCAGATTTGGAGTAAGTCACATCGATACTTTCAGGTAACTGGTCAGCTATGTTCAAACCCTTTGCCACCTTTTCCTCATCATAAAAAGTATAATTGTTTCTCAATGGTGGTGGTACCTGATGAAACTCTGAACCAATACCCTTTTTGCAATTTTCAGTATCTTTGTCATCTGGTGTGATGTTGAAAATGCGTTCGAGAATGTACGAAGAGTTATGATAACTTTGAAGTTTGGTAACAACCTTTTCTTTTTCAGCCAAGACTTGTTTAAGATGAGCAATTTCATCAACACATTTGTTTAATTCAATTTTCTTTTCTTTAAACTTTCTTTCATACATTTCTTTGGTAACTAAAGTTTCTGACAATCTTTGATCAAAACTTTTGACTTGGCTCTTCAAAGTATCATATGCTTCTTGTACTCTCTGACTCGACCACTTTAAAGAATCATACTGTTTTTGTAAATCTTGAAATTTAGATTCTTTTTCAACACAATCGACACATTTTTTTGAACACAGTTGTCTATACACATCATTATCTTTTTCAAGATCTTGACACTTCTGTGTTAGCTTTTCGACTTTTAATTTCAACATTTCTTCTGTTTCAACCATTTCTTTACATTTTATTTTGAAAACATTTTCAAATTTGGTTGCTTCAATTTCTTTAACTTTTATGATGTCATCTTTTTTAGTACAGGCTTTGCACATTTCTATGCAATTCCTGCACTTGTTTTCATTTTCATCAATCAATTCAACATTCGGTAAATCAGAAGATTTTCTAACCTCAGTAGCATTCAGCACCAGTTCTTCTGTTTCAGCTTTCTGATCTTGCTTTTTGTTCTCCACTTTTTCTTCTTTCTGAGCTTCTTCATTCTTCTGTTCTTCTTCAGCTTTCTGTTCCTCTTCAGCAGCAGTCTTCGCAACAGCCTTTACTTCTTCAATCATCTTCTTCAATTCTTCTTCTTTTCTCTTCTTCATCTCTACCACCTTCGGTAGACTTGCTTCACAAACCTCTCTTATCTTCTTCTCCAAATCAGGCAGATATGCTTTATCAGATAACCTTCGTGTGTTGAAAGTAGCCTGCCTTGGAACCAAATTTATTACAGCTTCAAAATCCACTTTTGATGGGTCAAGAACTGGATTACCCCGTGGATCCATGTAACATTCTAACTCTTCATTCCATCTTTTTGCTCTCTGGGCTTCTTTGAATGGTTCATTTAATTTTCCAATTTCCCATCTTGCATAGTCTGCTTTCCAATATCTATCAGGATCAGCATTCGCCACAAATGCATATCCAACTGCATCTTCTTCAGGGCAAACCTGACTCCAGTCGTAACCTTCATCATCATATATAACTGCAAGAGCCCTTGATTTTTCTTCAGGCTGTTTCAATCTTGGAGGCTCAGACTTGTTCTGATGGTAAATCGCTTTCTTGTAATAATCTTCGTTGAACGGATTTGCAGAATCATCATCAGCATATGCATTTCTGCACTCGCGCTTAAAGTGACCTCTTTGTTTGCATTTGAAGCATGTCACCTTAGATTTATCAAATCCCAGTTTGGTAGATGGTCCACCAATTGACTTTCTCCCCGTGATCTCCATGAACCTCTGTGCCCGACGAACTGCACTGGCCATGCACCATCTTATATCCATAAGTTCCATCTCCTCGGGGTCTAATTGATCATAATCTTCTTTAGTCAAATTGGTATTGCCAATCTTCCCTGCAACGAGGCTTTCATACGATTCAAGTACAGATGCCAAGAAAACCATCTGTTGTTTAGCCGATTCTTCGCTGAAATTCTGCCCATTCTTCAGATCCACTGCGATATTACACTGAAACAAATTCTTAGAAGCAGATTGACTTGAAGTGTTTGAAGAAGATCCACTGTGAAAACCACTGTGAAGACTTTCATTGTTCACTGAACTTGAACTTTCTGCAGAAAATGCTGTTTTTGGAGATCCAGCCTGTGATGTACTTCCTCTGTAGTAAAGCTCCACATTTTGCTGATAAGCTGGATTGTTGACTTTAGTTCTTTTTATCTCCAACTCATGGCTTTCAAGTCTTTCGATCAGCAAATCCACATTTAAATCTTCAGGCTTGATTGTGTTCTTCAACATTAAAGCGAAGTATTGCCACTCTTGATCATTTGGCAATGAATCAAACAATTTATCCACCAAATCCTCTTCAGAATATGTGATTTCATGTCTGGCTAACTCCATTTTCAGATGTCCGAATCTCTCGATCATTTTACAAACAGATTCATTTTTCATACAACTGAAAAGATCAAACTCTTTACGCAACAATTTCTTTTTGTTTTTGACAATTTCATTACTTCCTACACACTTTTTCCCTAACGCTTCCCACAAACTTTTTGAAGTTTTCTCTTGTTCAAGTAACGAAATAATATCATCTCTCACTGACTGTTTGATTAATGTGATCATTTTAGATTCAGCCACAACATTTTTTACATCTATGTCTGAGAAATCTTTTGAATCTATTAACTCTCCTCCCTCTTTTACTGGTTCAGTGTATCCATCTGTCATTTTTATCCAACTTTCAGGAGCGAAAGCTTTTACCCAACCCTCAAATCTGTTTTTCCACCAGTGATAGTCTTCAACTTTCATTAGCTTTGGTGGCTTCTGTTGGCTTCCGTACATGTTCTCGAATTTCAAATTCTCTGAAATTTCCTTCGAATATTCTCTCATCTGGGATCTTCTATCCGTCGATTCGGAAGTGAATGCGTTGTAAAATGTGTTGAAGAATTCTTCACCGTTGCTTGACATCTTCAATCAATTTCTTGAACTTCGCACTTTGTAAATCTTGAATCTCCTGAATACAAACAAACAAACTATCAGTTTAAAAATATCAAACAACTGAATCAGACGAGGTACTTGAATGAGTGAGTCAACAAAAATCAGTGAAAATAATCTCGTGACAACGCTGTTCGTTCGGGTGAGATGTCTCGAATGGATGGGAATCAGTATGACTGAAAATAATCCGACTCTTTGACACAAACCACTTTACTAAACGACAAAACTTGAGTTGATCAGTTGGCACTTTGACTCTTTGACTTCAAACAGTGAATTGCTATCTTTCAAAAAGTTCTCACATTCAATCTGTCATCTTCAATTAATGTTGGCTGACAAAATCACATGTAATTAGTGGCCAACAAACTTTTATCACCTGCAATACTGAATTCTCAATTTAATAGTTCACATGCATGTCCTCACTAAACCCAATTGATCACATGTATCAATAAACGGTGCGGACAAACAGGTATAAATCTCGTGACAAACAGAATTATCTTTCAATTGATTATCATGCACGTGACTACTGTTGATAGCTATTAATAAGACTGACACATGTTGACTAAGTTGCTCGCACAAGTGATAACACAAGACTCTGATTGGAGCGAAATTAGGTTTGAATAAACAGAACCATTAAGTCTGAATAAGCGGAACCTTTGATGACAAATAAGCGGACCTAAAATGTACAGATGAGCGGACCAGGTATTGTCGAATGAGCGGACCAGATATTGTCGAATGAGCGGACCAGATATTGTCGAATGAGCGGACCAGATATTGTCGAATGAGCGGACCAGATATTGTCGAATGAGCGGATCTCACTTGTTCAAATGAGCGGACCACAGTGGCTGAATAAGCGAACCACAGAAGTAACAATGAGCAAACCACCACAGAACTTTGGAGCGAACCAGAATTTTGACAGCAAAAACGAACTGAAAATCTTCGATTACTCCTAAACGGCTAGGAATTTGGATCTGAAACTTGGTAAGGTTGTAAATCAAGTGTTTTCGCACAACATATCAAAAATTCAGCCGATTCGGACCGTAAAATCCCGTTCAATTTGACGAAATTCAGCAAAAAACGTGATAATATGAAAAATATGAAGAAGTAGATGAAATTCGGATCTGAATCTGATGAAATCACGATCAGAAATGTGTGTTGGATCAGTGCAATCGAGCTCCTGCTCTGATACCACTTGTTAGGACCGGTTTGACTCCGTTTCGATTGCGAACCGACTCGTACGACGTGCGGAATCCGTGCACGAGTGAGACCGAACACACGAACAGTAAAATAAACTGTGATTCTTTGATAGATTTGATAGCGTACAAGAACCTGAATCACGTGGACAAGCTTTCTCTCTCTAGAATCTCTCTCTAGATCTCTAGCTCTCCAAATGCTCTAAATGGCAAAAGTTCTAATTCTTAAGTCTAATGCTCTATTTATAGGCACAAGGTTATAAGGAGGTTTTCCTTATTTACAATAACGCCACCTTGCCCTTTTTACTAACTATTACATCATAAAGTCTAGTATTTTTCATTTTCTGCTACGGTTCTGATTGACGGAGGCGATAGACACATATTGCACTAACAGATACAAAATCTAAAGTATGTAGATGTCATTTAAGGCAAACTTAAATTTTACTATAAATGTCTACCACTTTAAACTTAGTCAGTCACTTTCATCCAAGAAAAACCCTAGAGAAACTTTTCATCTTCTCCACTTCTTTCAACAAAAAATGGCAAGCATTAGTGCTGATCGTTTTCCTCTCCCCCATCACCCATATCACAACCTTAGGATTAGGACCAACTTTGAGGGTCCTCCATGGGTAGGATGCCAAGTCATCCTAAAATGCTCATGTCAAGCCGGTTGGCCTATGCCCTCTCTGCTCAAATCATGGTCTACCCAGACATCCTACAAATGTTTTGCAGAAATGCAACGTTACTGCTGCATGAAGGAAGGGGTTTGACTTCCATTGGAAGTATTGTGCTCAAAAGACCTATCGTGGTAACTGATGACATCATCGGAAGGGTTTTAAACCTTGATGATGACAACGATGTTCTCCTCTTTACAAGAGACCAGATAGATGAAACCCTTGAGCAAATGGGGTACAATCCGGAAAACCCACATAGGCCAATTACCAAAACTGGCTTCATCAAACCATGGCAGTACTTGGTAACTCAAATGGGGGACATTCTTTTCAAAGAAAATCATTAACCATCACGAAGTCTCCTACAGGTTGATGGAGCCTATACATGCACTTGTACAGGACGTCCCTTACAATTTCTCTCATTATTTAATGAAAGATTTTGCAAGCAACCTATGGTCTGGCAAGCCTTTCTTAGTGTATCCTTGTTTTCTGATAAGGATAATCACTAACCAGCTGGATTTTGGAGGTGTTCCTGTGTGGTTCCCTAGATAGAAATGATACTTTAACAGAACATCGGAAACAACATGCTCATACCAACTGACCACAACACTGGTTTAGTGACCCCTCTTTGGTTATTCCATGAGATCATATATGGAGAAGAGGGGATATATCTTGATTAGGTTGTTTTTAGTTTAGTTTGTTTGTTTTGTTTGTTTTTGTTTATGTTTCGTTAATGTTAATATATCTTGCTTTTACAATTTTTCGTTTTCTGGTTCATTAATTGGGGGGAAGGAAAAACAAAAATGGGTAAAAAACCATATTGTAAAGTAAAGAAGTTAAATACCACAAAAACAACTTCTATTCATCAGAAACAAAATTTGTCACAAAACCCCAAGTTTCTGATAACATAAAGTTGAAATCTGGTAAAATCTGGTAACATAACTTCAAATCCGATAAAAAACATTTTTTTTTCAAAAAGATGTAAAAAATAAAAAAAATTTTCTGGAAAGTTAAAACTTCAGGATGGAATGATAATGATAAAATGAGAAAACAACTGTGTGAAAAATTTTAGAAAACTATACATCATCATTCATCATTTAAAACTTTTTCACAAAAATTCCTTGAAGAAAGAACAACAGACTTAGATACTATCAGAAAACCATATGTAAGTCACTCTTCTGATCCTTTATCCATTCCCTCTCATCTCAAAAAAAAAGGAAAAGACTTGTTGACCTCTGTTGACTTCTGTTAACCTCAGTTGACTTGTCAACAGAAAACATCTCATCTCAAAAAAAAGGAACCAGATTACTCTATCAAGGGGGAACTTCTCATTCTGTTAACTTCTGTTAACTTCTGTTAAAAAGTCAACATAAAAACATCATAACCAGACTTGTTCAAATTCATCAGAACTGGGATTTCTTTCTGGTGACATCACCAGAATTGAATTTTTGACTTTCAAAGGGAAGAATACAAAGGCAAATGATTGGACCATTTCTCAAAAATGGGTCCCACAAAAGGAAGGCTGTCATGTGGCCGTAAGTTTTCTCCAATCAGATTCAGTTATTTTCCAAACAAAAGGAATGATTGAAGAAAATGCAAGTTGAGAAGACATGATCAAAACCCACGTTTGCATGGATAATACCCATTAATTTTACCTTGATATCCACGATCCAACGGTTACTTTTTGAACTAACTTCACATCACACGATCTAACCGTAATAAAGGTAATTAATGACCTATTAACCGCTATTACAACACACGTTCCATGTCCCCTCAACTCCCATAACAACTAAATCTCTGCTAAACCCAACCTTAGTAGAAATTTTCAATCACTCACCCTCTTCCTCACAAAAGCCTTAAACCCTAAAAACCCTCTGTTTTTCAAAAGCCAAAATTCCTCAAAATCAAACCCTAACTCTCAAAATTCAGGAATGGCAGAAGTTAATCTCAACATTCCGATCATTCAACACGATGTTCCATTTATTGAAGATCATCAATTTTTGCCAATAAAGGAGAACTATTTACTGACGAGTATAGAGCATTCTGAATATGACGAAATATGTCAACTTTTGGTGGAATTCCTCTTGAGATGTCCAATCTCAAGAGCAATGACTAAAGGAAGAGAAGTACCGAAGAGATTGTTGCAGCAATTCATCCACACTTTCAGTGAAGATGGGGAAAATCAAGTCACTGCTCATGTTTGGGCCAATGTCTCTGGGACATTAACCCTAAGACAATGGCTTGAGCTTCCTATTTTTGGTAACTACATTCAAACCCCAGGAAAAGAGGAACTGATAAATTTCTTCATTGAGCTAGGATACAAGAATAAGAAGATCACCAAAATTGGTGAATTCAGAAGAACTGAACTACCAGCATTCTGGCAAGTCATGATGGAAACTTTTAACAAATGCCTCACTTCAAAGATAGGAGGAACTGATCAAGTGAACCAATCAATTCTGTCAATCATGTATGGACTTATAACAGGGTTCAAACTTGATTATGGGACATAAATCTACAACTTGATAAAAAGATCAATCCTTACAAGAAATGGGAAAATCTCTTCTCATTTACCATATCCAAGGTTCATTTCAATCTTCATTGCTGAAACATTTGAAGAAAGGAATGTAGAAATTCCAATCTTAGAAGATGTTTGGAGTTCAATAATAATGAATCCATGGAGTGCAAATCAAGGGTGGGCATCAGTGTCACACCCCGACCACGTATAACATACAAAACGTGGCGGAAAACGTCGGGGAGTGTTGTAACAGAATTAATTTTTTCATAACCATGGCATTCAAAGTTGTACTTTATTTATCAACATAAGAGTTACATTGTTTTAAACAGGAATCAAAGAGTTTAGAACATAATTAGACTAGTTCTATCTTCATTTTATGTCTCTAAGGCACAGGTCCGCCCTAGTGTCACGATCATCTTCCTAAGCAAAAGCTCCTGAAAACACATGTGAAAATAGGTACGTCAGCATAAAAATGCCTGTGAGATACATAAGTTTGTGAAAATAGGATTCATGACTTATAAGTTTAGGAAAAGTTGTTTATCAAAAGTCAGTCATGAACCTTGTAAATTGTTTTGTTTTGTAAATCGTTTAAAAAGTGATAAGATCGAATGATATGAATACATAAAAGAATAATACATGGTTAAATGAATAACCAAGTAAAATGAGTTGTACAGAATGAGTTGTTTTGTAAAGCAATGTCTTGTGAAAGATATGTTATTTGTGTAAAATGTTATATGTCTCAAATTGAAATGATTCAAATAACGCTACGATATGTAATACCATACAAACACTTATATATAGGAAGTACCAACGACGTATCCACCATGCTTGTATCATATTACACACGCCTCGTTACTTAAATCACTTAAACAAACCACCAATGTATAAAGTCCATGTTTAAACCAATTGTCGAAAAGTCCTTGTATAAACCATGTCCAATGTTTATAAGTCCAAATGTAGTCAAGTAATGTGTAACAAATGTTATGTATTGTAAGTAAAGTATTGTCACATAAACCAAATGTAGAAATGTACAAAACAAAGTATTTTGAATATATCAAAAAGTTATGTTTTGCAAAGTAATGCATGTTACATTGATACAAACATTTATGTGGTAAGTTAACGCATACATTCAAGCCTTGAGACAGTCGGATAACCCTTTCAGTCAAGGTTATCAAAAGAATTGTTTTCGGATTCAGTCATTCCTTACATCCAAACAAACCCGAGATGTTAGGAATGGGATTTGTCAAGTCCTATGGTACCAGTACTTACTACCGAGTGGCGTAGCTAATGTTAATGAACATATAATAGTCTCGTTTGTGTAAACCAAATGTTATAGCAATTGTATACAAGTCATATGAAAACAATGTACTAAGTATGCTTAGTTAACATACAAAGCAGAAAAGTCATGTAAATCAATGTGCTAGCATGCTATCAGTTAACATACATAGCAGAAATGTAATGTAAAACAATGTACCAAGTATGCACACAATGGGCATATATAGCATGAAATGTAATGAAATCATGTACTATAATGTACTAACAAACATAGCGGGTATATGATGTGAAAAACAAGAAAGCATGAAAGTAACAAGTAGGCACATGTGTTTCACCCCAAAACAGTTTGGAAAACAGTAAAAGAGGGGTCTATGTACTCACTTGAGATTGCTCAGTAGTCCTTGAGTGACAACCAAACAATGCTAGAGATCACGGATATCAAACGACACCTAATATAGGTAACTACATTAATAAACCGGACCTAAATCGGAAGATCGGATAGAATGTGATTTAGACCCGTCAAGTTTGAAGACTTGTTTAATATGGGTCTTTCATACACATTCTGGATTTCTAGATAAAACCGATAAGGTTTGACCCGCTTCGGCTAAATTATGTAAACTAGTTATATAAACCGAACCGAACGCGTAATAAGCGTAACGGGTATTCGTAAGAGCCATATACAGGTTTCCTAAGTTAATATGCTTCAAATATGTTGTGACATCAGTAAGATGTCTTTCATTATGCCCGAAACGTATTTAAACACAAATTATGCACCGTAAGGGCATTTTGGTAATTTCGCATAAGCCGTGAAGCTCAAAACTGAAGTCTGAGTTAAACATCTTTTGCTTACTATTAAAACATTATAATTTACCTAAAATATCAGTAGGTATCAACCCTTGTATGTCTAAAATAGTTCTAGTATATACTATGCGTTAAAAACGCTTAGAAAGGCGATTAGGAGCCGTTTCCGGGTTATATACATAAAGCTGATATTTTTATTATTCCAAAAGGCTTAAAATAATTTATTTATCATTTAAGATCAGTAGCAAAAGGTTTGGAGTCGTTTAGATATGTAAAACTCATTTTATAGCCCGTAAGGGCAAAACCGACAATTACCGGATTAAGCCTACGACTATAAGTTATGCTCAGCCTAAAATTAATTAAAAATCTTCAAAAATCCCAAAATAATATATTACATCAGTGGGTAATAAGTTTGATATCAAAAAGTAGGCTTAACTAGGCTATACGCTAATTACGCCATTTAATTAACATAAAGCTTTCATTTTGCGCTAATGAGCATAACTCTCAATCTACACCACAAATTGATCTCAAATTTTGGGTACAAGTTTATATATCAGTAACCAAGGTTTCTACTCTTTTACATTTTCAAAAATCACGTTTTAAGGTAAAAAGGGCATAATGGTCAACATATGAGCAATTAACGGAAACATGCATATTAATTGGATAACTAATGAACCAAGGTGTATAATCACAGAGGGTTATACTAGTATGTAACCTAGTCCAATTAAAGCTCTGAGGCATTTCTAAAACATGCCTAAACGGGTCAGAACTGAAAGTCAAAGCAAAAGTCAAACTATGCGACTTTCGGTTCCGAACCGGGTTTAAACAGGAAATTGTCGGGTTGAACATGTTTAGACATGTTCTTACATTAATTACCAAGTTATAATAATGATCAAACAGGTTGTATATGTTCTACGTTGCTAATTATGCATAAATTAGAATTTAAGTATCCTGTTGACTTTTTATTAGCAAGTTTGACCCGACATTAGACATAGTTAGAGTGGGAATCAGGGGGAACCCTTTTAAGGGTTTATTACCCACATAATTACCAACTTATAACTACTTTTGATTTGACTAATCACTGGACCATTAGTGATTAATCTTAAAGTCAACCGTTAATTACGACGGTTTGACTTTTAAGCTAAAACTAAGCTAAAACTTAATTTAGAAAGGATTAGCAAACTTACTGAAGTCCTAAGCTTGATTAGTGATCACTTGAGAGAAGGTTTGAGCTCCAGAAATGATCAGGAAGTGAAAGAGGAGATGTGAAGAACTTGTTGCAAACTAAGAGCTTTATATAGTGATTTAATCACCATAAGAAGTTGACACACAAGTCTACACATGACCACAACTGATTAACAAGTGTCCCTAAGTGTTTAGGGGTTGTTTAGGGGCCAAGAAATATGAGGAAAATCATTTGCAAGGTCAGAAACGTGTTTAAATAGCAAACAGGCGATTCTGCTGTCGCTGGGGACCCCTTACGGACCGTAAGGGTAAGGCTTACGGTCCGTAAGCCTTTGATCAGAAGTGTACATTTTCTAGTTTTTGCATAAATGGCTCTTGGCTCTTCCCAAAGGTCAACTAACTTATATTTTGCACTTTGAACCCCCTAATTTGACATATAAGGGCTTCAAGATATTTACCCACTTTTTTAAGTCCTCGGTTAACTTTATTGTTACCCGAAAGGTCCTAAACTTCAACGTTGACGCTTTTAGTCCCTGAATGACCCAAAAGTTTATTTTAGCACACCAAACCCCTCAAAGCCTATTTCTAAGCTATGTGAAGGATATTTATGGTATGTTTAACTTATGGTCATGTTCCGGAATGTCTGTTACAGTTCAAATTGGCATACTTTCACAGTTTGTCAAATTTAGTCCCTGTAGACGAATTAACTTGTTTTTGCCATACCAAAGCCTTCAAAACTTATTTCTAAGTTATGTAAGGGTTATTTAAGGTATGTTAAGTATATGTTGATGTTCCAGAGTATTTGTCGCATTAAACTGATTACGTTTACGCACCAGTTTGCGTATAAATCTCCAGAAAGTGATATAGAGTTTGAAATTGGACAAAAGTCAAAACACGAAAAATGTAAAACATAACCAAACAAAAATTGGGATCAAATAACATTGTTTTATTGATAATTGAACTGTTCACAATGATTACAAGCACAGATGTTACAATCAGACAGGGATATCCATGTGTTACCATAAAGTATGTTGAATCTAATTCCATCAGATTCACCATACATACTGAAACATGAGGAGATCCTAAACGAACCAGACACACCAACAAATGCACCCACTAATGAAGTGTATGACTACTCTTCTTCACCAGAAGAAGAAGTTCAAAAATCTTGTACATCAGAATCAGGACCTGCTGAAGAAAACCCAATTCTGATGATCAGAAATTCACCAGAAAACTGGGAAGCACCAGAATTTGAAGAAAGCCATCAGAATCCTGATGTTGGATTCCACTTTGAAGATGGAATCCATCAAGACACTGAAATCCAACACTATGAAGAATCACATGTTGCTTGTACAACCCATCAAGACACTGAAATCCAACACTATAAAGAATCACATGTTGGTGGTACAATCCATCAAGACACAAAAGTCCTACAATATGAAGAGTCTCATGTTGCTGGAATAGGTTCACCTCTAAACATAGTTTTAGTTAATACTTCCGTAAATAATTCAAATTCTGAAGATTCAAATATTGAATCTTATAAAGTTGAACCTAGAAAAACTGTGATTAATGAGGAAATATCTAGTTCACTTCATCTCAACTCTGAATCAGATGATAAGGAGGAGGTTGAGATCCCAACAGATGGAGAACAGGAAACTGATTAAGGAAATCTGGGAAGAGATAATGTGTTTATCTCAACAAAGTATGGAGAATCATTAACTGGAATGATTCAAGGATATAAGGAAACCCAGGGTGAAAATGTGTTTTTCACATCTGGTGGAGACGATTCTGGCATACCTAAGGATGCACCAGATTTTGGTAAATCCAAGGGTACACCTGTCATTTCCAAAATAGCTGCAAATGTGTTTGCAACTGGTGTATTAGAAGGAACATCTGTTGTTCCAAATATCCCTAAACCACCTCAAATGACACAAGAAAATCTTCATAGAGTCCTGGATAATGTACTCAATGTCTGCAAGAAAAATCCAGTAGAAGAAAACCTTGATCTGCTGCTGACAGAAGTAAAAAGTCAAAGAGCTGAATTGAAGACCTTATCAGAATCTGTGGAACTTACCAACACACAAACAGAGAAAAACACTGAAGCTCTGCAGAAACAGAAAGAAAAGACACTAGAAACCAGCATCTCTGCATCAGAAATTCAGAAGATCTTCACAGAAATGGAGAAGATCAAAACACAAGTTAAAGATGTTGTGGAGTCAAGACAATCAAGCAGCTCCAACAAAGTTTTGTAAGAGATTACAATTCTAAGGGCAAGCAACAATAGCATTACTAATGCCCTTGAGAATCTGATAAAATAATGGGCTGCACTGCAGGAAAAGAATCAAGCTGAATTTACTAAAGTGTAGGAGAATGAAGCCAACAATGCCAAGCTTGTGAGTGAAGTGCAATCTCTCATGAAGAGAATGCATTTCAACATTGCCAGATTGGCTAAGATTGACTCCAAGGAAATTATGAAGCCCATTCCTGTTGAAGCATCTCATCTGGAAGTTCCCAAGCCCATTAGGCAGCAACCGATTATCTCACCAATCACTCAAGTTGGAACCACTTTAATGGGTCCACCTCCTGCAATATCAAAAGAAGAAATGTTGAAAAGGTTAGCATCCTCACCTTTGGTTATCTCTGATTTGAATATCAAAGTTCCACAATCTGGTCCAAAACAAACTTCATCTGGGGACACTACCTTTAGTAAAGACATAACCCAGCAAGCCATGAAGGATTGGGAAGATACAGCTCATTCCTCAAGACAGCCACAAATTGTAAAAAGAAAAACTCCTGAAGGTTAAACAGTCATGGTTCAAGAAATTGACAGGGATGTCATGATATTCCCTGAACACAACCTGAAGGAATATTACTGGACTGAAGAAGATAAGCTAGAAAAACCACCAAGTCCTTACAGTAAGGGTATAAGGGAGGAAAGGCTAGAAAGAGGTGTAAGGAGTATCCACTACACTAATCCAAATCCAATAAAGAGAATCAATAAAGTAGATCAAGAGAAGATTGGATCTGATGGTGCTGGAGGACACTTTGTACAAAATATATACACTATTCTGAGAGAAGATGGCTCAGAACAGAAAGTAACAGATGGAGACCTTGCTGATGTGTTGCATCCTCTAGATATTATGTTTATGAAGAACTAATATGAAAAGGAAAAATGCAACACTCAGTTTATCAGAAGAGCATTGAAAAGCATATCAAAGGCAGGAATGAAGCTATTTGAAAGAGTAGCTTTTGCTGACTTTGATTTGTGTATCAACTATGAATATGTACATCAGAAGAAGGTCCATCTCTCTGCGCCTGACACTTCAATTAACTTAGAGCTGAAAGATCGTGCAAGAACTGGAGACATCTTTTAATGGCCCAAGATTAAAGATAGACATAATATCTGTGTTGTGTATAGAGATGTTGAAAACAATAAGGCTATGTTCAGAAGTGTTGACATCTGCAAGTACTCCAACCAAACACTGAGATATATTAAGGAGTGCATGAACAAAAGGCAGGAGTAGCTTCAAAAGAAAGGGGGGAACAAAGAAGAAGAAAGACAGGAGATTGAGCTAATGATTGATAAGTGGATACAAGCAAGAATTTGGTACAAGGGCATGTATGACAACTGCAAGAAGTACATCCACTACAAGAAACAGTTGAAGAAAGGAGATGTGCCCAAACGTTTGAAATTGTTTTGAAAACATGTTTTGTTTGATTATTTTGTTAAGTAATCTGTTTTTCAAAATAGAAGTATTTTGTTTGTGATTTGCAAATTCTGTTTCCATTGTTTGGGAAATTTTCTTAAGTATGTTCATCTGTCATGAGGTAGTTTATTTTTCTTACAACACTTAGGGGGAAATTGTTAGGAAACTTTAAATATATGTATTGAAGAAAAAGATGATCAACCTTATCATAAGCTGAAGATACAGTCAAGGAGTATTACTAAAAAGGTGCCTACATGATATCTTGATAAGAAGAAACGAATAATACATCTTCAACTAAGCATCAGGAAAAGATCAAGACAAAGAAGACAATCAGACAAGACCTTTCTGATGAAGTCTGACGATAAATCTGATATTTATCATCAGAATCTGGTAAATCTGATCATCAGAAATCTGATGATCAAGTTCATTAGAATTCTGGTAAGCTGGTCATCGGAAATTCTTGTGGACCTACTTGCCTTCGAGATAAGCCCTGACACAATCCTAAAAAGTAAAAAGTTGGCAATAACCAATTCAATGAATAGGCCAAAAAAGTCCCTTTGTGCAGCGCTAGTGATGAATAAACAAATGTTTATTCAGATCTAGACTCTCTATAAATAGAGATGTCAACCCAGAAGGTTAAATGAGTTGTGCTTAGCATTCAATACACACACCACAAACTCCATTATCCTTCGAATAGAATTCTTTGAGTAATCATTTTGTAATATCCAATAACTTTGTTTTTCAAAGTCATTAATACACTTGAAAATTCTATAAGTTGTTTCTTGAAAGTTTGATTTCTAGTTCCGCACAATATTTTCCTATTTGTTGAAATCACTTGCCATATTAAGTATTTGGGTATCTCTGTATGGGATCAACAGTGTTTGGTTGGTCATACATGACTTCCGACGCCCAAAAACGCTACCGAAACAGAATAATACGCATATTTCAATGTACGCGAAAACGGGATGTTCAAGAGTGAACATTATTATGATTTGATATGTGAATATAAGTATGTATAATGTGATTTGCTAAGTGATATCATGATAATGTGAAATGATGCTATGTTTAGACATTTGTGCGGTAGAAAAAGTAAACTAGATCAGAAATTGCATTATGTGTGAAAATTTGTGATTAAAATGAGAAATATGTTTAAAGTGACTTGATGAGTTATTTGATATATATTGAGTGTTTAAACATAATATATATGTGTGAAATAATGTGATACGTGAATTACGATATATATATATATATATGTGTGTGTGTGTGTGTGTGTATACATACCGAATATGTCTATACTTATGCACATATATTGCGAAGCGCAAATCGTAGATATATTGCGAATAAGTAGACATAATAATGTATAAAAGGCCACCTATAAAAATCGTTCAAAACGTAAAAATATTAACAATATATATGTGTGTATGAACATATATATATATATATATATATATATATATATATATATATATATATATATATATATATATATATATATTGCCAATTTAATCAAAATATAGATTTCTGTGAAAAAATTAAGAGATGTGTGAAGATTCAAAGTATATAAGAAACTAAATTGTTATCAAACAATTAGTTATTAAATCATTCCTATTTAAAAGGATATGTAGATTCAAACCAAGGGATTGCGATAATAAACACGCACCCAAAGGTGAGTGTCACAGAACCCCACTTTTTTACTATTTTATTAACTGTTTTTGGTGTAAAGAACACATCTTTAAAAAGAATAAATATATGTTTTCATATAAAACATAATTTCAATTAAATGTATTTTAGTGAGAATTCACTAAAACGTCATTTTACTATCTTATATACTGTTTTCAGAGAAAAACATGTTATTAAAAGTAGAGTATATGTGTTCATATAAAATGTGCTTTTAAAATTATATAAAATATATTTTTCATTGAGATTACGATTTTTAGAGCATCATAATATGTTTATGAACTCAAAAAGAGGTATAACTTAAACTGTTTTCGAGAAAAAAAAACGAGTTCAAAAATGTATCATACTGGTTTCGGGGAGAAACTGGGTAAATAGACGACGTTAGGGGTATAATGATTGTAAAGATTTAAAAATGAATTTTTAAATCTAAGTTGAGACAAATCAGCTGGGAATCTCAAGTGTGTAAGTAACGGTATAGGCTTGCATAGCGAGGGGGATGCTGGAGATTTGTACAACGCCAAATATTAAATTGTTATTCAGTAGGTTATATGTAACAGTGAATTGAGGATAGGTATCAAATGCATCACAGCTGATTTAATCTCTTAAGTAGTATACGCGTGGAATTGTTGATAGATCTATGGGGTTTACTACCCCGTCATGATCGGTCGCTCCGATCTAAATAGCAGCGAATTTGAATTACCTTAATAGTCTACTATGGATTGAACCCTCGATCGTTTTATATAGTTTGTAATGTCTTGCAAACTTACGAAACCGAAGAAATAATTAAGTTTAATATAATTAAAAATCATGAGTAAAATTTTTCATTAGAGATAGCCTTGCGAGGCTATTTCGGATGATTTCTTCCATGACATTACAAAGGAAATAAAATGATCTTTCTCAGACACATGTGAATGTTTTAAAGCATTGAAATGTTTTAATAAGAAAGATTTTCCTTAAACAAATTATTACAACATTGTATGTGAACTCACCCTCCATTGTGTTGACACTTGATTTTTACGTGTTCTTCAGGTACATGAGTTCGGCTTCGAGGAATTTTGGCTTATGTGTCGTGTGGTTGTTGATGCTTGTTGTAATTAAATAAATTCGTTGGACACTTTTAAAATTGTCATGGGACCGTGTGTACTAAGACCTTTAAGGGTTACCTAACTATGTTATGGTTATGAACTACGTTTACAAATTTAAAACTTAATGTTTTTTAATAATAAATTGTCCAATATAAACAATGCATCGACCACCATGATGTTTTATGGGTACCAACCTCCGTCACCGCCACGTTTGTATTTTCGATGTGATGTTTTTGAGGTGTGACAAATAGGTTGAAGGTAACGCTGCCTGGAAGGGGGCCTACTACAATAACATAAAGATAATCTCTTAAAATGCCCAAAGTGCAGAAATCATTAAAAGGATACATAAAAGAGGAGTTGGAACCAAGTGATTCCTTCTTGTTGTTGGGATAAAACCCTACAAAGGAACAGATGATATGAAAAGCCAAAACTGGTTCAGAACAGTGGATCATCATAAGCAGTGCTTGTACAAAGACTTTCCCCTTGACAGTGGCTCCAACAACTGATATTCTCTAAAGTATTAATCTACCTAACAACTGTTGTGTCAAAGAACTGATGTTTTATATAAAGACTAAAGCCCTAACTACTGTTGCTACTCAAGTACTGATGAAGAAAAAAGCACTGCTGACTCAAGGCCTGATCAACCTATGAAGAAAGCACTGATTCACAACATCAGTGCTTAGGCAACAACAGTGGGAAGCTGCAAGCAGTGTTTATATAATCAGTGTTTATGTAATAGTTTTGTATCAGTGTTTTGTATATCAGTGGTTAGAGGTTGTTAGGTTGTTATATGTCACTTTCATGGTGACGTCAGCCGAAGATGCTCAGTGGTTTTCTTGTACTATAACTAGAACAGTACCATGTACTGTTCTGTGAGCTCTTTTCACCTAAGTCTTTCTGTACGAACAATCACTGAGCTCAGGCTGAGGGGGAGTCTTGTGCATGAATGCATAATTGAGTCTTGTAACAAATACAATCATTCGATTAATGAAATCATGCCTGCTTAAACTTTTCTTCCATTGATTGTGTGATTAAAGTTTATTTCCATATTCCGCTGCACAATACTTGTTTCATCTTTCCATTTCTTGTTAAACAACACAATCAGAGAAACTCAGATCCTAACAATTGGTATCAGAGCCTTAGACAGTCAAATTTGATCTAACAATCATTTTGACGTAAAAGTTCAGCTCGATTTCGTTGATACTTTGAATTGTTCGTATTTAGTTGAAAAACAGAGTAAGGGATAATCACGTACAAAAGTTGATTATTCAGTACTTGTAAAACAGCCAGAATGATGTCACAATCACAGGACACTAATAAGACTGACACACTCTTCAAACCACCTATGTTGGTCAGATCCGAATACAACATCTGGCAGCGTAGGATGGGTCACATCTTAGATCAACAAAATACAGGATGTTGGAAGTTGGTTGCCTTTGGACCACATGTTCCAATGGTACCGAGTGCTGAGGATCCAAAGATCTTTGAACCAAAGAAAATTGAAAATTATTCCGATCAGGATTTTCAAAAAATTGAACAAGATGTAAAGGCTTTTAGCATTGTAGCATCAGCACTCCCCAATGAAATCTATGCTGGGCTGTTACACTGTAACAGTGCTAAGGAATTGTGAGATGCACTTAAGGAACAGTTTGGTGGTACTGAAGAAGTAATTGAAAACAACAGGGAGGTTTTGAATCAACAGTATGAAACCTTTTGTCACACTAAGGGTGAATCGTTAACACAACAGTTTGAACGTTTAGCTGTCTCATAAGTGAACTGAAACTTGTTAATGTTGAATTTGCTAAATCAACTCTAAATAGTAGGTTTCTAAGGTCACTTCCTGAAAAATGGGACACAATTGCTTTTGTAACCAGAAATTCAGTTGGGTTCAAAGAACTTACCTTGACCCAGCTTCATGGTCGACTCTTTACCTATGAGAGGGAGTTGAACCAGAAAAACAAGCTACAAGAGACTGGGAAGGTTGCTGATGATTATACCATCGGCAACACAACTCTTTTGGGTCAGGAAGAATCTGGTGGTAGTAAGGATCAGGGTTATGATCATTATATTGACATAACAACTGGTGGAGCTTTTAACAACTCTGATTCTTACTTATCCAACTATGCTTTTACAGCAAATGGAGAAAACCATAATTCTGATAATATGTCCTTTGAACTCAATGATCTCCAGCACTTTGATCCAACTGATCTGGTGGAGGTGGATATTTTGCACCAACTTGCACTGCTGAGTGTTAGAACCAGCAAGTTTTATAAGAGAACAGGGAGAAAATTTTCAGGGTTACATGGGAACTTGAAAGTAGGGTTGGATAAATCAAAGATAAAATGCTACAAGTGTAATAGGTTAGGTCATTTTTCTAGAGAGTGTAGGAGTCGAAATAATGGACCAATCATCACACATCCTAGCTCTAGACCACAAAATAACCAAACCACTATGTTGTATTCCCAATATACCCCTGCTGCTCATGTAAACACTGCTCATTATGCACACGCTGCAACCCCTGTTCCAGTGCACTATGTCCAAACCACTGTTCCAAAGATACAGTATGTCCAGGCCCCAGCTCCTCAGGTTCAGGTGCAACAAGTTGCACCTCAATAAGCTACCCAAACTTCTGTTCAAGCAGATCAGCAAAGCTTCTTCACCCAAGGCTTTGTTGATTGGAGTAGCTTACCTGAAGATTTAGCTGATGAAAACTTTGCTCTGTATGCTGAGAATGATGTTTCTAGTGATGAATTCTGTTTTGTAGCATTAGAGTCCATTCCAGAAGGGCTGGAAACTGAAGAAGGAGCATCCAGTGCAGAAATAGTGGATACAATTGCTGAAACAGTGGTTACTGCTGTTGTTAATGAACAACTGTTGGGAGAAAATTCAGAACCACTGGTGGAACCACTGTCTGACCCCTGGTCTGTTGAAGAAGAAGAGAAGAAGCCAGAAGAAAGTGAACATGTCTGTGATTGTGCCATGATGGCTGCAACTAAGGTATCACCCCAGGTTCTTAAAAACCTATGTTCAGACAAATGCATCATAGCATTTGCAAATGTCAAGGAGGTGAATGAAAACCTTAGAGATAAAATGTTAAATGATGAAGTACAATTTGAAAAATCTTTAAAAGAATTGAAAATTAAATTGTCATAAAAGGAAAATGAAATTTGCAGCCTCAAACATGAGCATAGCATAACCAAGGACCAACTTCAGGCAATGATAGAAAAATACCAGTCCTGTTAAAAGGAGTTGGAATCCACCCAAATCACATGTAAAAAATGGGTGGAATCCTGCAAAGGTTATGAAGTTATGCTTGAGAAACAGATTAAAAGCAATGTAAAATTTGCCATAGGTGTGACACCCCAGGAAAACCAGGAAACCACGCAACCTAACTAGCTTCCTCAGTAACTACGTGCTAAATTTCGGGACTAAATTTCTTTCAACTTGGGGATGATGTAACAACTCGTATTTCAGAACCTATCTTTGTGTTTAATGTGACGTGTATAAACTCTATGTGACTAATTGATATGTTGGTTTTAATGAATAAATGTTACATGTTATGTGAATGTGTGCAGTGTATGTATATAATGTAGTCGCACAACACTAGCCCAATCGAACAAGCTCATTCGGGCCACAATCCTTGTACTCGAAACCCAAGGGCAACCCATGAAGGGTTCGGCCCACTCTCTTAGTTCGAATAACACCTAGGGTGTTAGTATAAATCCTACACCTCACCAAAACACACAAAGTTTAGCAAACCCTACTCGCTCTCTTTCTCTCCTCTCGAAGCCGACGGCCACATCCCTCTTCCTCGAAGACTTTCTTGTTCGGATCATCCTTGTTCTACCCTCTAACCGGTTAGTATCTCACTATGGATTGTATGTTAGATCATGTTGATAGTTTATATGTTTTACATAATGAATTAGAGATGTTTTGTGAATGATTGCAATGCCAATTGATGAGGTTTGATGTTCTTGTGTATCGGCTTACATGTGTAGTATGTTAGATCAATATAGGGTTGATAATCATGTGATGTTAATGATGATCTAGAACCGAATGAATGTAATCGGCTGTGTGTATGAATAATCGGATCAATTGTATGGTCGAACATGAAGTATTGTATGATGATTTGAAACCCTTAATCGGATAGTTTAATGTTATAAGTTGTTGTCGATACTTTGAATATGATTAGGGTTCATAAGTAATTAGATGATAAAGTCTTGATTTAATCGATCTATGGCAAAGTTGGAAACTGTTAGTATTGATTGATCGAATGGAAATTGGAAACTGTTTGAATGATTGTAACTAAATTGCAAGAATTAAGGAATGTTAAAACCGATTGCACAAACCAGTCGCACAAGCCAGTCGCACAAGATATGTTAGGGTACAACTGGTTAGGCACACTGTACAACCCGTTCATGCACAGTCGCACTACATCTTGTGGATCGCACAAGATGTTGGGCCACTTAAATGATAAGATGTTGGGCCGACAGCCCAAAACCCCAGTCGCACAAGCTTTTTGAATCGCACAAGTATGTTGGATCGCACAAGGTGATTGTCTGTTTGTATGTTTGGGCCGTATGGGTTTTGTATTGCATGTTATTGGGTCGGGTTTGTTTTCAGTCGCACAACCTGTTGTGAGTCGCACAAGATTATGCTGGACGCACAACAGGTTGGGCCGAAGGTTTAATAGGCTTCAATTATTGAATCACACAAGACTGTTGGGCCATTGAACTTGTGCGAGCCCAACCATTTTAGTCGCACAAGTTTGGATATGATGTCTACTTGACTGTTAACGTGTTGAATGTGATCTTACGTGTTTGCCATGATCATTACGTATTCGTAACCTGTTAGTTTATGTGTAAACCTATGTGCACTACTTGAACCTAGACCTGACTTGTATGGTAACCATGTTAGGACGTGGTTGACCACATATAGCTCAAGTAACATTTTTGTGTATCTGTCGAGCTAACCTAAGGTGAGTTCACACTTTCTAATGGGATTCCCGGTGGTTGGGAATGGGTAATTGATTGAAAGGAAACCTACGTATTCTCTTGGTTAGAATACGTACCTACACCCTCTTAACTAGAGGGTGCCAACATTGTTACTAGACCAAAAACTCTATCATTAAGTCCCTCATTTTTATATCGACTTAATCGCCAGGCCAATGGCGAACGGGTCATTAGTTAAATAGCGCTATTAGGTTTGACAAGCCTCACACCGTGCCGCAGAGGACGGGCGTGGACTAATGGATCTGGGCACGTCAATGATGATAGACATTGACTTAGGGCACCCAACTTTCTCAGTCAGTAGTCGATATGGTAACGGGTCTAGTGGGATATTCATGGGGTATCCCCCATGGCTGGGAGCCAGAGTAAAAGGAATGGTTAATCATGTTTTTCAACTATGGGGTAACCCCCACGGCAAGTAAGCCAGCTAAAGGAAACTTATGTTTTTGAAACAACTTAAAACGAACACCCAACTGTGAACTTGCTCAACTTTGTTGTTGATTCGTTACTATATGCCTTGCAGGTCATTAGGTTGATAGATGGAGCTTGCACGAGAAGGAGAGGTCGTTGTGGGACATGGACTGTTGAGTTCCATGTTAAACATTTAACTTTTTAAACTTATGTTTTGGTTTTATACGTTATGCTTCTGCTGATAACTTAAACTTGGTTAATTTCTTTTGGACACCAATTATATTGTGGTTGGTTTTTATATTTACTTTAATATATTGTTCAATATGATTGGTGGCTTGATCCTGGTCATGTCACGCTCCCTGCGGTGATATTCCGCTGGTGGAATTTGGGGGTGTGACAGATTGGTATCAGAGCCATTGGTTATAGTGAACTTGGTTTTAAAAAGGGAAAAGTTTTTTGATAAAACCAGACTATAGCCTGAACAGTGCTCAACGATCCACAACGACACTTCGGTCCACGTGTAAGACTCAACACTGTAGGTGATATGATTTATGTTTGTATTACTTGCCTGTTAGTTTAAGTAGTGCATTGATCATGGTATGCTTAATTTGCGTAACAATTATTGCTTGAAACCCTGTGTGCTTGCTCTCTTCTGTCATCCCATACTTTCGTACTTTCGCGACACCATTCTCACTTGTGTTTCCTTCGATGTGAAGATGATGAGTGGACGCCTGAACTTGACTCAAGCCCAGCTGACGGCTCTAATCAACGAACGAATTGCTGAGGCACTCGCAGCAGCTCCAGCAGGAGGTATAACCTACCATTTCGACCTATCCTAAGATGTTTAGATCCTACTCTTGCAAACCAACTCTCGTGCTTAATCTTGTCTTTTCTTTCTCGCGCGACAGGTCAGCATGCTCAGCCTCCCGTGTGTACGTTCAAGACCTTTATGGATTGTCGACCTAGTACCTTCAGTGGTATAGAAGGAGTTGTAGGTCTTCTCCACTGGTTCGAGAAGCTCGAATCTGTTTTCGAGATGTGTGAATGCCCTGTTGCTAGCAAGGTAAAGTTTGCTACGGGAACTCTCGAAGGTGTTGCGCTCACTTGGTGGAACGCACAGGTTCAAATGCTGGGATTGGTCGCTGCTAATGCCACCCCATGGAATGACTTCAAAATTTGATCAAGGAGGAGTATTGTCATCGTTATGACATCCATAAGCTGGAAGTGGAGTTTTACAATTTGAAAATGACGTGGTCTGAAATCGAGGCATATACCAAGAGATCGAACGAACTAGCTGCATTGTGTCCTACCATGGTGGATCCTCCCTGCAAGCATATCGAGTTATACCAAAAGGGATTAGTGCCAGAAATTCAGAGTATGGTGACTTCGGCTAACCTTCTCACGAATCAGCAGGTCATACGACTATCCCACCGTCTCACTGATCAGGCAGTTGAGCAGAAAAGCTACTAAAACGTATTAGCGCTACCACTACTTTTGATGCTCTTGGTGACAACAAGCGCAAATGGGATGGAAATTCAAACAAGGGTTCAACTTCTGTTCAGTCTCAGTCTAAGTAGCGAAGGACTGACGACTACAAGAGCCCTGGTCAACAATCTTTGGGTAACCAAGGTCAGGGTGGGTACAAGGGAAGCCACCCTAAGTGCAATCGATGCAACTTGCACCATAGCGGACCGTGTAGCAAGGGCAACTGTCAGATATGTAACAAACCAGGTCATGTAGCCAAAGATTGTAGGAGTCTGATCCTGCAAATCAGAAGCAACAGCAGCAGCAACAGCCTCTGCAGAATCAGCGTCAACAGTAACAACAAGGTAACAACAAGGGATGCTTTCAGTGTGGTGCTGAAGGACACTTTAAAAGAGACTGTCCCCAGCTGAACCAGAATCAGAACAACAACAACAACAACAACAACCAGGGAAATGGAAACAACAATGGGGGTAACAATGAAGGTAATGGTGTCAGGGGACGTGCTTTTGTGATTGGTCAAGGCGAAGCTAGGAACGATCCCAACGTTGTGACGGGTAAGTTCCTACTGGATGACTTCTTTGTTTTTGTATTATTCGATTCGGGTGCCGATACTAGTTATGTGTCCTTAGAAGTTAGTCAGATGCTTAAGCGTACCCCAATCCCCTTAGACACCAAGCATGTTGTAGAGCTAGCAAACGGTAAAAGTCTTGAAGCCACGCGCATAGTTAAGGGTTGTAATCTCGTTTTAGCTGGCCAGGCCTTCTCTATCGACCTTATTCCCATCGTTCTTGGTAGCTTCGACATCGTCATGGGGATGGATTGGTTATCCCAACATCAAGCAGAGATTCTTTGCAAGGAGAAAATCGTCCGCATTCCTCGTTCTGGTAGAGAACCTCTCGTTATTCGTGGCGACAAGAGTGGTGCTGTCGTAGGCATCATCTCTTTCCTTAAGGCCCAGAAGTGTTTGCGAAAGGGCCACACTGCTATTCTAGCTCTCGTCACTGACACCTCAACAAAGGAAAAGAAAATAGAAGACATTCCAATCGTACGTGACTTTCTTGAGGTATTTCCTGAGGAATTACCTGGTCTTCCGCCTCATCGTCAGGTTGAGTTTCAAATCGAGCTAGCTCCTGGAGCAGCACCTATAGCTCATGCACCTTATCATTTAGCCCCATCAGAACTAGAAGAACTGTCTACACAACTACAAGAACTCTTGGACAAGGGTTTCATTCGTCCTAGCTCTTCGCCCTGGGGAGCACCAGTTTTGTTTGTGAAGAAGAAAGACGATACCTTCCGAATGTGCATAGACTATCATGAACTCAACAAGGTGACTGTGAAGAATCGTTATCCTCTCATGCGTATCGATGACTTGTTCGACCAGTTGCAAGGGTTGAGCTTCTACTCTAAGATTGATCTGAGATCGGGCTATCATCAGCTGAGAGTCCGAGATGAGGACATCTTTAAGACAGCATTCAGGACTCGTTATGGGTACTACGAGTTTCTGGTCATGCCTTTTGGGTTGACAAATGCACCTGCGGTTTTCATGGATCTTATGAACCGAGTGTCCAAACCCTACTTGGATAAGTTCGTTCTCGTTTTCATCGATGACATCCTGATCTATTCCAAGAGTCAGGAGGAACACGAGCGTCATCTGCGACTCATTTTGGAACTTCTTCGAATAGAAAAACATTATGCTAAGTTTTCAAAATGTGACTTCTGGCTTCGCGAAGTCCATTTTCTAGGCCACGTGGTTAATCTGGATGGGATTCACGTTGATCCATCGAAGGTTGACTCAATCAGAAATTGGCCTGCACCTCGAACACCAACTAAAATTCATCAATTCTTGGGTTTGGCGGGTTACTACAGAAGGTTTATCAAGGATTTCTCAAGGATAGCGCAGCCTCGTACTGCTCTTACTCAGAAGGGTGTCACCTACCGTTGGGGTGATGCTCAGGAATCGGCATTTCAGCAGCTGAAGTTGAAGCTTTGTAGCGCACCTATTCTCTCATTGCCTGAAGGCACAGACGATTTTGTGTTTTATTGTGACGCGTCAATCCAAGGACTTGGTTGTGTGTTGATGCAACGTGAGAAAGTCATTGCTTACGCATCACGCCAACTCAAGGTTCACGAAAAGAACTATACTACTCATGACTTGGAGTTGGGAGCAGTGGTATTTGCTCTTAAGATATGGAGACGTTACTTGTATGGTACCAAGTGCACCATTTACACCGATCACAAGAGTCTCCAGCATATCTTCGATCAGAAGGAGTTGAACATGCGATAGCATCGATGGGTCGAACTTCTTAACGACTATGAATGCGCAATCAGATACCATCCAGGCAAAGCCAATGTGGTGGCCGACACCCTCAGTCATAAAGAAACCAAACCTAAGTGTGTACGTGCGTTACAGCTTACCATTCACTCTAGTCTTCCTGCCCAAATTCGTGATGCTCAGGTTGAAGCATTGAAAGAAGAGAACTTCAGGGCTGAGTCCCTGCGAGGATTGGAGAAACGGTTAGAATTAAAGGAAGACGGTGCTTACTACTTGGCAGGGCGCATCTGGGTCCCATTCTATGGTAATCTACGTGAGCTTGTGATGGATGAAACTCACAAGTCTCGTTACTCAGTACATCCTTGTTCTGATAAGATGTACCACGACCTCAAGACTACGTACTGGTGGCCCCACATGAAAGCTAGCATAGCGACCTATGTTAGTAAATGTTTGACCTGTGCGAGGGTCAAGGTCGAATACCAGAAGCCATCAAGCCTACTTCAGCAACCAGAGATCCCGACATGGAAATGGGAGCAAATTTCCATGGACTTCGTTACTGGCTTACCTAGATCTCAACGAGGAAACGATACCATCTGGGTGATAGTGGATCGACTAACCAAATCTGCACACTTCCTGGCTATCAAAGAAACGAATAAGTTCTCTATGCTAGCAGACGTCTACCTTAAGGAAGTAGTCTCGAGGCACGGGGTGCCAACCTCCATCATTTCTGATCGTGATCCACGTTTTACTTCTGATTTGTGGCAAGCGATGCATAAATCCTTTGGCTCACATCTAGACATGAGCACAGCCTATCATCCACAGACAGATGGGCAGACTGAACGCACCATCCAAACTCTTGAAGACATGCTTCGTGCATGTGTAATCTACTTTGGCAACGGCTGGGAAAGGCACCTACCTTTGGTGGAGTTTTCCTATAACTATAGTTATCACACCAGCATCCAGGCTGCTCCATTCGAGGCATTGTATGGACGAAAATGCCGATCACCCTTATGCTGGGCAGAAGTTGGTGACAGCCAAATCACTAGCCCAGAACTCGTAGTCGACATGACAGAGAAGATTGCTCAAATACGACAATGAATGGCGGTAGCTCGTGACCGTCAGAAAAGCTATGCTGATAAGCACAGGAAACCACTCGAGTTCCAGGTTGGGGATCGAGTGCTACTTAAAGTCTCACCTTGGAAAGGTGTGATCCGTTTTGGTAAACGAGGCACGCTAAATCCATGTTATGTTGGACCTTTCGAAATCACTGAGAGAATTGGAAAGGTGGCCTAAAGACTGAACCTACCAAAACAACTCAGTGGAGTTCATAACGTATTCCATGTGTCCAATCTGAAGAAGTGTCTGTCAGATGAGACCCTCATAGTTCCTCTCAAGGAACTCACCATCGACGATCAGTTGTGATTCATCGAGGAACCAGTAGAGGTTACTGACCGAGACGTTAAGGTTCTCAAGCGTACCAGGATACCCATTGTTCGAGTTCTTTGGAACTCCCGTTGTGGCCCAGAGTTCACCTGGGAACGAGGAGACCAAATGAAAGACAAGTATCCCCAATTATTCGAGAAAAGCGCAACCACTACTGAGGCTGAAGCTACTTCGGAATTTCAGGACGAAATTCCAAACCAACGGGGGAAGGATGTGACACCCCAGGAAAACCAGGAAACCACGCAACCTAACTAGCTTCCTCAGTAACTACGTGCTAAATTTCAGGACGAAATTTCTTTCAACTTGGGGATGATGTGAGAACTCGTATTTCAGAACCTATATTTATGTTTAATGTAACGTGTATAAACTCTATGTGAGTAATTGATATGTTGGTTTTAATGAATAAATGTTACATGTTATGTGAATGTGTGTAGTGTATGTATATAATGTAGTCGCACAACACTAGCCCAATCGAACAAGCTCATTCGGGCCACACTCCTTGTACTCGAAACCCAAGGGCAACCCATTAAAGGTTCAGCCCACTCTCTTAGTTCGAATAACACCTAGGGTGTTAGTATAAATCCTACACCTCACCAAAACACACAAAGTTTAGCAAACCCTACTCGCTCTCTGTCACACCCCCAAAATCCACCATGCGGAGTACCACCGCTTGGAGGCGTGACGTGACCAGGATCGAGCCACCAATCATATTGAACAACTCAATTAAGTAAATAAAACCAAACATAATACGATTGGTGACCAAAGCTAGTTAACCTTGTTTAGTTTAAACAGCGGAAGCATAAACGTGAGTTCAAAAGCATAAGTCCATAGTTTATAAGTTAAAGTTCAAACATACGTTCCATAGGTTTATAAAGTTCAATTATTAAGTATGGGATATAACAACCCATGTTCCACAACAACCTCCTCCTCGTGCAAGCTCCCAAAAGCATCTAGCGACCTGTAAGGCATGTAACAACGAGTCAACAACAAAGTTGAGTGAGTTCACGTTTGGTTGTTTAGTTTTAAGTTGTTTCTGAAAACGTGGTTTGACTTTCGTTGGCTTATTTGCCATGGGGGTTACCCCATAGTTGAAAGTATGTTTAACCATTTCTCTTTTTCTTTACCCAATCCATAACCATGATCAGTGGGGGTTTTCCCCGTTTGAACTACTAGACGGAATGATATCGACTACTACGCAAATAAGTTGTGCCCTATATCAGTGTCTATCATCACTGACAATCTGCCATAGTCCATTAGTACACGCCCGTCCGAACGGCACGGTGTGAGGTTTGTTAAACCTAATAGCGCTATTAACTAATGACCCGCTCGCCATTGGCCTCGGCGATTAAGTCGATATGAAGAGGGACTTATTGATAGAGTTTTGTCTAGCTAGTTTTAAGGTTGTTGTCCTGCACCAGGAGGACGAACGTACGTATTCTGCACCAGGAGAATTCGTAGGTTTAATAATGGCATCCACTCTCTGGAGGATGGCCGTACATATCCTACCCAAGGAGGATATGTAGATTCCAATTTTAATTTCTTAACCCATTCCCAAACCACCGGGAATCCCATGCCTTAGAAAGTGTGTGAACTCACCTCGGTTTGCTCGGTTAGATTCTCAATATAGTTAACAGTCAAGGTCGGTCAATCGCGTCCTAATAAGGTACGGATAACAATCAGTTTCTCATGCATAACACGTATCCTACGTATGGTTTATTTGCACATTACTTCTACCACATAATAGACACACACTTTAACGATTTACGCCCATATATACTTCCCATCCATTCCCCACTCATAAGCAAACATACAATAATGCATATAACACATATAACATGTTAGATCATTCACAGATAGCATACTCGACATTTAGACGCGCAAATCACAACTTATGTTATTTCAGCATTAATATTCAAAACCGGCTGTTTTCGGACATTTAAATAAAATAGTTAGATTATTCCAAAAATTCCCAAATTTTTATAGAATGTCATAAACCTTCCATATTTTATTATGTAAAAATATCGGGGTCCGGTTCATCACCAATATTTTATAAAAATTCATATTCGGGACTGAACTCAGATTTATGTATTTCTGACCACAGCCCACGAAACAATTTATTAAAAATTCATCGTAAGTCCGATTTGCGAAATTCCAGTGGGGTAATTACAAATGCTTCAGTTATCATCTACAGTAAAATTTTCATGGCCCGATTCATCACAAAACTCCGGTTATGACTGAAAGTACGACACCCATTTATTGCTGTCAAAATTCAGCTTAAGTAGCTGTTACAAATTAACACTTTAAAATTAGTAAACGGAGTCCAAAAATTACGATTCCGGTTCCATTTGAACCGTATTTCATAATAACATGTTTTAGATTCAAAATATCGATTTTTCGTTGAGGTTAAGACCTGTTTACAGCCAACAGAAGTGGGCTGTAAAAGTTAGACAGATTCTGATTCTTTTGTGTTTAACCTTCTAAATCGTGTTCGATCGATTCCTTTAACAAGTTTAGTGACCACAACAACATCATATACTAATATCATTCAGTAAAGCATCAGATAATCACCCAATCATCATAATCACACAAGATCTACATGATTTACACACATATTCATCCATTAACCACCTTGTTCATTACTTTATTAAACTTTTAGACTTTGATCTTATATGTTCGTAATTTTTAACCGACGAAACTCTTATTAACCACTCTAGATACGTTCAATAGCGAGTTTTAAGTGATATACCTCTAGCTCGGGGCTAGGGAAGAATCTTGATGAAAAATGGGTGGATAAAAGCTAACGGAAGTGGTCCTTCGCGTTCCGAGTGCACCAAAGCTCCTAATACGCGATCCTTGGAGCGTGAATGATGATGGAATGTGAAGATCAAAGCTTGAAAGTATGATGGTGGGTGGAGTGGGGTTCGGCCGAAGGTAGGGGAGAGCAAGAGTGAAGAGTGTGTTTGTTGAAATGTGAAGTGATTAAGTCTTAAGTGATGGATCATACTTATAGGTAAATTAGGAGGTTATTATCCAAGGGTTTATATGTTATCTAGATACTAGACAACCCATAATAAAATAATCACCATTAGTACTAGCTTGTTCCCCTTGATTGGGGCCGGTTAGGGCATGGGGGGTGGGGTTAGTTCGATCTAAACTAGTTTAGTTAGGGTGGTGGTGGTGTTAAGTAGGTTAGTTAAATGTTTAACCTTGTTAGTACTATATAGCGTGTTATGACGGGTGTTAGGGTAATCAGGGACCCTAACTGGCTCAGAAAAATATAAATAGTGAAAGTAATAATATTTTCATGTTCCGGATAATGTCCGGTTGTTCGGTTTGATACTGTTCCGTTAAACCGCTTAATTAATCCGTAAAGCGTCCTACTTATATATTTTGTAACGTTTTTACTTTTTAACACTCAGGAAGTCATAACAGACTATTTAATGACTTTTCTGTACACTACTAGTGTATTAACAAATACGTGTAAGCATAACACAGATATCAGAAAGCAGTTACGTAATTCCACACAGTCGTCAAGCACATTAATTATTATTAATAAATTATACGGAATACATGGAATTTTGAGGGTTGTCACATTCTCCCCCTGTTAAGAGAATTTCGTCCCGAAATTTAGCGCGTGGTTACTGAGGAAGCTAGTTAAGTTGCGTTGTTTTCCTGATTTTCCTGGGGTGTCACATCATCCCCCCGTTGATTTGGAATTTCGTCCCGAAATTCTGCAGTAGCTTCAGCCTCAGTAGTGGTTGCGTTTTTCTTAAACAGCTGGGAGTACTTGAGTTTCATTTGGTCTTCGCGTTCCCAGGTATACTCTGGGCCACGACGAGCATTCCAACGAACTCGAACGAGAGGTATTCTTGTGTGCTTGAGAATCTTAACATCTCGATCAGTAATTTCTACTGGTTCCTCGACGAACCGCAGCTGGTCGTCGATTGTGAGTTCCCTGAGAGGAACTATGAAGGGCTCATCTGACAGACACTTCTTCAGATTTGATACGTGGAATACGTTGTGAACTCCGCTGAGTTCTTCAGGTAGATCCAACCTGTAGGCGACTTGGCCAATTTTCTCAATGACTTTGAACGGTCCGATATAACGTGGATTGAGTTTGCCTCGTTTGCCAAAGCGGACTACACCTTTCCAAGGTGAGACTTTGAGTAGCGCTCGATCCCCAACCTGGAGCTCGAGTGGTTTTCTTCCCTTATCAGCATAGCTTTTCTGACGGTCACGAGCTGCCGCCATTCGCTGTCGTATCTGAGCAATTTTCTCGGTGGTATCTACCACATGTTCTGGGCCAGTGATTTGGCTGTCACCAACTTCTGCCCAACGGAGAGGCGATCGACATTTGCGTCCGTACAATGCTTCAAACGGAGCGGCTTGGATGCTGGTGTGGTAGCTGTTGTTATATGAGAACTCCACTAGCGGGAGGTGCTTTTCCCAGCCGTTACCAAAATCGATTACGCATGCCCTAAGCATGTCTTCAAGGGTTTGGATGGTGCGTTCAGATTGCCCATCCGTCTACGGGTGATAAGCGGTGCTCATATCTAAACGTGAGCCAAAGGACTTGTGCATTGCTTGCCACAGTTCAGAAGTAAAACGTGCGTCACGATCAGATATAATAGAGATTGGCACTCCGTGCCTTGATACCACTTCCTTTAGGTAAATGTCTGCAAGAGTAGAAAACTTATCCGTTTCCTTGATGGCCAGAAAATGTGCAGACTTGGTTAATCGATCTACGATCACCCAAATGGTATCGTTTCCGCGTTGAGATCTGGGCAGGCCGGTAACGAAATCCATGGAAATTTGCTCCCATTTCCATTTCGGGATCTCCGGTTGTTGAAGTAGGCCTGATGGTTTCTGATATTCAGACTTGACTCTCGCACAAGTCAAGCACTTACTGACGTAGGTTGCTATGTGGGCTTTCATGCCAGGCCACCAATACGTAGTCTTGAGGTCGTGGTACATTTTATCCGAACCAGGATGTACCGAATAACGAGACTTGTGTGCTTCGTCCATCACAAGCTCGCGTAGGTTTCCATAAAATGGAACCCAGATGCGTCCGTTTACATAGTAAGCGCCATCTTCTTTTTGTTCTAGCCGCTGCCTCGATCCTCGTAGGGACTCAGCCCTGATGTTCTCTGCTTTCAATGCTTCGACCTGGGCATCTCGAATCTGAGCAGGAAGGTTAGACTGGATGGTAAGCTGTAATGCTCGTACACGCTTAGGTAAAGTATCCTTTCGACTGAGGGCGTCAGCCACAACATTGGCTTTGCCCGGATGATACTTGATAGCGCATTCGTAATCATTCAAGAGTTCGACCCATCGGTGTTGTCGCATGTTTAACTCTTTTTGCTTGAAGATATGCTCGAGACTCCTGTGGTCGGTGTAAATGGTGCACTTTGTACCGTACAGGTAATGTCTCCATATCTTAAGTGCGAATACAACTGCTCCCAGCTCCAGATCGTGAGTAGTGTAGTTTCTTTCGTGAACCTTGAGTTGGCGTGATGCGTAGGCAATGACCTTGTCACGTTGCATCACCACGCAACCAAGTCCTTGGATGGAAGCGTCGCAATAAACCACGAAATCATCGGTGCCTTCTGGCAATGAGAGGATAGGCGCGCTACAAAGTCTATCCTTTAGATGTTGAAATGCGGACTCCTGTGCATCACCCCAATGATAGATGACACCCTTCTGAGTCAGTGAAGTGAGAGGTTGCGCAATCTTGGAGAAATCTTTTATAAACCTTCTGTAATATCCGGCCAAACCCAAGAATTGGCGGATTTCTGTTGGTGTGCGGGGTGCAGGCCAGTTCTTGATCGATTCAACCTTAGATGGATCCACATGAATTCCATCCTTGTTTACCACGTGGCCTAGAAAGTGGACTTCGCGAAGCCAGAAATCACATTTCGAAAACTTGGCATACAACTGTTCTTTTCGAAGAAGTTCCAGCATAAGTCGTAGATGCTGCTCGTGTTCCTCCCGACTCTTAGAATAGATCAGGATATCATCGATGAACACAATAACGAACTTATCCAGGTAAGGCTTGCACACTCGGTTCATGAGATCCATGAAGACTGCCGGTGCATTCGTCAGCCCGAATGGCATAACCAGAAACTCGTAATGGCCGTAACGAGTTCTGAATGCTGTTTTGGAGACGTCCTCATCTCGGACTCTCAGCTGATGGTATCCCGATCTCAAATCAATCTTGGAGTAATAGCTCGACCCTTGCAACTGGTCAAACAAGTCGTCAATACGTGGAAGAGGATAACGATTCTTCACAGTCACCTTGTTGAGCTCGCGATAGTCAATACACATCCTGAAGGTACCGTCTTTCTTCTTCACGAACAAGACTGGAGCTCCCCAAGGTGAAGAGCTAGGACGTATAAAACCCTTTTCCAAGAGTTCTTGTAGTTGTGTGGACAGTTCTTCGAGTTCTGATGGGGCTAGACGATATGGTGCTCGAGCTACTGGCGCTGCTCCAGGAGCTAGCTCGATTTGAAACTCAACTTGGCGATGAGGAGGAAGACCAGGTAATTCCTCAGGAAATACCTCGGGAAATTCGCGCACAATAGGGATGTCTTCAATTCTCTTCTCTTCCGTGGATGTGTCAGTAACGAGTGCTAAAATGGCAGTGTGGCCCTTTCGCAAACACTTCTGGGCCTTAAGGAAAGAGATGATGCCTTCGACAGCACCACTCTTGTCGCCACGAATCACGAGGGGTTCTTTATCAGAACGAGGAATGCGGATGATTTTCTCCTTGCAAACAATCTCCGCTTGATGATGAGATAGCCAATCCATCCCAATAACGACGTCAAAACTACCAAGTGTGATAGGAACAAGATCGATAGGGAAAGTCTGACCAGCTAAGACGAGGTTACAACCTTTAACTACGTGTGTGGCTTCAAGACTTTTACCGTTAGCTAGTTCTACCGTGTGTTTGGTGTTCAGGAGTGTTGGGGTGCGCTTAAGAATTTGGCTAACTTTCACGGACACATAACTAGTATCGGCACCCGAATCGAATAAAACAGTAACGAAGAAGTCGTCAAGGAGAAACTTACCCATCACAACGTTGGGATCATTCCTTGCTTCTCCCTGACCAATCACGAACACACGACCCCTTGCCCCGTTCCCATTGTTGTCTCCCCCATTTCCGCCTCCATTGTTGTTCCCATTGTGGTTCCCATTTCCTTGGTTATTGTTCTGGTTTTGGTTTAGCTGGGGGCAGTTCCTCTTAAAGTGGCCTTCAGCGCCACACTGAAAGCATCCTTTATTTCCCTGCTGATGCTGTTGCTGGTGGTTCTGTGGGGCTTGTTGTTGTTGTTGGCGATTCTGATTCGCAGGACGTGGGCTCCTGTAATCTTTGGCTTCATGGCCCAGCCTGTGACATCTCTGACATCGACCTTTGTTGCACTGCCCGCTGTGATGCTTGTTGCACCGGTTGCACTTGGGGTGGTTTCCTCGGTATCCACCCTGTCCTTGATTACCAGAAGATTGCTGACCGGGACTCTGGTAGTCATCACTCTTTCGCTGTTGAGACTGAACTGAAGTTGAACCTTTACTGGAGTTCCCATCCCATTTTCGCTTGTTATCGGTAGGTGCATCAGAAGTAGCTGTGGCACTGATACGTTTGGGTAGCCTGTTTTGCTCCACCGCCTGGTCGGTGAGACGATGAGCCAACTTGATAATTTGCTGAATGGTACCCAGGTTGGCTGAAGTTACGTGACTTTGAATCGCTGGTGCAAGGCCCTTGAGGTAAAGCTCAATACGTTTGATGGGAGGGTCCACCATAGTTGGGCACAGGATAGCCAGTTCGTTCGACCTTTTGGTATACGCCTCGATCTCAGATCCTGTCATCTTCAGATTGTAAAATTCCACTTCTAGCTTGTGGATGTCATCCCGACTACAGTACTCCTCTTTGATCAGCTCTTTGAAACCGTTCCAGGGCGTGGCATTAGCAACTGCCAGTCCTAGTAGTTGAACCTGTGCCTTCCACCAGGTTAACGCAGCTCCTTCAAGTGTTCCGGTAGCATATTTCACCCTACGGTCTTCGGGGCATTCGCACATCTCGAAAACTGTCTCAAGCTTTTCAAACCAGTGAAGAAGGCCCACTGCTCCTTCGGTGCCACTGAAAGTGGTAGGTCGGCAGTCCATGAACGTCTTGAACGTGCACACAGGAGGTTGAGCATGTTGACCTGTAGTGCGAGGATAATAGGCATGGTTAAGCACGAGGGTTGGTTTGTAAAGGTAGGATCTAAACGTCCTAAGGTGAGTTGGTATGGCAGGTTATACCTCCTGCAGGGTTAGCTGCGAGTGCCTCCGCAATTCGTTCGTTGATCAAAGCCGTCAACTGGGCTTGAGTGAGGTTGATACGTCCTTTGCGTCCGCTCATGATCTTCATAATGAAGCAACGTAAGTGAGGAAAGTGTCGCGAAAGTGTGTAAGTGTGGGACGACGTTAGAGAGTATGCACACAAGGTTCAAATAGCAATTACCACATTATCTAATGCACAGTGAGAACTATCTAACCGATAATATAACATAAATCATACCACTTATGGTGTCGAGTCTTGCACGTGGAGCGAAGCGTCGTTGTGGATCGTTGAGCACTGTACAGGTTATAGTCTGGTTTTAATGAAAACTTTTCCCTTATTAAAACCAAGTTCTCTATAACCAATGGCTCTGATACCAATCTGTCACACCCCCAAAATCCACCATGCGGAGTACCACCGCTTGGAGGCGTGACGTGACCAGGATCGAGCCACCAATCATATTGAACAACTCAATTAAGTAAATAAAACCAAACATAATACGATTGGTGACCAAAGCTAGTTAACCTTGTTTAGTTTAAACAGCGGAAGCATAAACGTGAGTTCAAAAGCATAAGTCCATAGTTTATAAGTTAAAGTTCAAACATACGTTCCATAGGTTTATAAAGTTCAATTATTAAGTATGGGATATAACAACCCATGTTCCATAACAACCTCCTCCTCGTGCAAGCTCCCAAAAGCATCTAGCGACCTGTAAGGCATGTAACAACGAGTCAACAACAAAGTTGAGTGAGTTCACGTTTGGTTGTTTAGTTTTAAGTTGTTTCTGAAAACGTGGTTTGACTTTCGTTGGCTTATTTGCCGTGGGGGTTACCCCATAGTTGAAAGTATGTTTAACCATTTCTCTTTTTCTTTACCTAATCCATAACCATGATCAGTGGGGGTTTTCCCCGTTTGAACTACTAGACGGAATGATATCGACTACTACGCAAATAAGTTGTGCCCTATATCAGTGTCTATCATCACTGACAATCTGCCATAGTCCATTAGTACACGCCCGTCCGAACGGCACGGTGTGAGGTTTGTTAAACCTAATAGCGCTATTAACTAATGACCCGCTCGCCATTGGCCTCGGCGATTAAGTCGATATGAAGAGGGACTTATTGATAGAGTTTTGTCTAGCTAGTTTTAAGGTTGTTGTCCTGCACCAGGAGGACGAACGTACGTATTCTGCACCAGGAGAATTCGTAGGTTTAATAATGGCATCCACTCTCTGGAGGATGGCCGTACATATCCTACCCAAGGAGGATATGTAGATTCCAATTTTAATTTCTTAACCCATTCCCAAACCACCGGGAATCCCATGCCTTAGAAAGTGTGTGAACTCACCTCGGTTTGCTCGGTTAGATTCTCAATATAGTTAACAGTCAAGGTCGGTCAATCGCGTCCTAATAAGGTACGGATAACAATCAGTTTCTCATGCATAACACGTATCCTACGTATGGTTTATTTGCACATTACTTCTACCACATAACAGACACACACTTTAACGATTTACGCCCATATATACTTCCCATCCATTCCCCACTCATAAGCAAACATACAATAATGCATATAACACATATAACATGTTAGATCATTCACAGATAGCATACTCGACATTTAGACGCGCAAATCACAACTTATGTTATTTCAGCATTAATATTCAAAACCGGCTGTTTTCGGACATTTAAATAAAATAGTTAGATTATTCCAAAAATTCCCAAATTTTTATAGAATGTCATAAACCTTCCATATTTTATTATGTAAAAATATCGGGGTCCGGTTCATCACCAATATTTTATAAAAATTCATATTCGGGACTGAACTCAGATTTATGTATTTCTGACCACAGCCCACGAAACAATTTATTAAAAATTCATCGTAAGTCCGATTTGCAAAATTCCAGTGGGGTAATTACAAATGCTTCAGTTATCATCTACAGTAAAATTTTCATGGCCCGATTCATCACAAAACTCCGGTTATGACTGAAAGTACGACACCCATTTATTGCTGTCAAAATTCAGCTTAAGTAGCTGTTACAAATTAACACTTTAAAATTAGTAAACGGAGTCCAAAAATTACGATTCCGGTGCCATTTGAACCGTATTTCATAATAACATGTTTTAGATTCAAAATATCGATTTTTCGTTGAGGTTAAGACCTGTTTACAGCCAACAGAAGTGGGCTGTAAAAGTTAGACAGATTCTGATTCTTTTGTGTTTAACCTTCTAAATCGTGTTCGATCGATTCCTTTAACAAGTTTAGTGACCACAACAACATCATATACTAATATCATTCAGTAAAGCATCAGATAATCACCCAATCATCATAATCACACAAGATCTACATGATTTACACACATATTCATCCATTAACCACCTTGTTCATTACTTTATTAAACTTTTAGACTTTGATCTTATATGTTCGTAATTTTTAACCGACGAAACTCTTATTAACCACTCTAGATACGTTCAATAGCGAGTTTTAAGTGATATACCTCTAGCTCGGGGCTAGGGAAGAATCTTGATGAAAAATGGGTGGATAAAAGCTAACGGAAGTGGTCCTTCGCGTTCCGAGTGCACCAAAGCTCCTAATACGCGATCCTTGGAGCGTGAATGATGATGGAATGTGAAGATCAAAGCTTGAAAGTATGATGGTGGGTGGAGTGGGGTTCGGCTGAAGGTAGGGGAGAGCAAGAGTGAAGAGTGTGTTTGTTGAAATGTGAAGTGATTAAGTCTTAAGTGATGGATCATACTTATAGGTAAATTAGGAGGTTATTATCCAAGGGTTTATATGTTATCTAGATACTAGACAACCCATAATAAAATAATCACCATTAGTACTAGCTTGTTCCCCTTGATTGGGGCCGGTTAGGGCATGGGGGGTGGGGTTAGTTCGATCTAAACTAGTTTAGTTAGGGTGGTGGTGGTGTTAAGTAGGTTAGTTAAATGTTTAACCTTGTTAGTACTATATAGCGTGTTATGACGGGTGTTAGGGTAATCAGGGACCCTAACTGGCTCAGAAAAATATAAATAGTGAAAGTAATAATATTTTCATGTTCCGGATAATGTCCGGTTGTTCGGTTTGATACTGTTCCGTTAAACCGCTTAATTAATCCGTAAAGCGTCCTACTTATATATTTTGTAACGTTTTTACTTTTTAACACTCAGGAAGTCATAACAGACTATTTAATGACTTTTCTGTACACTACTAGTGTATTAACAAATACGTGTAAGCATAACACAGATATCAGAAAGCAGTTACGTAATTCCACACAGTCGTCAAGCACATTAATTATTATTAATAAATTGTACGGAATACATGGAATTTTGAGGGTTGTCACACTCTCTTTCTCTCCTCTCGAAGCCGACGTCCACATCACTCTTCCTCGTAGACTTTCTTGTTCGGATCATCCTTGTTCTACCCTCTAACCGGTTAGTATCTCACTATGGATTGTATGTTAGATGATGTTGATAGTTTATATGTTTTACATAATGAATTAGAGATGTTTTGTGAATGATTGCAATGTCAATTGATGAGGTTTGATGTTCTTGTGTATCGACTTACATGTGTAGTATGTTAGATCAATATAGGGTTGATAATCATGTGATGTTAATGATGATCTAGAACTGAATGAATGTAATCGTGTCACACCCCCAAAATCTACCTACGGAGTATCACCGCTTGGAGGCGTGACTGACCAGGATCAAGCCACCAATCATATTTAACAAGCACGTAAGTAATTATAAAATCCAACCAATACAATTGGTGTCCAAACAAACATAGTTTAAGTTGCAAGCGGAAGCATAATGTTTAAAACCAAAAACATAAGTTTAAACGTTTCAATGTTTAACATGGCACACAGCTGTCCATGTCCCACAACGACTCTTCCCCATGCAAGCTCCAGCTAAGTACCTAATGACCTGCAAAGCATGTAGTAACTAGTCAACAACAACGTTGAGCGAGTTCACAGTTGGGTGTTCGTTTTAAGTTGTTCCAAAAACAGTTTCCTTTAACTAGCATTCCTGCCGTGGGGGTTACCCCATAGTTGAAAACGTGTTTTGTTTAATCCCGTTTACTCTGGCTATATAGCCATGGGGGCTACCCCATGTTTAATTATCTGGCTCTCCGGCCGTGGGGGCTACCCCATGTATATACTACTAGACTCGTTACCATATCGACCACTGACTTTAGTCATGTTTATGTGCCCTTAGCGTCAATGTCTATCATCATTGACGTGCCCAGATCCATTAGTTCACGCCCGTCCTCTACTGCACGGTGTGAGGCTTGTCAGACCTAAATAGCGCTATCTAACTAATGACCCGCTCGCCATTGGCCTGGCGATTAAGTCGATATAAAAAGGAGGGACTTCGTGATAGAGTTTTGGTCTAGTGAAGTTTAACTGTCCATGAGGACGAGGAATTACATTCCTTAACCCGTACTGTCCTACCCAAGAAGGACGAGGAATCCATATTCCTTAACCCATTCCCAACCCCTGGGAATCCCATGCTTTGTAGAAAGTGTGAACTCACCTTAGGTTAGCTCGGCAGATAAATGAAAGGTCAATCGAGCTGCTAGAGGTCAACCACGTCCTAACATGGTTACCATACAAGTCAGGTCTAGGTTCAAATAGTGCACGTATGTTTACACAGAGATAGCAAGTTACGAACACATATAGATCATGGCAAACACATATCATCACGTTTAATAGTCATAACATATCCGAACTTGTGCGATCAAAAGATTGGGCTCGCACAAGCTCATTAGCCTAATTGTCTTGTGCGATACAACTAATAGAACCCAACAACCCCTTCGGCCCAACATATATACATACGGCCCAATATAATAAACAGATAATCAATCTTGTGCGACTCGAATTACTTGTGCGACTGAGTTGTCCTTGTGCGATCCGGATAACTTGTGCGACTGGGTTTTGGGCCATTCGGTCCAATAATATGTTAAGTTCAAACATTGTGTAAGGCCCAAGACTTGTGCGATCGGCACCATCTTGTGTGATCCACCAGGTCTTGTGCGATCATGCATAACTAACTTATACGGTGAGTTTAACCAATTGTACCTATCTTGTGCGATTGGGAGCTTGTGCGATCAGAACAAGTCTTGTGTGACTTGATCTTGTGCGACCGACAAACTTGTGCGATTGGTTGTTTAATATCCGAAATCATGGCAATCAGTTATATTGTTTCCATTTATGTAGATAATCAATCAACAACTAACAGTTTCCATTCATACAAATAAGTCGATCAAACAAGGGTTTTAACATTAATTCTTATGAACCCTAAACAAAATCAAAACATGAACAATAATCATAACACTTAATCATATTAACTTGATTCATATCCTTGATCACTAACATGCATACTAACATAACAATCCCCCCCCCCACAATTCATTCGAACAAGAACATATCACAGCCGGTTATCATTCAATCGGTTCTAGATCATTGACACATAATTATCAATTCTTCATAATTCAAAACATGCTACACATATGAACCGATTTCATGAACATCATACTTCATCAATTTTCATTACAAACGCATACCATCTCTAAATCATCATGTAAAACATATAAGTCAACACATCATCAATCGTTAAATCAAAAGTATGCACTAACCGGTTAAAGAATGGAACGAGGGTTGATCTGAACGATAAAGCTTCGAGAGAGATGGGATGTGGCTGCCGTCGAGTTTGAGAGGAGAGAAAGAGAGTAGGGTTTGTAAACTTTGTGTGATTAGGTAAAGTGTGGGATTAATACTACACCCTATGTGTTATTCGAACTAAGGGGAGTGGGCTGAACCCTTCATGGGCTGCCCTTATGGTTCGATTACAAGAATGTGGCCCGAATGGGCTTGTGCGATCGAGTTAGAGTTGTGCGGTCCGGGTTACATACATTCACATATACAATATCAACATAACATTTCATAAATCATCAAAATTCACATAATCACAAAGTGTTCAAACATGCTACACTTAGCACAAAGATAGGTTCTGAAATACGAGTTGTCACAAATCGGCTGTGTGTATGAATAATCGGATCAATTGTATGGTGAACATGAAGTATTGTATGATGATTTGAAACCCTTAATCGGATAGTTTAATGTTATAAGTTGTTGTTGATACCTTGAATATGATTAGGGTTCATAAGTAATTAGATTATAAAGTCTTGATTTAATCGATCTATGGCAAAGTTGGAAACTGTTAGTATTGATTGATCGAATGGAAATTGGAAACTGTTTGAATGATTGTAACTAAATTGCAAGAATTAAGGAATGTTAAAACCGATCGTACAAACCAGTCGCACAAGACTAGTCTCACAAGTCAGTTGCACAAGATATGTTAGGGTACAACTGGTTAGGCACACTGTACAACCCCTTCATGCACAGTCGCACAACATCTTGTGGATCGCACAAGGTTGTGCTGATCGCACAAGATGTTGTGCCACTTAAATGATAAGCTGTTGGGCCGACAGCCCAAAACCCCAGTCGCACAAGCTTTTCGAATCGCACAAGTATGTTGGATCGCATAAGTTGATTGTCTGTTTGTATGTTTGGGCCGTATGGGTTTTGTATTGCATGTTATTGGGCCGGGTTTGTTTCAGTCGCACAACCTATTGTGAGTCGCACAAGATTGTCCTGTACGTACAACAGGTTGGGCCGAAGGTTTAATGGGCTTCAATTATTGAATCGCACAAGACTGTTGGGCCATTGAACTTGTGCGAGCCCAACCATTTTAGTCGCAAAAGTTTGGATATGATGTGTACTTGACTGTTAACATGTTGAATGTGATCTTACATATTTGCCATGATCATTACGTGTTCGTAACCTGTTAGTTTATGTGTAAACCTATGTGCACTACTTGAACCTAGACCTAACTTGTATGGTAACCATGTTAGGACATGGTTGACCACATATAGCTCAAGTAACCTTTTTGTGTATCTCTCGAGCTAACCTAAAGTGAGTTCACACTTTCTACAAGGCATGGGATTCCCGGTGGTTGGGAATGGGTAATTGATTGATAGGAAACTTACGTATTCTCTTGGTTAGAATACGTACCTACACCCTCTTAACTAGAGGGTGCCAACATTGTTACTAGACCAAAAACTCTATCATTAAGTCCCTCATTTTTAAATCGACTTAATCGTGCCGTAGAGGACGGGCGTGTACTAATGGATCTGGGCACGTCAATGATGATAGACATTGACTTAGGGCACCCAACTTTCTCAGTCAGTAGTCGATACGGTAATGGGTCTAGTGGGATATTCATGGGGTAGCCCCCACGGCTGGGAGCCAGAGTAAAAGGAATGGTTAATCATGTTTTTCAACTATGGGGTAACCCCCCAGCAAGTAAGCCTGCTAAAGGAAACTTATGTTTTTGAAACAACTTAAAATGAACACCCAACTGTGAACTCGCTCAACTTTGTTGTTGATTTGTTACTATATGCCTTGCAGGTCATTAGGTTGATAGATGGAGCTTGCACGAGAAGGAGAGGTCGTTGTGGGACATGGGTTGTTGAGTTCCATGTTAAACATTTAACTTTTTAAACTTATGTTTTGGTTTTATACGTTATGCTTCCGCTGATAACTTAAACTTGGTTAATTTCTTTTGGACACCAATTATATTGTTGTTGGTTTTTATATTTACTTTAATATATTGTTCAATATGATTGGTGGCTTGATCCTGGTCATGTCACACTCCCTTCGGTGATATTCCACTGGTGGAATTTAGGGGTGTGACAATAGGTTTCAGGAAAAATGACCAAGTTGAAAACACTGCTGAAAATGAATCAGGTTCTGTTGAAATCATACCCACTAACAAGGATGGTCAAGAAATCAAAATAAATGATAAAAGTGGCAACAAAATCACTCTTGAAAGATCAGTGGTGTCCTCAACTTTTGAGGAGATTGAGAAATACCAATTCAAACCCACATGGTCTGATGAGTGTGACCTCCTTGAAAATTTTAAACCCATGGACTTCACCACAGTGGATGGTGTAAAAGCACCAAAGGCCAAGGTAATTCCTCTTAAGGACATCCCAACAGTGGTTCAAAACTCAGTTGCAAAGGAGTCTGAAAAGAAGAAAAAGAGAGAAAAGGTTAAAAACTTGTTTTGTCACTTTTGTGAAAAGAAAAATCATTTAACAAAAGATTGTTTTCATTTAAAAGCCTATGACATTAACAAAACAAGTACCATTGTGCCTTCAAAAAGTTGCACCATCTGTGGTAAAACAAACCATCTTACTCAGGAGTGTGTGTACCTCAAAACCTTTGAGGTCAAAAAGGAAGAGTACACTTCAAAAACACTCATGAGTTCATCAAAATCACAAATCACGAAACAACCATCTTTTGTGCTTGTCCAAACAGCTATTACAAAACAGCTGAACCAAAACTCTGTTAAAAGAGAGGTTCACGTGAAAGATGCGCCCCTTGCTAGCCAATTCCAAAGAGGAAAAGGTCAACCTCCATACCAAAGGGTCCAACATGTTTATGAGGCTTACAAAAGGCCTTCTAAACCAAAAGTGCACAGGCATACCTTTGGATATCAACAACTGATTGGAAATGGTCCCCAACAGTGGTTAGAAGCACATACTTCAAAAGCTGCTCAAACCCCTGAGCTAACCACTGTCCATGTTCCTGAACTTAACACAGGCACTTTGAGACCCCATCCAAAGCCTTATTGGCTTTGGAGACCCTCCTGAACTAATTATTTGCTTGATGTGCAGGGAGCTTCTGCATGCTTAGATAGTCTTTGGTATGTAGATAGTGGAGGCTCCAGGCATATGACTGGATGTACAGCCCTACTCAAAGAATTCAAAACTCATGGAGGGGGTGATATATCTTTTGGTAATTATAGTAAGGGAAAGGTGTTGGGTTCTAGTACAGTACAGTCTGGAAAAGTTAAGTTTGAAAATGTCAATCTAATTGACAATCTAAAATTCAACCTCCTTAGTGTTTCACAAATGAGTGACAAAGGTTATGGGTCATTCTTTACTAAGGAGTGTTGCAAGATTGTTGGACGATAAATGGTCAAAAAGATTGAAGAAATAATAAAAACTGGAAAAACTCAACTTGTTGCTCAAAGAAGTGGCAATATTTATGTAGTTGATTTGTCAAAAGAGAGCCCTATGACTGATGCTTGTCTGTTCTCAGCTGCCTCTAACAAAGAGACAGAACTATGGCACAGAAGATTGGGGCACACAAATCTCAAGACAATCACTGCTTTGTCAAAACAAGGCCTTGTAAGAGGTCTTCCACAAAAATTGTTCACCTGTCCTGAGCATTGTATTTCCTATTTAAAAGGAAAACAACATAAAAGCTCATTTAAGTCCATTGAAGAGTCCAAAACAACCAAGTGCTTGCAAATGCTGCACATGTATCTGTTTGGCCCAGTAAAAGTCATGAGTCTTAAAAAGAAAAGATATTGTTTGGTAATTGTAGATGACTTTTCTAGGTTTACATGGACTTATTTCTTACATTCTAAAGATGAGACTGCAGGCATTTTGCAAGACTTTGTCAAACAGATTGAAAAGCAATTTGACTTGCCAGTAAAAGTCTTTAGGAGTGACAATGGCACAGAATTCAGAAATAGGGAGTTGGATGAGTTTTGTGTGTCAAATGGAATTGTAAGGTAGTACAGCATTCCAAGGACACCAGAACAAAATGGGGTTGTTGAAAGAAAGAACAGGACACTGATTGAGGCTGCCAGAACCATGCTTGCTGATTCAGGTTTGCCATTAACTTTCTAGGCAGAGGCTGTAAACACTGCCTGCTATGTCCAGAACAGAGTTTTGATAAACCCCAGGCATCAAAAGACTGCCTATGAAATTCTGTATAAAATCAAACCACTGATCTCATACTTTAAAGTATTTGACTGCCCATGCTTCATTTTAAACTTAAAAGACTCAATTTCAAAATTTGCAGCCAAAGTAGATTGTGGTTATCATTTGGGAAACTCAACCACTGCTAAGGCCTACAAAGGGTTTAACACTAGGACTAAGTGTGTGGAAGAGACTTTGAATGTAAAGTTCAATTAACTTTCTTCACTGAAAATCCCTGCAAACCCTGTTGAGTTATTTGATCTTGATAAATTCACCTTTAAAATTGTTTCTGTCAAGACTAACAGTGCAGGTCCATCTCAACCTCCTCCATCAGACAATGGATATGAAGTTATCTTTCCACAACAGAAATTCACATCCATTGCCAGAGCAGGAGATGTTCAAAACAGTTGTCAGAGCTCAACCACTGCTACATCAACAGTTGTTGACCAAAGTAGTCCTCAAACCCCTGCTTCCACATCCTCAAACACTATTGATAAAAATCTACAAACAGTGGATAAAAGTCAACATGTTATCACCCCAATTCCTCCTATTCCTCCACCTCCATTTCAAGACACTGTTGGATCATCAAAGTCACCAACAGTTGTTAGCTCAGATGATTCACATCTGCAGCCCTCACCCTTAAATGCCATTATTCCATACAAAGGAGATTTAATCTTCTTGAAGTCTCATCCACCAGTTCAAATCATTGGCAACATCAGTGGAGGGGTTCTCACCAGAAGCATGATTGGGTCTTTAGTGTACCTAACTGCATCTAGGCCAGACATCATGTTTGCAACATGTGTTTGTGCAAGATCCCAATCAGCCCCTAGAAAGTCTAACCTAATAGCTGTAAAAAGGATACTCAGATACATAAAAAGTGTTCCCACACTTGGTATCTGGTACCCTGCTAATGGGAATATTAAGCTTTCAGGTTTCACAGGCAGTGACTTTGCTGGATGCAATGCAACAAGGAAGTCCACATCAGGAGGGTACCAATTTCTAGGTGATTGCTTAGTATCTTGGCAAAGCAAAAAGCAAGCAGTTGTTTCAACATCCACTGCTATGGCAGAGTATATAGATGCTGCAAGCTGCACAGCCCAACTGTTATGGCTTCAAAATCAACTGCTGGATTTTGGTATCACTGCTTTACAAACACCTCTTATGTTGGACAGTCAAGCAGCAGAAAATATCATCAAAAATCCAGTTTCACACTCAACCACCAAACACATTGATATCAGACATCACTTTGTGAGGGATTGCTATGAAAAAGGTTTGATTTCTCTGCATCATGTTCATACTAAGGATCAGCTGGCAGATGTGCTAACAAAATCATTAGACACATCCACCTTTGAAAGCTTGATCTCTAGGATTGGCATGCTTAACATGGAATAACAGGCAAAATCCTGTTTTTCTATGAATAAAAAGCATTAAAATGTTTTCAGAAAATCAAAATTCATCCTTAAAAATAGTTAAAAATGAAAATTTTCATTAATCCTTAAAAGTCTGTCATAAACACTGTTTTGGTTCAAACATCTGATCTGTTGAAATTTATCCACTGCTGAAAGGCAACCTCTGTTTCCACATTTTCATTGTTAATAACTATTGTCAAACATCAGTGTTTTTAATCACTGATGGCTATCCACTGATAGTTAAAAGTCAGCCACTGTTTTCATTTTCACCACTGTAAACCACTGATATTGATCATCAGTGGTTTCCTAAACAACTATCATCCATTATTCATCAAAGGTTGTCACGTGGACAGTTATTAGCCGTCAGATCTTTGTAACCGCTGCCACGTCAGCATTCACTTTTTCACTTTATAAAACCCTGATTAAAACCCCAATCAGAGGTTTCACTGCCATATCGAATTCAAAGGTTCTTTCAAAAGCGGTTTCCATCAAATTCCTTCGAATCATTCATCTTCTTCTCCAACTCGCAAATCACTCCAAATCACCATGGCTCTTACTCTCAAAAACCCTCATAACTATCCGTGTACGCTTGAGAAAACAAGTAAAAACACATATTTCCACTCAATCATCGATGTTCTTTCATCTTTAAAGTACAAAAATTTGTTGACTTGCAACGCACCCATCTATCAAGAAACCCTACGTGAGTTCTGGAAATATGCCAAATTCAAAGTTCAGGACAAAAAGCCTTGGGCTATCACATCGAAAGTAGGAGAAATTCTTGTTTCAATCACACCACAGACAATATCAGAAGTTTTTGAGATGAATGATCATACAGGTAAAAAATCTTTTCTTAAAGATGAGTATCAGACAGATCTGATTGAAAGAGGGTATGTGGGACAAATGACTAAAGCTACTTTGCAAAAAGGGAATTTCGCACCTCCCATGAAATTTTTATTCCATACCCTGCTCATGTGTGTTTCAAACAAAACAACTGCTTTCAATGAAATACCATTGAAAATCCAATACTTGGGATATGATATCATCGCAGAAATTGATTTTAATTACTCCCAAGAGATTTTCAATGACTTGGTTAAAAATGTAAATAATATAAAGGAAAAGAAGAAACCATTTTTGCTATTTCCAAGATTTTTGAGTTACTATTTACAAAAGAAAATCCCAAAGGATAATGCACAAGTGCTTATCCAAGGTGCTTCTTGTCAATAAACAGCCTTTCTTCTAAAACTTTTACAAGGCTGTCAGAGTCAAAATCTTCTGAAACACAAACAGAGGAACCTGAGCAAACTTTGGATGCGTCCACATCTGCTCCTCAGGTTTCTGCTGTTGAGCCCACTGCTCATGGTAACCACAGCAGCACAACCACTGTTGTGCAACCCCCACCAAAAATCACCAAAAAGCCCAAAAAGAAAATTACCAAAAAGTCCACCAAACCATCTAAAAAGGATCTTCTGGAAGATGGGATCCCAGAAGTAACTCCTATGACAACACAAAAGTTACCAACAACAACTGTTGCTACTTCCTCACGACAGTTGTTAAGATTTCCACCTAAAGCCTCAACTCCTCCTGCTTCCTCACAAAAGGAACAAGTTGTAAACACAGGGACACCACTCTGTGATACATTACCCTCACTTGAGAGTATGTTCAGTAGCCCTGCTCCCGGGGTAAATTCTCTTTCCACTCCTATCCCTACACTCACATTACCACCCACCATGTTACCTCTGTTTAAAGCATTGGATATGGATCAGACACTAATCAGTTCTTCTCAACAACCCCTCACTGAGAATATACTCCAACAAGTGACTGAGTCTGATACCTCTATCTTTGCTAACCCATCAACAGTTGAGGAGGTTACACCCCTAGAGTTACATGTAACTCTTGGTGGTAGTTCAAGTGGAGCAGCTACTACAGGTGTTGAATCCACTAATTTACACCTGGACAGTAGTTTCATAAGTAAGCCACCCTAGAAGGCAACCATTGCTGATGCTATCCAAGTTTCCACTGGTGTGTTTAAATTACCCACTGGTGTGTTTAAATTACCCACTGGTGTGTTAAATAAGATAGCTAATGCAGAGGGAAGTCCCTAGTACCAAGAAAAAGGGGCATCAGTGGATGAACCATTGGAGACTTCTCCTGGTCTAACTGCTAATACAACCATTGCTAGTGGGAAATCAGATGATCCCATTCACTTAGGTGATGGTTTAAAATACCAAGAATTGATGGAGAGAGTTGACAAAATTAAAACATTTGTGGCAGATATAAAAAACATGCTACAACAGTTGTTACAATCCTCAAAGGTTCCATCCACTACTTCATCATCTGCTCCAACCACCAATGAACTATGGCAACTTTTCCAACCTGTGCTTTATCAACAAAGAAAATACGCTGATTAACAGCATGAAATTCAGCTTCAAATGTTCAAAAATGTGATGGATGCAAGATATAAGGATACTCAAGCTGACATTAAAGCCATCAAAGCTCATTTACTTCAAACCACTGGTACTTCTCCTCCTACAATGATCTATGTAAACACTGATGATGCCAAAAAGGGGGAGAAAGGAAAGAAAGGAAAGGATGGTTTACATCTAGAGCTGGATCCAAAAGCTAAACCGGTTGTAGAAATTCCCAAGCCAGATGGTTCAAAGAAGGTTGATGTGACTCTCAACCTGTTTGCTGAAGAAAAAGCAAAGGGAAAGAGAGAATGGAACGAAAGGGCTCAGTTAGATTTGCAGAAGAAAAGAAAGTTCTGATGGAAAAGGAAGAGCAGGGTACTTCGAAAAGAAGAACTACCAGAAAGGTCAGCAAACCCACTGTCACACCTTCCAAACCCACTGAACAACCTTCTGAAATCCCCAAAAGTTCCTCACCTCAAACCACAAAGCCAACAGATGTTGAGACACCTGTTATATCAACTGTTGTTGATACATCAGTGGTTTCAACAGATGTTGTTTCAACCAATGCTCTTATCACTTTACCAATCACCACTCAACCCATAAATACACCTCCAACCACTCCAAAAATCAAAAGAAGAAGGATAACAAATGTCATACTTGAAGATGACAATGTACCTTCTCCACTTCCAATATCTTCACAACCTCTGATCCTATCCACTGTACAAAAACCTACTTCATCTGCTTCAATTCTAACCCCTGACCCAAATTCTGCCTTGGTTCCTTTGGGAGTGAAATATCTTTTGGATCTTCCAGCAGTTAGAGAGGAGATCAAATCCTTCTATTCTGAAGATGATCCTGAAAAGAGGAACCTCCCATCTCTCCATGGTTATCCTTTGTGACAACCCGAGTTTTCAAGGTCTCTACTCGACTTAATACTTATTCGCAAAGTGTTGTTCTTATAAGTATATTTGGTGTGCATTATATTTGGTGTATGTTGTTATATGTTTGGTATTAATAATAGGTTTTAATTAATAAAAGTGGAACCTTGCCAAACACCCTACCCACGAAGACCCTACCCCAAAATCCACTGTTGGCGAAAACACTTTAGTGTTTTCGTCCACCACTAACTGGCGAAAACAACAAATGGGCTTTGGCCCAGTAGTGATTAGTTATAGTATTTGTTCTTAACCTTTACGCAAAAACTGTGTAACTGGAAAACCCTAATCACCTCTCCCTCTCCCTCTCACTTTTCTTTGAACCCGACGGCTGCCCTCCTCTCATTCGAAGTCAGATTCCCCCTGGTTTGATCATTCTTTGTTCGGTTAGTGTTTTCCACATTTAATTTAACTTTAGTTCTAAATGGATGTTTATGATGTTCTGATTTCATTATGCATGACATGATCAGTTATATTATTGTATGCGAAACCTGATGTTGATCTAGAGTTCTAGGGTTGATATGATTGAATGATTAATCTTGAATGATATGAATGTGATCAGGATCTGAAAGCATGTTAACTTGCTAATAGTGTTTGATTAGGTGATATGTTAATCGATTTGATGAATGCATAAACTAGGGTTCCTGATAAATGTTAAGTACTGTGATACGGTTATGATGACTGGTAGTATTAACGAGTGCATGGATTGTCATGTTTGGTCTGGTTGAATGATTGTATGATGAAGTCGATGTAACTGCTAGGTGATGATTAGGGTTGCAGTAGCACGTAACTGTTGGTGATGAAAACACCACCAAGACGAAAACACAGGGACCAAACGAAAACCCTTAGTGTTTTCGCCATACATGAAGCTCGACGAAAACCCTTGGGATTTCGTTGCCTGGGGGTTTTCATCAAAAGTGATTTCGTCCCAGATGTTTTCGCCACAAAGGTGATTTCGTCGAATGCTTTGATACAGTAAACTAAACTCTGTTAAGTTAAGTATGTTACGTAGGTAAACCCTGTGGAGTATGTTAACTCTGTTAAGTTATTAACTCTGTTAGGTTTATTAATTCTGTTAAGTATGTAATTCTGTAAAGTCTCTTAACTTTGTTAAGTATGTTAACTCTGTTAAGCCTGTTAACTCAGTTTAGTATGTTAATGGATAATCATGTTAGAATAAACCGAGAAAGACATTTATGTGAAGCATGAATTGTGTGAATTTGATTAACTGCTTACGTGATACATGATGTTAACTGCCAAGCACACTATGTGACATTAGATTGCATGCGAGTCATTTCGAACGTAAACTGATTGTGTATACGTGAAAACTATAGGGCTTGACTATTATTTGTGAGCGCGTAGTTTAGCAAACCGAGGTGAGTTCACACTATCCACAAGGCATGGGATTCCCAAGGGTTGGGAATGGGTAAAGGATTGAAACGGAAACTGCGTGATCTCCTGGTTTGGAACACGTACACACCCTCTTTATTGAAGGGTGACAACCTGTGTTAAATATTTAATCGGAACCTGCGTAATCTCCTGGTTTGGAGATTACGTACACACCCTCTTTACTGAAGGGTGACAACACGGATACTAGACCGAAACTCTCTATCATGAAGTCCCTCCTTTTATATCGACTTAATCGCCGGGCCAATGGCGAGCGGGTCATTAGTTAGATAGCGTTATTTAGGTTTGACAAGCCTCACACCGTGCCGCAGAGGACGGGCATGAACTAATGGATCTGGGCACTAGTCAATGATGATAGACATTAACGTTAGGGCACCAACTTACTTTAGTCAGTGGTCGATATGGTAAACGGGTCTAGTGGTTCACATGGGGAAGCCCCCACTGATTATGGATATGTTTGGGAAATAGGGTAAACTGGTTAACTTGCGACTTACAAATGAACTCCTGGTTTTTGAAACAACTTAACAATGAACACCAACTGTGAACTCACTCAACTTTGTTATTGACTCGTTGTTACATGCCTTGTAGGTCGTTAGGTACTTCTGGGGATTTCACGAGGAGACGTGGTCGTTGTGGGACATGGATAGTCTTATGCCATGTTAAACATTTGATATATTTGAACTGATACTTTGGTTTTAAACATTATGCTTCCGCTTACAACTTAAACTACGTTTTGCTTAGACACTAATTATATTGTGTTGGGTTTTATACTTATTTACATGCTATGTTCAATATGATTGGTGGCTTGATCCTGGTCAGTCACGCCTCCATGCGGTGATACTCCGCTTGTGGATTTTGGGGGTGTGACAGATTGGTATCAGAGCCATTGGTTATAGTGAACTTGGTTTTAAAAAGGGGAAAAGCTTTTTGATAAAACCAGACTATAACCTGTATGTAACACATGTGCCTCCACGGCCATCAAACAAATACCAAACCAATGAAATATCATATTTCATACTTGGGATTTGTAAAAATATGTGTATCATTTGCACATATCAATTCTTGTTCAATTTCAAACTCTAAATTCGCTTTCTGGAAGGTTATACGCGCACCGATGCGTAAATATAACCAGTTTAATGCAACAAACACTCCGGAATAGTGACATAGGCTTAACATACCTTAAATAACCTTTACATAACTTAGAAATAAGTTTTGAAGGCTTTGGTATGGCAAAAACAAGCTAATTCGCTTACAGGGACTAAACTTGACAAACTGCGAAAGTATGCCAATTTGAACTGTAACAGACATTCCGGAACATGACCATAAGTTAAACATACCATAAATATCCTTTACATAGCTTAGAAATAGGCTTTGAGGGGTTGGGTGTGCTAAAATAAACTTTTGGGACATTCAGGGACTAAAAGTGTCAAAAAGTGCACAAGTTTGCATTTTCGCGCATAACTTACGTTCTGAATACATCCGGACATCCAAAATTTTATGAAAGCATGACTACATTATATTTTAGTGTTCGCCTTAAGAAAAATCCATTCGTTGCGTCATTTGGATCGTTTTTCGCGCTTGTGCGCATTTCATCGTAATTAAGCGAACATCGCGTTCGTACGGCCAAACGAACCAACATCAGACATATTTTTGAACATATTTCATGTCCACAATGTTTAGGCAACATTTTAGGGCCTTAAAGTTGGCTTTACGGGCCTTAGAAGTGCCGGAAATGGGCTGAATACACAACAGGGACCAAAAATGAAATTTCTGATCTGCAACTGTCAGGCGGCCCGCCTCAGTTTTTGATCTTTCTCACGCGGGCCGCGTCCGCCTGTCTGATCAGATTAGAACGAACAGTCAGCACGATCCAGCTGTTTTAACCACAACCACATGCTTGCAACTTGCATTTTCAGCTGATAAACATCATTTTTAACCACCACAACTTTCCGACACTTGTACGGTTACGATTAAGGCACGATATTCGACAAACGATCTTAACGGTTACCCGAAAACTATAAATACCCCACCCCCATTGCTTCTAAACCCACAAGAATCTGATCTAAGTGACTCTAAGTTGGAACCATTGTTTCATACCTGAGTTATTGTGATCTAGATTAGCATTCGGGGACCCTTCGTAAGTATTCTTTCGTTCTTTTCCTTATTTTTACTGCTTTTCAAGTCAGAAAGTCAAACTTTGTTTGACTTTCAGCGTTGACCAGTAATGGTCAATGCGAAGTTCGTTTGAACTTCGCAACGTGAGTGTAATCACGTTGGTTATAGTCCCTTGGGACTATGCCCACTGATTACCACGTTGTCTAGGGTCGTAGGGTAGGCGATCTAATAAATCGCCTATACCTTCGAACCCGACCCAGTTTGGTCGATCATTAGGATCCGACCAAATACATTAGGTGACCATAGTAGGTAGGGAATAACCTTCCGAGGTTATACCCTATGGTCACATCGTTTGAGTAGTTGTATGATAGGTAGTTTATATGCCTTAGGTAAATTACCAGAATACCCTTTTCATGTATAATTGGTAATTAAGCATATGTAACCTAAACCTTTGTCACGTAACTGATTATGTAACATGTTTAGGCATATAACACTTGTCATAGGGCTAGTTAGACGGTCCGAACGCGTTTCACGCGCACGACGCGTTAAAGTAACATAAGCTACCTTAATGGGTCGTGATGGGTCGAAAGCACTTAGGTTTGATTTCATTATAGTATGTAGGCCTTGCTAAACCATATCATATGAGTTCCAACACTCATTTGGTTTACCAAGCCTCATCCTATCTGATCTCCCGATTTAAGTCCGGTTTATTTATATAGTTCTAGATTGTAGACTGATTCCGTGCTCTCTATAGCTTTGTTTGGTTGTTGTTCAAGACCTCCAAGCATTCTCAGGCGAGTACATTATTCCCCTCTTTTACTGTTTTCAACTGTTTTGGGGTGACTCATATGTGCTAAATGTTTTCGATGTTATAACGATGGTTTCAAAAACAATTAAGACGATTTATACAAAACTAATAACGATTTCATAAAGTGAACAAACTTGTTGGTTGTAGTTACATAACAAATGACATTCATTAGCAATGATCAAGCCGACCAGTATTAGGTTATGGTACCATAGGATCTGACAAATCCCGTTAGTTACTACACCCGTAGTTATGTGTGGGTGTTGTGGGTAGCGACTGAATCTGTAAATGTTAATTTACTCTTTGGTAAGGGTTTATTAATGCGAGATGTTAATCTATCCTTTGGTAAGGGTTTATTTAATGCGAGATGTTAATCTATCCTTTGGTAAGGGTTTATTAATGCGAATTATTAATCTATCCTTTGGTAAGGGTTTATTAATGCGAGTCAAAAAGGTTTGAATGTTATTAGCGAGACGACCATTTAAGTAGTTTCACGACCTAAAACGAATTTAACGATTGGGTAAACGATTGGTTTTCACACGATGTTTTAGCGATTGGGTAAACGATTGGTTTTCACACGATGTTTTAACGATTGGGTAAACGATTGGTTTCAAAGCGATATACGATTGAGTTTTGGTTACATATTACATGATTTACATTGGGCATGAACATTACTTTGGTGGTTTGGTTTGATTAAGTGATTAAGTAACAATGCGTGTGGAATATGATACAAGCATGGTGGATACGCCGCTGGTACTTCCTATATATAAGTGTTTGTATGGTATTACATATCGTAGCGTTATTTGAATCATTTCAGTTTATGACATATGACATTTTTACAAGTAACATACTTTTCACAAGACATTTATTTACAAACAACTTATCTTATACAAACTCATTTTACATGGTTATTCATTTAATCATGCATTATTCTCTTATTTATACATATCACCTGAACTTATTATTTTTCAAATGATTTACAAAGACAAAGTAAATTACAAGGTTCATGACTAAACATTTTTTTTAAAACAGAAGTCATGAATCTTATTTTCACAAAACCTATGTACTCGCCAGCATTTCTTTGCTGACCTCGTTTTCACATATGTTTCAGGTATTGTTGAATGATATCGATTGATAAGATGCATGCTCACATAGGACTGGACAAGGCCTTAGTGACTCAATAACAATGATAGACTATGTTTAAATTGTGTATTTAGATTTCCAGACAATGTAATTATTCAATGATTAATAAAACGAAACACTTTTTGGTATCCATGGTTATGAAACATTAATTCTGTTGCAACACGCCTCGATGTTTCCGCCGCGATTTGTTGTTTTACGCGGTCGGGGTGTGACAGAAAAGATGGTATCAGAGCCAATGGTTATAGGGAATTAGGTTATTAGTAATGCTTTGACCTAGTCTATAACTTTTCTAGGACCCTAACGCGAGTTTACTTGCGTTTAGTCATAAAACAATACCGTCACCTATCCTTAGGCGACGGCCACAACAAGAACACAATTTTCGAAACCGCTTTGAAAACTAATCATCTGTTCTAGGATGATTGATTATAAGGTTTTGAACCCTCTGTTATATGGTTTTGAATCCCTTTGAATTTTCAAAATCTCGGCAAAGTTTTGGGTTTTAAATAATGTGAACACGTGCAAACTGGAAGGGTGAATGCCTGTATTCTGAGTTTTCTGTCTAGGCAAGCACTTCGTATACATCTCATCAGACGCGAGACCAGTTGTGCTTACCTGGGAATTCTTGGGATGAGTGTTCACTTATAGGCGAGCATGTCTTCGCGATACATTATTTTTACCCATTTACTTTGATTAGTTCTGTGTGTCATTTGTTGCTTTGTAGTAACAAACAAATGACCACTATCCTTGCTTTCATCAGATTTGTTCATCTCATTCTTTTCGTCTAATTCTCTCACTCGTTCATTTCATGTTTCCTCTTTTAGACAATGCCTCCTCGACGCGATAATCGAACCGATGCTCGAACTTTCACTATTGAAGAACTCGCAGCTCTGATCTCTCAGCAGGTGGCTGCTGTGCTCCCCGGGGTTGTAACCCAAGTCCACGAGATATACAACCACGGCAATAATAACAACAACAATAACGCACAGTGTAAATACAAGGATTTTAACCAGGCTAAACCACTCAAGTTTAGTGGTTCTGAAGGAGCGACTGGGCTTCTTCAATGGTTCGAGAGCATTGAGAATACTTTCCGCCACGTGCAGTGTCCTGACAATCGCAGGGTCGAGTTTTCTTCGAGTGTGTTTCAGAAGAGGGCTCTCACATGGTGGAACGGGGTTATGAGGGATCGTGGTGCAGAAGTTGCTCTAGCACAGACGTGGGCTGAACTTAGGGCCCTTATGATGAGGGAATTTTGTCCTCGTCATGAGCAGCGAGCTTTGGAGAAGGAATTTGATGAGCTGAAGCAAGATAGTGGTGAGCACAGGGCGTATACTGATAGGTTTGAGGAGTTGAGTCTGCTTTGCCCGACAATGGTTACCCCACTTGACATAGCTATCGAAAGGTACATCGACGGCCTACCTGACTCGGTACAAGACATCCTTACTGGTAGTAGCCCTGCCACACTCCGTCAGGCGATCGAGTTAGCTGCGACATTGACTGAGTCGCAGATTCGGAAGAATAAGTTACACAGAAAGGGTGACAAGGGTAAGAAGCAGGGGTCTGACAAGGAGGATAGCAAGAAAGGTCAAAACAAGAAGGGTAAGGAAGGTGAGACTTCGAAGAAATCAAAGAAGCGGAAGGGTGCCCAAAATTTTGCTGTTACAGCACAGACTGCTCAGAACTTGCAAAACCCACCGGCACAGCCAGCTGCAAAGAAGGCATATGCTGGTACCGCACCACATTGTGCCCGTTGCAACGGTCATCACGTTGCACAACAAGATTGCAAGAAATGCACAACGTGTGGTAGACTTGGGCATTTGGCCAATATTTGTCGTCTGGGACAAAATCAGGCTGCTCAGGTTCAAGCTCAGGTTCTAGGGAATGCTGCGAGATTCCCACTGGGTTCATGTTTCAATTGCGGAGAGATTGGTCATTTCCGCCACAACTGCCCAAGACTGGTGAATGCAAATGCTAACGCAAACCCGAATGCGAACGTCAACGTCAATGTGAATCCAGCACGTGGACGAGTGTATAACATCAATGAGGCAATCAATGATGAAGAACAAGTAGAATTTTGAAATTCCTCTAGTTGTTATCTTGTAACATTTAAAGACAATGCGGTTGTTATATAAATAAAAATTTGTGGTTTTTATTTTCAACTAATGCAATTGTATGAATGTTTGATCCAACCTTATGATGTCATCACAAAGACAAAACTACTCTTGTGGTTCTGTCATTTTTATGATCACTTGTGATCTCCCTAAGAACCTCAAACACTTGTTTCTTCTAAATCTAAAGTATCTTATCGTCTTGCACCGTTCGAGATGCAAGAATTATCAAAACAGCTTCAAGAGTTGTCTGATAAAGGATTCATCCGTCCGAACTTTTCACCTTGGGGAAACTCTTGTTCTCCTTGTGAAAAGAAAAATGGATCTTTTCGAATGTATATCGATTAACGTAAGCCTAAGTAAGCTTACCATCAAGAATCGATATCCCCTACCTTAAATCAACGATTTCTCCGATCAACTGCATAGCGTTTCATATTTTCCGAAATCGATTTGCGTTTTGGTTATCATCAACTTTGTATTCTCAAAGAAGATATTCCCAAAACGGTTTTTCTGCACGAAGTATGGCCATTAAGAGTTTACAGTCATGCCTTTTGGTTGACAAATGCTCCAGCCATCTTCAAAGACTTAATAAATAGAGTCTGCAAGCCTTTTTTTTTGGATCAGTTCGTCATTGTTATTAATGACATCTTGATCTATTCATATCACGAGCCGATCCCGATCAACACCTTCGTTGACATTGGAACCCTTAAAGAAGGAACAAACTTTTCGCTAAATCCTCCAAGAGGAAATTTTGGCTTAAAGGAGTTCAGTTTTTGGGTCATGTAGTCAACAAGCAGGGTATTCATGTGGATCCATCCAAATTGATGCAATTAAGAATTGATTCCTTGTATGCATTAAATACCCGTGTCCAAAGATAACAAATTTAAAGGTCAATTTAAACAATTATGCGAGTATACGATTATGCGATTATGTGATATGTGTTTATGTGTTCTCCTCTATGTTTTTGTGTGGTAAACGATTTTCAAATCCTCATAGAATCTTTTATATCTTCATATGAGGGATTCATAGTAGGATATTCAAAAGGTACTACCTTAAATCCTTATGGGCTTCTACGTGGTAGTTAAGACCCTTGGGTTATATAGTACCATTCCATGATTCGATGATAGACCCTTGAGTGGTCTAGTTAAAGATTGATTCAAGACCTGGTTAAGAATGGCATGTGATGATACAGCTGAAAGGACCCTATGGTGGTCCAGTCACACTCATCACAGGTTTGTTCATTTGGTTTTACCCTACACATTATAAAATAGACTGTGTGAACTGTGTAAGAAATTTTCTAATTATGGACGCGTACATAATTATGAAATTTAGTGCACAGAAAACCAGTAGGATTTATTATGTGTGAGAACCGATAGTGACAACAATAACGAAATGAGAACGATGTAATGGAGGTACGGTGGACGCACCAATGACGCTTCATATACTTGTATATAAGTGTCCCTCTTACATTGCAAGCATAATGTTATTAAAGTTACTAGAAGTTCAGAACCCTAACCAATATTGTTCGATCTTTTCAATTTCATGTTTTAAACTCTCACAAGTTTCCTCTAAATAAATTTCGGGACGAAATTTCCTAAAGTAGGGGAGACTGTAACACCTGTGCCTCCACGGCCATCAAACAAATACCAAACCAATGAAATATCATATTTCATACTTGGGATTTGTAAAAATATGTGTATCATTTGCACATATCAATTCTTGTTCAATTTCAAACTCTAAATTCGCTTTCTGGAAGGTTATACGCGCACCGATGCGTAAATATAACCAGTTTAATGCAACAAACACTCCGGAATAGTGACATAGGCTTAACATACCTTAAATAACCTTTACATAACTTAGAAATAAGTTTTGAAGGCTTTGGTATGGCAAAAACAAGCTAATTCGCTTACAGGGACTAAACTTGACAAACTGCGAAAGTATGCCAATTTGAACTGTAACAGACATTCCGGAACATGAACATAAGTTAAACATACCATAAATATCCTTTACATAGCTTAGAAATAGGCTTTGAGGGGTTGGGTGTGCTAAAATAAACTTTTGGGACATTCAGGGACTAAAAGTGTCAAAAAGTGCACAAGTTTGCATTTTCGCGCATAACTTACGTTCTGAATACATCCGGACATCCAAAATTTTATGAAAGCATGACTACATTATATTTTAGTGTTCGCCTTAAGAAAAATCCATTCGTTGCGTCATTTGGATCGTTTTTCGCGCTTGTGCGCATTTCGTCGTAATTAAGCGAACATCGCGTTCGTACGGCCAAACGAACCAACATCAGACATATTTTTGAACATATTTCATGTCCACAATGTTTAGGCAACATTTTAGGGCCTTAAAGTTGGCTTTACGGGCCTTAGAAGTGCTCGAAATGGGCTGAATACACAACAGGGACCAAAAATGAAATTTCTGATCTGCAACTGTCAGGCGGCCCGCCTCAGTTTCTGATCTTTCTCACGCGGGCCGCGTCCGCCTGTCTGATCAGATTAGAACGAACAGTCAGCACGATCCAGCTGTTTTAACCACAACCACATGCTTGCAACTTGCATTTTCAGCTGATAAACATCATTTTTAACCACCACAACTTTCCGACACTTGTACGGTTACGATTAAGGCACGATATTCGACAAACGATCTTAACGGTTACCCGAAAACTATAAATACCCCACCCCCATTGCTTCTAAACCCACAAGAATCTGATCTAAGTGACTCTAAGTTGGAACCATTGTTTCATACCTGAGTTATTGTGATCTAGATTAGCATTCGGGGACCCTTCGTAAGTATTCTTTCGTTCTTTTCCTTATTTTTACTGCTTTTCGAGTCAGAAAGTCAAACTTTGTTTGACTTTCAGCTTTGACCAGTAATGGTCAATGCGAAGTTCATTTGAACTTCGCAATGTGAGTGTAATCACGTTGGTTATAGTCCCTTGGGACTATGCCCACTGATTACCACGTTGTCTAGGGTCGTAGGGTAGGCGATCTAATAAATCGCCTATACCTTCGAACCCGACCCAGTTTGGTCGATCATTAGGATCCGACCAAATACATTAGGTGACCATAGTAGGTAGGGAATAACCTTCCGAGGTTATACCCTATGGTCACATCGTTTGAGTAGTTGTATGATAGGTAGTTTATATGCCTTAGGTAAATTACCAGAATACCCTTTTCATGTATAATTGGTAATTAAGCATATGTAACCTAAACCTTTGTCACATAACTGATTATGTAACATGTTTAGGCATATAACACTTGTCATAGGGCTAGTTAGACGGTCCGAACGCGTTTCACGCGCACGACGCGTTAAAGTAACATAAGCTACCTTAATGGGTCGTGATGGGTCGAAAGCACTTAGGTTTGATTTCATTATAGTATGTAGGCCTTGCTAAACCATATCATATGAGTTCCAACACTCATTTGGTTTACCAAGCCTCATCCTATCCGATCTCCCGATTTAAGTCCGGTTTATTTATATAGTTCTAGATTGTCGACTGATTCCGTGCTCTCTCTAGCTTTGTTTGGTTGTTGTTCAAGACCTCCAAGCATTCTCAGGCGAGTACATTATTCCCCTCTTTTACTGTTTTCAACTGTTTTGGGGTGACTCATATGTGCTAAATGTTTTCGATGTTATAACGATGGTTTCAAAAACAATTAAGACGATTTATACAAAACTAATAACGATTTCATAAAGTGAACAAACTTGTTGGTTGTAGTTACATAACAAATGACATTCATTAGCAATGATCAAGCCGACCAGTATTAGGTTATGGTACCATAGGATCTGACAAATCCCGTTAGTTACTACACCCGTAGTTATGTGTGGGTGTTGTGGGTAGCGACTGAATCTGTAAATGTTAATTTACTCTTTGGTAAGGGTTTATTAATGCGAGATGTTAATCTATCCTTTGGTAAGGGTTTATTAATGCGAGATGTTAATCTATCCTTTGGTAAGGGTTTATTAATGCGAATTATTAATCTATCCTTTGGTAAGGGTTTATTAATGCGAGTCAAAAAGGTTTGAATGTTATTAGCGAGACGACCATTTAAGTAGTTTCACGACCTAAAACGAATTTAACGATTGGGTAAACGATTGGTTTTCACACGATGTTTTAGCGATTGGGTAAACGATTGGTTTTCACACGATGTTTTAACGATTGGGTAAACGATTGGTTTCAAAGCGATATACGATTGAGTTTTGGTTACATATTACATGATTTACATTGGGCATGAACATTACTTTGGTGGTTTGGTTTGATTAAGTGATTAAGTAACAATGCGTGTGGAATATGATACAAGCATGGTGGATACGCCGCTGGTACTTCCTATATATAAGTGTTTGTATGGTATTACATATCGTAGCGTTATTTGAATCATTTCAGTTTATGACATATGACATTTTTACAAGTAACATACTTTTCACAAGACATTTATTTACAAAAAACTTATCTTATACAAACTCATTTTACATGGTTATTCATTTAATCATGCATTATTCTCTTATTTATACATATCACCTGAACTTATTATTTTTCAAATGATTTACAAAGACAAAGTAAATTACAAGGTTCATGACTAAACATTTTTTTTAAAACAGAAGTCATGAATCTTATTTTCACAAAACCTATGTACTCGCCAGCATTTCTTTGCTGACCTCGTTTTCACATATGTTTCAGGTATTGTTGAATGATATCGATTGATAAGATGCATGCTCACATAGGACTGGACAAGGCCTTAGTGACTCAATAACAATGATAGACTATGTTTAAATTGTGTATTTAGATTTCCAGACAATGTAATTATTCAATGATTAATAAAACGAAACACTTTTTGGTATCCATGGTTATGAAACATTAATTCTGTTGCAACACGCCTCGATGTTTCCGCCGCGATTTGTTGTTTTACGCGGTCGGGGTGTGACACTGTACAGTGCTCAACGATCCACAACGACGCTTCGCTCCACGTGCAAGGCTCAACACTATTGGTGATATGATTTATGTTTATATTGCCTACTTGTTAGTTACATAGTACATTGCTCATGGTATGCTTAGATAAATGTAGCATCTATTGTTTGAAACACATGTGTGCTTACTCTCTTCTGTCATCGCATTTTCGTGACACCTTTCTCACTCATGTTTTCTTGTTATGAAGATCATGAGTGGACGCGTTAACTTAACTCAAGCCCAGCTGACGGCTTTGATCAATGAACAAGTTGCTGCAGCACTTGCAGCCGCTCAGGCAGGAGGTATAACCTGCCATTGCAACTTACTCTAGGATCCTTAGATCCTACTTTCGTAAACCAACACATGTGCTTAACTTTGTCTCTTCTTACTCGCACGACAGGTCAATCTGCACAGCCTCCTGCGTGTACTTTCAAAACTTTCATGGATTGCCGACCCACTACTTTCAACGGCACTAAAGGTGCTGTAGGCCTCCTTCACTGGTTTGAGAAGCTCGAATCTGTCTTCGAGATGTGTGAATGCCCTGAGGCTCGTAGGGTAAAATATGCTACTGGTTCTCTTGAAGGTGTAGCGCTCACGTGGTGGAACGCTCAGGTTCAAATGCTGGGGAAAGTTGCTGCTAATGCCACCCCATGGAATGATTTCAAGGATTTGATCAAGGAGGAATACTGTAACCGTGATGACATCCACAAGCTGGAAGTAGAGTTCTTCAACTTAAAGATGACGGGGTCGGAAATCGAAGCGTATACGAAAAAGATCAAATGAACTGGCAATCTTGTGTCCAACTATGGTAGATCTTCCTATCAAGCGTATCGAGCTGTACCTCAAAGGTTTAGTGCCAGAGATTCAGAGTCATGTGACAGCAGCGAACCTCGCCACTATCTAGCAAGTTATTTGTTTGGCTCATCGTCTCACTGATCAGGCAGTCGAGCAGAACAGGCTGCCCAAGCGTATTGGTGCTACTACTACTACTACATCTGATGCCCCCAGCGACAACAAGCGCAAATGGGATGGAGTCTCAAGCAAGGGTTCAACATCAGCTCAGTCTCAGTCTCAGTCTCAGCAGCGAAAGACTGATGACTACAAGAGCCCTGGTCAACAATCTTCTGGTAGTCAAGGGCAGAGTGGGTACAAGGGGAACCACCCCAAATGCAATCAATGTGGTTTCCATCATAGCGGACCGTGAACTAAGGGCACTTGTCAAAGGTGCAACAAACCTGGCCATGTGGCCAAGGATTGCAGGAGTCTCTACCCTGCAAATCAGCGACGACAGAACCAGCAGCAAACTCCACAGAATCAGCGTCAGCAGCAACAGCAGCAGCAGGGTAACAACAAGGGATGCTTTCAGTGTAGTGCTGAAGGCCACTTCAAGAGAGACTGCCCCCAGCTGAATCAGAGACAGAACAACAACAACAACCAGGGGAACGGAAACAATAATGGGGGAAACAATGGTGGCAATGGTGCCAGGGGTCGAGCCTTTGTGATTGGTCAGGGTGACGCGAGGAACGATCCCAACGTGGTGATGGGTAAGTTTCTTCTGGATGACTTTTATGTTACTGTTTTGTTTGATTCGGGTGCCGATACTAGTTATGTGTCTCTAAACGTTAGTCAGATGCTTAAGCGCACTCCAACACTTTTGAACACTAAGAATGTTGTAGAGTTAGCAAACGGTAAAAGTCTTGACGCCACACACATAGTTAAGGGTTGTAATCTCATCTTAGCTGGTCAGACCTTCTCTATTGATCTTATCCCCATCGTTCTTGGTAGTTTCGACATCGTTATTGGTATGGATTGGTTATCTCAACATCGAGCAGTGATCCTTTGCAAGGAGAAGATCGTCCGCATTCCTCGTTCCAATGGAGAACCTTTAGTGATTCATGGCGACAAGAGTGGTGCTGTTGCGGGCATCATTTCTTTTCTTAAGGCCCAGAAGTGTTTACGAAAGGGCCACACTGCTATTTTAGCCCTCGTTTCTGATGCATCCTCGAAAGAGAAGAATATAGAAGATATTCCAATCGTACATGACTTTCCTGAGGTATTTCCTGAGGAATTACCAGGTCTACCGCCTCACCGTCAGGTTGAATTTCAAATCCAGCTAGCTCCTGGAGCAGCGCCCATAGCTCGAGCACCGTATCGTTTAGCTCCATCAGAACTTGAAGAACTATCCACGCAACTACAAGAACTCTTGGACAAGGGTTTTATTCGTCCTAGCTCTTCGCCTTGGGGAGCTCCAGTATTATTTGTGAAAAAGAAAGATGGTACCTTCAGAATGTGTATTGACTACCGCGAACTCAACAAGGTGACCATAAAGAATTGCTACCCTCTTCCACGCATCAATGATTTTTTCGACCAGCTGCAAGGGTCGAGCTACTACTCGAAGATTGACCTGAGGTAAGGCTACCATCAACTGAGAGTCCGAGACGAGGATATCTCTAAGACAGCGTTCAGGACTCGTTATGGGCATTACGAGTTCCTGGTTATGCCTTTCGGATTGACGAATGCACCTGCGGTCTTTATGGATCTTATGAACAGGGTGTGCAAGGCCTATCTGGATAAGTTCGTTATTGTATTTATCGACGACATCCTGATCTATTCTAAGAGTCAGGAGGAACACGAGCACCATCTATGGCTTATTTTGGAACTCCTTCGAACAGAACAGTTGTACGCTAAGTTTTCCAAATTTGACTTTTGGCTTCGTGAAGTCCATTTCTTAGGCCATGTGGTAAATAGGGATGGGATTCATGTTGATCCATCCATCCCATCCAAGGTTGATTCGATCAAGGACTGGCCTGCACCCCGTACACCAACAGAAATCCATCAATTCTTGGGTTTGGCGGGTTACTATAGAAGGTTCATCAAGGATTTCTCCAAGATTGCGCAACCCCTCACTTCATTAACTCGGAAAGGTGTCACTTATCATTGGGGTGATGCACAGGAATCTGCATTTCAGCACTTCAAGGATAGACTTTGTAGCGCACCAATTCTCTCATTGCCAGAGGGCACAGACGATTTCGTGGTTTATTGTGACACGTCAGTTCAGGGACTTGGTTGTATGTTAATGCAACAGGATAAAGTCATTGCTTATGCATCGCGCCAACTCAAAATTCACGAAAGGAATTACACTACACATGATCTGGAGCTGGGAGCTGTAGTCTTCGCACTTAAGATATGGAGACATTACCTTTACGGTACCAAGTGCACCATTTACACCGATCACAGGAGTCTCGAGCATATCTTCAAGCAAAAGGAGTTAAACATGCGACAACATCGATGGGTCGAGCTCTTGAATGATTACGAATGCGTGATCAAGTACCATTCGGGCAAAGCCAATGTGGTGGCCGACGCCCTCAGTCGAAAGGACACTGCACCTAAGCGCGTGCGAGCGTTACAACTTACCATCCAATCTAGTCTTCCTACTCAGATACGAGATGCGCAGGTGGAAGCGTTGAAACCAGAAAACATCAGGGCTGAGTCCCTACGAGGATTGAGGAAACGGTTAGAACAAAAGGAAGACGGCGCCTACTACGTAACAGGGCGCATTTGGGTCCCACTTTATGGAAACTTACGCGAGCTTGTGATGGATGAAGCACATAAGTCTCGTTACTCAGTACATCCTGGGTCGGACAAGATGTACCATGACTTAAAGACTACATACTGGTGGCCTAGCATGAAAGCCAACATAGCAACTTACGTCAGCAAATGTTTGACCTGTGCGAGAGTCAAGATCGCATATCAGAAACCATCAGGCCTACTTCAACAACCAGAGATTCCGACATGGAAATGGGAGCAAATTTCCATGGATTTCGTTACTGGCCTGCCTAGATCTCAACGCGGAAATGATACCATTTGGGTGATCGTGGATCGACTCACAAAGTCTGCACACTTTTTGGCTATCAAAGAAACAGACAAGTTTTCTACTTTAGCAGATGTTTACTTAAAGGAAGTGGTTTCGAGGCACGGGGTGCCAACCTCCATTATTTCCGATCGTGATGCACATTTTACTTCGGAACTGTGGCAAGCAATGCACAAATCTTTTGGCTCTCGATTAGACATGAGCACAGCTTATCACCCGCAAACGGATGGGCAATCTGAGCACACCATCCAAACCCTTGAAGACATGCTTAGGGCATGTGTGATTGATTTTGGTAACGGCTGGGAACGACATCTACCTTTAGTGGAATTTTCGTATAATAACAGCTACCACACCAGTATTCAGGCCGCTCCGTTTGAGGCATTGTACGGACGTAAATGCCGATCACCTCTTTGCTGGGCAGAAGTTGGTGACAGCCAAATCACTGGCCCAGAACTTGTGGTAGACACGACTGAGAAGATTGCTCAGATACGACAACGAATGGCGGCAGCTCGCGACCGTCAGAAAAGCTACGCTGATAAGCGCAGGAAACCACTCGAGTTCCAGGTTGGGGATCGAGTGCTACTCAAAGTCTCACCTTGGAAAGGTGTAGTTCATTTTGGCAAACGAGGCAAACTCAATCCGCGTTATGTCGGACCGTTCGAAATCGTTGAGAAAGTTGGTAAAGTCGCTTACAAGTTGAATCTACCTGAAGAACTCAGTGGATTTCACAACGTATTTCATATGTCAAATCTGAAGAAGTGTCTGTCAGATGAGACTCTCATAGTCCCTTTGAAGGAGCTCACAATCGACGATCAGTTGCGATTTGTTGAGGAACCTGTAGAGATTACAGATCGAGATGTTAGTTGGAACTCCCGTCATGGACCAGAGTTTACCTGGGAACGAGAAGATCAGATGAAACTCAAGTATCCCTAGTTGTTCGAGAACAGTGCAACCATTACTGAGCCTGAAGCTACTGCGGAATTTCGGGATGAAATTCCAAACCAACGGGGGGAGGATGTGACACCCCAGGAAAACCAGGAAAACAACGCAACACGACTAGCTTCCTCAGTAACCACGTGCTAAATTTCGGGACGAAATTTCTTTCAAGTTGGGGATAATGTGACAACCCGAGTTTTCAAGGTCTCTACTCGACTTAATAATTGTTCGCAAAGTGTTGTTCTTATAAGTATATTTGGTGTGCATTATATTTGGTGTATGTTGTTATATGTTTGGTATTAATAATAGGTTTTAATTAATAAAAGTGGAACCTTGCAAAACACCCTACCCACGAAGACCCTACCCCAAAATCCACTGTTGGCGAAAACACTTTAGTGTTTTCGTCCACCACTAACTGGCGAAAACAACAAATGGGCTTTGGCCCAGTAGTGATTAGTTATAGTGTTTGTTCTTAACCTTTACGCGAAAACTGTGTAACTGGAAAACCCTAATCACCTCTCCCTCTCTCTCTCGCTTTTCTTTGAACCCGACGGCTGCCCTCCTCTCATTCGAAGTCAGATTCCCCCTGGTTTGATCATTCTTTGTTCGGTTAGTGTTTTCCATATTTAATTTAACTTTAGTTCTAAACGGATGTTTATGATTTTCTGATTTAGATATGCATGACATGATCAGTTATATTATTGTATGCGAAACCTGATGTTAATCTAGAGTTCTAGGGTTGATATGATTGAATGATTAATCTTGAATGATATGAATGTGATCAGGATCTGAAAGCATGTTAACTTGCTAATAGTGTTTGATTAGGTGATATGTTAATCGATTTGATGAATGCATAAACTAGGGTTCCTGATAAATGTTAAGTACTGTGATACGGTTGTTATGATGACTGGTAGTATTAACGAGTGCATGAATTGTCATGTTCGGTCTGGTTGAATGATTGTATGATGAAGTCGATGTAACTGCTAGGTGATGATTAGGGTTGCAGTAGCATGTAACTGTTGGTGATGAAAACACCACCCAGACGAAAACACAGGGACCAGACGAAAACCCTTAGTGTTTTCTCCATACATGAAGCTCGATGAAAACCCTTGGGATTTCGTCGCCTGGGGGTTTTCGTCAAAAGTGATTTCGTCCCAGGTGTTTTCGCCACAAAGGTGACTTCGTCGAATGCTTTGATACAGTAAACTAAACTCTGTTAACTTAAGTATGTTACGTATGTAAACCCTGTGGAGTATGTTAACTCTGTTAAGTTATTAACTCTGTTAGGTTTATTAATTCTGTTAAGTATGTAATTCTGTTAAGTCTGTTAACTTTGTTAAGTATGTTAACTCTGTTAAGCCTGTTAACTCAGTTTAGTATGTTAATGGATAATCATGTTAGAATAAACCGAGAAAGACATTTATGTGAAGCATGAATTGTGTGAATTTGATTAACTGCTTACGTGATACATGATGTTAACTGCCAAGCACACTATGTGACATTAGATTGCTTGCGAGTCATTTCGAACGTAAACTGATTGTGTATACGTGAAAACTATAGGGCTTGACTGATTATTTGTGAGCGCGTAGTTTAGCAAACCGAGCAAATCGAGGTGAGTTCACACTATCCACAAGGCATGGGATTCCCAAGGGTTGGGAATGGGTAAAGGATTGAAACGGAAACTGCGTGATCTCCTGGTTTGGAACACATACACACCCTCTTTATTGAAGGGTGACAACCTGTGTTAAATATTTAATCGGAACCTGCGTAATCTCCTGGTTTGGAGATTACGTACACACCCTCTTTACTGAAGGGTGACAACACAGATACTAGACCGAAACTCTCTATCATGAAGTCCCTCCTTTTATATCGACTTAATCGCCGGGCCAATGGCGAGCGGGTCATTAGTTAGATAACGCTATTTAGGTTTGACAAGCCTCACACCGTGCCGCAGAGGACGGGCGTGAACTAATGGATCTGGGCACTAGTCAATGATGATAGACATTGACGTCAGGGCACCAACTTACTTTAGTCAGTGGTCGATATGGTAAACGGGTCTAGTGGTTCACATGGGGAAGCCCCCACTAATTATGGATATGTTTGGGAAACAGGGTAAACTGGTTAACTTGCGACTTACAAATGAACTCCTGGTTTTTTAAACAACTTAACAATGAACACCAACTGTGAACTCGCTCAACTTTGTTGTTGACTCGTTTTTATATGCCTTGCAGGTCGTTAGGTACTTCTGGGGATTGCACGAGGAGGCGTGGTCGTTGTGGGACATGGATAGTCTTATGCCATGTTAAACATTTGATATATTTGAACTGATACTTTGGTTTTAAACATTATGCTTCTGCTTACAACTTAAACTACGTTTTGCTTTGACACCAATTATATTGTGTTGGGTTTTATACTTATTTACATGATATGTTCAATATGATTGGTGGCTTGATCCAGGTCAGTCACGCCTCCATGCGGTGATACTCCGCTTGTGGATTTTGGGGGTGTGACATCCTTTGCCAAGAAACATTGAAGAGTGTCTTCAACTGAAGGCCAAACAAGCAGAGGATATATCAAGAAGAGACACAAAGGGAAAATCTGATAAAGAAATTCAGAGAAATCTGCAATATCTACTCAGTCAAGTCAGAACATTAGAGCAGTTTTCAAAAGATCTTTGTCAGAAGTTATCAGAAAAGGATGATGGAAGCTTAAAACAAGACTACATTGAGAACATCATGATGAATAAGAAATACAAGGCAGAAAGGTATCAATTCAAAGACTGGACCATAAGTGAACTCAAGCAAGAAATTGAAAGATTGCAAAAGATGCTTGAAGACCCAAAAACAAAACAAACACCACCAGTCTGGTCCCAGTATAAAAAGAATGTACCTGAAAGGGTTTTAAAGCTGAAAAGAATGAAGGAAGAGCTTATAACTACAAATTATGGCTCAAGGAATCAAGTCACAAGGTGGACAGAGGTTAAAGTGTTAGAAACCTACAAAAGGTTGGAAGAAAGAAGGAAGAAAGATCCCACTGTTCCTAAAAAGCCAGATTATCCAGCATCAGTGATTTCAGCCAAACAGACCCTACCAACTAAAAGATCTGCTAAACCCACTGTTCCATCTGCTGTTGTCTTTTATCAAAGAAAGAAGCAAAAACAGATGGATGAAAAAGAAAAGGCACAAGAAGCTGATATTATGAAAGTGGTTCTTCAGCAAATGTTGGCAAAAAATCCTGACTCAGCAAAACTTCAAGACATTTCCAAAAGAGTCATAAGTAGGCCTCCATCACCAAACTCATCTAAAATAAAACCTCTCCCAAGAAACCCACCAGACTCAAAAATACTAAAGTGGAAGTCTGATCAAAAGACCCACGTATTGACATTGGTGAAGTTGAACACATAACAAGGGAAGATGCACTTGGTCTGGGTGTAGCTGACCTTCAAGACTTGTTAGAGCTTCAATTGTGCAAGGATGAGGATGATGAAGATTCTCTGAACTTTGAATTACAATTCAAAGGGCAAATCAGGGAAAAACTAATGAGACAATAAAGATCTTGAATAATTAAGTGTTTTGGCATCATCTGTTCCAGGGGGAGATTGTTGGGATAGAACCCTACAAAGGAACAGATGATATGAAAAGACAAAACTGGTTCAGAACAGTGGATCATCATAAGCAGTGCTTGTACAAAGACTTTCCCCTTGACAGTGGCTCCAACAACTGATATTCTGTAAAGTATTAATCTACCTAACAACTGTTGTGTCAAAGAACTGATGTTTTATATAAAGACTAAAGCCCTAACTACTGTTGCTACTCAAGTACTGATGAAGACAAAAGCACTGCTGACTCAAGGCCTGATCAACCTATGAAGAAAGCACTGATTCACAACATCAGTGCTTAGGCAACAACAGTGGGAAGCTGCAAGCAGTTTTATATAATCAGTGTTTATGTAATAGTTTTGTCTCAGTGTTTTGTATATCAGTGGTTAGAGGTTGTTAGGTTGTTAGGTTGTTATATGTCACTTTCATGGTGACGTCAGCTGAGGATGCTCAGTGGTTTGCTTGTACTATAAATAGAACAGTACCCTGTACTTTTCTGTGAGCTCTTTTCACCTAAGTCTTTCTGTACGAACAATCACTGAGCTCAGGCTGAGGGGGAGTCTTGTGCATGCATGCATAATTGAGTCTTGTAACAAATACAATCATTCGATTAATGAAATCATGCCTGCTTAAACTTTTCTTCCATTGATTGTGTGATTAAAGTTTATTTCCATATTCCGTTGCACAATACTTGTTTCATCTTTCCATTTCTTGTTAAACAACACAATCAAAGAAACTCAGATCCTAACACTTGTCTATCTGTTTTTCCCTATATTTTATTTTTTGCTTTTTTTTTTTTTCTTTTTATAGCTTTAAAAACCTTTTCTTCAAAGTTTGGTTAGATTAGACGTTAACGATAAGCCGATATTAAAAGCTCCTATGTCCTTGGACGACCTCGGTATCTTGCCATCACTATACTACATCCGCGATGGGTGCACTTGCCCTAACATGTGTGTAGAGTGATAGTATTATATCATGTTTTATAAATTTAAAACTTGAATTGGCGAGTAAAAATAGCTAAAATATATCTAAAAAATATAATTACACCCACGCACGTCAGGTTAATCTTTCAAAAGTCCTGCTACAAGAAAACTGATTATTAAATAAGTTAACTAGATGAGCAAAAGATGTAATGGAGTAAGGAGGAACGTTGAGCAACATTTTAAGGTTGATCCTGTCAAGGTTAAACCAAATTCTTTGCATAGACATGCTTCCTTTAGATCTGTTGGAATGGGGTTGTTCTCCATCCTCTCCCTATAGTGGGCCACATGTTCTTCAAGATCAGTGGTTCCATCATAGAGCTTCATGTTGGGTGTCTGGAATCGCTTGGATCTCTGCATTATAGATGGGATGTGCGAATCTGGAGATCCTGTGGCTACTTGGGGATACCTCTGGTATGGGTTGTACCACACCTGATACACTGGAGATCATCTCTCTCAGCTTTTCCAACTCCCTAGTCATTTATGGGCTAACACCTAAATCTTGCATAAAATCATTAGTATTCACAAAATAATTATTATTAGTATTACCGATGTTGGGGTTTTGAGAGAGTGATCCTGGAGTGACTCCAAGGTCTCTGCTAGTAGAGATCCTGATAGATGGAATTGGACCAACTATTGTTCATAGCTTGAGGATCCTGCATCATCAAAATTCAGGATCCTCGGCTGCAATGATGTTATTGTCTCCATTGGCCTTCTAGACTCCTTTAGCTTTTCAAGTTCCCTGAACAACAACTTTTTAGTCTCTTGCAGATTCTTCATTTATTTCTTAACCTGAGCAAACATTTAGAGGATATCATCATTAGAGGCGAGGAATGGTCCTCCAGTAGGCATCCCTGATCCTGAAGAGTTATATCCAGCAATGGTAGTCTTCTTCTAGTGTGGAGGAGGAAGAGGATTGATTTGGGTTGAGAAACCATTTTTAGAATAACTTCAAAAGAAATTGGTTTAACAGAAATTTCAAGAGAAATTTGATGATTAAAAACACCACTTGCCCCATGGTAGGCACCAAATTGTTTTAGTCAAAAACTGTAGAGATCAATTAAGTAACCAAATTTAGAAAGTGAGGTAGTGTGCTCTTCGAAATAATAAGTTTTAGGTTGAGGATCTTGTAATAACTGTCAGGATCCTTGGTTTGAAAACAGGTTTCTGGATTATAATGTTAAACGAATAAGTATAAATGTAATGAATATGCAATGGAAACAGTAAGTAAATATGAACACAAGCGATTTGTTACGAGGAAAAGCCCTTGATATCTACGAGAGATGATCGCCGGCACAAAACCCCGGGAGCTGGAAACTACCTATAGCCGTTGCAAGCCTTCCCACGTCTTTCAACACGTTTCCTCCAACCTCTTTAACGATAATTCAGGTGTTCCTCATCTTATAGCCGTTGTCGTGGAATATTCCTGTGAATATTGTCTGGAAGGGACACTGTAATCTTTAGTAATACTAGGACTCAAGATCCTTAGCCAAGTCAGGATACCCAAGTATGCTAAGACATAAGGATCCTGAGTTTGTAAAGTCGACCCCTAACAGGTCGATTATTGGGTCACTTTTTCCCAGCCAAAAATCCGTAGAACTCGACCTGAAAGCCTAAAACTCGAAAGAAAAACCCAAAGAACACCCCTAATTTTTACACATATCAAAAACATCAATCCTAATTCAAACACACTTAAAGTTGTGTAACCCTGACATGACTTGTTAAACTCATTTATCTAAACAAGATTGATGATTAATAATTAAGTTGTAAATATGTTTATCGTGTTGGTAGGGTTAAAAAGGGGTTAAACGGGTTTAACTCATCTCCCAAAACTTAACTATTTTTGTATTATGTTAACCAATTACATATAACCTCCCAAAACTTAATTATTTTTGTATTATGTTTTGATTCTAAGTTTTATAATTTAAATAAACGGGGAGCTCGAGTTTTTATCAGTCTGATTGTGCGTACAATGAATACATATGAAAACTTAAAAAAAAGTAGGAAATAGTTGGATGGAAAATAGAAAAAAGTAAAAAATAAAGAAAATAGAGGATGAGGTGGGGTTGGGTACGACTCGGGTACAGAAACGTGGGGAGTGGCAGAGGTATAGGACCCATGATTGGAGCATGCACCGATATCATAGCCGATGATTTTTCATCCATTTACATGTGATTATGCCTCGCATACATTCCCTATTCATATATAGTATTAATTTCAAACATAATGAGCAATAGAATACTTATGAAGTTTTAGGTTTCTGCCACTAACTTTTAATTTTTTTATTTTTATTATTTTTAAATTATTATATTATATTAGTGTTAAAATATTTTATTTTAACTACTATATAGCATTTTCTTTTTGCTTATAACTTTTAAGGTAAGACGTTATATAAAATTTTGAGTATATCATTGCAATATGCTTATTTTTATCTATGTCTAGATTAAAATTTTGCTCAAAACAAATAAAATATTTTTTCGTATCGTAAGTGGTAGCGAGTGTCGATGTCTTATCGGTATAGTGACGAAACAAACTTATTCCAATAGAACAACTTTCACACCGATATTGAAATTTCAGAGTTGGTACCGGTATTTGTTTTTATGTTTTTTAATCGATATAAAAGACGTGTCGATATTTTTTGGGTATATAATAACTTTATTTTTTCGGTTTTTATCTGTCACTATAACAAGTGTCGGTACCATAACGGACCGAGACCGATACCGACCAAATTTCCGCCGCGTAGCGCGGGGAAATCCCACTAGTTAAGATTATATATGCCATCATCAACTACGAGTACATGGTACATACAAATATACACTACTCCCCTTACAGTTTTTTTATTTTATTACCAAAATCTATATCATCCTTTTTTTTTAAGTTCAAATTATTTTCATACATTTGTTGGTATTGTATGTATTATTAAAATTAGAATTTAACTTTTAAGTTTCTTTAATGGATAGCACACTTTTTACGATCATACTTCTAAATTTATATAATTTATTTATAATGAGTCTCGAACTCTCAAACTCATGCGGATGGACATCTTTCAAACATAAATTGATAATACTAGACTATTAGCCATTTGTTGTATTTTAATTTTAATTAATGTAATCTAAGTTTAAAAGTTAATGGGTAAATTGCATTTTCCGTCCTTTATGTTTGTACCGGATTGCAACGGACAGCCTTTAACTTCAATAATTACAGTCACAATTCTTTATTTGCAAAACTCGTAACACTCTACGTCCTTTAGTACTAACCAAGTTAGCATTTTCAGTTAAGTTTATTCATTTAAGCGTATTTTGGTCAATTCATGTTTTTATAAAAATGTTTAATAAATAAAACAAAAAAAATGCATATACACTTCATCTTCCCTAATTTCCTAACCCTAAAACCCTAACCACCACATCTTGCCGCCACCACCACCCCATCCTGCCGCCACCACCACCCGGCACTTGGGGACAATAACTCGTACTCTTCTCCCTGCACTTGAGCGTCTACTCTTTTCTATTGAATCTGTCAAATATGATGCCTTAAGCTGACATTTAGACTGATAACTATTAAGTTAATAATGATAATAAAGTTATTGTTTTCGAATTACCTAACTCAGAAGATGATAATCGATGATGCAGACACTGGTTTATGTTCAAAATTCAAATGGGTTTTCTTGCATTTGATAATAAAGCTATTCGTTTATGTTTGGTCCACCGACATTTAGAACCAATTGACTTTTCTTGCCTTCTGAAAATTGACCAGAAATACAAATGGGTCAGGCAGGACAAACATACAATCTCTTAAATTCAAATTTCAGATAAATCTTGGTACGACCATCTCTTCACTGTTATACTTACTACAAGGTTCAATATGATTACCAAAAGGAAATACAAGATATAAAATAGAATCATGATTGACAGTTATTGTCCCCAAGTGCAGGATGGTGGCGGCAGAATGAGGTGGTGGTGGCAAGATGTGATGGTTAGGGTCTTAAGGTTAGGAAATTGGGGAAGATGAAGTGTATATGCATTTTGTTTTTGTTTTATTTATTAAACATTTAAATAAAAACATGAATTGACCAAAATACCCTTACGTGAATAAACTTAACTGAAAATTTAAACCTGGTTAGTACTAAAGGACATAGAGTGTAAAAGGTTTTCAAATAAAGGATTGTGACTGTAATCATTGAAGTTAAAGCCTATCCATTGCAATCTGGTACAAACATAAATGACGAAAAGTGTAATTTACCCAAAGTTAATTTAAGATTAATACAAAATGCATAAAGTTACTATATTTTCATGCATACTTAATAAGAGTTGATTTTTCTTAGACCACCTGTAGTTGGGTTTTTTGGCATTTTTTCTATAAAAAACGCCCAAACACGCCTTGGGGGCTTTTTTTGAAAAAAAAAATGGTGGGGCGTCCTTTTTTAAACGCTTTCACTTGTTTCTTTGGCCAATAGCATTTTTTATGGTTTTTTTTTATTTTTTATTTAATTCTATTAAAATATCTAATCATTGCAAGATTTCAAGCCCCACTAAACACCTTTTAACATAATGCCCCACAATGTCCACATGCTGACTGGACCGTCACATGACGTTAAATACCCAAGGGTCTTTCCACTCCCACTACACATGGTCTTAATAGGAATAATTCCTTTTTCATCATTGAGGAAACATAATGGTAAATCCTCGCTTTTTTATGGCTGGGAATGAACCTCTTAGATCCAGATTTTCGAGATTGTAGTAGCTAGAATTGGAGAAGGATTGATGGATTATAGATCGAAGGCGAGGTAGTTAATGGGCATGGCATTGGCGTCGCCTAACTAGAGGAGGTCGAAGCATCGCAATTGAGTTCTTTATTAGATACTAGTAGTAAAACCCGTGTGCAAACACGGGTGGTTTTTAGAAAACCTTGCATAATACAATTTAATAGAAAGTATAGATAGGTATATAAATATTGTACCAAAACTTGTTATCTATTATAAATAATAGACAACTATAAACATATATCATTGGTTAATATATCAGTTACATACGACTATTTTCATTCTCCTATCCAAAAAAAGGAGTACCCACCCATTGATGTCACACCCCGACCGCGTTAAAACAACGAAACCGCGGCGGAAACGTCGGGGAGTGGAGCAACAGAATTATTGTTTCACAACCATGGATTTAAAAGTTTCGTTTTATTGAATGGTTAAACATTTACATTGTCTTAAAGATTAAACAAACAAGTTAAACATAGTCTATCATCGTTATTAAGTCACTAAGGCCTCGTCCAGTCCTAAGTGAGCGTGTATCCTACTTGTAATCAACATCATTCAACACCACCTGAAACATATGTAAAAATAAAGTCAGCAAAGAGAGCACATAGGTTTCGTGAGAGTGTCGGATTCATGGCTCGTTTACATGTTTAAATAACTCGTATAACTTCGTTAATCGATATTAGAAAACCTTGTTTTGTAAAACATTTGTATTGTAAAATGAATAACTAAGTTAAAACAGATTAGTTATGGTTTATAAAACCTTGATGCCATGAATCTTAACCCAAAAACATTTGTTTTTGTAAACCAAATAGTAAATCGTTCTCGTAATAAAACTAGTATGGTTTATATTGTTTAGTAAATATCGCTTGTGTGATATTGTTACAAATCGTTCACCCAAGTGAACTAAATAACGCCACGGTATGTAATATGATAAAAACACTTATATATAAGAAGTACCAGCGGCGTATCTACCATGCTTTTATCACATTACACCCGTCCCGTTATCTAAACACTAACCAAAAACCAATTGTTCGTTCAATTCGTTTAACTTGTTTAAATTGTTTTAATCGTTCATTCGTTCTCGTTTTAATTGTGAAAACTACTTTTGGTCTTCTCGTGGAATACATTCAAACCTTCGTGACTCGTCCATCGTTCAGCTCGTATTAACAAACCACCATAAGATAAGTTAACAATTAACAGGTTCAGTCGTTACCCACATAACCCTCATACATAACCATGGGTGCAGTCCGATAATGGGATTTGTCAGATCCTATGGTACCATAACCTAATACTGGTCGGTTTAGCCAAAATTAATGAATGTCATTCGTTATGTAAATAAGTCCAACAAGTTCGTTCACATTATCGAAAATCGTTCTTGTTTAATATAAACCATAGTATTCGTTTTCGAAATCATTGTTGAAAGCATCGAAATCGTTTAACACATATGAATCACCCCAAAACAATTGAAAACAGTAAAATAGGGGAACTATGTACTCACATCGAAGTGCAAAATATCATTGACTAAGGGGCTGTTTGGTAGCATCTGAATGGTCATTAAGAGGCTACCTCTTAATGGAACCATTAAGAATTTTACAATGAGAAGGTAGAAGAATGTGACATGTGATGATTTACCATTCAGAGGTTACCTCTTAACCATTCAGACTTGAGGTTACCTCTTATTCATTTAGAGGTTTTAAACCATTAAGAGGTAGCATCTGAATGGTCATTAAGAGGCTACCAAACAGCCCCTAAATGAACTTATCAAAGCTCGGGCAAACCAAGGAATTCAAGTAGCACCTAATAATCGGATCGCTAGTTAATAAATCGACACCTAAATCGAAAGATCGAGTAGAACGAGGTCTTGTAAACCAAATGAGTTTTGGAACTCATCTGATATGGTTTAACAAAGCCTACATTCTAAATCAGAACATATCCTAAGTGCTTTCGACCCGTTACGACCCATTAAGGTAGCTTATACTACTTTAATGCGTCGTTCGCACAAAAGCGTGTTCGAGGCGCCTAACTAGTCCTATGACAAGTATTATATGCCTAACATGTTGCATAATTAGTTTAAGTGACAAAAGTTAAGTTACATATGCTTAATTACCAATTATGCATGAAAAGGGCATTTTGGTCATTTACCTAAGGCATATAAACTACCTATCATATAACTAATTAAACTAAGTGACCATAAGGTATAACCTCGGAAGGTTATTCCCTATACAATTATGGTCACAATACATGCTTGGTCGGATCCTAATGATCGACCAAACGGGTCGGGTTCGAAAGTCTAAGCGGTTGTTAAGACCGCTTATCTTACGACCCTATACAAGCACTAGACTAAAAGTGACGAGTTAAACATGTTAAAACATGTTTAACTAAGTTAGAAAACAGGTTTTGATATCAAAACAAAGTGTTTTGATACCCGAAAATAGCTTCGATGCAAAATACGCATAAACACGTATTTTGACCGAGACTTTGACTCGTCACTTCGACTAATCGACGTGGTAATCAGTAGGCATAGTCACAAGGGACTATAACCATCGTGATTTCGTTCACGTTGCAAAGTTCAAACGAACTTTGTGTTGACCAAAGACTGGTCAAAGCAGAAAGTCAAACACTGTTTGACTTTCACGCTTGAAAAGCATAATCGAGCATGAAAGAAACTTACAAAAGGTCCAAGCAAGGAAGTTTTGATTCAAAATTACTCAGGTATGGAGTATAAACCCCAACTTAGAGCAGATTGAATCAAATTGTGAGTTGCAAGAATGAAAAAGCTTGGGTATTTATAGATTTTGGAGAACCGTTAGGATCGTTTCTCATAATTCGTGTGTAACACCTCGTAAAATCACGTCCAATGATGTATTGACACGTGTAATAAACCCTAATGAAGTCAAACATTGAATTTAAGGGACTAATTTTTCGAAAAATAAAAAACTTTGATTATGAAAGGACTGAAAGTGTTAGCATACCTAAAATAAGTTTCTAAAGAACCTCTCATGATATTTATGTTCACAAATGAGCCACTTGGCGATCGAGTGTAGCCATTTGCAGAATTAATTGAAAGTTTGCGCAATGAAGGGTTAAAAGCGTCAACATGTTCATTCTTACATCTGAATGACCTTTTAACAAACCGGGAGCTTCATGATATTTAATTATACTCTCGGGAATGCCAAACATTGGCCGTCTAAAGTCTTTATGCTTATAAGTAAGGTTACGCGCAACTTTGCAAGTTAGAGGGACTGAAAGTGTCAATATGTTTAATTATACCTCTGAATGACCTTTTAGTGAACCCGAATCATCGTGATGTTTAAATAATACTTTCAAGAATACCTAATATGGATTAGATGAGGCTTCAATGCTATTAAATGATGAGATGCGCAAGTTTGCGCAATAGAGGGACCTAAAGCGTCAACTTTTGAATATACGCCTTTCTGTGACTATTTAAGAAAACGGGAGCGTAGTAATATTCAAGTATATGCTTGGGAATGATCATTATGGGCCATGGAAGGCTTGGATATCATTAAACAACATTTCGCGCTACTTTGCGCAATTAAAGGACTAATTGCGTCAAACTGCTAAAGTATGTCGATTCGTATGTTAGCGGACCTTCCGGAATATGACCATAAGTTAAACATGCCCTAATTATCCTTTATATAGCTTAGATATAGGCTTGGAGGTGTTTGATATGCAAAAACAAACTTTTAAGTCATGCAGGGACTAAAAGTTTCAAAAAGTGCACAAGTTTGCATTTTCGCGCATATCTCACATTCTGAATATACCCGGACACCCAAAAATTTATTTAAGCACTAAAATATTTTATTTTAGTGTTTGGCTTGATAAAATTCCATTCGTCGCGCAATTTGGATCGTTTTTCGTGTCCGTTCGTGTTTCGTCGTAACTAGACGAACAACGTGACCGTACGACCAAACGAACCGACATCCGACATGTTTTCAAGCATGTTTTGTGTTCTATATGCTTAGGCTTTATTGTGGAACCTTGTAAATAGCTTAACGGGCTTTAAACGTGCCAAACGTGACCTTAAAAGCTAACAGGGACCATTTCTGTCATTGTTTCAAAGTTGTTTGCTGATCTGGGAAAGCTAGGCGGGCCGCGTAAGCCCTCTTGAACTCTTACGCGCGCCGTGTGACTTCATCAGAGCTGTAAAAGTCAGTTACAGCCTGTTCCAGCTGTTTCCAGGTGTTGCAAGTGGTTTTTCTTCATCCTATGGGTTGTTTTGGGCGCCCATAGATTGCCAAAACAGTGAGTATGAAGTGTACGGTCCAGATCAAGGCTTGGTTATCGAGGAACGATCTTAACGGTTCTCAAAAACCTATAAATACCCCCACTTCATTCTTGCCAAACCCACACTTGATTTCTGAATTCTCTAAGTTGGAGACCTTGCTCTTCATACCTGAGAATTTAGGATCAAAACCTCCTTGCTTGGACCCTTTGTAAGTGTCCTTTCGTGCTTAGTTTAATTGTTTAGAGTTTATAGCCGAAAAGTCAAACGTTTTGATAAACTCTTTGACTTTTAAACGGTTGAGCCATTGTTCATAACGAACATGGCTACGTGACCGTAATTAGGTAGGTGTTAAACCCTCAAAAGGGCACCTCCTAATTACCACGTTTACTTAGTTAAATTGTCGGGTCAAATAAAAGTCAAACGTGTTAGTTTTAAATAAAATTCATAACTATTAATATAGAAGCCATAAAATCAGTTTTCTCACTTTAATAACTTGGTAAATATTAGTTGAACATGTCTAAGCATGTTCAACCCGACAATTCTAAGTTTAGGCTCGGTTCGGAACCGAAAGTCGTAAAAGTTGACTTTTGCTTTGACTTTCATTTCTGACCCGATTTAGCTTAGTTTAGATATGCCTTAGGATTCCTTTAGGACCAGGTTATAGGTTAGTGTAACCCTCTAAGGTTATACAACTTGGTTCCTTAGTTATCCGATTCATATGCATGTTTCCGTTAAATACCTAAGTGTTGACTATTATGCCCTTTTAACCTTAAAATGAAATTTTTGAAAATGTGAGAGGATAGAAACCTTCATTACTGATTTATAAACTTGTCCCTAAAATTTGACATCAGTTTGAGGTCTAGATTAGGAGTTATGCTCATTAGCGTAAATGAAAAGCTTTTTATTAATTAAACGGCATAATTAGCGTATATCCTATCAAAACCCAATTTTTGATACCAAACTTTTTACCTACTGATATAAAATAATATTTTGAGATTTTTGAAGATTTTTATTTATTTTTAGGCTGAGCATAACATAGGGTTCTAAGCTTAATTCGGTAATTGTCGATTTTGCCCTTTTGGCCCATAAAATGAGTTTTACATAATATTTTGATACCAAACTTTTTGCTACTGATTTTATATCATAAATAAAATATTTTGAACTTTATAAACTGATCAAAAACTCAGATTTCCTATTTAAACCCGAAAATCGCTTAAAACCGACTTTTACGCGCTTTAAGCGCATAGTATGAGTTAAAACTATTTTTGGCATATGAAACTTAATACCTACTGATGTTTTAAGTAAATTTATATATTTTAACAGTAAAGAAAAGTTTTAAACTCAGATTCTCAAGTTTTGACCTTTAAAGCTTAAGTGAAATTACCAAAATGCCCCTTCGGTGCATAGTTTGGTTATAATTAATAAATTTCACATATATGTAATACCCTACTGATATAACTTATTAAATTAAGTATTTTTACTGATTATATCAGACCTAATCCTCAGATTAATATTTAACCTCACTTATAACCTTTAAAATGACCAAAATACCCCTACGGGGCATAAATTGGTTTTAAATTCATTTTGAGCATAATGGAAGGTATCCTACTGATATCACATCATATTTAAGGCATATTAACTTAGGAAACCTGTTCATGACTATTTTGGTTACCCGTTACGCACTTTTCGCGTTCGGATCGGGTTATGTAACTAGTTTGCATAAATTAGCCGAAACGGGTCAAACCTTATCATTTTTATCTCAAGATCCAGAATGTGTTTAGTTTACCCTTATTACACAAGTATACAAGCTTGTCGGGTCTAAACCACATTCTAATCCGGTTCTCGCTTAATCATGCGTTTTGAACCGTATCCTCCTTTGAAAACTAACCGGTCTAAGCATAGGCTTAATTAAGACCCGTTAGGAATCTAATAGGTTATTAAAAACCTTCGTTCCAGATTTTGGAGCCCAGTAAAAGCTATCTGTACTTGCTGATTTGATATACGGCTGGGATTGAATTTATATTTAGCTCAGGTAAATACTTTTAACTTATTTTCCCTATACGGGCTTGGGGTACGGTATATAAAATACCGCTTGGTCGGGCATTGAATTTTTAATTGTATGAAGATTAATTTATTGAAATGTCCCGTTTAAATTGTTTTGTTTGCTTAAAGCCTTTGGGGGGTTAATGACCATGTCCCGGATATCCTTGGCATCATTTTAAGAAATGGCCACGACCTAAGCACGGGGTGTAAGCGTACACCCGACAGTGCATATATAAATAATGAGGTATAACCGCCGGTTACAGGAGTAACCCGCCGCGGGACTATATCATGTGGTGTGTCTATTAATCTTTAACCCGGCGTCAATCCGGGCTACTGAACGTATAACAAACATGTAATTCTTTTACAAGTTTATATATAAATAATTATCCCAAGTTATAAAAATATTTTATGCCATGTGCATTCAAATCAATTTTCTTAAACGTTTTCAAAATGAGTCAGTTAAATTGTATTTACCAGTGTAAACTGACGTATTTTCCCAAAAAAGGCTAAGTGTAGGTACTAATCGGAATAGGCTGGCCTCTCCTAGCATCAAATAAAAGTCTCGCAAGCTTAGATGCCTTAAAGTCTGTTGAACTAAGTTTATTTTTATCTTTTGATCCGCCTGTGGATATTTTGTAACCGTATTTGTAATACTTGATATTACTCTTTTTCGGATTGTAATATATTTATCTTTTGCTTCCGCTGTGCATTTAAATTGTGTTGTTTGTCTATGATGATATCAACTACGTCACGATACTCCCCACCGGGCCCACCGGTAATACGTGGAAATATCGGGGTGTGACAGGTTGGTATCAGAGCCAACATGAGTGAATTAAACACTTGCCTTTTGTGTTTAATCTCAATGACACAGTAGCACGTTCCTTGACCTTCTGAGTCTAGACTTAACATAGGAATACTCTCATCTCTATTCGGAGAATTATTGCCTTCAATTCTATATATTTTAATTTGTTTCCAAGCAAAGAAGCCATAATGGAAATTCTCCCCATCTGAATCCTAGGGAAGGTCGAGCTTCGTACTGCGACTAGGATTAACGTGCAACCAAGGAGAAAGCATTCAGAAATAAAATGAAGAAGAAACTACTTTTGCTGAAGTTCGTTTCCTTAGTAAGTCCTTATAAGGGCATACTTATCTTTCAGTCCCTTCATGGACAACATCATTCCTTTCAAGTCCCGTTTAGGACAATTCTATACCTCTTTTAAAAATCATTGGAATGTTTTATCTAAATTTATTCATCATCACATATGAACATAAAATATGAAATAATAACATTCCTTTTATAAGATCTACCATTATAATAAAATGGCAAAATCTAAAAAGAACAAGACCTAGCCCATGTGTCATTTTAAGAACAAGGCCAAGATGGCAGTTCCTCAATTAGATTTAGATCCTTATTAACATCTCAATTTAGGATTGTTATGCGTTAAATATTAAAAAGAATCTTAAAGGTACAACCTAGCCTATATATCATTTCAGACAAGGCCAAGATGGTAGAACCTATTCAAAAGATTCAAATCCTTGTTAACATTCCTGGCAAATGTGATTCAATCACATAAATCATTCTTATACTGGATTCTCCCGAAATCCATTCTTATTTTGTGAATTAAGCATCCATTAGGGATGTGATGCTTACGGGCCATATTCATTGTCATATAAGACAAACGACAGTCGTAGCCTACAACTCCCTGTCAAGAAAAGGCAATGAACAACGTTCAAGCCTAAATACCTTGATTCTACAAAATCATGGTTTATAATTTAAAGTTGCCCTTGTGACTTGGCCTTTTTGTGCCATAGTTATATTTTAATTAAATCTAGGATAATTATAATGGAAATCCTGAATAAAATAAATATCATTCCTTTCCTGCCAGTATACATGTTAAAATAAAATCTTAAAAGGTATAACCTAGCTTGAATGTCATTAAAGGCCTAGCTATGATGGTAAGACCTGTTCAAAAGAGATTCAGATCCTTGTTAACATCTGAAAACATGTTAACTCTCCTGACAAAGGTGATGCAATAGAATCGCACTTGTCATCTTTATATTAGGAACTACCAAACCCCTTATTTAGCGTAAATGATCAAGAGAAATCATGGCTAATAAACGTCGAACATTATGAACACATCAAAACATCCATTGGGATGAATACCTTCGGGCAAAGATGTATACATGAAAAAAAGATAGTTTTATTTCATCACTTCTTGTCAAGACAATGAACTATGAAATTTTCCGATCCAAAGGAATCATCGATTATGTTTTAAAATTTCCCTAGTGACAAGGCATCTATGCCATCAAAAGTCCTTTGGAACAAGCCCTTGTGCTATATAAAATGTCGGTACGACATTGACAGTCGTGATTTATGTCCCCTGTCTAATAAATATGAAGGATTATATTCCGTTTAAGCGCCAAAGATGGATTATTTAAAAACCTAGGCAAAACATAATCAAATAAATTTAATACTATTTATTGGCCTATACGGTTGAGTTACACCATGGCTATTTAGTCATCAAACTCGACGACTCCCTATATAATTAAATAAATTAATACCACTTGGTTTGTAGCCTTCAAAGCTTCACCATGGCCGACTCATCTGAAGCTCACAATCATCCGGTTGATCAGAATAATAATACAAGACTGAACTTAACGGGCACCGAGTTACAGGCTATGTTGGATACAGCTGTAAACAAAGCCGTGGACCGTGTATTAAAGGATCATAAGCGAAAGTACGATAATACCCCAAATAAAGGTTACAAAAGGGTAAGACCGGTTCAAACTATGACCAGTCCAAGCCAAAGGAGGCAAACCCCAAATGTAAAGCCTGTGAGAAGAAGCACAAAGGTAATACGGACCACAAGAAGGAGTCTGGGTCCAACAAAGGTAATCAGCAAACAGAGGAAAAGCCAAAGTGTAAGACTTGCCAAAAACGCCACTTTGGAAAATGCAGACTTGAGTCTAAGTCTCAGTCAGGACCAGCTGCCTGTGGGTTATGCAAGTCTAAGGAGCACAAGACTGATGATTGCAAGAAGATTAAAGATGCCACATGCTACAACTGCAATGAGAAAGGGCACATTAAGACCAACTGCCCTAAATACGCTAAAAAGCCTGAGGAAGCCAAGAAGACCAATGCAAGGATCTTCCGAATGGATGCACGGGAAGCTGTTCAGGATGACAATGTAACAACAGGTACTTTCTTTATCAATAACACTCATGCTAGAGTATTATTTGATTCAGGTTCAGATAAGTCTTTCGTAGACAATAGATTTTGTAAATCATTAAATCTGCCTGTTAAAACTCTAAGCGTTAAGTATAAAGTAGAATTGGCCGATAGTACCTCAGAGACTGCTTCATCAATATTAGATGGATGTTTTATATCCATTAGGAATCATTCTTTTCCGTTGTCCTTGTTTCCATTAAAATAAGAGGGACTCGATATAGTGATAGGAATGATTTGGTCGTCTTAAAAATCAAGCCCATATTGTGCGTGATAAGAAACAAGTAGTTATCAAGACTCCTTATGGTGAGCCTTTGACAATTCAAGGAGATACTCGGTATGGATTGCCTTAGCACTTGTTGAATATGGTATTTAATACCAAAGATTCAAGTATGGAAAACTCAGAAGAGACAAACAACAGTTGCGATGCTGGAGATGCGACAAATGTTAATGGTGCATCCAATGTGAACCTCAATGTTAATGGAGTTAATCTCCAAAACTGTAATTAACGCAGCTATTAGAAAGGCTATGAGAAAAGTCATGAAAAGGTTCAAGAAGCCAGATGCTGCTCGCTCTAAAACACATGTCGCTGCTCATGAGAAGAGCTTTATTCATACTTCAAATGCAAAGAATAACCCAAACAAAATCATATGTGGCAAGGAGCCCATTCTTTTCAGGATGTACTTAAAAGTACTTCGTCTCTTGGAAGTCAAGAGACTTCAATAGTAAAAAGAGGCCATCGATTGCGGGAAATTGTTAGATGAAGTAGAAACCATTAGGTGTATCAGCGGTTATGCAGGAAAGGACACGGTGAGGTATACATCTCAGTCATTCGATGGCAATATCCTTGATTAGTGAGGACATTAATGAAGTCCACAAGAAAGATCCTCTTATACATTATGGGATGGTCCAAGTTTTAAGGACCTTATTAGAAAAACCTATTATCCGCTTCGCGAAATGGAAAAAGATGGAATAAGAATTTTATGACTCTCACCATAAAAGTTCTAGACTGTCGACAATATGTTACAAATTTTAATTCATTGGCTGAGATAGTGCTCTATTCAAATTACCTAAAATCTAAGCTTAATGCAAATAATTATTGGTGGTTAGCATCGGCAATAAGAGGGCACATTAAGGATTCAAAGTCTGCTTATTATAAATCCATAATGGATCTACCTCAGCTACTCACGTTATATAGATTAAGAAATAACCGGTCAAAGCTAAGACTGCCCTAAAATTTGTCAAAGATTTCGCAACTAAGTTTAAAAGGATTAAGAATGGAGGCGTTTAACCCTCCTGGTGAAGGATTAGAGGCAGTTCACATTAATAATGACACCAGATAAATCCCTTATTGTGATTTTATTACTAGGAGTTACGTTTGGTTTCAGGTACTGCTGAGTCTCTCATAAGATCATAAGCTTAGCAAACTTTTAGAAATTTTCCCGTAAGAACCCCAGATATTAAGTGTAGGATAAAACTTACAGGCGAAATCATAAGACCCATTTCTTCTATTCCCGTCAGAAACCTTCAGTCGTAGAATTTTAGAAGTATCCTCTCTCTAGAGGAAGTGCGTCAGCATATATAGTTGATATCTCCTTAATCACTATCGATTACGAGTACCAGATGGTATGATAAAAGCGCCATATGAGGATTTGTGTATCTTAATATGTTCCATAGATTGCTTCCATGCCTGATCAGTATGGAGGTTTAATGCATGGGACCACAAAGATATTCCGATGGTCATATGGTACTAAAGTCAACTAATGGTATTCAAAGAAGATATCCAGAATGGAATTGTCCAAGTAAATGTTCCCGATTAAGGAATTCGTGGACTTGTAACATAAATGTGTCACTTATTTGACACAAGCAATGATGGATGAACTGGAGCCTGAGATATGGAAAATCTCTGTAACCTCCTTGTATCTTGATTATCTTCTCATAAGATTACCCTGTTTACCCCTGAGAGGCAGGTAGAGTTAAGATTTATATCCCATTTAGGGTGGTATTATTAAGAAATCTCCAAGACGGCTAGTACCATCATTGGAGGAACCGAAACCCTGATTAGGTAAGTTTTAAGATATAGAGGATTCATATAGCCTAACTTAATATCCTGAGAATTTGGTATAGTTAATTATGAAAGACGGTTCATTTTGCTTATGCATTGATTACGGCAACCCTAATTAGGCAACAATTAAGAATTGCCATCAGTTGCCCAGGATCGTCGATTTGTTCGACTAACGGCAAGGATTAGTTATTCCTTAAGATTAGTTTCAAGCAGTGGTTGGAATAACCATCTCACCTTAAAATAAGTTTTTTTCCTATAATAGTTGTCATATAAGTATCAAGGCTGCTCCTTTGGAAACCTTGTATAGATGGAATGTTAAACATCTAATGTTAGACAGAAGATTAGTAAGTCCAATTATCAGGATCTGAAAGTTGCCTTGGAAACAACAAATAAGATCATACGAATCCATAATCATCTGTAAGATGCCAGTATTCGGCAGAAAATCTAGGATTAATGAGAGTAGCAACCCTCTTGAGTTCTTGTTAAGGAAGAAGGTTCAACAAAAGATATCACCCTGGGAGGGTGTGCCAATTTGTTAATTGTCAGGCTAGTTAAGCTTAGAATATATAGAATCATTCGAGGGAATCGAATGTATCAAGATCAAATAGCTTATAAGCTAAAACCTATTTAAGGAAGTTTGGTGGAGCACGCAATGCATTACACACTAATGATTTAAGGATGGTAATGCATTACACACTAATGATTTAAGGATGTGTTTCACCAATAAGTCGAGAAGCATTATCACAAAATGATATGCAGATGGATGATATGATGAGAAACCTGTATCGATTGAGGATCGACAGGTTAAGAAGCTCCAAAAATAATATATGTACATATTATAGAGGTCAGTTTGGGAGCTTTGAGAGGTTCCAGATAGGCTATAGAAGTTAAGTCCATTATGCGACAAAAAGAACTTCCAGCATTATAGCAAATCTCGAGGTCGAGATTTCTTTTAAGGGGGTGAGGATGTAACACCTCGTAAAATCACGTCCAATGATGTATTGACACGTGTAATAAACCCTAATGAAGTCAAACATTGAATTTAAGGGACTAATTTTTCGAAAAAATTGAAAACTTTGATTATGAAAGGACTGGAAGTGTTAGCATACCTAAAATAAGTTTCTAAATAACCTCTCACGATATTTATGTTCACAAATGTCACACCCCAACCGATGGCGGAATCATCGGGGCGCGGCACTGAGCGAAACAGATTGTCCAGAAGTTTCCATAACAACTATCATTACCATTCAATTAAGTAATACGTCCCATACCGTATCTCAAATAGTTAAATAATTATTACAGACAAGCATCAAGACAAATGTTCTGTTCCGACAACTCAGATTTAAACATAACTAATTTATTCGTTGGTTTCTAGGACTCCAGTTCCTAGCTTCAATTTCATCACAGCACAAAGAGCACGCAAGCAACCTAAGCACCTGTCACATACGTTAAAATAAAGTCAATACATCAAATGTAAAGGTGAGCATACAAGTTTGATAATAGCATATAGAGTTCGAATTCGTTTACGCATAACCAGCACGTACACATAGTGAAATGAAGCACATTAGTTATCAACATAGATCCATCGATACCAATGACTGCGGGTTGACTGCCCGAGGCAGTTCGCAATACATGATTACCGCCGTAATCCATGCAAGTAAAAGGTCCTTAACAACCCCCGTGTGAACGGGTGCTGAGTCCAAACTATAGTACTATCGTTGCTAAGGCAGGTAGACAGCATTCCATGTGTAAACATAACAAACAAGCATTCATAAGCCACGTATAACATGCATTAACGGTTAGCGTTAAAATAGCTTGAGTAGTGTGATAGTTGTAGTTTGAATATTTGTAACGTATGTAACACCCAAAAGTGCGAAAAGCAAAAAGGGATCGAGTATACTCACCGTGATTAATGGATTGAAGGGAGCGCTTTTCAGCGAATACGGTTAGCCTGAATAGATTCGATAACGTAACGATAAGTGACGCGTAAGACAGTACAAGATGAGAGCGGGCAGGATAGCTGATCGTGCGGATGGTAATCCGTGCGGATGGTCAATCCGTGCGGATGGTAGTCCGTGCGGATGGACAATCCGTGCGGATGGTAATCCATCCGGATTAGTCACTCGTGCGGACTGTCTATCCATGCGGACAAGTAGTCCGTGCGGATTACTATTCGAGTGGATTGTTTCTTCCTAAGAATGTGTTCGTGTATGATGGCTTGTGCTTTGAAGTTTTCATTGTAGCATTTAGAAAACATTCAAGTATCTCTATCCTTCAAGCCGGTCGCGCGGACAACAATCCGTCCGGATGGTGATCCGTGCGGACACGTCTCTGAGACTGAGTTACTTGCTGGAATTTGTGGAATCCGTCCGGATAGTTGTTCGTGCGGACAAGACAATCCGTCCAGATAGTCTGACCGTGCGGACAACTCGTCCGTGCGGATGATCATTGTTTTGAAATTGATTAAGGCCTTAGTATCTCATGATCCGAAGAGTAATCCATTCAGAGGTTGTCCGTCCGGATTGCTCATTCGTCGATACTCAAACCTTTTTTTTGAATGTGAGTCCCAAGTGAAGCTCGTCCGGGTGACAACCCGTCCGGATCGTCTGTCCGTGCGGACAGCTTGTCCGTGCGGACAGCTTGTCCGTCCTGGTTGCTCTGTCCGGCTACCCTTGGTTGCCCTTGTCGTTCTATCGAGACGTTCTGACTTCGTGGCAACCATTTGGAATCGCGTTCTTGCCCGAATGACTAAGCCGTCCAGGAATCACCCTAACTCGGCCTGTCGGCGGTTTAGATCGGTCATTCCGGTTTAACCCGAAATCAGGTGTCTTGTGGGTAGAATCCAGATCTAGGACTAGTACATCGCTAACATTGAGTGGAAGACTAGGACTGATCCGGTTCGTACCGTTTTTGAGGGTAAAAGAAGGAGAAAACTTAGGTTTTATTTCTTTCAACTCTTTTATCCTTTGAAAAGCTTAGATTTAGGTGATATGGTTGTGAAATCTTATGAAAACCGTTTTAGATCTGAGTTATTCTTGGTGGAATGAAGTCAAGCTTGAAGTTCATGAGAACTTCATGATGACGTCACCCGAGAATACCTCAATCTTTGTGATTTCATGGTTAAAAGTTGAGTTTTGAAAGATAGAAAGGTGTAGAATTGTGTAGTGAACAAGAATGTACAAGAATTAGAGCAAGATCTTACCTGGATTGAGAGAAATCGAAGAAAAGGTGAAGAAAGTGTGCTGGTCGGACGTCACTTGCCAAAAGTGGAAAGTTTGGAGAGTGACCCGTGTATTTATAGGATGCTAAAAGGGGAAAGGGTGATCCGTGCGGATTGCAGGTCACCCGGATGGGTTATTCGTGCGGACTGGTCATCCGTTTGGACTGGCAATCCGTGCGGATTGGCAATCCGTGCGGATGGACATTCCGTGCGGATGGACCATCCGTCCGGATGTCGACTGAATGGTGCATTCGGGTGCGATGACGCTTCGGTTTCGATTGCGAGCGATTCGATAGGGTTTCCTAGTCAAATTACTTTTAGTCCCAACTACTTTGTATATAACGTGGTTCGATTCGGAATTCGAGTTCGGGTTCGATTACATTCGAGTTAGACTTTGAGTTCGATTGAGTTCGCTTGATTTCCACAATAAACATAAATAAACATGCACAGGTAGCACGTAAGGCACACACACACGTATAATTGACAAGTAAAAATACATAGCTCGAGTTACGATTTGATGTCGATTCGATTAACATAGCTTGATTATTAGTTGATTAACTTTATCGCATTGTTACTTCCTATCATTCACAGTCATAGGTCGATTGAAATACGCTTAACGTGATTCGATTATTGCAATGTACGACATTTACTCCACATAATATAAATAAAGTAACAACATTTCTACGAGTCAAGTTGCGCGAAATCGGTCGTTGACTTTGACCTTGACTTTGACTTTCACTCGTGAAAACACGGGGTGTTACAGCCTCCCTTTGTTTAGGGAATTTCGTCCCGAAATTAAGCTGAAAGCCGTAACAGAACTGTGAATCATGTGTGAAGTCCTCGTTTAGACCGATTTTTGACTCGCGTAACGTGCGGAATCCGTACATGAGCGTGACGATTGCAGGATCGGTTTTGACACCGTACGATTGCGTAACGATCGTTCGACGTGCGGAGTCCGTGGTTGTGTGTGGATGGTGTAGGTATCTAAGCAGGTCCTCGATTGCTCAGATCAAACGCACTAGATTTGCATCGAAAACATCGGATTCGGAACCAAATTCACACAGATTTGACCAATTTCTTCACTTTTTCATCTATTCACGTTTTTAACTGATTTTTGTCAAATTAGACAAGATTTTACGGTTAATAATCGGCTAAAATTTGGATATGTTGTGCGAAATTACATGATCTAAAAGCCTACAAATTTTCTTAATTAAACAATTGTGGGTACTTTGCCTTCATGTCGCTTTCGAGTTCCCAAGTGAACTCCGCGCCGCGTTTGCCTTCCCATCGGACCTTTACAATAGGAATGCGAGAGCGCCTGAGCTGCTTGGTTTGGCGATCCATGATTTCGACAGGCTTTTCCACGAAGTGTAATGTTTCGTTCACCTGTAGATCGTCTAGAGAGACATGTAAATCGTGGTCGGCGATGCACTTTCGGAGGTTTGACACGTGGAAAGTTGGGTGGACGTTACTAAGTTCCTCCGGTAATTCGAGTCTGTAGGCGACTTTTTCGATCCTTTCCAGAATCTTAAAAGGTCCAACATATCAAGGCGCGAGTTTCCCTTTCTTGCCGAATCGGACTACACCCTTCCAAGGAGACACCTTTAGGAGTACGTAGTCACCAACGCCAAATTCACGGGGCTTGCGCTTTTTATCGGCGTAAACTTTCTGTCGATCCCGAGCTTTCGCTAGGTTGTCCCGAATTTGGAAAATTTTGTCTGTCGTTTCTTGTAGCAGCTCCGGACCGGTTAGTTGCGAGTGACCGATCTCGTGCCACACAATAGGCGATCGACATCTCCTTCCGTATAAGGCCTCGAAAGGTGCCATCTGGATGCTAGCCTGGTAGTTGTTGTTATACGAGAATTCGACCAACGGTAGGTGTTTATCCCAATTACCACCGAAGTCTAGAACACACGAACGGAGCATGTCTTCAAGAGTACGAATCGTTCTTTCAGTCTGACCGTTGGTTTGTGGGTGGAAAGCGGTACTTAGATTAAGCGTTGTACCGAGTGCCGTTTGAAATGTTTCCCACAATCGTGAAGTAAACCGAGCATCACGATCAGAGATGATGTCACGAGGCGTCCCATGTCTACAAATGATCTCGTCGGTGTAGATTCGGGCTAATCGTTCCACCTTGTAGTCTTCTCGTATCGGCAGAAAGTGAGCTGATTTAGTCAAACGGTCAACAACAACCCAAATGCTGTCGTGACCTGATGACGTGGTTGGAAGCTTGGTTACGAAATCCATAGCTATACTCTCCCACTTCCACATGGGAATTGGTGGTTGTTCGAGCAAGCCAGAGGGTCTTTGATGTTCAGCCTTGATTCTAGCGCAGGTTAGGCATTTCCCGACGTAGAGGGCGATATCCCGTTTCATACCCGGCCACCAGTACCTATAGCGAAGATCCTGGTACATTTTGTCAGCACCGGGGTGAATAGAATACCTGGATTTGTGGGCTTCGTCCATGATAATCTGTCGCAGTTCGGTTCGCTTGGGAATCCAAATTCGATCTAAAACGTGGAATATCCCGTTCGGTTTGCTCACAAGCTGGGCTCCATCGTGGTAGATTCGTTCCTTCTTCAAAGTGCGTTCGTTGAAACACGCATGCTGGGCGTCGCGGATGAGAGCTTCGAGGTTGTGCTGGGCTTGAACCTTACGAGTGCTAAGCAGATAGCTCCGTCTGCTAAGTGCGTCGGCAACAACATTTGCTTTGCCTGGGTGATAACGAATCTCACAGTCGTAATCGTTGAGAAGTTCTACCCATCGGCGTTGACGCATGTTAAGTTCCTTCTGATTAAAGATGTGTTGTAGGCTCCTATGATCGGTGAAGATCGTACACTTGGTACCATACAGGTAGTGTCGCCAAATCTTTAATGCAAAAACAACCATGCCTAGCTCGAGGTAATGGGTTGTATAGTTCTTCTCATGGATTTTGAGCTGTCGAGATGCGTAAGCTATAACCTTGTCTCGTTGCATAAGGACACACCCGAGACCAAGGTTGGAAGCATCACAGTAGACAATGAAATCATTGTTTCCGTCGGGTAGTGTGAGAACAGGAGCATTGCAAAGCATGTATTTGAGGGTTCGAAAGGCAGACTCTTGTTTGGTTCCCCAGACAAAAGGCTGGTCCTTATGCGTGAGAGAGGTAAGTGGTACAGCAATCTTCGAGAATCCTTCGATAAATCGTCGATAATAGCCCGCTAGTCCGAGAAAAGAGCGGACTTCAGACGGGTTCTTAGGCGTAACCCAGCTCTTGACAGCTTCAATCTTTGCAGGATCAACGTGGATACCCTGACTATTTACAATGTGACCCAGAAACTGAACCTCCCCCAACCAAAATTCGCACTTGGAGAATTTGGCGTAGAGTTGGTTCCCCTGGAGTAACTCGAGAACCAAACGTAGATGTTGCGCGTGTTCGGCTCTCGACTTGGAATAGATCAAGACATCGTCAATGAACACGATGACAAAACGGTCGAGATATGGTTTACACACGCGATTCATTAGATCCATGAAAACTGCTGGTGCGTTTGTTAGGCCAAAAGGCATGACAACGAATTCGTAGTGGCCGTAACGAGTTCGAAATGCGGTTTTGGGTATATCCTCTTCTTGAATGCGTAGCTGATGATAACCTGAGCGTAGATCGATCTTCGAGAAACACGTAGCGCCTTGTAGCTGATCAAATAAATCGTCGATTCGAGGCAGGGGATAGCGGTTCTTGATAGTCAACTTATTCAATTCCCGATAGTCGATGCACATCCGGAACGACCCATCCTTCTTTTTGACGAAAAGGACTGGCGCTCCCCAAGGAGAGGTGCTCGGGCGAATGAAGCCTTTTTCAAGTAATTCCTGGAGTTGGGTTGAGAGTTCGCGCATTTCGGACGGCGCGAGTCGATAAGGAGCTTTGGCGATAGGATTAGCTCCTGGAATGAGGTCAATGCGGAAGTCGATATCACGTTTTGGAGGTAGTCCGGGAAGATCCTCGGGAAAAACATTAGGGAATTCTCGAACCACAGGAACATCTTTCACTTCCTTCTTCTCTTTCTTTTCCTTCTCCGCTGCTACAACGTTGGCCAAGAAAGCCCTGTATTCCTTGCGGAGATACTTGCTAGCTTGTAGGCATGACATAAGCTTGAGACCCTTCGAAGTAGTATCACCATAAACACACACTGAATCACCGTTCGCGAGCGAAAAGCGAATCATCTTATCGAAGCACACAACTTCAGCATGATTTTCTTGAAGAAAGTCCATGCCTACTATGACGTCAAAGCTTCCGAGTTGCATCGGAATAAGATCAATTGGAAAGATGTGATTGTTGAGCTCGAGAGTGCAATCACGGATAACGGAATTTACAGCGATGGTTCTTCCGGTAGTGACTTCAACATCGAATGCAGAGGAGAGTTGGGAACGTTTACGACTAAGGAGTTTCTCAAATTCGAGCGACACAAAGCAGTTATCGGCTCCAGTATCAAACAAACATGAAGCATAAATACCATTCACAAGGAACGTACCGTTGACCACGTTGTTGTCGGCCTGGGCTTGACGCACGTTGAGATTGAAGGTTCTGGCGCGTGCGGCCTGCTGTTGCTGCTGTTGTTGTTGTTGCTGCTGTGTTGCTGCTGTTGCGGTTCTTGTTTCACTACCCTGTTTGGGCACATGTTGGCGAAATGATTCGGGTCGCCACACGTGAAGCAGGCTCTGGCTTTGACTGCAGGTGCCGGAGGAGCTTGTTGACCCTGTGGGGCGGTGAGTAGAGCTTGATTGGCAGGAGCTTGATGAATACGGCAGTTGGCAGTGAAGTGGCCGTACACGTTGCAGTGAGCACAAAAGCGGCATTGAATAGCAGTCGGGCGGTGGTAGGTGCAAGTAGGGCAGAGCGGGTGTGGTCCAGTATATGCACGCTTTGCAGGCGGTGCATTGGCCACAGGCGCCGCTACTTGACGCTGTTGGGCTGGTACAGTCTGAACTGGTGCAGCAGTGATCACACAGTTCTTGTTGGTGGAGCTGTTCTTTCTCTTGTTGCTTGAGGAGGTGGGTTCAGCAGTTGGTGCGGTAGCGGTAGCTTGATGCAGATGCTTGGAGGTCTTATCCCATACCCCAGCCTTAACCCTCTTGTCGTTGATTTCAGCGGCTAGCAGATAGGTTTCCTCGATCGTGGTAGTCTTAGCCGCTTGCACGAAATCAGCAACGCAATCAGGCAAAGCTTGGATGTACTTCTTGATGGTGATTTCCGGGGTCTTGACCTGGTCAGGACAGATAATGCTGAGCTGCTTGAAACGAGCAGTGAGACCAGCATTGTCTCCATCCTTCTGATGTATGTGCCAAAATTCATCTTCAAGCTTTTGACGTTCGTGAGGAGGGCAGAATTCCTCTATCATGACTTCCTTGAGTTCATCCCACGACAGACCGTAGGCTGCATCATTCCCTCGCTTGTTCCTCTCGGCCGTCCACCAGTCTAGAGCACGGGACTGAAAGACGCCGGTAGCGTTCAGAGTTCGAAGGTCGTCAGGGCAACCACTTTGTCGCAGAGTAACCTCGATGGAGTCAAACCAGTGGAATAGTGCAGTAGGACCTCCTTCGCCTGTGAATTCTTTCGGCCCACACGACTTGAATTGCTTGAAACTGAAAGGTCTTGCGACAGCTTTAGGACCTTCAGTCCTTGATTCCTCGGATGATTTGCTGGCGTTCTCGTAAACATCACTCACGGCTTTAGCCACACTTTTCGCGATGATGGAAGCAAGGCGTTTGTCCCTCTTTTCTTGACGAGAGAGTGCATGACGGGATCCAGACGACATTGTCTGCAATAGACATCGCCATGGAACTCAACACATTGTATTCGAATCTCACCTCACACGTCTATTACTTACTAAAGCTCAGTAACACGTTCATTCACGTAACTACTTAACACGTAAAACACGAAGTCACATAGGCATGTAGGGCACATAATCACATAATTCCTAAGCATACAGAGCACAGAAGCAAGGAAAACACATACGCTCTTAGTCATTAGAGGCATTCAGAAAACAGAAACCTAGTATTCAAAGTTCGCGAGTGTTCGAATATAGTATGGTGCGAGCGATTGTTAATGATGTGTAGTGTGTTGTGTGGGTAACGAAAGCAAAAGGCATTAGATCGAAACCAGTAGTATCTCAAAACACTAACAAATAAGCATAAAACACGTAATTCACATAGAATCGACGAATCGTCAGAGTCAATGGTTTTGACTCAAAAACTTGAAATACACCTAAAATCGAGAAATAGATTGTCTACGGCTACTAGACTTCGACTAACCAAGGTGGTTTAATTATTCACAGGGGATCTGTTATGCACTTTCGACTTTCAGGATTGTGCCTTGGCCTCGATTCTTGGACGTTTGGCGTGAATCCTGCTAGTTTTATGGTGACTACAGATCGTCTGCTGCAACCTTGGTGGGAGTTTTGTAAAATGTGCGGAGCAAGTTGTCAAGGTTAGGGTTTCACCCCTGGCTTAACAACTTCGTTCCTATTTTGCTAAAATAGAGGAGATTATTCATCAAAATATGGATTTCACTCCTAATTTGGCATAATTCTCCTCGTTTGTAGTTAAAATTGCAAGTTGATTAAGCGACTTTAGCTGAGAGTTTGCGGTTTTCACACCTATTCTCGGCCGTAGTGCTTGCTCATAGTTAAAATTTCGAGTGCAATGCTAGTGTAGAATAAGCGTAAAGAGCGAGTGATAGTGGGGAGTTCGTGCATACGCGCGAGTTGGCCTGTTGGTTCTTACTATAGACTAGGTCTCTAAGACTTTGACCCGGACTAGGTCAAGTCTTGCCTAATTCCCTATAGTTATGGCTCTGATACCAATCTGTCACACCCCAACCGATGGCGAAATCATCGGGGCGTGGCACTGAGCGAAACAGATTGTCCAGAAGTTTCCATAACAACTAGCATTACCATTCAATTAAGTAATACGTCCCATACCGTATCTCAAATAGTTAAATAATTATTACAGACAAGCATCAAGACAAATGTTCTGTTCCGACAACTCAGATTTAAACATAACTAATTTATTCGTTGGTTTCTAGGACTCCAGTTCCTAGCTTCAATTTCATCACAGCACAAAGATCACGCAAGCAACCTAAGCACCTGTCACATACGTTAAAATAAAGTCAATACAAAAAATGTAAAGGTGAGCATACAAGTTTGATAATAGCATATAGAGTTCGAATTCGTTTACGCATAACCAGCACGTACACATAGTGAAATGAAGCACGTTAGTTATCGACATAGATCCATCGATACCAATGACTGCGGGTTGACTGCCCGAGGCAGTTCACAATACATGATTACCGCCGTAATCCATGCAAGTAAAAGGTCCTTAACAACCCCCGTGTGAACGGGTGCTGAGTCCAAACTATAGTACTATCGTTGCTAAGGCAGGTAGACAGCATTCCATGTGTAAACATAACAAACAAGCATTTATAAGCCACGTATAACATGCATTAACGGTTAGCGTTAAAATAGCTTGAGTAGTGTGATAGTTGTAGTTTGAATATTCGTAACGTATGTAACACCCAAAAGTGCTAAAAGCAAAAAGGGATCAAGTATACTCACCGTGATTAATGGATTGAAGGGAGCGCTTTTCAGCGAATACGGTTAGCCTGAATAGATTTGATAACGTAACGATAAGTGACGCGTAAGACAGTACAAGATGAGAGCGGGCATGATAGCTGATCGTGCGGATGGTAATCCGTGCGGATGGTCAATCCGTGCGGATGGTAGTCCGTGCGGATGGACAATCCGTGCAGATGGTAATCCATCCGGGTTAGTCACTCGTGCGGACTGTCTATCCGTGCGGACAAGTAGTCCGTGCGGATTACTATTCGAGTGGATTGTTTCTTCCTAAGAATGTGTTCGTGTATGATGGCTTGTGCTTTGAAGTTTTCATTGTAGCATTTAGAAAACATTCAAGTATCTCTATCCTTCAAGCCGGTCGCGCGGACAACAATCCGTCCGGATGGTGATCCGTGCGGACACGTCTCTGAGACTGAGTTACTTGCTGGAATTTGTGGAATCCGTCCGGATGGTAATCCGTGCGGATAGAGGTAATCCGTCCGGATAGTTGTTCGTGCGGACAAGACAATCCGTCCGGATAGTCTGTCCGTGCGGACAACTCGTCCGTGCGGATGATCATTGTTTTGAAATTGATTAAGGCCTTAGTATCTCATGATCCGAAGAGTAATCCATTCAGAGGTTGTCCGTCCGGATTGCTCATTCGTCGATACTCAAACCTTGTTTTTGAATGTGGGTCCCAAGTGAAGCTCGTCCGGGTGACAACCCATCCGGATCGTCTGTCCGTGCGGACAGCTTGTCCGTGCGGACAGCTTGTCCGTCCTGGTTGCTCTGTCCGGCTACCCTTGGTTGCCCTTGACGTTCTATCGAGACATTCTGACTTCGTGGCAACCATTTGGAATCGCGTTCTTACCCGAATGACTAAGCCGGCCAGGAATCACCCTAACTCGGCCTGTCGGCGGTTTAGATCGGTCATTCCGCTTTAACCCGAAATCAGGTGTCTTGTGGGTAGAATCCAGATCTAGGACTAGTACATCGCTAACATTGAGTGGAAGACTAGGACTGATCCGGTTCGTACCGTTTTTGAGGGTAAAAGAAGGAGAAAACTTAGGTTTTATTTCTTTCAACTCTTTTATCCTTTGAAAAGCTTAGATTTAGGTGATATGGTTGTGAAATCTTATGAAAACCTTTTCAGATCTGAGTTATTCTTGGTGGAATGAAGTCAAGCTTGAAGTTCATGAGAACTTCATGATGACGTCACCCGAGAATACCTCAATCTTGGTGATTTCATGGTTAAAAGTTGAGTTTTGAAAGATAGAAAGGTGTAGAATTGTGTAGTGAACAAGAATGTACAAGAATTAGAGCAAGATCTTACCTGGATTGAGAGAAATCGAAGAAAAGGTGAAGAAAGTGTGCTGGTCGGACGTCACTTGCCAAAAGTGGAAAGTTTGGAGAGTGACCCGTGTATTTATAGGATGCTAAAAGGGGAAAGGGTGATCCGTGCGGATTGCAGGTCACCCGGATGGGTTATCCGTGCGGACTGGTCATCCGTTCGGACTGGCAATCCGTGCGGATTGGCAATCCGTGCGGATTGGCAATCCGTGCGGATGGACATTCCGTGCGGATGGACCATCCGTCCGGATGTCAACTGAATGGTGCATTCGGGTGCGATGACGCTTCGGTTTCGATTGCGAGCGATTCGATAGGGTTTCCTAGTCAAATTACTTTTAGTCCCAACTACTTTGTATATAATGTGGTTCGATTCGGAATTCGAGTTCGGGTTCGATTACATTCGAGTTAGACTTTGAGTTCGATTGAGTTCGCTTGATTTCCACAATAAACATAAATAAACATGCACAGGTAGCACGTAAGGCACACACACACGTATAATTGACAAGTAAAAATACATAGCTCGAGTTACGATTTGATGTCGATTCGATTAACATAGCTTGATTATTAGTTGATTAACTTTATCGCATTGTTACTTCCTATCATTCACAGTCGTAGGTCGATTGAATTACGCTTAACGTGATTCGATTATTGCAATGTACGACATTTACTCCACATAATATAAATAAAGTAACAACATTTCTACGAGTCAAGTTGCGCGAAATCGGTCGTTGACTTTGACCTTGACTTTGACTTTCACTCGTGAAAACACGGGGTGTTACAACAAATGAGCCACTTGGCGATCGAGTGTAGCCATTTGCGGAATTAATTGAAAGTTTGCGCAATGAAGGGTTAAAAGCGTCAACATGTTCATTCTTACATCTGAATGACCTTTTAACAAACCGGGAGCTTCATGATATTTAATTTTACTCCCGGGAATGCCAAACATTGGCCGTCTAAAGTCTTCGTGCTTATAAGTAAAGTTACGCGCAACTTTGCAAGTTTGAGGGACTGAAAGTGTCAATATGTTTAATTATACCTCTGAATGACCTTTTAGCGAACCCGAATCATCATGATGTTTAAATAATACTTTCAAGAATGCCTAATATGGATTAGATGAGGCTTCAATGCTATTAAATGATGAGATGCGCAAGTTTGCGCAATAGAGGGACCTAAAGCGTCAACTTTTGAATATACGCCTTTCGGTGACTATTTAAGCAAACGGGAGCGTAGTAATATTCAAGTATATGCTTGGGAATGATCATTATGGGCCATGGAAGGCTTGGATATCATTAAACAACATTTCGCGCTACTTTGCGCAATTAAAGGACTAATTGCGTCAAATTGCTAAAGTATGTCGATTCGTATGTTAGCGGACCTTCCGGAATATGACCATAAGTTAAACATGCCCTAATTATCCTATATATAGCTTAGATATAGGCTTGGAGGTGTTTGATGCGCAAAAATAAACTTTTAAGTCATGCAGGGACTAAAAGTGTCAAAAAGTGCACAAGTTTGCATTTTCGCGCATATCTCACATTCTGAATATACACGGACACCCAAAAATTTATGTAAGCACTAAAATATTTTATTTTAGTGTTTGGCTTGATAAAATTCCATTCGTCGCGCAATTTGGATCATTTTTCGCGTCCGTTCGTGTTTCGTCGTAACAAGACGAACAACGTGACCGTACGACCAAACGAACCGACATCCGACAGGTTTTCAAGCATGTTTTATGTTCCCTATGTTTACTCTGTATTGTGGAACCATGTAAATAGCTTAACGGGCTTTAAACATGCCAAACGTGACCTTAAAAACTAATAGGGACCATTTCTGTCATTGTTTCAAAGTTGTTTGCTGATCTGGGAAAGCTAGGCAGGACGCGTAAGCCCTCTTGAACTCTTACGCAGGCCGTGTGACTTCATCAGAGCTGCAAAAGTCAGTTACAGCCTGTTCCAGCTGTTTCCAGGTGTTGCAAGTGGTTTTTCTTCATCCTATGGGTTGTTTTGGGCGCCCATAGATTGCCAAAACAGTGGGTATGAAGTGTACGGTCCAGATCAAGGCTCGGTTATCGAGAAACGATCTTAATGGTTCTCAAAAACCTATAAATACCCCACTTCATTCTTGCCAAACCCACACTTGATTTCTGAATTCTCTAAGTTGGAGACCTTGCTCTTCATACCTGAGAATTTAGGATCAAAACCTTCTTGCTTGGACCCTTTGTAAGTGTCCTTTCGTGCTTAGTTTAATTGTTTAGCGTTTATAGACGAAAAGTTAAGCGTTTCGATAAACGCTTTGACTTTTAAACGGTTGAGCCATTGTTCGTAACGAACATGGCTACGTGACCGTAATTAGGTAGGTGTTAAACCCTCAAAAGGGCACCTCCTAATTACCACGTTTACTTAGTTAAATTGTCGGGTCAATTAAAAGTCAAACGTGTTAGTTTTAAATAAAATTCATAACTATTAATATAGAAGCCATAAAATCAGTTTTCTCACTTTAATAACTTGGTAAATATTAGTTGAACATGTCTAAGCATGTTCAACCCGACAATTCTAAGTTTAGGCTCGGTTTGGAACCGAAAGTCGCAAAAGTTGACTTTTGCTTTGACTTTCAGTTCTGACCCAATTTAGCTTAGTTTAGATATGCCTTAGGATTCCTTTAGGACCAGGTTATAGGTTAGTGTAACCCTCTGAGGTTATACAACTTGGTTCCTTAGTTATCCGATTCATATGCATGTTTCCGTTAAATACCTAAGTGTTGACTATTATGCCCTTTTAACCTTAAAATGAAATTTTTGAAAATGTGAGAGGATGGAAACCTTCATTACTGATTTATAAACTTGTCCCTAAAATTTGACATCAGTTTGAGGTCTAGATTAGGAGTTATGCTCATTAGCGTAAATGAAAAGCTTTTTATTAATTAAACGGCATAATTAGCGTATATCCTATCAAAACCCAATTTTTGACACCAAACTTTTTACCTACTGATATAAAATAATATTTTGGGATTTTTGAAGATTTTTATTTATTTTTAGGCTGAGCATAACATAGGGTTCTAAGCTTAATTCGGTAATTGTCGATTTTGCCATTTTGGCCCATAAAATGAGTTTTACATAATATTTTGATACCAAACTTTTTGCTACTGATTTTATATCATAAATAAAATATTTTGAACTTTATAAACTGATCAAAAACTCAGATTTCCTATTTAAACCCGAAAATCGCTTAAAACCGACTTTTACGCGCTTTAAGCGCATAGTATGAGTTAAAACTATTTTTGGCATATGAAACTTAATACCTACTGATGTTTTAAGTAAATTTATATATTTTAACAGTAAAGAAAAGTTTTAAACTCAGATTCTCAAGTTTTGACCTTTAAAGCTTAAGTGAAATTACCAAAATGCCCCTTCGGTGCATAGTTTGGTTATAATTAATAAATTTCACATATATGTAATACCCTACTGATATAACTTATTAAATTAAGTATTTTTACTGATTATATCAGACCTAAACCTCAGATTAATATTTAACCTCTCTTATAACCTTTAAAATGACCAAAATACCCCTACGGGGCATAAATTGGTTTTAAATTCATTTTGGGCATAATGGAAGGTATCTTACTGATATCACAACATATTTAAAGCATATTAACTTAGGAAACCTGTTCATGACTATTTTGGTTACCCGTTACGCACTTTTCGCGTTCGGATCGGGTTATGTAACTAGTTTGCATAAATTAGCCGAAACGGCTCAAACCTTATCATTTTTATCTCAAGATCCAGAATGTGTTTAGTTTACCCTTATTACACAAGTATACAAGCTTGTCGGGTCTAAACCACATTCTAATCCGGTTCTCGCTTAATCATGCGTTTTGAACCGTATCCTCCTTTGAAAACTAACCGGTCTAAGCATAGGCTTCATTAAGACCCGTTAGGAATCTAATAGGTTATTAAAAACCTTCGTTCCAGATTTAGGAGCCCAGTAAAAGCTATCTGTACTTGCTGATTTGATATACGGCTGGGATTGAATTTATATTTAGCTCAGGTAAATACTTTTAACTTATTTTCCCTATACGGGCTTGGGGTACGGTATATAAAATACCGCTTGGTCGGGCATTGAATTTTTAATTGTATGAAGATTAATTTATTAAAATGTCCCGTTTAAATTGTTTTGTTTGCTTAAAGCCTTTGGGGGTTAATGACCATGTCCCGGATATCCTTGGCATCATTTTAAGAAATGGCCACGACCTAAGCACGGGGTGTAGGTGTACACCCGACAGTGCATATATAAATAATGAGGTATAACCGCCGGTTACGGGAATAACCCGCTGCAGGACTATATCATGTGGTGTGTCTATTAATCTTTAACCCGGCGTCAATCCGGGCTACTGAACGTATAACAAACATGTAATTCTTTTACAAGTTTATATATAAATAATTATCCCAAGTTATAAAAATATTTTATGCCATGTGCATTCAAATCAATTTTCTTAAACGTTTTCAAAATGAGTCAGTTAAATTGTATTTACCAGTGTAAACTGACGTATTTTCCCAAAACAGGCTAAGTGCAGGTACTAATCGGAATAGGCTGGCCTCTCCTAGCATCAAATAAAAGTCTCACAAGCTTAGATGCCTTAAAGTATGTTGAACTAAGTTTCTTTTTATCTTTTGATCCGCCTGTGGATCTTTTGCAACCGTATTTGTAATACTTGATATTACTCTTTTTCGGATTGTAATATATTTATCTTTTGCTTCCGCTGTGCATTTAAATTGTGTTGTTTGTCTATGATGATATCAACTACGTCACGATACTCCCCACCGGGCCCACCGGTAATACGTGGAAATATCGGGGTGTGACATCATGCCTTGATCTTGACCCTCCATGTGTAGCCCATGGTTTATAATACAATGGGACACTAAAAACAATCAAATGGTATTGCAATTTAGTGATCAAAACCATCAAAATAGCTGAATTGGACCAGATTCAATGTTTCTGTGTGGAAGGTCTATCGCGCCCCGCGTAATAGCCATACCAGGCTTACGCGCCCCGCGAGGGAAGTTTGACAGATTTTTAAAATTGGTCCCTGCAAGTGCAAAACTTGATTTTGATGCATTTTTGACACGTTTAAGCCCCGTTAACCTCATTTCAAGGCTCTACAATGAAGTTAAAATATAGGGAACATGAAATATGCTCAAAAACACTCGGATGTCGGTTCGTTTGGTCGTACGGTTGCGTTATTCGGGTAATTACGACGAAAACTCAAACGGACGCGAAAACGATCCAAATTTCACGACGAATGGTATTTTTGCATTCCAATCACTAAAATAAAATATTTTAATGATTACAAAAATTTTTGGATGTCCGGGGATGTTCAGAACATAAGATATGCGCGAAAATACAAACTTATGCACTTTTTGACGCTTTTAGTCACTGTTGATCAAATAAGTTTATTTTTGCGCACCAAACACCTCAAAGCCCATTTCTAAGCTATGTAAAGGATATTTAGGGCATGTTTAACTTATGATCATGTTCCGAAATGTTCGTTACCATACGAATCGGCATAGTTTCGCAGTTTGACACAAATAGTCTCTGCAATTGAATAAACTTGTTTTCGACACCCCAAACCATCCAAAACTTATTTCTAAGTAATGTAAAGGTTATTTAAGGTATGTTAAGCCTATGTCACTATTCCGGAGTGTTTGTTGCATTAAACTGACTGCGTTTACGCATCAGTTTACGTATAACCTTCCAGAAAGCGATTTAAAGCTTGAAATCGAACTCGAATCAAATCGTAAAATCATCAAACACCAATACACACATAATAACACCAAAACACATCGTTTTATTGATAATTGATATTGTTTTACATCGTATATCGTTTACAGAGCACAGTTGTCACAATTGACAATGTAAACTATTTATAAACATAACTACATATAAAACATGTCTACGAATCTAAATTAGTAGCACCGAGCAACCAAATGTACAACCACAAACAACCATCACATCAAACATTGTTTATAAACCTCCAATCAACACAACACTCATGAAGAGGGCTTAATCTTTGTCACAAAATGCACAATTTTGGTTAACTTCAGCAACTGAGCAGACTTATGAAATTTAAACGTAAGTTCATCACCAAAAACAATAATTTGGTTCTTCAGATAACCAGGCCATCCAACAATACCGTAGCTGAATCAAGTATTGGTTTTTTGAGATCTTGTAAATAGTTCCTGAACTTCACCTTTTAGATTTTGGATCTTAACAGGCTTAAGATTATCGGTATCCAGATCCAATGCAGATGATACATCTGATGACAGATGCTAAAAAACAGAAAATTGAATAATGAATTTTATAAAATATTGATATAAAACTGAAATTGTTGAAATAACGAAACAAAGTAAGAACTGCAAAAACTTACAAGACTGTGTTCAGCTTGTGTGGTGAAGTATAAAACTAGCTATGAAGTGAATGATGCTAAATGAAACTTTTGAACTTTACACGATCTATCAACAACTTGTTTATCCTATTAAATATGTTACACCAATTTCATTTGTTAAATTAAACAAACTAGGTTTATCACGCTAGCCGCGTTGCGGCGAACTTCTTTTGTTATTTAGTCTGAGTTTACATGTGTTTTGAAATCACTACGAGCGCGTTGCACGCGGAACCACTAACAAGAATAAAAAGAAAATGTAAAAAACAGTAAAAATAATCGAAAGAAAATCAACAAAAAAAGTTGTATGTTAATGATGTTGTTCGTATAAAACCCGTGGTCAGAGATGATCAAATAATACTGGGTACCGGTACCGAATTTCCCAAACCGAAGGATCCTAAGTACCAATTCGGTACCGACTTTTGTCATTCCTAGTACCGGTTCGCTACCAATTTTTACCTTCATATGCCGGTACCGTAACTGGTATTTTCGGTATCGGTTGCCACCGAGCTCATCCCTACCCCTGAAACAAAAAAAAAAAAGAAATCACTAAAAGTTGAAGAAAATCAACCAGAAAAAAGTTGTACGATACCGTTGTTCTTTGTACGGCACCCGTGATTAGGGATGAGCAAATGGTACCGTGTAGCAGTACCTAATTTCCCGAACTAAAAGATTTTCAAACTCAATCCGGTACCGACTTTTGACGTTTTCTGTATCAGGCTGGTGCCGTTTTTTACCTTCATGTACCGATAATGAACCGAACCGGACCGTACCTGTATTTTCGATACCAGTATTGGTTGACACCAAGTTTATCAAACTGAGAAAGTAAAGAAAATAATAATAATAATTATTATTATATAATAAAACTACTGTATACATTAGTAGCAGTAGCATAGTTGGTGTCACTAATTGTGAGCCTTTCCCTGTAATTCTGAAAGAATGCTACAGTACTTTTTTTTTTTGTATAAACTATAAAATAAATAAATATGGGTGAAAACAAAAGGGGTTGTTAATTTATTTATTTATTTATTGGGTTTTGTCGGCTTCTCCCTCCTTGCTGACTTTGAAACTTCTTCCATGGCACTTGGTCAGCGGTCATCATCATCAATTGGTTAGTAATAATAATGGCCTGAAAAAAGGGAGGTGAAAAAGAGGGGGGATCGAACTTACACCTTTTGCATTGAAGGAGGCTATACAAACCACTTTACCAAATGACCAAGTATATGAAATTGTTATATAAAACATGTATATATATAATAACATTATCGAGGAGTTAGGAAAGAAGACAACCAATAAGAAAAGTTTACTATTCATTATGATGTGACAGCTACTATTCATTAGGTTTGTTTTTTAATATATGTATAATAAGTGGGTTTGGTTCATGGTGGATGAATTGGGTTTGATTCAATATATATATATATATATATATATATATATATATATATATATATATATATATATATATATATATATATATATATAGGGAGGAGATCAAGCGAGAACCACCCTTATTGTGAGAACCGCGAGAACCAATGTGAACACAACCTAAAATAGCTAAAAAAACCTAACCCCCCCCCCCCCCCCCCGCCCAAAAAACCTAAAAAATCTAAAAAAAATCTAAAAAAATCAAAAAAAAATCTACACTTTTTTTTTAATATTTTTAATGCTCAAATCGCTACTTTTAGTGGCCAAAAAATTAAAAAAAAAAAATTTATTTTTATTTTTATTTTTTTTTTTGCTTTGAAAAGTAGCGATTTTTATATAAAAAATATTAAAAAAAAATTTTGTGTGATTTTTAGGCATTTTTGGTTGTGTTCACATTGGTTCTCGCGGTTCTCGCAATAAGAGGTGGTTCTCGCATGATCTTCTCCCTATATATATATTTAGTGACTTGGTGGATTAATTGGCCGAACATTCTTATATTTCAGAGTAATAAATAGTCAATGAGATGGTTGATCTATTTTTAGTTATTCTATTTCTTAGGCTGAAGGGTGTGAGAGGCATCAATCGTCATATAAGACCATTAATGGATTGCTATACCATCCGTTTGCCTCATACATCATGGTTTGCATGGATTAAACCATGGTAACCATGTGTCTCCTTTCCTTTTTCAATATAACCTTTCCTTTTCACAGAAATAAATTGAAATAAGAGAATAGTGGTTTGGGTCATGACCACACCCTTAGGGTAGTGGTTTTGAATGATGGATTAGAAGTGAGTGACATGACGCTGATGTGAAAGGTCATGGTGACCATAAGAGTCATGACCACACCCTATAACCTTATATGTCATTAGAATAGTAAGGTTTGTGTTACTTGGATTGAATGGTTGAATAAATCGTTGTGTATCTCTAATGGCTTTTCCCTTGGCTAGTTTCTTGCTAATCGGGTTATTTATATAATTTATTCTCAGCTGTTAAAAAAAGTAATTTTTAAAGTCCTTACATGTGTATATTATAATAGTGATAGAAGTTACGTACGTTTTCATACTCTAATTGCGTTATTAGGATGAATATCTTTACTTTCAACATTTGATATTTATTATTTGTAAAATAAACACAACCGGTAAATAAACATGACATATATGTAACGTAATTAAAAATGAGCGAAACACATGTTGATATGCATAACTATCGGGTTTCTATCGATATCATAGGCAATTTTGACCGGTAGCTTGTCTAGAGTATGTACCAAACACAATTTTCTGATTAGAAAGATGCTAAACTTTTGCTTAATTGAGAAAGACAAGATAGGTATTTGAAGGGTGTGATTTGTTGGCGACTTTAAGAGGAAGGTAGGGTAACATTCAGTGGCGAACCCAAGATTTTTTTCCACTGGGGTTCACTTTTTTCGGTATTCATATTTTTCACAACCATACATTAGAATTTTCAGGTCGGTCGTCATTCGGGTCGGGTCGGGTCGGGGCGGGCGAGGCGAGGAATATAACAAAAAACAATATCATAACAACAATATATAATAATTACTCGTTAGAAAACACACAATAAAAATACGATGTCATTCGAAACGAAAACAAAACTTACAAATTTCTAAAGTTATTCTCTACGAGTTTCATCTTTTAAAAATGTCCACTTACAAATTTTTAAAGTAATTCTCTACGAGTTTCATCTCTTAAAAATGTCTAACTACATTTTCGATTAGAACATTGACAAGAAAATCTCTTTCGACATAACAAAAGCAAGAGTCATTCATATGATTTTTATATGTTGATCTGATTTCTACATGCAAATTCATAGTAAAAAAAAAATACTAAAACAACAAAAATAATAAATTAACAATATTCAAGTTACAAAAATAGAAAAATAGGTTTACCTTTGGTGGGAGGAGGTTGGATTATTGGAGAGTGAAAGGTGAGTTGGGCTTTGTTGATCATGTGCACTACCTAGTGTTTACATTTAAATTCAAAAAAACATGGTTTGCTAGAGTCAAACTCGGGTCCATTTTGTAACTTACAAGGTGAAATATCACTCCACCAGCTTTTATTTTGTTACTATGGTGTCAATCTTATTATTTTTATAGGGTCCTTCAGAAATTTAATATACCGGTTCTACTACAATTTTTAAAAACATTGGGGTTCGAGAACCCCGATCCACTCTATGTGGGTCCGCCCCTGGTAACATTCCTAATAAGAGAAACACTATGCTTTAGATTGGAATTTAGTCTTCAATATATTCATTGATGATGTTGATTAGTCACAAGGGTCGAGTAACTTTATGTCTCATGCTTTTACGTGCATGCACCATGCATGTTGTATACTATAGAAATAGGCCATAACACATATATTTAAAACGTTTTATATAATACTATCATTCTTATTTCTTAATATTAGTGTTTATAATGGGTCTAGAAAAGTAATTCTTGTTATTATTCTTAATATAGCGTTTATAATCGGTTCTAGAAAAATATTTCAATTATCGATCTTAAGATTAGTCCTAACCAGGAGTTGAATATTTCTTATCTAATAAAATATCAATTGTGTAGCATAGTTTCAATTGCTCTACCATAATGTATGAATTTGGCACATCAAAAAAGGCTAGAAATATGTGTTGTGTATAATTTTCTATTTACAACTAAATATTTAGAGTTATGATTCTTATTAAATTATTGATTAGTGAATTGTATATATAACTTTTCATAAAATGAGAGAATAAAAATGAAATTATTTAAAATGAATTCTTATTATTATTATATAGCAATGATCCTCAGACTAAAACATATGAACTTGAAGTTCAAAAGGATAATTCAAATTTAGAAATCAGAAAAGACATTGAGTGACTCGTGACTAGATTACACATACCGGTTGTTAATCCTCAATTAAACTTGTGACCTAAAAGAACAATCTATAATATATATAACTAGTGATGTGGTTATGTCTCGTCTAAAACGTAGTAGACAAGGCTTTTTTTTTATTACAAAAAGCATGAAAGAAAACAAGAAAGGAAATATTATAATCAAATCATATACCTGAAAATAAAGAATTCTCATCAAGTTATATTATGTTTATATTAGCTTGGGATCGAAACAACATCAACGCCACTAATGATTTTGTGTAATAATATATTGCTAGAGGATATAACTAATCATCTATAGGGGCGTTTAAAAAAAAAAAAAAAACTTGTTAAAAGTCTATGTAAACATTGTGTTTTAAATTTTAGACATAATGTTTTAGATTCTTTTTGCTAGTATTATATAGAAAAAGAACAAATTTAACAATTTATTAAATTTTAGACATAATGTTTTAGATTCTTTTTACTAGTATTATATAGAAAAAAAAATCAAATTTAACAATTTAAAATACAATCAAATGTATTCTAGTCATTAAATTTAAATACACTGATTAACTTTTTTCGCATAGTGTTTTAGATTTTATACCTAAAATACATTTAATTGTGTTCTAATCTGTTACATTTGATGTTTTTCTATCTAATACCCCATGTAAAAAGAATCTAAAACATCACACCTAAAATTTAAAACATATAATTTTTACACTTTGTAGAAAAAATGTTCGTTGTAGAAAAACCCTTACCTATTGCTAGATACCGTAAATAATGATGAGGTAAATAAAATTACATCGACCAAAAAGTGTAAAGATAAATTTAGTTAGAACGACACCTTTTTATTGGAACGGCAAAAATGACACATTTAATTTTGTTAATTGATGTCTTCCTTAATGTGAAACTAGTTTTTTTATATGGTGTATTGCGGCGAAACCGAGCAAATGATTATGTAAAACAAACGTGATTTGAAAATAAAGCATTTTGTTTAAAAAGTCAAACCATTAAAACGATTTAGTTTATCATCGTTCTGTTTTATAATACCAAATAAATACTTTATTTTGAGTATAACCTCGTTTTAACAAAACTTATAACGGAATGTAAGGGAAAAAAATCAAGCACAACTACGTACTTAAGTTTTTAGAAAAAAAAAGTTATAAACGTAACATATTAAAGAAGTATCAAATTAATCGATAAATTAATATATGTTAAAAAAACAATTATTAAAAAAAGGTAAAGGAGATAGATGTTTAAAAAAAATATGTTATTAAAAGTAAATATAACAATAAACTATTATAATATATTAAATAATAAAATAATAATACAATAAAAAATTATGTATTATTATAAAAATAAAGTTACTATTTATCGTCTCTCGAAATCAATATATATATATATATATATATATATATATATATATATATATATATATATAAAGTTTTGGGATGCAAAGTCTATACGCCTTTTTTAACAATAATTTAATCCTACTCTTAAGCTATATTATTCTTCGACACCTAACGAGAAGAACACTATTTTAGACACCATGATACTGCGACACGAATGACCTTTTGGTTCAAACCACATACATAATGTAATTGAATGCTTGGTGACTCAATTATTAGATTAGTTATACCCATGTACTAAAAGAGTCTACTTTACCCACTCTTTAGGCTCTCACAGCAAAATTCGTCTAGAGTATCTCGATATGACTACCCTTAAGATTTCGTAGGAATTTTAGCGACCAATATAATACTGAAATATGATCCTTTAGTTGTACACCAGTCAAAAGACAAAGATTTACTATGTTTATAGGCATAAATGTTAAACATTAAGAGTGGTCTTGTCATGTCATATTCACAACGTTCGTTTGGTGTATGATTCTATGATTTATATGTGTGTATATCTCATTGGTTAGATGGGAGTGAAACAAGATTCATTTCATAATAACTTTAACAAGCTTTCGTCCTTGTTATAAAGAATGCAAAACTTTCAATAGTTTTGCACCTATGTACCATGGTACATAGCTAGAGGAGAATATCAAAGGTTGGATTTTCATGTCTGGCAAGTACAAAATAGTACTCCATTTATTTCAAGAGGATAGAATTACTTATTTCTTTCTCAAGGACAGAATTGACTGCTTCCATTGCCACGTGTCTTAGTCCCGTTTAACAATCTCCCCCCTTATATCAACTAGATATAAAACCCGTGTGTAAACACGGGAGATTTTTAAAAAAACTATGCATACCACATTTTATTAAACGATAAATGACTATACATTTTTTAAGGTTTAATTAAAAATAGATTGTAAAAGCGGAACATCTTTTAAATAACAAATAAAAGGAACCATCTTTTAAATAACAATCGAGCACACATTGTTTTATATTTCATGATCGTAAATCTTGAAACATCTTTTGATGCAAGATCCTTCATTGTTGGGGTATAGCGTTCTATAAATCTTTCATCTTCATTTCTTAAAATACAACCTTCACCACATGATCCTACACAAGAAATAATATGAAACTGGTTATGATATCTACTTAATATATTAAATAAAAATTGTATATATAACGAATAGGCGTATTCACTATTCAGTATCTTTTAAACTCACGATGCTAGTGAAGCTTATACATAAAACTCAAACTCGAGCTCTTTTGCTAAATGAGCACAAATTCGAGCTCATTTAAGCTCACTTTAGTTCGAGCTTTTATCAAATCAATCTCAAGCATCCTATCGTCTCTTGTAACATCCTCGGCGGTTCTTCACAACTGGTGTTAGCTTCCGGTCGGCTTAAACATAAAACTCAAGCTTGACATAGAAATTAAATAAATAAATTATACTTTAACAAACTTTAAAGCTGGAAATATACACGTATACATACAATTCCGAAAAATTAAAGTATACGACAATAATGACAAGATACATGATACTAAGCTACAGACAAATTACTATTATAACTCATAAATCTAACTATAAACTAATAATAAATCTCTAAAATTCAAGTAATTTAAATATGTGGGAGGCCTTATGATCATATACCCAAACAATCATTTTAAGAAGACCCTTGTAGTACCATGATCGGTGTTCTTTAGTTACTGATCGAGGCGTTGCAGAGAAGGCATTGTTGCTGGTGTTGAGTGGGTGCCTGCCCACCCCCCAGCTTCAAGTCCATCCGGCCCTACTTGAAGAGCACACTGAACATGATTATAATACATACCAAACAACAATAATTAGAAGCTCAATGATGATCAAGGATTGGATGCAATAAGGAGCAGCCTTATCCATAACACCAGAAACATGAAACAACTCTTTGTTATATGAACTCATCTCTTAACTACACTCTTTTATAACAATTTAACATTGATACGTGGTCGAAAACCGGTGTCCGTTTATGTTTAAGTTTAAGTTTTTACTTAACTTTTAATCTTGAAAAGTCTACTTTTGATTAGATATGTGTTTCGCAGGTTTAGCGGAGTTTAAGGAGCTTTTTGGGAGCTTTACGGGCCACCGGGACGAAAAACGGACCACCGGGACACAAAATGGGTCAACCGGGAGCACGAAATGCGAAAAGCGGAGATGAGAGAAAGTAAGCACCGTCGCCGACGCCCCAAGGGGCCGTCGGCGACGCCCCAAGGGGCCGTCGGCGACGCCCCATGGATCACCCCGTCGCCCAAAATGTCCGTAGACATCTTGTTAACTCGTCGGCAGCGTTTTGTTGTTCCAGCCAGCGTCGGCGACGCCGCCCCCTGGTGGTTGTCGCGAAATTCTTGTTTTTCTTGTTGTTGGACGAGTTTTAAAGGGGTTTTGACCAATTTTTCGGGGGTTACACTCTATTTTGAAGTTAGAAACACCTCTTGGAGCCAAGATACATCACCAATTCATCCTCGAATCCATCCATTCGATCGACAATCATTCGATTCGATCATCATAATCACTTCCACAACCCGAATCAACATTCACCTTTCCATCCATTCATCACCATCAATCATTCCAAACCCTAATCACCATTTCCACCACTTCAAGGCTTCAAGATGATGATGTTCAAGCTCTCCTCAACCATTGATCAAGTTCCGTTCACCATGAGAGGCTAGTTCTCGTAGGTTTCACCCCGGTGTAGACTTTTGTAAGATTTAGGTTTACTATGTGTTGATGTTTGGTTTGTGACAACTTGAATTGCATTTGAATCTTTAGACAATTGTCCTACGTTTGTATTGAATTTACGAAATGTCGAGTGAATCATTAAATTTGACTTTGTGAAACGAATACACGTATTTATGCCTTGTCTTTTGAAAGGATTTGCTAGTCCAAGGTAACGAAGTGCATCGTGGTCCCTTGTCCATGACGTTGATAGCGATTGGCACCTAAGCTTTGTGATTGTTAACCCGTTAATGAACTAATTTGAGTAAACCAAATTAAAACGCGTAATAACCCTAGGTCTTGCATTTGTTGAAACCGGGTGTGAACCTTGTTATTCCATCCTAATTTATAATCAAGTTTTCTTGCAATTGTTTAATTTCTATTAGTTAATCAATCCAATCAATTTTATTAATTTCATTCAACATCTTTCAATCAAACAAAAACCACAAAAATAATCTAGCAAGCTTCATAAATTATGGCAACCATTAAAAATCAACCAAGTCCATTCGCAAACCACATACTCTTCGTGGTTTGACCCCTTACTACCACTAGCTATTTGTTAAGGGTAATTTGGGTATATAAATATTATCTTTGACCGGAGCGCGACACTCTGATCAAATTTTGGCGTCGTTGTCGGGGAGTTAGTGTGTTTTGTGTTTGGATACTTGTTTGAATTTTTTGTTATTAACTGTTTAAATTGCTTATTTCTTTTTGTACTTTGTCTTTTTCCTTGTTACGCGAGTTGTGTTACTTGTGCAGATTACAGGTAGTGCATGCGTACACGGAATTCCGAGAGGACTTCACCGTTAGTCTACGAACCGGAAATCGAGTGAGTCGCAAGAAGGAATTTAGCAAGCCGGTTAGAGGCAACCATTGTTTCTAACCAAGTCACCCAAAATCCACAATCCACACCATCCATTGAATCTGATTCAATGGCAAACCAAAATTCCAATCACCCAAACCTCAACCAAAACCAATTTCAATCTCGAGGAACCTTCCATCCCACCCAAAATATCCAACATATACCTCATGATCAATCGAGTGGTGGTAACAACTCAAGACCACCCACACCACCTTTTCGAAACCAAGGTCCCAATAATAACCAAAGAACACCCCAACAACAAAACCTTCACCGACACAACTCTTTACCCGCTAACCTTGATGACCGGAATGTTATATCCGATTGTAGAGGCAACCGAGATCGTGGCAATCCCGCGAATGAAGATCCGTTCTTTAACATCGACAATTTGAGAAATGCCATCCCCGATGATGAGCCGTTTAGTGTTCCCGGTTATCAATCGCTGGAGCACGTGAGTATTCATTCGGAATACTCGGATGATGGGGGTAATTATGACGAACGGGTAGATAATGACGGTTGGGGGTATGTGAACCAGGGTAACGTTTACAATGCAAGAGGGTTTGATGATGATGACTTTGGCTATCAAAATGCAAACTTCATGGGGAACGACAATTACGGTTATGGGAATGCGAGAAATGATGGTTACGAAAACAATCGAAACCCATGAAACAGCAATCAAAGGAACCGGAATGATGGGTACCACAATAACAACAATAATGTGAATCATAACCGGATTCCTCGTTTCTTGGGAGGAGGTAACCAAGGTGGAGATCGAGGTGGTAATCGAAGAGATAACCGAAGACCAAGGGACCAAGAAGTTGATGGTCCACGTCGTCATCAACAACCTCCAAGGGGCGTTAATGACTGTTTTAGGCCGGTGGTCACCGACAATGACTCACCGATTGTGTGTGAGAGAAGAATGTTTGATTGCAAGCCCCATTACATCAACATCCTCCCCCATTTCAATGGGAGGACTAATGATGAATCGTATACTCATTTGGCGGATTTTTCAGCCATTTGTAGTACGATTGGAGGACATGATTTCACGTTGGAAGAAGTAAAGCTTCGATTATTTCAGTTCTCTTTGAAGGATAAGGCGAAACAATGGTTTCTCATACTTCCGGCGGGTAGTATTCGCACATGGGCCGAAATGCAACAGGTTTTTCTTGACGAATATTATTCGATGGCAAAGGCCAATGATGCTAGAGATGAAATTAGGTCTTTTCGCCAACTCTCGAGTGAACCATTACACGAAGCCTTCACTCGATACAAAGAATTAATCCGGAAGTGCCCACATCATCAAATCGAAAAGTGGGAGTTGGTTAAATGTTTCGTGCGAGGGTTGGATGATGAGACATGGAATCACCTCGAGTCAACGAGTAACGGAACGTTGTTGAGTAATCATGAGGATGACGATTGGGAGTTCCTCTAGAGGATGAGTAAGAGGTCAAAGGCGAAAGAATCGGTCGACCGAGCCAAAAAGCACTCTACCTCAAGGTCTTGGCCCGATCATGATGCGAGTTCTAAGGATCGGATTGAAACGTTGGAGCGGGAGTTGGCCCGCATGAAGAAAAAGGAAGTAGGTGCGGTGCAATACGCCGAATGTGAAGAATGCGGAGACATCGGTCACCGGACCGAGAATTGTCAAGACACCGTGGTTGTAAATTAAGTGTATGGAGACTGGAGGCAATACGATATGAATTCCAAGATTTACCACCCCGGATTAAGGAACCATCCTAACTTTAGGTATGGTAATGCCTCCAACCAAATGAACCCGAATTTTCAATCGGGAAATCAAGGTGGGTATTCGCACCAAACTCACCAAGGAGGTAACCAAGGGGGTTACCGAAGAAATTACAACAACCAAGGCGGTAATGGAAGTGGGTCGAATAATCAAGCCGGTGGTGATGATTTGAGTGCTAAGATAGACACCTTATTGAATGTGGTAAAGGAATCTAACAGTGACATTAAGGAGATGAAGAAGACAAATGAGATGAGAGATAAGTCACATTAGGAGTTGGCGAAACAAGTGGGGCAACTTGCGAAAGAAGTGGTTCAAATGCGGGGAAGTATAGGAAGGCTTTCGAGTGACACTACGATGAACCTAAAGCATCAAAGTTCAAGCACGAGAAATGTGAGGAATGTGCATATTAGCGCGGTAAGTCTTCTTTCAAATGATGAGGTTTGTAGTAGTGTTGAAAGCATTCCACCACCACAATGCGTTGATGGTGTAGTGGAAAATACAAGTGATGAGTTGGAAAGTACAAATGAACAAGAAATGATTTCACAAATTAAAATTGAAAACATGAATAAAAATTCTTTTTGTGAAAATTGTTTAAATCAAATTAACTCGATTAATGCATCAAAGATTGAAGAACGGTGCCCACCAAAGGACGAGAGGTGGGAAATTTTTAAACGAGCAAAAATTAATTTGCCGTTACTTGATGACATTAAAAAAGTTCCGGCTCATGTGGAATGTTTGAAAGAGTTGAGCGTTGAAAAACGGCATATCAAATTACCCAAATCGGTTGATTTGATTTCTCATGTTAGTGCCGTTTTATCAAGTGCGCTGTAACAACTCTCGCCAAAATTATTATTTCTTATTTTACTATGTCCAATAGGAAACCCTAATTAAGACCCCCAAGTAAAATTGCATGACCCCTAAAATTTTCAGAACAATTGGAACTAGGATCAGGGCCCCTAAAACTCAGGGGGGGGGGGGGGTATTCCCTAATTGATATTATCCTCACAGTTTGCTGTAGAAATCGAATTTCGTCGAACCACTGACTCACCTAGGCTATAAATACACGAGGCTACCCTACCCTAAAAGTGTCCCCGTCGCGCCACGCGACAGCCTATAGTGACACGCGACAGGGACGATTTTTTAGTATAAGTATCAGGGGTTTGGCACTTGAATGGCACCGTTGGTTCGACGTTCAAATTCGTTTTGTACACTGAGTTAGTCACTTTTTTGTTCAAAAACACACACTAGCACGAAGCTCTGTTGCGACAACAAGGTAATAACTCGATCACTGCTACAATATAATGTCCGATCGATTGAAACCGATCCGATGGATGTTTAAGTGCTGCCCGAACTCGGGCTATACTTTGTCATTCATCGTGAGGGTTTTGATCTCGTGAGCTTATCGTAAATGTTGTATTAAGTTACTGACCTAGTTTCGTGTGCATTGTTATTTACATTAGGTTATCAGGCTTATCAGTAGGCTAAACTCTGCCCGTCTAAACTTGCAATGTGAGTCATTCTCTTTTTATCAACCATGTTTTACAATACTCCATTTATTTTCAAAAGTTATAATTACAGGGATTAAGTCATGGTTATCTTAAATCACTGGCAAGTGGGGTATTGTGCACATTACTAATTTCTCACGGTTAGGTTCACCAACCTAACAGTGATAATCATCACTACTTGGGTGAAAGGATCCAATAGTGGTATGACCATCGTCACCAGGGTGTGACACGACGCCAGATAAAAATAAGATAGTAGCCATTGTAATCGCTCTTATGCTGTAATTTATAACTATGTGTCGTTTTATTGAAATCGAGTGACTCGCCAGTATTTCCCCGCTGATAAAATATTTTTAAACATGTTTCAGGTGACCTACTGTGAATCAAGGAAAAGTGCTACGGAGCACTAATAAAGCTTGAAGTGGCGGCTCAGTTAAATAAATAAACATGTTTTGTAAAACAGGGAATTTCCTCGTGAAATTCCTCTATTGTAAATAACGAGGTTTATCCCAAATTATGAAATAAAGTATTTGGGCATTTTCAAGTTTTAAAAGATCATGTTAAACTTCTGCTGTCAACTCAAATAATAAATACCACGGGTTTCTGTCCCGCGGCTCCTGGACCGGGTCACACCGGGACGGGGGCCGTGACAGAAAAAGGTGGTATTAGAGCCACTGATTTAAGCCAATTAAGTATTTAGAAATACTTAATTTCTCAATTTGCCACTCTGTGATTCTGTGAAATTTAATTTGCAATATATAACTTTTTAATTAGGATTTTGTGTTTCCTCTATATCTGTTAAACAGCGTGAATGAGTTGTCTGAAGCTCTTTAGAATCTCACTATCTATCCTGCTGACGTAGAAGTTTCCAGAGACTTTTCCGATTATCTGGCCGACACTAAAGAACCTATGGAATTCCAGGCTCAAGCCCAGGAGAAACCCAAGACGAAAAAGAGAAGGAGAATCGTAGGCTGGAGACGCGTACGAAGGAAGAAGCCAGCTGCACAAAGGATTAAAAGGACTGAGGATCCCAGGGATAATGGCAAAGGAAAGGAGATCGGGGAAAGTTCAGGGCAAGCCCAGGAAATGTCACCATGGGAAGAGCTGGATCGCAAACTGGCAAATTGTGACCTCATTGGACCTGCCAATGAAAACCTCTTCAATTACCCCGTTGAATCACAACTTCCAGTTAACTTAGCACCTGCTATCCCAGATCCCATAGTCAACCACCAACTTCTACCTGGAGAACTGGAGGAATGGTGGACAAGTGATTGGCAATTTCAGAATCTCTTGAATAACCCTAACACCTTTTTCCCCCAGTTTGACCCAGAGCCCGCACCAAACCCACCTATGAGCACCGAAAACTTGGCTGAACTCCGCCACTATGGCGAGGAGCTGGTGGACATAGGAAACAGAATCCGAGAAGTGGGAGAGAGGATATCATGGAAATACGACGAAAGGGAACGTCGTTTCTGAAATGCCAGCAGACAGGGATCGTATGTGGTTGTGTGGTTACGTGTTTAATAATAAATAAAATAATAAAAATATAATCATATAAAATAACTAAAAATAAAACTTTTGTAACATATCTGGTGTGTACGGATGCCTACTAAAATATATAAAAATATCAACGTCGCAAAGTCGACAATTTTGGCTATACGTGCTAACATAATTATGTGTGATTGGTTATTGTGACTGATTATTATTTATTTTGTGCCAATAATTTACATTTATATATTGATAATTATCAGATGGAACACGCCGTCAATGAGCCAGTTAATGAAGTTAACCAATCTGAGCAAAACAATGAGGATCACTTTCTTAATAGGCAAGATATAGAAAACATTGTTGCTCAAGGAATAGCCAATGCTATTCCAGTAATCCTTGCTGCTGCCCAAAATCCAGTTGAACCTCAACCAATTATTCCCAGTAAACGTACTCGCGACGACAATTTCAGTAATAGTGTAAATGGAGGCGGCAACAATAATAATGATGGGATGCAAGCCCCATTCCTTAAGAAAATGAAAGCTGCAACGCCTGGTTGCACCTACAAGGAATTTCTTGCCTGTAAGCCAGTTGAATTTGCAGGCAATGAAGGGGCAACTGCTGCACTGCGTTGGTTAGAGAAAACCGAAGCAGTAATTAAAATAAGTAAATGTGCCGAGGAAGACAAGGTCATGTACGCGTCGCATCTTTTTAAAGAAGGGGCACTCGAATGGTGGAACACCGTACTACAAGCTAAGGGAAGTGATGTGGCGTATGCCATGAATTGGGCAAAATTTAAAGGCCTAGTAGAAAGAAAATTCTATCCCGAATATGAAAAGGAACAAATGACAAATAAGTTCCTGAACCACCGAATGGTGGATGTAGACTGTCGAGGATATACTTCAACATTCTTCAAGTATGCTAGAGTTGTACCAACCCAGGCTTCGCCAGAACCGGTACTTATTTCTCGCTATATTTGGGGTTTGATCGGCGAGATTCGTGACATCGTTAAAGCTACGAGACCTCGCACAATTGACGATGCAGTGGAATTAGCCAACACTTTGACAGACGGACTGGTGCGTACGCGAGAAGAAAATAGGAAGACGAAAGTGGCCCAAAAGATTACCCAAGGATTTCGTGTGGGTAATAGTAGTAACTTCAAGAAAAAGGGAACCGGGTAATCTTCCACTGCTCCATTTTGCAGTACCTGTAAAAGAAAGCATTTTGGAAGATGCAAAGGGTATTGCAATTTCTGCAAAATTCCGGGGCATCAAGAAGAAGATTGCAGAAGGAAGAAATCAACAATCTGCTTCAACTGTGGAGAAGCTGGACATTTTAGACCAGACTGCCCTAAATTGGTCAAACCAGCGGACAACAAAGTCAAACCTGTAGAAGGAACTACCAAGAAAAACACAAGAGCCTTCTAGTTGACTACTCAGGAAGCAGAGCTAATTCCCGATGTGATTGCTGGTACGTTCCTAGTTCACGACGTTTATGCAAAAGTATTATTTGACTCTGGTGCAAACCAAAGTTTTATAAATACTTCATTCTGCCAAGCTCTTAACCTACCCTTAACCAATCTTAGACAAATTTTTACGGTAGAAACCGCGGATGGTAATTCTGTTCACATAGATAAGGTTTTGCAAAAAGGAAAGATAGAACTCGTAGGCCATAAATTTTCTGGAAATCTGTTACCTATGAATTTAGCTGGATTCGATGTCGTGTTAGGAATGGATTGGTTAGTAGCCAACCATGCTCGAATCCTCTGTGATAAGAATTCCATAGAAATTCATACACCTACAGGAGAAATAGTGGTGATTGCTGGAGACAAGCCATGTAAGCCACTAAAATTCATTTCAGTAATGAAAATGGCCAGTTATTCAAGAAAACAAGGAATAGTGTATATGATTTCGGTAATCATTAACACTAAGGGTAAGGAACTTAAGGAAATTCCAGTAGTATCAGAATACCCGGATGTATTCCCAGAAGAACTACCTGGATTACCACCCGATAGGGAAGTAGAATTTAGAATTCATTTAATTCCTGGAACTACACCGATAGCCAAGGCACCTTATCGGTTCGCACCAACCGAAATGTTAGAATTGAAAAAGCAGTTAGATGAATTGTTAAGCAAAGGATTTATACAACCTAGTTCCCCCTTGGGGAGCACCCGTGTTGTTTGTGAAAAAGAAGGATGGTTCAATGCGAATGTGTATCGATTACAGGGAATTGAATAAGGTTACAATTAAGAATCGATACCCATTACCTAGGATTGATGATCTTTTCGATCAACTTCAGAGAGCTAGATACTTTTCTAAGATATATTTATGCTCCGGATACCATCAGTTGAAAGTACAAGAAGAAGACATACCTAAAACTGCTTTCAGAACTAGGTATGGTCATTACGAGTTTACAGTCATGCCCTTTGGACTAACAAATGCTCCTGCAACATTTATGGACATGATGAATAGGATCTGTAAACCGTACTTGGATAAATTCGTAATTGTCTTCATCGACGATATACTTATTTATTCCAAAAGTCAGGACGAGCATTGTAAGCACCTACATGCACTCTTAACTTTGTTAAGAAAAGAGAAGCTTTATGCCAAATTCTCGAAGTGTGAATTTTGGCTACAAGAGGTACAATTTTTAGGACACATGGTGAATCACGAAGGTATTCACGTAGATCCCTCCAAAATAGAAGCGATCACCAAATGGAAAATCCCGCAAACAGCTATGGAAGTTAGAAGTTTTCTAGGGTTAGCCGGATACTATAGACGGTTCATTAAGGATTTTTCTAAAGTAGCTGTACCATTAACTAAGCTAACATGTAAAGCAGTAAAGTTTGAATGGGGACCTAGACAAGAAGAGGCTTTTAAGATTTTAAAGCAAAGGTTAACAAACGCCCCAATTCTTGCCTTACCAGAATGGACAGAAGATTTTGAAGTTTATTGTGATGCTTCTAAACTAGGATTAGAATGTGTGCTGATGCAACGCAAGAAGGTAATTGCGTATGCCTCAAGGCAATTGAAAAAGCACGAGGAAAATTATACGACTCATGACTTGGAATTAGGAGCCATAATTTTTGCCCTTAAAATTTGGAGACATTATCTGTATGGAAGTAGGTTTACTGTCTATACAGATCATAAGAGTTTAAGATACATATTTGGGCAAAAGGAATTAAACATGAGGCAAAGAAGACGGATGGAAATTCTAAGTGACTACGACTGTGATATTCAATATCACGAAGGTAAAGCAAATGTAGTCGCAGATGCTTTAAGTCGAAAGTATCATGAAAAGCAAAAGCGAGTTCGTGCTCTTAGATTAAGTTTACAATTAGACTTATTGGAACAACTGAAGAATACTCAGGAAACAACAATCAAGGATTATGCTGAAGGAATGAAAGGACGAATAAAGGAATTAGAGCAAGGGAGTGATGGAATTTGGAGATTCCACAAGAAAAGGATTTGGGTACCTAAGCAAGGAGACTTAAGAAATAAGATTCTAGAAGAAGCCCATAAATCTAGGTATACCATGCATCCTGGTAATAATAAGATGTATCAAGATTTAAGAAATAACTTCTGGTGGATAGGAATGAAAAAGGACATAGCTAGATATGTATCTAAGTGTCTAACTTGTTCACAAGTTAAAGCAGAACACCAGAAACCCTCAGGGTTACTCCAACAATTAGAAATGCCTGTATGGAAATGGGAACTAATAACCATGGACTTCGTTACTAAGTTACCCAAAACCAGAAAAGGAAACGATGCAATTTGGGTAATTGTTGATCGATTAACCAAATCAACTCATTTTCTACCCATGAAAGAAACCTTTAGCATGGAAAGATTAGCCAAGTTATATGTTGACGAGGTAGTATCCTTACATGGAGTCCCACTCTCCATTGTATCAGATAGGGATAGTCGTTTCACTTCCCATTTCTGGACCAATTTCCAGGAAGCAATGGGGACTCGACTAAACTTAAGTACAACCTACCATCCCCAAACGGATGGACAAAGTGAAAGGACGATCCAAACCCTGGAAGACATACTCAGGGCATGTGTGATAGATTTTGGAGGAAACTGGGACAACCATTTACCTTTAATTGAATTCTCCTATAACAATAGTTATCATTCCAGCATCGAAGCTGCCCCGTTCGAAGCACTATACGAACGTAAGTGTAGGACTCCAGTCTGTTGGGCAGAAATAGGAGAAAATCAATTATCAGGTCCTGAGATTGTACAAGAAACCACTGACAAGATCACTCAAATCAAGGAAAGACTGAAAACGGCTCGAGATCGCCAGAAGAGTTATGCAGACAATCGATGCAAGCCACTAGAATTTCAAGTTGGAGACAGAGTACTATTGAAAGTTTCTCCTTGGAAAGGAATAGCTCGATTCGGTAAGAAGGGAAAGCTAAGTCCAAGGTACGTAGGACCATTCCCAGTAATCCAGCGAGTAGGACCAGTTGCCTATCGCCTAAAACTACCAGAAGAGCTAGCTGGAGTACATGACGTGTTTCATGTATCTAACCTCAAGAAATGTTTATCCGATGAATCCCTGGTAGTACCTCTTCAAGACATAGAGGTAAATGAAAAGTTAAAGTTCGAGGAGAAACCACTACAAATAGAAGACAGAAAGGTCAAGTTTCTCAATCACAAAAGACTAGTACTGGTCAAAGTCAAGTGGGATTCAAAGAGAGGACCGGAGTACACTTGGGAACTAGAATAAGAAATGAAGCGAAAATATCCCTACTTGTTCCAGTAAATCTCGAGGACGAGATTTTAATAAGGTGGGGAGGATGTAACAACTCTCACCAAAATTATTATTTCTTATTTTATTATGTCCAATAGGAAACCCTAATTAAGACCCCCAGGTAAAATTGCATGACCCCTAAAATTTTCAGAACAATTGGAACTAGGATCAGGGCCCCTAAAACTCAGGGGGGGGGGGGGTATTCCCTAATTGATATTATCCTCACAGTTTGCTGTAGAAATCGAATTTCGTCGAACCGCTGACTCACCTAGGCTATAAATACACGAGGCTACCCTACCCTAAAAGTGTCCCTGTCGTTCCACGTGACAGCTTGTAGTGACACGCGACAGGGACGATTTTTTAGTATAAGTATCAGGGGTTTGGCACTTGAATGGCACAGTTGGTTCGACGTTCAAATTCGTTTTGTACACTGAGTTATTCACTTTTTCGTTCAAAAACACACACTAGCACGAAGCTCTGCTGCGACAACAGGGTAATAACTCGATCACTGCTACGATATAATGTCCGATCGATTGAAACAGATCCGATGGATGTTTAAGTGCTGCCCGAACTTGGGCTATACTTTGTCATTCGTCGTGAGGGTTTTGATCTCGTGAGCTTATCGTAAATGTTGTATTAAGTTACTGACCTAGTTTCGTGTGCATTGTTATTTACATTAGGTTATCAGGCTTATCAGTAGGCTAAACTCTGCCCGTCTAAACTTGCAATGTGAGTCATTCTCTTTTTATCAACCATGTTTTACAATACTCCATTTATTTTCAAAAGTTATAATTACAGGGATTAAGTCATGGTTATCTTAAATCACTGGCAAATGGGGTATTGTGCACATTACTAATTTCTCACGGTTAGGTTCACCAACCTAACAGTGATAATCATCACTACTTGGATGAAAGGACCCAATAGTGGTATGACCATCGTCACCAGGGTGTGACACAGCGCCAGATAAAAATAAGATAGTAGCCATGTTAATCGCTCTTATGCTGTAGTTTATAACTATGTGTCGTTTTATTGAAATCGAGTGACTCGCCAATATTTCCCCGCTGATAAAATATTTTTAAACATGTTTCAGGTGACCTACTGTGAATCAAGGAAAAGTGCTACGGAGCACTAATAAAGCTTGAAGTGGTGGCTCAGTTAAATAAATAAACATGTTTTGTAAAACAGGGAATTTCCTCGTGAAATTCCGCTATTGTAAATAATGGGGTTTATCCCAAATTATGAAATAAAGTATTTGGGCATTTTCAAGTTTTAAAAGATCCTGTTAAACTTCCGCTGTCAACTCAAATAATAAATACCACGGGTTTCTGTCCCGCGGCTCCTGGACCGGGTCACACCGGGACGGGGGCCGTGACATGCGCTTCTCCAAAAAGCTCAAGATCCGGGAGATCCTCTTATTCCAATTCAAATTGGAACATTTAAAGTTGAGAGGGCGCTCCTCGATCTTGGAGCTTGTGTGAGCATTTTGCCCGGGAGTTTGTATGACTAATACGATTTTGGTCCATTGAAAAAGTTTGACACTCCCGTGGTGTTAGCCGATCAGACTCCTACGCATCCACGAGGGATGGTGGAGGATGTGATTGTTAATATAGATGAATGCTGCTACCCAGTTGACTTTTTGGAAGTAGACTATGTTGGGTGTGATGAGGACACCCAATAGATAGTTATACTGGGTAGACCGTTCCTGGCAACTGCTAATGCCATAATAAATTGTGCAACGGGAACGGTAAGCATGAAGTTTGGGGACCGGGAATTAATTTAAATGTTTTTCCAAATTTTACTAACCCACTCGATGAGGATAAGTGTCCTGAAAAGGACATAAATCCAAACAAAAAGGTATGTGCTATGGTTGGTAGGTTTGGAGAAACAAAGAAGAAGACAGTCAAGAAGAAGAAGGCGAAGAAGTCACCTTAAGAAAAGAAGAAGGAAGAGGAGGTGAGGAAGTTTAGACCGTTTGGCAACAAATGGTATGAATCACCGGTGGGTGATTTCGAGGAGTTCATTGGTGGCAAGCACGCCATTCGACCACCATGAGGTGGTAAGTTAATTGTTGTTGTATATTTTCTTTCACAATTCGTTTTAGTTTTTCTCCGTAGTCTAGTTGTTGTTGTTGTTGTATAGTTTTGTTATTTCATTTTAGGCTAAATGAACGTTGTGGGTGTGTTCCCTATATAACCCTCACGAGACCTACTCGTCCTCTCGAGCTATCGGGAGGTTTAAAAGGGCTTGTTGCATACGCTAAATGCAACCGTGATTCCTACGAAAGTGAGTTAGGCCTGTTATTGTTGTAAATTAATTTTCCATATAAATCAAGGTAAACTAACGTATGACTTGGTAATATTTTCATAAAAGTGGTAGAACTAGGTAGCTAACAAATTTTAATTGTTATGAGAAGCATGCTTCTACACAAGGGTTAAGATTTGTAGGTATATTATGTTTGTGGGACAACCGCTTTCTTGAAGAGAAGAAGAGCACATGAGCCATTAACGAGAAAATCAGGTGCATACGTTTCCTTTTACCTTTGATTCTTAGTTAGTAATAAGTGGAGTGTAATTGTACTTTAGTTTCCGGGGTGAAATTTTTGGGAACTTAGCCGGGTCACATCCCTTGTGTGATTTAAAAACTCTAGTTCTTACACATTGAGGACAATGTTTACCTCAAGTGTGGGGATGAGGGAGTAGTAAAAGTTTTTCGATTTTTGACCAGTTCATTTAAACACTACACATTGAGGACAATGTTTACCTCAAGTGTAGGGATGGGGAAAATTTCAAAAAAAATTCAAAAATGTCTTGGTTCGAAAGCGATCTTAAAAGCACAAGTAACTAAGTCAACGAGGGATGACACAACCCATTTGGTCTTTGGTCATGGTCAAGTTCGAATTAATAGCATGACGAGTATTTAGCGGGTGGTTATTTGGGAATAATTCGCCTAAGAAACTAACATATCATGCATGTCACATATCATACCCGCTATATGTGAGGTTTTGAGGCACTTTTATATTATAGAACTACATGTTTATGTTTCTTTGTTTGAGTGGACCATTAGTCACGTATTGTAAAACTTGCAACTTTTGATGCGTTTGAGACCATAGACCAAATACAAGCACAAGAATGATTAAGGCATTAGGTAAACCTTTTCTTTTTACACCATTTATTCATCTTTACCCAAAAATTTATCCCTTAGTAGCCAACTTTGAGCCTAATCCTTTCGTTTGACAACCCATTTAGCCCATAACCTTAAGCCTTTTTCTTTTTAAACCCGTGTGATGAAAATTCGATTATAGTAGTTTAGTTGTATAGTTGTGAGTTGTTATATATATATATAAAAATCAGAAAATGTTGCGAAAAAGAATGAAAAAGCATTGAGAAAAACACAAAAAGATGTGTAGTAGTTGTCGAATAAAAGGCGAAAGTTGTTGCCTCTTAGTTGATGTTTATAATTCGTTTTGTTTAGTTTAGTGGTTTGTAATAAAAATCAAATTTTCATCACCTTAGCCACTTTAAATATCCTACTTCCACGCTTAGCCTAGCCCCGTTACAACCCTTACAAAGACCTTTTGACTTGTGCTTAGTATTCGTGTATGGTGGTGGAGAATGATTGAGTTGCAAGCCTATGCGGGTATGTGTTCTAATCGGTTTGAGTGATTATTTCAAAAGCGCTAATGCATCAACTATTAGCCAAATTTAAACCGAGTGGAGAGAACATTGTGAGGGATGTGCTGTAACAACCCGCATCTTTGAAGTCAAAGTACAAGTCAAAGTCAAAGTCAAAGGAAGAAAAGATTGCTAAATGCGACCTGTCACTCCTTTCTTAATTGTTGATTGTACTCTTTGACTTGTTAATCGATAATTTAATTTGTGTACTTTAGTTGTATTATGTGGAGTAAATGCTAATTAATCGCTAACCTATTTATCGCTAATCGCATCGCAACTTGAATCGCATGTTCTGGATATTGTATTACGTTTGTGTGCTATTATGTGTTACTTGTGCATGTTTATTTATATGTTTGTGGTGATTAATCGAAAACGCAATCGCAACTCTATCACAACGCAATTTCATCGCGAACTAGAAACTCAAAGTTATTTATTATTGTTGTGTGTTAGTTATGCAATTTGTGTAAAACCTATCGCATCGCTTAATCGACACTCGCTTAAGCGCATCGCAACGCTCAACACACAAAACGAAACGTCGAAATCTAACCTACTCGAACCATCCGATCGAAGGACCATTCGATCGAATGGTCATCCGTCCGGATGACCATCCGATCGGATTACCCTCCTCCGATCGCACACCTACACCGCCTTTCTCACTCTCTCACCTATAAATAGCACCTATCACATCACTCTTCATGTGATGTGACAGCTCTCCTCCGACCCTTCGACTTCTCAGCCTATTTTCTCTCGATTCCTCGCGATTCTTGTAAGTTTTCAACTCAAATCTTGTACTTTCTTGATCTACACACACTTCTCCATCATTTTCACCATCAAATCTTAACTTTTCACCATGAAATCGGCTGATTTGGGCTATTCTAGGATGATGTCATCATGGGTTCTCATGAACTTCAAAGTGTGACCTCATTCCACCAAGAACAACTCAGATCTAAGAGATTTCAACATGTTTTAACACTGATTTCACCTAAATCTAGACATTTTCAAACCTCACAAGATTAAAAGAGTTGAAAGATATTTTCATAACTTTCCTTCCACACTCTTTTACACTCATGCACTCAAAACCAATAGTATCTAAGCTCGTGCAGGCCCTCTACTCATTCTCTAGTGAAGTGCCGGTTTGAGAACTGATTCTTATCGAAAACCGATACACGGGTTGAACATGAAAAACCGTCAAGGACCGTTAACTGATAGGACGGGGTGATTCCTATCCGATCGGATGACTTAGACTTGATGGGGTTTCCGTTGTTTAACACGTTGTCATACCGTCTCGGTCCAAACGCAAAACTTTTCAAACTTAGCAAAATTTTACAAAATTTTCAAACAAACAGTCGCTGAACGGATTGTCGTCCGATCGGATTGCCATCCGATCGAACGACAGTCCGATCGGATGACTTGTGGTCTCCAACACTTAAACTTTTTGCAAGTTGTCAAAGATTATCAGTCTCCAACGAATAGTCATCCGATTGGATGACCATCCGATCGAATGACTATTCTAACCAAGGGACTTGAACTTTAAAAACACCTTACTTGAATGGATCGCCATCCGATCGAACGACCATCCGGCCGGATGACTGTTCGACCGGACGACCTGAAAGGTAGAGATACTTCTCTGTTTTCAAAATGCTACAACGAAAACTTCAAAGTCACATCATACACATACACATCCATCCCAAACGAATGACAATCTGACCGAATGGCCATCCGACCGGATGACCATCCGTCCGGATTGTCATCCGATCGAATGACCCTTCGTCACTCACTTCCCACTCGACACCGTTTTACGCATCATTCATCGCTTATGTTATCGTTCTGTAATCAGGCTAACCCTCTAACGCTCCCTTTAATCCAAGATTGTGTTTACTTGTTAAACACGATCTGTGAGTATACTCGAACCCTTTTTGCTTTATGCACTTTTGGGTGTTACATGCGTTACCTATTTCAAATCACAATCGACACACAACGCAAACACTTTTATACGCTGACCGTTATTGCATGTTATACATGTTATACGTGTTACTCGATGAATGCTTGTATGTTATGTTTACACAGTGATTGTTGCCTGACACCTTAGCAACGATAGTACTATAGTTTTGACTCAGCACCTGTGATGGACAGGGGTTGTTAAGGGTTTTACTTCACGTGTCACAGTGGTGATATGTGGTGCGCATTCTACAACTCACAGTCATGTATGTGCATATTTCATTGTCGATTACGTGCTAGCTTCGCTATTTAACATGTTACATGTTGGTTATGCGTAAACAGCTTTCGCTATCTATATTACTATTAAACTTGTATGCTCACATTTACACTATGTGTTTTGACCTCTATTTTAATGTATGTGACAGGTGTTTAGGATGTTGTGGTATGCTTGCTAGCTTTTGTGGAATCAAGTTAGGAAGAGTCTAGTAACAAACAATAAATTTATGAGTTGTCGAAATAATATTTTATTTGTCTTTGAGAACAATTCGTCTATAATAACTATGTTTACTTGATATGTTACGGTATGGGACGTAATGCTTAAATATTTGGTAATTATTAGTTGTTATGGAATCTCTTGGACAATCTGTTTTGCTCAGTGCCTCACCCCGATGTTTCCGCCATCGGTTGGGGTGTGACAGATTGGTATCAGAGCCATAACTATAGGGAATTAGGCAAGACTCGACCTAGTCTAGGTTGGTGTCTTAGAACGACCTAGTCTATAGTCTAAGTACCAACAAACCGCCTTGAGTAGACCCGGTGGGGGTTCCGCGCAAGCCTATTTCTGTTATTCGATCGACTCGTAAACATACTACACTCTATCGACCTTTCCTAAGGTCGAGCACTATCACTTAGCCTTTCCTAAGGCTAGCACCGCATACTATTTTTCAAAAATGAATGAGTGATTAGATCGGGACTAGGTGTGAAAACCGCAAACTCTCGATCAGATCGCTTGTTCGACGCACATTTTTACTATAAACACGAGAATCTGCGTTGAATAAGGAGTAAAATCCATACTTCGACGCAATTTCCCCTCTCTATCCCGGGATTCTATCACACAAACAGGAATAACATCATTAAGTCAGGGGTGAAACCCGAACCTAGATGACTCGTTCCGTTCTCTAATTTGGTTTTTACAAAAACTCTCACCAAAGTCTCGATGGATTCCAACGACTCGAGTTGCGTGAATAACCGAAAAGATACGTGCCATTCACCGTATGCCGGTGATAAAACACAGTCCATTAGGCCAAAGCGTGTACTCGAAGTTATTGAGAATAGTCGAATCACTTTGGGTAGTCAACGTCTGTCAGCCAAGACAATCTATTTCTCGATTTCAAGCCCGCAATTGCTGATTTTATGTGTTTTTGTGTTTCAATTCTGAGCCCGCAATCGCTGACTCTGTGATTTATCGCTTTTATGTGGAAATTTTATATATTTTATGTGGTTTTATATGTTATGTGTTTTGATTTTTGGTGATTTATACGCTTTTCGCCTTTCGCTTTGATCAACACGCACAACTCGCACTGCACATCTATCTCAAGACGGTAACAAATCGCATGCTATGTTACTCGCTTACGCTATACTACTCGCTATGCTACTCGCTGTGTTACTCGCTACTCGCAATCGCTACTCTCGAACGCTTTACGCGGCTGTGAAGGATGGGTGAAAACGTGCAATATATGAAGGTGAATACGTGCAGATGTGCTTATGTGGATTGTGTGTCTCTGTGTCTACATGAACTACGTGCTTATGTGCTTACGTGCTATGTGGTTATGTGCTTATGTGTATGTTATGGGTCATTTTCTGCGTATATATCCTGACTGATATTCTGAATTTGATTGTTTATTTGTGATCAGGATACCAAATCAGGATATTGGTAACATCCTGATACGATATCCTGGTATTAACCAATTAGCTCACGTGCAGATTATTGTAACAAGTTTCCAACGGTCAGGAGGACTTCTTCCCCTCAAGACTCGGGCAAATCAGTTGTGTTATAGACGTTGAACCCGAAAGAAGTGGACTACAACGTTTACTTGAGGAATATTTGAAGCATCCCGGTTTAATAGGGTAGTTAGTTATTTTCGTTTTACTATAAATAGATTGATCGGATCAGGTTAAGGCACACACTCTGACGCACACTTTTACTATCCTGTTGCCAGCAATCACTACACTCAAACACTTGTATTTGAATTACATTGTAACACCTAGTTGATCCGCATCATATCCTGCACTGTATCCTGATATTTGAAGTAATAGAAGAACAAGGCAGCTGTGATTGTTAGCTCCCGAGGTTTTATGCCGGCGATCTAGATTGATCAAGGGCTTTCCTAGTACATCCTGTGTCGTCCTTTACATTTCTGCTCATTGTTTGATCATAGATACAGCTCTATATCTTGAGCCGTATCCTGAAACTGTTTTTGCAAATAACTTAACTAGCATATTTTCAACACACATTTCTAGCACACTACCTCACTTAACTAATTTGATCACTTAGTTGCTTCGGTAATTTTTGACCAAAACAATTTGGCGCCCACCGTGGGGCAAGTGGTGCTATTTCTACTAAAAGCTTTTGCAAAATCGTTACTTGGTTTTCTGTTTTCAAAACTTTTTCCTACACTATTTACAATGGCCTCGAGATCAAACATGACCTCTTCCACCGTGTCTGCTACAACCTCTGCAACAATTGGTTCGGTGCTTCCACCACCTCCACCGAGAATGCAAGCCTATTCACAGGGAACTGAAAGTCATGTGGCTCGGGATGTTATCCCCGCTCGCAATATCCAGGGATCTGGTCCTGTTTTGGCTTCTAACGAAGAAATTCTAAATTTGTTTGGTAGCATACAGGAACAGATGAGGCAGCAGCAGGAAACTAATCAGATGCTGATGAGAGAGATACAACTCTTGAAATCCAGCCCAAGTAGGCCTGCTGAAGATACTATTACTCCCTTGCAACCCAGGGCTTTGAACTTCAGTTCTGCAGTTTATACTGAGGATAACCGGGGGAACATTGTGCCTAGCCATTCCCAGAATCGTACTCCTGAGATACCCTCTTCAGTAAGAGTATAAACTGTGAGAAGCTCAGGATATGGCCAGAATCCCCAAGCTGGTAATGTATCTAATAATAATAATACTCTTGCTACTAATGGTGTTGGATCTTTGCAGGATGCAGGTATGACATCAGCCTTTTCCAGGGAGCTTCAAAAACTGAAGGATATGATATCCAGTGTACCTGGGGTGATTCAGCCAATCCCTGAAGTGTCCCAGGATAGCCACAGGATATCTCGGTTTGCGTATCCCATTTGTGATGCTGAAATCCCAAAGAGATTTCAAACCCCCAACATGAAACTCTATGACGGAACTACGGATCCTGAGGAGCATATTGCCCAGTATAGGGAAAGAATGGAAATCAACCCTATCCCTCCGGATCTCAAAGAAGCATGCTTGTGCTAGGGTTTTGGTTCTACCTTAACAGGATCAGCCTTGAATTGGCTCTTAAACGTTCCTCCTCACTCAATTACTTCGTTTGCTCATTTAGTTAATTTGTTTAATAGTCAATTTTCTTACAGCCGGAGTTTTGAGAAACTAACCAGTGACCTTTACAGGATAACTCAAGGACCTCAGGAATCCTTGAGGGATTATGTGAACAAGTTTAGTCGGGAATCCTTGGATATCCCGCATCTTGATGTTGCAACAGCCGTGCAAGCCTTCAAAATGGGTTTGCAAAAGGATTCTCAATTTTACCAGGATCTTGTAATGAATCCCTGCAGGAATCTGGATGAAGCTCGTAACAGGGCTTTAAGATACATTTGGCTGGAGGATGATAAAAAGATGCAAGAGGGAATGAATTCGTCCACGACCTATGAGCCAACCAACAGGAAATCAGAATCCTCATATAAACCATATCGCTCAAAGCCATATGGCAGAAATGATAGCAAAAAAGTGAATGCTGTTGAAGACGAGGATCCTGAGGAGTATCCTGAGTTGTCTGAATATTGTTTTTCTGTTAACATACCTGAACTAATGTATGCTATGCAGGGTTTAGGAGACAAAGCAAGATGGCCCTGAAAAAATCAACAAAAGGCCGATTGGAAGGACAAGTCCAAATGGTGTGCCTTCCACGAGGATTTCGGACATGTTACTGAGGATTGCATCGCTTTGAGAAAAGAAATAAGCTATCTCTTGAGTAAGGGATATCTGAAGGACCTCTTGGGAAGAAAGAAGAATAAGGGCCAAGATCCTGAGAAGGATCCTGAACGTGCAGCATCACCTCCTACGGATGCAAAAATAATTAACTTTATTTCAGGAGGATCTGACATCTGAGGTACATCATATTCTGCGGCGAAGAGACACGCAAAGGAAGCCAAAGCAGAAAGGGGAGATAAGCCAACCGGGTTGTCAACCCTCACGACTGACAAAGTGATCACGTTCGATAATGATGACAGGGATACTATTCAGGATCCTCATCATGATGCTTTAGTAATAACGTTATATGTTGCTAATCATTTTGTGCGCAGGATATTAGTGGATAATGGCAGCTCAGTCAACATAATTCAGCTGGAAATGTTGAAGAGGTTGAATGTATCTCCGATGGACATTACTTTGAAGTCCACTGTGCTCGTTGGTTTCAGTGGAGAAGCTAGGAATACCGTAGGAGAGATAAAGTTTCCCGTATATATTCAAGGGGTCAACTCAATGCAGCGCTTTTGTGTCATGGACTCTTTATCCTGCTATAATATTATACTAGGTAGGCCTTGGATCCATGATATGAAAGCTGTTCCGTCAACCTACCATCAATGCATCAAGATCCCTACTCCTTGGGGAGTTGTCAAGGTGGAAAGTGATCAACAGGAAGCAAAGGAGTGTTATTCTTCTTCAATGAAATCCTCAACAAAACCTAGTGCAGCATAGTAATTAAAGATGCGAGGCTTCAGAACAGGATGTGAAGAAAATTATCCTGGATCAGGATAATCCGGATATCTCGGTGCTCGTGGGAACCAATATCCCTCAGGATATTGAGGATCGATTGACTAATTTTTTGAAATGCAGGATGTCAACATTCGCGTGGAAGCACGAGGATATGACATGTATTTCCAAGGATATTATAACACATAAGCTCGGTATTGACAGGTCATTCAAGCCTGTCCAACAAAAGAGAAGGAAATTTACTCCGGAGCGAAATGTGATCATCCAAGAGGAAGTTGAAAGACTACTAAGGAGCAAGATGATTAGGGAAGTGAGGTTTCCAAAATGGTTGGCAAATGTAGTTGTGGTGCAAAAGAAAAATGGGAAATGGAGAGTTTGTGTAGATTACACAGACTTGAACAAAGCTTGTCCCAGAGACCCGTTTCCTCTTCCTCATATTGACTCAATGGTGGATGCTACTGCCGGCCATGAGATGTTAACCTTTATGGATGCATCTTCAGGATTCCAGCAGATCCAAATGGAACCTTCAGACCAGGAGGATACTGCCTTCATGACACCAACAGGTATATATTGTTACACTGCTATGCCTTTTGGTTTGAAAAATGCAGGTGCAACATATCAAAGATTGGTGAACATGATGGAGGTGTACATCAATGATATGGTAGTAAAATCTAAGAGGCTGAGGATCACCTCCAGGATATTAAGGGAGCATTTGATATCCTGGACCAGTACAACATGAAATTAAATCCTGCTAAGTGCCATTTTGGAGTGGGGGCAGGAAAGTTTCTAGGATATATGGTGACTAAAAGAGGGATAGAAGCGAGCCCGGAACAGATTAAAGCTATCCTGGATATTAAATCACCTTCAAATATGAAGGATGTCCAACGGTTAACAGGGCGAGTAGCAGCATTAAACAAATTTATTTCAAGATCCTCGGAGAAATGCAGAGAATTTTATGATATCCTGAAGAAGAATAAGAAGTTCGAATGGGGAATGAAGCATGAAGCAGCCTTGTAGGATTTGAAGCAATATCTTTCAACTGCACCCCTGTTGATGAAGCCTGAGCATGGTGAACCATTATCCCTGTATCTTGCAGTATCAGGGAACGCAGTAAGTGCTGTCCTTGTAAAGGATCATGAAGGTCAGCAGTATCCTGTTTATTATGTTAGTAAAAGTTTATTAGATGCTGAAACTAGGTATTCTCACTTAGAGAAACTGATATTAGCCCTAGTTATGGCGTCAACAAAACTTAGACATTATTTTGAAACACATAGGATTCACGTTAAAACCAACTATCCTGTTAAAAATGTGCTTAGGAAACCCAAGATGTCAGGAAGAATGGCTAAATGGTCGGTGAAATTAAGTGCCTTTGATCTAGTATATGAGCCAAGAAATGCCATAAAGTCTCAGGCTTTAGCTGACTTTGTGGCTGATTTCAGTAGTGATATTCAAAATGAAGTAGACCTAGACGTACAATAGCTAGGAGAAAGCTTAGAATCCTGGACGTTATATACTGATGGTGCATCTAATATAAGAGGTGTAGGTTTTGGTATACTACTAAAATCGCCACAGGGGGACATATTACCCCAGGCTATTAGATGTGAGTTTCCTGCCACTAACAATGAGGCAGAATATGAAGCTTTAATTGCAGGATTAGAATTGGCTAAAAGAATGAATATCAAGAGTTTGCAGGTATATGTTGATTCTTTGTTAATTACTAATCATTTTAATGGAACCTATGCAGTTAAAGGTGAGAAGTTAATCGAGTATCTCGAAATTCTCAAAAAATTAGCAGGATATTTCGATATTTTTACACTTGAACAGGTACCAAGAGAGGATAATGTTGAAGCTGATGCCTTGCCAAATCTAGGATCGTCAGTCAGGATACTGGAAGGAACCCGAATACCAATATTACATATCCTATATCCTGCGACGGATCCTCATGATAAGGAAGTAGTAAGTGTTCAGGATCCTGATGATGGGTATCCTGACGAGGATCCTAAGTCTTGGATGGCTCCAATCATAAGATATCTCAAGGAAGGGCACATCCCAAAGGATGAGAATCCTAAGGCCTTTAGAATGAAGGTATCACGATTCACTATTATAAATAATGTCTTGTATAAGAAATCTCTTGCAGGACCATATCTGAGGTGCTTAGAGGATCCCGAAACCAAGGAAGTGCTTCAGGATATTCACGAAGGGGATTGTGGTAACCATACTGGGGGTAGGTCGTTATTCTCAAAGGTATTAAGGACAGGATATTATTGGCCGACGATGAGAAAAGATGCTGCGAAATACGCTCGAAGATGTGATGCATGTCAAAGACACAGTAATATACTACATCAGCCGGCTGAGCCACTTTATCCTATAGCTTCCCCTTGGACATTCATGAAGTGGGGGATGGATATAGTAGGAAAATTGCCAAAGGCTCCAGGAGGAAAGGTCTTCATGTTGGCAATGACTGATTATTTCTCTAAATGGGTCGAAGCTGAAGCATTTGTTCAAGTTAGAGATCAAGAAGTAGTATCCTTCATAAAAAGGAATATCCTGACTAGGTTTGGAGTACCAGCTGAGATAATTTGTGACAATGGATCTCAGTTTATAAGTAAGAGGACTACTGACTTTTGCAAGAGTTGGGGAATCAAAATGATCACATCCACACCGGTACATCCTCAAGCAAATGGACAAGCAGAATCCTCAAACAAGATAATTGTCAACAATTTGAAGAAAAGGCTTGGAGATAAGAAGGGAAGATGGGCAGAAGAATTACCCTTTGTCTTATGGGCTGATAGGATGACGGTGAAAAGTGCAACTGGCCAAACCCCATTTTCCTTGGTATTTGGAGCAGAAGCGGTGATCCCGACAGAAATGGTGATACCTACAGCAAGATCTAATCTCCGGGATCCTGAGATGAATCCTGAAGTCCTATGCCAAGAATTGGATACGGTTGATGAGACAAGAAATGCAGCAAGGCTAAGGATGGCAGCATATCAACAGAGGATATCTAAAGCATATAAGAAGAATATAAGGACTAGAAGGTTCCAGGTTGGAGATTGGGTATTGAGAAAGGCTTTTCAGAATACTACTAATCCTGCCGATGGAAAGTTGGCTCTGAAATGGGAAGGACCCTATGAGATTGAATCAGAATCAGGAAAAGGAGCATACTGGCTCAAGAATATGGAGGGGGATATGCTACCAAGATCCTGGAATGCTATACATCTAAAGCTCTATTTCAAGTGAGTTTGGAATTTAAATTCTAACTCGGGATGGTATGAATTCTATCTCTTTTAATATGTTTTGATATTATTTATTATTTTAAACCCATTACTAACTTAAGCATCGGAGACCTTAGCTTATAGTTGTTTTGCAGTATATGCTTCAGGATATAGCTCCAGGATACACATTCAGGATATTTCAAAAGATTAGAGGATTGGCCCCCTCTCTCACATTTAAGGGATCCTGATCCCTTCACGGGTTTAAAGGTATTCACCTTTCTCTCGAATTGAGTTTAAACACCCCGCCTGGAGCGCAAGATATCCAGGGATAGTTCAAGATAGCGGGACCAGTCCATGTAAAAGTGGCTGACAATTTCGTTATTGTTGGCTATATCCTGGATCCTAAAGGTATATGAGGATTGATCACCCTCTCTCACGAAAGGGTATTTTCACACTCTCTAAGGTTTAAAGGTTATCACCTTTCTAAGTGTTGGAGTTTATACACTCCCGCCTGTAGCGCATGAAAATGTGGGATTTTCCCCAGGATACTTATGGGATTTTCCCCAGGATACTAAGGATTTATCTCCAGTATGTTTTTGGGTTTTACCCCAGTAACACAAGAACTGTCCAAAGAGTTAGAACTTGAATTCAAAGATTTTCTAAGTGTTTGAAGACTTCATGCACAGGGGACATTCCTCCTAAGGCGATTGTGTGAAGCTCAAAAGATCAAATTTGGACCTAGTGAACTAAGAGTCTCGGACTGGGGACATCTTAGTGGAAGAAGTTGCAAAAGGAGTGAAGTCTGATACTAGAGTTATACTCTATTCCTGGTATGATATTTCCTTTGTGAACTCTACATAAGTTGTTTGAACTTTTGAAACTATGTTTAAGGCTTAAATATCCTGATTAGGATATATCCTTAGGATATATTCTCAAAATTTGTTTTCGGGATATGTTTCAGGATATTTGGGATATAATACCTGGATTTAAAATCAAAATTGAGTTCATGACAAACATCTATTATCAAAACAAGGTTTATAAATTTTAAGTAAACTACCTTTATTCTTTAAAGACTTTATCTAAATTGTTTGAAATTTTGAAAAACCCTGCTTGACGAAAGTCTTCGTAGGATACCACCGAGTATGTTGATCAGGATATTTTCAGAAAATAATTTTGCAAAGTTGAAATCTAAACTGAGCAATACATGTCAAAAAATTAAAAAGCAACAACAAATAAGTCAAAAGGTGGTTATATTATTAACATGTCAAAAGTGGTGCTTTTGGTTTCACCTCAAACCGAGGCCTATCCGCCAAAAGCACGATTAGTTTTTACCATATTTACGCAACGGTTGAAGGTTTTATCTCAAAACGAGACCCATTCACCTCCGACCGTTGCATCATTCAAAACAGATTATGCTAATTGATGACCAAGGGCTTCATCCTGAAACCCAGGACCCATCCACCTTTGGTCATCATATTGTTCTAAGTGCAGGAAATGTAAATTGTTCAAATACATGAAAAGTAAATTGTTCAACAAGCCACAGCGATCAAATCTAAAAAAGTGGGCTCCGGCCTTGGCACGTATATCCATCATCGCCCACTTTGCTGCTTAAGGAGCAGCACCTTCTTGACCAGTAACACCTTCCCCAGCGCCTGCACCAGCATCACCTTCGGGATTCTTCTCAGCATCACCGCCAACATTGGCCACCTCCTATGCCGCCTTAGAAGGCTCCTCACCAGCATGCTTTACAGGATGTTCCACAGGATTGCCTCCAAGATCCTGTAATTTCGGTTCCCAAGCCTTGACATTCCAGGAGGGGCATTCGAAGCCCAAGGCTTTGGCCTCATAGGCCATCTTTAACCTGGCTTGGAGAAGGGAAATAACAACGGATCCTTTGAGGCCATCCTGATAGGAACTCATATCCTGTTGGTATTGAAGATGAGCAGCATCCAGCTTGGCTTGAGCATCCTCATTGGCTTTGTGGAGGGCAGCGTGGTGTTCTTGGGTCATCGCCTTGAATTTATCTTCATAATGCTGAGACTTGGCAGCGGTGATCATCCCTTGGTCAGCAATGGTGACTTCAGCCTTCTTGATCTTGACCTCCAGCATCTTGTTAAGCCCGCAGGCATCTTCATACAAGTGCATGAGACGTTCCAGGCCCTGCAGTCAAAAATACAGGTATCAATATATATAGGATGTGTAGGATGATGGTTAACATACATGTTCAGGATATCGGATGGAGGTTTTTACCTGATTGACGAATGAAGTCATGAACCCACTGGCTTCGTTAAATCTATGGTTCTCGAAAGGAAAAGTCTCGGAGGTAGCTGGGGAATCCGTTTCCTTTCTCTTCCGGGCACTGGCAGCACGAGTCCTGGTGGCTGGAGGAAGCTTGGGAGTAACAATAGCCTTTGAACCACTAGATTTGGAAGACGTCATGGCCTTGGGACTTGGTTCCTTGTTCACCGAAAGGGGAGCGGGATAGCTGTCCAATTCGTCGAGATCAAAGATCTCTGGAGCTCTAACTGGTGCTGTATAAAGGGAAGAAACATTTAACTCTTAAGTATTTTTAAACTAATACATAGATTTCGTACTAATATACTTACCAGACATCTCGGTGCTGGATCTCTGGATTGAGCTTGAAGATGATAGGGAAAAAGTTCTCTCACTCTTTGGAAGTTGGTAAATGCTTTTAATCCTCTGTTCAGACTCGGCGCTCGGAGGGGCTAGTTCTTTGAGATTTGCTGCACAAGAGATAAAGATGTCAATTCAAGATACAACTTCAGGATACGATTGGGGATATTCCTAAAACCCTAAATCCTACCAGAAGTCAACCACTTCACCGGAAGGTCAAAACCTTCAGTAATAGAATCCCTTTTTACAAAAAAGAACTTTTGTTTCCATTTCTCCTCATTTTTCATGGCTCTAAGAATAAGAGGATTTTTGGAGGTAGAGAAAAGGAGAAAATGACTGTTTCCATGAGAGCGAAGGCGATAGGCCATCGACAGATCTTCAACACAGGGATCAGGGGTAAAACAGGGTCTGATTCGGTTCAAGGTCACCAGCACCCGCCAAACCATAGGCACGGTTTGGGCATAGCTGAGACCGGTAAGCTCAAAGAAACGGGATATAAAGGCCGGGAACGGATATCGGAGTCCAATAGAAAAAGGGTAAGCCAGGAAGCAGACCCATTCGGTGGAAGAGAAATCCGATCGGATTTCCCTATCGAAAGGACGAATGATTGTTCCAACGGGGAAGGCACCGGAAGCTTGCAGGGAGGCGATGTCAGCATTGTCAAACGAGCAAATTTCTTTTTCGGGTTCTTTAAGAAGGCTTTGGGCTTCGAAGGATGGAGTCAAGTCGCCTGTATGTGATCTCGTTCTACTAGCCATGAAAAATTTTGATGAAGGAAGACAAAGGAAAAGAAGAGAGAAGGAAAGTACCTGAGAAATCGCTTGGAATATGGTGATAATGATGCGGGATAAGTCGGTTAAATAAAGACTGACTATAGGGGGTAAAGAGTAAATGTCGAGTTGGAAGTTGCACAATGTCACCTCAATTGTCATTTCGTTTTAATTACCTCGATCCGCGAGATAGAGTTTTAAAATATATCCGTTGGATTGGAATACCAACAGATATATTTGGGGACAATTGTTATGGGTCATTTTCTGTGTATATATCCTGACTGATATTCTGAATTTGATTGTTTATATGTGATCAGGATACCAAATCAGGATATTGGTAACATCCTGATATGATATCCTGGTATTAACCAATTAGCTCACGTGCAGATTATTATAACAAGTCTCCAACGGTCAGGAGGACTTCTTCCCCTCAAGACTCGGGCAACTCAGTTGTGTTATAGACGTTGAACCCAGAAGAAGTGGACTACAACATTTACTTGAGGAATATTCGAAGCATCCCGGTTTAATAGGGTAGTTAGTTATTTTCGTTTTACTATAAATAGATTGATCAGATCAGGTTAAGGCACACACTCTGACGCACACTTTTACTCTCCTGTTGCCAGCAATCACTACACTCAAACACTTGTATTCGAATTACATTGTAACACCTAGTTGATCCGCATCATATCCTGCACTGTATCCTGATATTTGAAGTAATAGAAGAACAAGGCAGCTGCGATTGTCAGCTCCCGAGGTTTTGTGCCGGCGATCTAGATTGATCAAGGGCTTTCCTCGTACATCCTGTGTCGTCCTTTACATTTCTGCTCATTGTTTGATCATAGATACAGCTCTATATCCTGAGCCGTATCCTGAAACTGTTTTTGCAAATAACTTAACTAGCATATTTTCAACACACATTTCTAGCACACTACCTCACTTAACTAATTTGATCACTTAATTGCTTCGGTAATTTTTGACCAAAACTGTGTAGACGTGTTACTGAGCTTTAGTAGTATTAAGTATGTTGTGAGGTGTGATTCGATTATATAGTGTCTGAGTCCTGTGATGATGTCTGTTGCAGACAATGTCGTCATTCGGATCACACACTTCTCGCGCTGCTCGCCGCAATCACGAGGACAAACGCATCACTGCTCTAGTTGTTAAGTAGATGGCTAAGGTCATTCTGCAAATTATCAGTGAGCTTAATGAGAACGCCAGCAAGTCCTCTGAGGAATCAAGGACTGACTCTCCAAAGGGTACTTTCTGCTTCAAGCAGTTTAAGGCCTGTGGCCCAAAATACTTCACAGGCAAAGACGGACCAAGCGTTATGTTTCAATGGTTCGACTCAATTGAAGTCACGCTACGCCAGAGCAAATGTCCCGATCACCTACGTACTGTTAACGCAACTGGCGTTTTCCAATCCAGGGCTCTGGATTGGTGGACTGCCGAAAGGAACAAACATGGGAACGACGCAGCCTATGGGCTTAGTTGGGATGAGTTGAAAGAACTAATGATGAAGGAATTCTGCCCACCCCATGAGCTCTAGAAGCTGGAGAACGATTTCTGGAACATCAAGCAGGATGGTGGCGATAACGCTGGTCTAACTGCCCGCTTCAAGCAGCTAAGTAACATTTGTCCGAGCCAGGTGGCAACACCTGATATGACGATCAAGAAGTATATTCGTGCTTTACCAGATTTTGTTGCTGACTTCGTGCAGGCTGCGAAGACAACAACAATCGAAGAGACATACCTACTCGCTGCTAAGATTAATGACAAGCGAGTGTTGGCTGGTTATTTCAAGAATACCACCAAGAGTCTCCACAAAGCTACCGCTTCTCCCACCGCTGAAACCGCCGCACTGCAAGCTTCCAAGTCTTCCCGCCACAAACGCAAGCAGAACAACAACAACAGTAGCAAGAATTGTGTTGTTACCGCCACTCCACTCCAAGCTATCCCTGCTCAATCGCAACCCCAGAACCGCCAAGTAGCGGCGCCAGTGGCCAATGCACCGCCGGCCAAGTGTGCATATACTGGTCCACACCCACTCTACCCTACTTGTACCTATCATCATCCTATCGGGATTGCATGCAGGTTTTGTGTTCACTGCAACTTGTACGGCCACTTTACTTCCAACTGCTGTACTGGTCCTTGCCAAGCTCCAGCTCAAGCTCAAGGTCAAGCTCCTGCACCACCAGCTCTCCTTCCTGCTCCACAGGGTCAAAAAGCAGCTCCTGCTCCCGCTGCTCACGCAAGAGCTTGCTTTGCATGTGGTGATCCCAACCACTTTACAAATGTCTGCCCAAACAGAGTGGTGAAGCAAGAGCCACAGCAGCTACCGCAACAACAACAACAACAGCAGCAGCTAGCAGCCCGCGAACGTGCTTTCAACATCAACGACCGCCAGACTCAAGCAGACAACAATGTGGTTAATGGTACGTTTCTTGTGAATGGTATATATGCTTCGTGTTTATTTGATACTGGAGTCGATAACTGTTTTGTGTCGTTAGAATTCGAAAAGCTCCTTAATCGTAAGCGCGCCCATCTCCCTAAGACATTCGACGTTGAAGTTGCCACTGGAAGAACCGTCACCATTCATTCTGTTCTCCATGATTGTACACTTGAACTCAACAATCACGTCTTCCCCTTCGATCTTATTCCGATGCAGCTTGGTAGTTTTGATATCATAGTAGGCATGGATTTTCTTCGCGAAAATCATGCAGAAGTCGTTTGTTTTGATAAAATGATTCTGTTCTCGCTCGCTAATGGTGATCAACTTTATGTTTATGGTGAAGTAGCGAAAATCGTGCTGAAGTCGTTTGTTTTGATAAAATGATTTGTTTCTCACTCGCTAATGGTGATCAACTTTGTGTTTATGGCGAAGTCGCATCGAAGGATCTCAAACTCATGTCGTGTATCCAGGTGAGCAAGTATCTCCGCAAGGAATACAAAGCTTTCTTGGCACACATCGTAGTAGCGGAGGAAAAGGAAAAGAAGGCAATAGATAAGGTGCCTGTGGTTCGTGATTTTCCTAAAGTCTTTCCCGATGATTTACCTGGTTTACCCCCGAGTCGTGATATTGATTTCCGAATCGACCTCATTCCTGGAGCCAATCCTGTTGCTAAAGCTCCTAATCACCTCGCTCCATCTGAAATGCGCGAACTCTCGAGTCAACTTCAGGAATTACTTGACAAACGCTTTATTCGCCCTAGCACCTCTCCATGGAGCGCACCTGTCCTTTTCATCAAAAAGAAGGACGGATCGTTCCAGATGTGCATCGATTATAGGGAGTTGAATAACCTAACTATCAAGAATCGCTATCCCCTGCACCGAATCGATGATTTGTTTGATTAGTTACAAGGTGCTACGTGCTTCTCAAAGATCGATTTACGCTCAGGTTATCACCAGTTATGAATACAGGAGGAAGATATACCGAAAACCGCTTTCCGAACCCGATACGACCACTATGAATTCATCGTAATGCCCTTTGGTTTAACCAATGCACCCGCGGTTTTCATGGATTTGATGAACCGCGTGTGTAAACCATTTTCGTCATCGTGTTCATCGATGATATCCTGGTCTATTCGAAGTCAAAAGCCGAACACGTGCAGCATCTATGTTTGGTTCTCAAATTACTCCAAGGGAATCGACTTTATGCCAAGTTCTCCAAGTGTGAATTCTGGCTGGAGGAGGTTCAATTCCTCGGGTACATCGTCAATAGTCAAGGTATACACGTCGACCCCGTGAAGATCAAAGCTATTAAGAGTTGGGTTACACCAAAATCACCATCCGATGTTCGTTCATTCCTCGGATTGGCAGTCTATTACCGTCGATTCATCGCTGAATTTTCTAAAATCGCTGTTCCGCTTGCTTCCTTGACACCTAAAGACAAGTCTTTTGTTTGGGGAACCGAACAAGAGCAAGCCTTTCAAACTCTCAAGCATATGCTCTGCAATGCTCCTATCCTCACGTTACCCAACGGAAATGATGACTTTGTTGTCTACTGCGATGCCTCAAACCTTGGTCTCGGTTGTGTTCTCATGCAACGGGACAAGGTTATCGCGTACGCCTCTCGTCAGCTCAAGATCCATGAGAAGAACTATACAACCCACGATCTCGAGCTTGGTGCAGTTGTTTTGTGTTAAAGATTTGGCGACACTACCTTTACGGTACCAAGTGTACGATCTTCACAAACCATAAGAGCCTGCAACATATCGTGAATCAAAAGGAACTGAATATGCGCCAACGCCGATGGGTTGAACTTCTTAACGATTACGACTGTGAGATTCGTTATCACCCTGGCAAAGCTAATGTCGTTGCTGACGCTCTAAGCCGACGAAGCTATTTGCATAGCATTCGTAATACTCACGCCCAGCACGACCTCGAAGCCTTGATTCGTGACGCTCAGCACGCCTGCTTCATTGAGAATACCTTGCGAGATGAAATGAAGAAGTGTGGTGCTGAATCGTAATTTGTTACCAAATTGAACGGTATCTACTACTATCTAGATCGCATCTGGATTCCAAGTCGCAATAACCTTCGAGATATATTGTTGACTGAAGCGCATAAGTCTCAATATTCCATTCATCCCGGTGCCGACAAGATGTACCAAGACCCTCTGCTTACTCGTGCAACCCGAGATTCCTATGTGGAAATGGGAGAGTATAGCCATGGACTTCATAACGAAACTTCCACGCACGCCATCAGGTCACGATAGCATCTGGGTTATCATTGATCGTTTGACTAAATCTGCTCATTTTCTGCCGATACAAGAGAACTTTAAGGTAGAACGATTAGCACGGATCTACACCGATGAAATTATCTGTTGACACGAGACACCTCGTGATATCATCTCTGAATGCGATGGACGGTTTACCTCACGTCTTTGGGAAATGTTCCAATCTGCTCTCGGTACTACTCTTAATCTAAGTACCGCTTTCCATCCCCAAACCGACGGTCAGACTGAAAGAACGATTCGTACCCTTGAAGACATGCTTCGCTCGTGTGTCATAGATTTCGGTGGTAATTGGGACGCGCACTTACCTTTGGTCGAATTCTCGTACAATAACAGTTATCATTCTAGCATTCAAATGGTACCATTTGAGGCACTATACGGAAGAAAATGTCAATCGCCTATTGTATGGCACGAGGTCAGAGATGCGCAAATTACCGATCCTGAGCTGCTGCAAGAAACTACTGACAAAATCCTCCAAATTCGAGACAATCTGCTGAAAGCTAGGAGTCGTTAGAAAAGTTACGCCGATAGACGCCGTAAGCCCCTTGAATTTGACGTTGGCGATCACGTACTCCTAAAGGTTTCACCTTGGAAGGGGGTTATCAGATTCGGTAAGAAAGGAAAGCTCGCGCCTCGATATGTTGGACCCTTTAAAATTCTGGAAAGGATTGTCAAGGTGGCTTACAGACTCGAACTACCGCAGGAACTTAGCAACGTCTACCCGACTTTCCATGTTTCGAACCTCAAAAAGTGTCTGGCCGAGCAGAATTTACATGTACCACTTGAGGATCTGCAAGTGGATGAAACATTACACTTTGTGGAAAAGCCTGTCGAGATCATGGATTAGGAAACCAAGAAGCTCAGACGCTCATGCATTCCCATTGTGAAGGTTCGCTGGGAAGGCAAACGCGGCGCAGAGTTCACCTGGGAGCTCGAAAGTGACATGAAGGCTAAGTATCCATAGTTATTTGATACGCCTGCGGCCTAATTTCGGGACGAAATTCCCTACAGTAGGGGAGACTATAACAACCCGCGTCTTTGAAGTCAAAGTACAAGTCAAAGTCAACGTCAAAGGAAGAAAAGATTGCTAAATGCGATCTGTCACTCCTTGCTTAATTATTGATTGTACTCTTTGACTTGTTAATCGATACTTTAATATGTGTACTTTAGTTGTATTATGTGGAGTAAATGCTAATTAATCACTACTAATCGCTAATCGCATCGCAACTTGAATCGCATGTTCTGGATATTGTTTTATGTGTGTGTGCTATTATGTGTTACTTGTGCATGTTTATTTATATGTTTGTGGTGATTAATCGAAAACGCAATCGCAACTCTATCGCAACGTAATCTCATCACGAACTAGAAACGCAAAGTTATTTATTATTGTTGTGTGTTAGTTATGCAATTTGTGTAAAACCTATCGCATTACTTAATCGACACTCGCTTAAGCACATCGCAACGCTCAACGCACGAAATGAAACATCGAAATCCAGCCCACTCGAACCATTCGATCGAATGGTCATCCATCTGGATAACCATCTGATCGGATGGCCATCCGATCGGATTGCCCTCCGATCGCACACCTACACCGCCTTTCTCACTCTCTCACCTATAAATAGCACATCTCACATCACTGTTCATGTGATGTGAAAGCTCTCCTTCGACCCTTCGACTTCTCAGCCTATTTTCTCTCGATTCCTCGTGATTCTTGTAAGTTTCCAACTCAAATCTTGTACTTTCTTGATCTACACACACTTCTCCATCATTTTCACCATCAAATCTTAACTTTTCACCATGAAATCGGTTGATTTGGGCTGTTCTAGGATGATGTCATCATGGGTTCTCATGAACTTCAAAGTGTGACCTCATTCCACCAAGAACAACTCAGATCTTAGAGATTTCAACATGTTTAAACACTGGTTTCACCTAAATCTAGACATTTTCAAACCTCACAAGATTAAAAGAGTTGAAAGATGTTTTCATAACCTTTCTTCCACACTCTTTTACACTCATACACTCAAAACCGATAGAATCTGAGCTCGTGCAGGCCCTCTACTCATTCTCTAGTGAAGTGCCGGTTTGAGAACTGATTCCTATCGAAGAGACAACCGATTCATGGGTTGAACATGAACAGCCGTCAAGGACCGTTAAATAATCGGACATGGTGATTCCTATCCGATCGAATGACTTAGACTTGATGGGGTTTCCGTTGTTTAACACTTTGTCATACCGTCTCGGTCCAAACGCAAAACTTTTCAAACCTAGCAAAATTTTACAAAATTTTCAAACGAACAGTCGCTGAACAGATTGCCGTCCGATCGGATTGCCATCCTATCGAACGACAGTCCGATCATATGACTTGTGGTCTCCAACACTTAAACATTTTGCAAGTTTTCAAAGATTATCAGTCTCCAACGAAAAGTCATCTGATCGGATGACCATCTGATCGAATGACTATTCTAACCAAGGGACTTGAACTTTAAAAACACCTTACTTGAACGAATCGCCATCCGATCGAACGACCATCCGGTCGGATGACCGTTCGACCGGACGATCTGAAAGGTAGAGATACTTCTCTGTTTTCAAAATGCTACAACGAAAACTTCAAAGTCACATCATACATAAACACATCCATCCCAAACGAATGACAATTCGACCGAATGGCCACCCGACCGGATGACCATCCGTCCGGATTATTATCTGATCGGATAACCCTTCGTCACTCACTTCCCACTCAACACTGTTTTACGCACCGTTCATCGCTTATGTTATCGTTCTGTAATCAGGCTAACCCTCCAGTGCTCCCTTCAATCCAAGACTGTGTTTACTCGTTAAACATGATCTGTGAGTATACTCGAACCATTTTTGCTTTACGCACTTTTGGGTATTACATGCGTTACCTTTTTCAAATCACAATCGACACACAACGCAAACACTTTTATACGCTGACCGTTATTGCATGTTATATGTGTTACTCGATGAATGCTTGTATGTTATGTTTACACGGTGATTGTTGTCGTATGCTTGCTAGCTTTTGTGGAATCAAGTTAGGAAGAGTCTAGTAACAAACAATAAATTTATGAGTTGTCGAAACAGTATTTTATTTGTCTTTGAGAACAATTTGTCTGTAATAACTATGTTTACTTGATATGTTACGGTATGGGACGTAATGCTTAAATATTTGGTAATTATTAGTTGTTATGGAATCTCTTGGACAATCTGTTTTGCTCAGTGCCTCACCCCGATGTTTCAGCCATCGGTTTGGGTGTGACATGTGCATGATTTATTGGTTTCAAGGGCGGGTTAATCTTGGATAGCCATTTTATATGTGATTATTCACTTTACCGTTAATTATGTTGAAAATTGTAAAACGTTTGAACTTTGGCATGACAATTGACCTTAACCTTAGTCTCGGGAATGGGGAGTGTATTTCTTGTTCGACCAACGTGAAGTGAAAGACAGATTTGCTTGAGGGCAAGCAAAAGACAAGTGTGGGGATATGATACGTGGTCAAAAACCGGTGCCTGTGTTATGTTTAAGTTTAAGTTTTTACTTAACTTTTAATCTTGAAAAGCCTACTTTTGATTAGATATGTGTTTTGCAGGTTTAGCGGAGTTTAAGGAGCTTTTTGGGAGCTTTACGGGCCACCGGGACAAAAAACAGATCACCGGGACACAAAACGGGTCAACCGGGAGCATGAAATGCGAAAAACGGAGATGAGAGAAAGTAAGCACCGTCGCCGACACCCAAAGGGGCCGTCGGTGACGCCCCATGGATCACCCCGTCACCCAAAATGTCTGTTGACAGCTTGTTAACTCGTCGGCAGCGTTTTGTTGTTCCAGCCAGCGTCGGCGACGCCGCCCCCAGGTGGTTGTGGCGAAATTCTTGTTTTTCTTGTTGTTGGACGAGTTTTAAAGGGGTTTTGACCAATTTTTCAAGGGTTAAACTCTATTTTGAAGTTAGAAACACCTCTTGGAGCCAAGATACATCACCAATTCATCCTCGAATCCATCCATTCGATTGACAATCATTCGATTCGATCATCATAATCACTTCCACAACCCTAATCAACATTCACCTTTCCATCCATTCATCACCATCAATCATTCCAAACCCTAATCACCATTTCCACCACTTCAAGGCTTCAAGATGATGATGTTCAAGCTCTCCTCAACCATTGATCAAGTTCCGTTCACCATGAGAGGCTAGTTCTCATGGGTTTCACTTCGGTGTAGACTTATGTAAGATTTAGGTTTACTATGTGTTGATGATTGGTTTGTGACAACTTGAATTGCATTTGAATCTTTAGACAATTGTCCTACGTTTGTATTGAATTTACGAATTGTCGAGTGAATCATTAAATTTGACTTTGTGAAACGAATACACGTATTTATGCCTTGTCTTTTGAAAGGATTTGCTAGTCCAATGTAACGAAGTGCATCGTGGTCCGTTGTCCATGACGTTGATAGTGATTGGCACCTAAGCTTTGTGATTGTTAACCCATTAATGAACTAATTCGAGTAAACCAAATTAAAACGCGTAATAACCCTAGGTCTTGCATTTGTTGAAACCGGGTGTAAACCTTGGTATTCCATCCTATTTTATTATCAAGTTTTCTTGCAATTGTTTAATTTCTATTAGTTAATCAATCCAATCAACTTTATTAATTTCATTCAACATCTTTCAATCAAACAAAAACCACAAAAATAATCTAGCAAGCTTTATAAATTGTGGCAACCGTTAAAAATCAACCAAGTCCATTCGCAAACCACATACTCTTCGTGGTTCGACCCCTTACTACCACTAGCTATTTGTTGAGGGTAATTTGGGTATATAAATATTATATTTGACCGGAGTGCGACACTCCGATCAAACACAAGCTCAAAGAAAATAATTAGGCATTTGCAGGTTGTAATTATTCATTGATCTCAATCCCTCATCATGAAGTAACCTAGAACTAAAAACAAACCAAACACACCGTTCGAAAATAAATATTGAATTAAATCATGTACATAAAATAACAATGTCCGCTAGCAAAGTTTATATTTTAATATAATTTTAGTACACCCGCACCATCGCTATGTAGCGTCTTCGAAACAATGAAATTACTCAAAATAATTAGCTCTAGGTGGATTCACAAAACAAATTTGAGAAGATTGAAGGGAATTTTTTTCAAATCTCGAAGTGAGTAAAGCGTTAAAATTTGGCATTTTGTCATTTTACGAATCTTTCGATAATTATTGCATGCATAACTCGAGTTATAAACATAGAGCTTGAGCTCCAACTCGGGCTAAGTTAGGCTCACGAATGGCTACAAAGGATCAAGCTTACAAATTAAATTTTTAGTATGCTGTATGTTGTACTGATTTTGTGATAAAACAATACTATGTAACCAAATATACTTTTTAAATCAAAAGTCAATAATATAAAGTCAAAAGGTGATTGTCATTTCCTGAAATATGATTGCAGAATTTGAAACAACAGATTAAATTATAATTCCTTTAGAAAATGCATAAAAGTAAATCAGATAGATATATGCAAAGGCAACTGATGTGACAACCGGTAATTAATGCCTCTTAATTACGCGATTAACAAACATTTAAGGTGATAATAAATAGTGTTTAAGGAACGAATTAACTTAATTAGGCTTTTGGAATGCCTAGGAACACCTGCTCGACCTTACCGTGCGCGTATGGTGATTTTCGGGAAATCTGTTGAACGTTAAACGATAACTAACTGACGTCGTACAAAATACTGACAACGCTGACAAATACGAGTTTTATACGTATGTTGTATACATCGGAACTTGGTTTTACGGATTTATCATGCTTTCGAGCGACAAAAAACGCAAACGTGGGCGAAAAACGCGGAAACAATAACGCACCGACAATCAACGACGAAACGGAAGCACCAGACTCGAATTTCGTTTCGATGTTAATATATTATGATATATTTTGCTTCATTTTCAAATTTTAATATTCGTAGTTTAAATCAGATCGAAAAACGAACAAGAAACGATGACCAAAGCAGTTTACGCGTTTTAACGCAACAAACGAAAATAAGCGTCAAACATCAATTTCCGATGTAATTTTTAGTGTTTTTGACTTAACATCTTATTTTGCGTCATATTACGAAGTTCGGGTTCAACAATGGGTTTCCGAAACATACCGGGCCGCGTATAACACGAGAAGCGGGCTTGTGGGCTTGGGGCCCAAGCCCACTTACCAACCCTAGTATATAAATCATTTTTCAAATTGAAACCCTCATTTTCCCCAATAATTGATCAGCCGACACCTTCCTTCTCTGCATTCTTTTCTTGAAGAAACCCTAAAACACCACAAGTTCGATGTCTCTCTCTCCTAAAACCCGATCATCGAGGTTGGGACTCCGGTCGGCGTCGTTCTCCGGCACACACACACCCACCCGAACCCTTATCACTCACCTCCCTCATCTCCCAACTGAAATCGGCCATCGGAACGTGGATTCTAACCAATTCTCCGGCTTCGTTTACCGGCGACACCTCTCTCTCTCCCTACTCTCACACTACTATCCCTCTAAACAAACAGCTGACCACCACTCGGTGGTGGCGGCTGTCACGGCCCCCGACCCACCCTGGACGGAATCGGGAGCCGCGAATAGCCAAGTGGTACCGGTGATTATTTTGAAAAATATTGCAGCGGAAATTTCATCAGGACCGTGAGTTAGGAAAAATATCAGAGTTTAGAAAACACCGGATTTTATTTATTAAATGGATGGGATAAACCCATGTTTTACAAAGGTAGCTTTAATAAGGGATAAACCCAATTACATAAAACAATATTTCTTAGTTTGATTTAATTAATAAAATAAGTCATTTCTTGAAGCCTTTCAGTGCCGGATCCATCTCTTACTCCAATCTACTGTAATTACCTGAAACACGTGTTAAAAAGGTTTTGTCAGCGGAAATACTGGTGAATCATTCTATTTATTAAAATGACACGTTTGTTATAATTTACAGAATTAAGAGAGATTACAATGTTTCCTGATATCAACCAACTACCCACAGTATTTGTCACTCGACTCGTTTCGGTGACTATGGTCATATCACTATTGAGTCCTGTCACCCAATAGTGACGAATATCACTAATTAGGCTCGCCCACCTAAAGTGATAAAAACAGCAGTAATGTGCACAATACCCCATATACCGGCTGTAATTTGGTGATTACATAAACTTAATCACTGTAATTATAACTTTGAAAATAAACATGCCTTTGTAAACAAATTTGATAAAAAGAGAATGACTCACATCATAATCATGCAGATTTATATGGGCAGAGCTTAGCCTATTGATTAGTCTTGTAACCTAATGCACATGAACTAGGTAAATAACTAATACAGCATTTACGATAACTCACGAGATTAAAACCCTCACGACAAATGACAAAGTGCAATCACTTAAACATCCATCGGATTCACAACGAATGACAGAGTATTCCCCGAGTTCGGGTGGTACTCAAACATCCTGTCGGAATCACGACTAATGACAAAGGATAACACTTAAACATCCTGTCGGATAGTTTAAATCGATCGGACATTCAATCATAGCAGCGATCGAGTTAATACCTGGTATTGTAGCAGCGCCTTGCTAATTTAATTGTAATTTCTACTTCAGAGCATAATACTTTCGTTTTTGAAAGTTTTCGTCGACACCAAAGGAAAGCTCCTGAGCTAGGCTATTTATAGGTGAATTTTAGGACTGTCGCGGCCCGCGTAAACCATCCATCATATCTTACGCGGCCCGCGTGGCCGCCCATTCTACGCGTAGGGTTGCTGAGTCACCAGTAGTCGCGACACGTGTGACGACACGTGGATCCGGATGCTTATCCGGTCAAACTGAAGGTTGACGCTCCCCGCGTAACCTCCCGCCTATTCTTTACGCGGCCCGCGAGAAGGTGAAAAATATGATTTCTTGATTTTTGATATGGATTGGGATTTCAGGGGTCCGGGTTTTTACTAACGGATTAATTTGGGACCTTTTTGAATATAATTATATCATAAAGAAAAAGGGAATAAAATAGTGAGAAAAGAGAATGGACCCACTTTGTAACTTTAGGTTCAACTAGAAAGCTTCCTGGTATAAATTTTGGGTATAACTTCTGGGCTATTTAGAAATATATAATGCACTCATGTTAAGTATAGTACCCCTCATTCAACCTTATCCCTATGAGACAGAACCCCATCGAACTTAGTCAGGCAGAGCCTTGACATATGTTATGGGGCTTATATTAATCGGAAAGGGTAGCGGTGATCGGGAGTTTAAAACACTTAAAACGGGGCATGGCTTTATTATTCTTATATATACAATAAATAAATACTAGAGAATTTGTAGAGAGAGAAAGACAAAGAAGGAAAATAACGAACTGTTATGTGAAGAGATAGAACCTTTTTATAGTGGCCCTTCAAATTCCATCATGTATATCTATTCTTTCCAATTGAGAGACTGTAACAACCATCTAATTTCTATTTGAATTTAATAAAAAAATGCATGATTTTATATAAAAAGTATTTTACTTCAACACAAGTACAAAATCGAAGTTTTAAAGTAATCACATACTAGTTAAATACCAACTAGTTTAAACATTCAAACATGATTAGTGAATTGATTTCATCATAAACATTGTCTAAACAAAGTTAAATTAACGCGGAAGCTTCAAAAGTTCGTGTTCGGTTCTTCAAAACATGCTTGATCGCCATCCGGAAAGACCCCATCATCACCTAGAGTCAAAACCGATTAAAAAGTTAGTTTTGACATTGATATAATGCATATAAACAAGTTCTAGTGTCGAATCATCAAAAATAAAATAAAATTTCAGTTTTGGTCCTGTCGCGTGTCGCGCCAGAACTCCCTTGACTTGTCGCGTGTCGCGAGGATTACCGTGTGTCGCGCCAGATCCAAAGGATCCTGTCGCGTGGCGCGGGGGAGACCATTTTCCAGCAGGTGCAGGTTTTTGACATGCATTTCCTGCCAGCTCCGAAATTCACCAATTTTAACTTCAAATGCTCATAACTTTTGATCCGTAAGTCCGTTTTAGGTGATTCTTTTTCCTATACATCTGTAATTTAATTACCGACGTGTCTATTACAATTATCATACCGAAAATTTGGTTTACGGGCTGAAAGTCTATAAATCCCTAATATATTTGTTCGACCCGCATAGTTTTGCACTAAAACTATCATCAATATTTTTATGACAACAAGGCTTATTTTACCCATCTTCCGGGGCTTACGATCATTGGCGTTTCATTACCAATTCCATGGTTTACGCTATTATGATCTACAATCGCCAAGGGATCTTTCAATAATTTCATAGTATCGATTAAACGCGCATTTATTTGACCCGTTTGGCTGTTTTATGGAGTCCACCATTTCAACAATAACCAAACGTTTTCTAATCTATTTTTGATCGTTTAATTAGGTAGTGATCACCGCCACTTTAACTAATACAAATCCTTATTCTAAAACCCAACTTTGAATAACTACAATATCAAATTATCATAATGTAACGAAACAAGTTACATACTTACATAATTCATCAACATTGGTTTCTAACCATAATTACCCATTCCCGGGCTTGTCAATCTTAGCGTATCACGTCCATTCCATGGTTTACGCTTTTATAACTCAAATTTAGTTAGTGACGTTTAAGTCACTTCGAACACTACCATTTCGACCATTATTTGACCCATTTGGTTGTCTAATGGAATTCACCATTTTATCAACATACCAAACTCATTACCCCCAATATTTTAACTTGTTTCTTTATCTAGTGAGTTACATCACTTTATATACATTCCATACATGACTAATTAAACAATATTATCAACCAACATTTTCTAATTAACTATTTTGACCCGTTTGGTTTGTCGAGTGAACTTCGTCACTTCTATGACATACCAAACTCGCAATTAACACTACAATCTCACTAACATTTCTAAGACTATTGTTTATGCATAATGTAACGAAACCGAAGTTACGTACCTTTAGTGCTTTTCCTTCAAGCGCGCATCAACTCCGGCTTGTCCGCTTGAAGATTCAATTCCTTTGCCTATAGAGTTCAATCAATGACTTGTTTAGAACTCGTATTATTTCATATAACGCATAATTCACCAGTTTTTACTCAAAATTTCAACATCTAGTTTTCTTTTAGGCATTTCAACAAACACCTAAAGGGCATAGTTTTGCTAAATCAATAACCAAGTTTCATAACTAGTCATTTAGCAAATTTTTGAACATTTTTCACAAATTCAATTGTCTAGTTATACATCAACACCTAGACTTATTTCATGGAGCTCAAATAACACTAGATTAATAATCATAATTCTAGTGTTCATCATCTTTTTACAAAACCCATTTAACACATAAATGAGTGATTATAAATCTCATATCTATTGACACTAATGCATCAAATTATTGACTAGGGTTTGTTCTAAATCATGAATTTATCATAACTTTATTCCAGAATCAAACATGCAAGTTCAGATTTCTACTTCATGTGTTCATCAAGAAATCAAACCGAAACCAAAAGACTAAATTCAACATACCTTGTGATCTATTAACTTAGGTGATCACGATTTTAGTTAAAGCCCCAATTCTTTTGGCGTGATTGCTCTTGTTTTCTTGAGTTTCTTGTGGTTTAGGGTTGTGAACATGACCCCCCTTTTTGGCTCCTGATGAACTCGCCAGACACACACACATATGTGTGTTATATTTTTTTTTTGTTTTAATAAAAGAACTTGATCCCAATTGCCCATGTTTAGTCCCTCAACATTTATAGGTTTATAATTTGGGCCAATTTGCTTCAAGCTTCCTTATTGTTTAGCAATTTATGATTAACTAGGTTAGTAAATCCTAGTTACATTATTATTCGGTAGAACCAATATATTTACCATGTGTAAATAATTATCGTTTTCTAATATTTTCGAGGTGTTACACCCCGTTACCTCAGGTCTTTTATAAGCTTTATTTCCTCCAAAGCTTTGATTCATTTTTTTTTTAATATTAGGCTTACTTATTTAGATCCTAATATTTACCGAGTTTATTTTTACCACTACAGTATTTTACCCGTTTATTTTCGGTCACTTTATTATAATTAATAAACCTGTTTTTAGGGTGTTACAAGTCTACTCCCCTTAAAGAGGTTTCGTCCCCGAAACCTTCTTTAAGTCGTTCTTTGGTTTGGACCAAACTAACTTAGTTTCGTTTTTCAGCCTTTATTTCTTTTAGTCAAAAGTTATCATTTGCCTTGACGCATGCGTCTTCCACATGTAAGTCCTCATGGACTTTAACTTGTGTTTTGTATTTCTTATATTGTCGCCTATTTGTCCTAATTGTCATTTGACAACTCAATAGTATGAGTTGCCAACATGTTTACTCAACACTAACTCTATATTGACAAGTGTTTTGTATAAATCCCAACACTAAATTGACTTTGAATGGTCCCATCGGCTAGACTGATTAGTCAACGTCACTTCATGCCCCGTTAATTTCGGGTCTACCCTGTTGCCATAACCAAACTTACGTGAGTTTATGACTCCAATTCCCATAACTCACACTACACATGATTATATTCTATATCACTTTTCTTAACCGTGATCGTATCACGTCATGTTTAAGTTTAGATAATCTTTTCATTATCGAAAATCTTCTTTTCGAATGTGTCTTCATGCACCTATTATTTTAGTGCTATCCAATTTCTTTCATAATATTTATATTTGTTAAAACGTTAATTATTTTTACTAAAACCGAATTTTAGTTTATCGTTTTCTCTTTAACCCATATCAATCTCCCATATCAAGGAATTTACGTCCAAGGATTTATTCTTTTCCGTTGCTATTTCGGTACTGACTTCGCCCTTTTTGTGAAATAACACAATTTAAATAATTGTGAATTCGTTTATCATTCCTGCCCGTTTAGATTTTTTTTTTTTTTAAATCCTTCACTTTTGTCAACCAGACTTTTCATGATCTCTTACTTTTAACCTATTCGGTTAACTTAGCGAAACTTATCGCTTTTATGCAAATTTTACCTTACATTATTATTTCACGCGGGGAGTTACGACCAGTTTCCTCGCTTTACATTACTGACCCGTAGGTTCTTTTACTTAGCCTCGTAGGTTTTTTTTTGTTCAAACGTATATATATATATTTATATATGTATATCGCGCCAAGGCTCCCCTTTTTATGTTTAGAATTATTTACTTTTTCCTTTTGAACTTCATTTGACCTTGACCGTAGTCTAAGGCCACAATTGTTTTCCTTCGAACTATTTTTCCGATTTTATGACTTCTAACATCATTTACACGTCGGTTTGTCATACACTTACCGTTACCCGGTTCACACATTTATTTATTTACAACCCGTTACCCAGGTTCTTTATCCTAATGTTTTAATGCTTCCATTGTCTGGTCTGCATTTTCCTTTTTATAAACTTTTTTTTTACTTATTTGATTCGAACACCATTTCTCTTTTATTAGTGACCCTTCGATTCGTCTCTTTTATCAATGTCCCTAAGGTCCATTTCTTAAGCCTTATTTGGTGAAACCACTGCTATTGTTATACAGCTTTTGGGGTTTACCCATTTTCGTTCCAACACTTTTTTTTTTTAGCCTTGATCCATTTTAACAATAACCAAATCAATTTATTTCATTTTATTATTCCATATCGCTGTATGGAAGTTATCCACATCGTTTATTTATATAAACGAAGTTTCCACATGTTTTATTTGTTTTGGGCAAGTCTATAACCTTGCCCTTGTCATCTTTACTATTGCAAATTTCCGGGTTCGGGTGTTATTACACTCCTTCTCAATACATCATTTATTTACTTTACTAAGTACCCGGGTTTGAGTGTACACGCATTCCTTCCTATTATGACACTTATCTTTCGTTACATTCTCGGGTTCAAGTGTGCGGGCACCCCTTCCCATAGGAATATCTACCGTGATTACTTTTGATTCGGTTTCACATACTCACCATTGTTTATTTTCTTATACATATGTATATATATATTCCTTTTACGTAATTTACTCGTTTTACTACTCATGTATGCCCATATGCAACTATTATTCGCACTCGTATCGAATAAGATCTATGCTGAAAATAAATTTGTGAGAAACATACCTGAAACGATATCAGGTTCAGCTTTAGCCTCTGCGGCTGTCGTGTGGGAAGACCTTGCCTTCTTTTTCGGGGTATCAGGCTTTGATTTCTTTACGGGTCTTGGGTCCACATCCGACTCTCTCTCATCATCTTTTTCTTGTGAGAGACTATCTTTTAATTCAGTCATCATATCCTCCACTACTAGTAAAATTGTGGTTTGCAGTCTCTCGAAGAACTGCGGTAGACTGGCTTCTACTGCCTTTCCGACTTCATCAGAAATTTTAGCTTCCATCTCTTCAGTTAATTGAGATGCAAATTCGCCCCCGGTTACACCGGACATTTCTTTCATCTGTTCGGTGACTTTCGGCACCGTATCATCATCATTTCCTTCACCAGTCATCTTGAATCTGGATGTTTATATTAGTTGTTAAACATTTCATTTTATATCATTTGCATCTTTCGCTTTGGTTTAGCCAAGTTCACAACTTGCTTAGACCATTCATGTTTGGTGCACTTTCCGGGTTTGAGTGTATTACGAACTCTTCCCAGGCGCATCTAATCGTATTCATTTTCTAATGTTTCACTAAAATTTACTAAAATAATTAATTCTTACCGGATGTTTGATCAAGCTTGAACCGAACACTTTGTTGACAACCTTGGGCTCTGATTACCAACTTGTAACAACCATCTAATTTCTGTTTGAATTTAATAAAAAAATGCATGATTTTATATAAAAAGTATTTTACTTCAACACAAGTACAAAATCGAAGTTTTAAAGTGATCACATACTAGTTAAATACCAACTAGTTTAAACATTCAAACATGATTAGTGAATTGATTTCATCATAAACATTGTCTAAACAAAGTTAAATTAACGCGGAAGCTTCAAAAGTTCGTGTTCGGTTCTTCAAAACATGCTTGATCACCATCCGGAAAGACCCCATCATCACCTAGAGTCAAAACCGATTAAAAAGTTAGTTTTGACATTGATATAATGCATATAAACAAGTTCTAGTGTCGAATCATCAAAAATAAAATAAAATTTCAGTTTTGGTCCTGTCGCGTGTCGCGCCAGAACTCCCTTGACTTGTCGCGTGTTGCGAGGATTCCCGTGTGTCATGCCAGATCCAAAGGATCCTGTCGCGTGGCGCGGGGGAAACCATTTTCCAGCAGTTGCAGGTTTTTGACTTGCATTTCCTGCCAGCTCCGAAATTCACCAATTTTAACTTCAAATGCTCATAACTTTTGATCCGTAAGTCCGTTTTAGGTGATTCTTTTTCCTATACGTCTGTAATTTAATTACCGACGTGTCTATTACAATTATCATACCGAAAATTTGGTTTACGGGCTGAAAGTCTATAAATCCCTAATATTTTTGTTCGACCCGCATAGTTTTGCACTAAAACTATCATCAATATTTTTATGACAACAAGGCTTATTTTACCCATCTTCCGGGGCTTACGATCATTGGCGTTTCATTACCAATTCCATGGTTTACGCTATTATGATCTACAATCGCCAAGGGATCTTTTAATAATTTCATAGTATCGATTAAACGCGCATTTATTTGACCCGTTTGGCTGTTTTATGGAGTCCACCATTTCAACAATAACCAAACGTTTTCTAATCTATTTTTGATCGTTCAATTAAGTAGTGATCACCGCCACTTTAACTAATACAAATCCTTATTCTAAAACCCAACTTTGAATAACTACAATATCAAATTATCATAATGTAACGAAACAAGTTACATACTTACATAATTCATCAACATTGGTTTCTAACCATAATTACCCATTCCCGGGCTTGTCAATCTTAGCGTATCACGTCCATTCCATGGTTTACGCTTTTATAACTCAAATTTAATTAGTGACGTTTAAGTCACTTCGAACACTACCATTTCGACCATTATTTAACCCATTTGGTTGTCTAATGGAATTCACCATTTTATCAACATACCAAACTCATTACCCCCAATATTTTAACTTGTTTCTTTATCTAGTGAGTTACATCACTTTATTTACATTCCATACATGACTAATTAAACAATATTATCAACCAACATTTTCTAATTAACTATTTTGACCCGTTTGGTTTGTCGAGTGAACTTCGTCACTTCTATGACATACCAAACTCGCAATTAACACTACAATCTCACTAACATTTCTAAGACTATTGCTTATGCATAATGTAACGAAACCGAAGTTACGTACCTTTAGTGCTTTTCCTTCAAGCGCGCATCAACTCCAGCTCGTCCGCTTGAAGATTCAATTCCTTTGCCTATAGAGATCAATCAATGACTTGTTTAGAACTCGTATTATTTCATATAATGCATAATTCACCATAACATTCAAAATGCGTTTTTACTCAAAATTTCAACATCTAGTTTTCTTTTAGGCATTTCAACAAACACCTAAAGGTGTAGGTCCCGTAATCTGAGGATCGATAACGAACCAAATCACTTGTTTATAGCAAACACGGTTACGCGTGCGGAATCCACGTAACTATGCCAAATCAAACACATAAAACAATAATAACAACGGATTAATCAATGAAACACACTCTATTGATTAAACGGGATGAGAACCAATACAAACTGATACAAACACAGTTCAGATAGAATTTCGGCAGAGTTTTGTTACTATGGTTATTATCTCATCTCTGTGTTCAAATGAAACAGAGATGTTGTTTATATAGTCCCTGGGCCAAGACATCGGGCCTGAAACAGCCCAGTACATGACGAATCAAGGTCTGATTCGTCATGACCTTCAACGAAACAGAAGTATAGAACATTGGTCTGTTTCGTCATGATGTGATCCGACGAAACAGACCTGTTTCGTCGAGAGCTGCAACTGTTGTGGTTGTTTCTGTTAACAGACAGCAACAACAGCAACATATAAACATAGTAATGACCAAACTACCCTTTAATGCAACATGCATTGTTCATAATACTTTACATATCAAAAGAGACAAATAAGTTGTACACAAGTAGATAGGAGGATATCTGACTTGGTCAACATAACATACAGACTCGATAATTAATAAAAGACCATACAAAATACATCGTTAAACAAGACTAGTCACAGACACTAAAAATGCATCAACAAAAGGGCATAGTTTTGCTAAATCAATAACCAAGTTTCATAACTAGTCATTTAGCAAATTTTTGAACATTTTTCACAAATTCAAATGTCTAGTTATACATCAACACCTAGACTTATTTCATGGAGCTCAAATAACACTAGATTAATAATCATAATTCTAGTGTTCATCATCTTTTTATAAAACCCATTTAACACATAAATGGGTGATTATAAATCTCATATCTATTGACACTAATGCATCAAATTATTGACTAGGGTTTGTTCTAAATCATGAATTTATCATAACTTTATTCCAGAATCAAACATGCAAGTTCAGATTTCTACTTCATGTGTTCATCAAGAAATCAAACCGAAACGAAAAGACTAAATTCAGCATACCTTGTGATCTATTAACTTAGGTGATCACGATTTTAGTTAAAGCCCCAATTCTTTTGGCTTGATTGCTCTTGTTTTCTTGAGTTTCTTGTGGTTTAGGGTTGTGAACAAGACCCCCCTTTTTGGCTCCTGATGAACTCGCCAGACACACACACATATGTGTGTGTTTTTTTTTTTTTTTTGTTTTAATAAAAGAACTTGATCCCAATTGCCCATGTTTAGTCCCTCAACATTTATAGGTTTATAATTTGGGCCAATTTGCTTCAAGCTTCCTTATTGTTTAGCAATTTATGATTAACTAGGTTAGTAAATCCTAGTTACATTATTATTCGGTAGAACCAATATATTTACCATGTGTAAATAATTATCGTTTTCTAATATTTTCGAGGTGTTACACCCCGTTACCTCAGGTCTTTTATAAGCTTTATTTCCTCCAAAGCTTTGATTCATTTTTTTAATTTTAGGCTTACTTATTTAGATCCTTATATTTACCGAGTTTATTTTTACCACTACAGTATTTTACCCGTTTATTTTCGGTCACTTTATTATAATTAATAAACCTGTTTTTGGGGTGTTACAGAGACACATGTAAAGTTTGTTTTAAACAGTATACACGTACATTCATATCTAACATTATTTTATTTTATATATTATTATATCCATATGTTTATCTTTTAATTTATCATTATTTTTAAAATTGGACATGTATATATATACATATCTAAATTGATATGTGTCTAAATTGATATGAATTATTTTGTTATTAATATATATTATAATTAATTTAACTGCTTCACTTATTTGACGCTTATAACTTATAAAATATAACGTTCTAGAAAATAATAAATATGTCTTTAGAACGAGAATATTTTTGTCTACATTTGGGTCTAAGTTTCATTAAAAATAGAGTAGGTTTAAAATACAATGTATTTTTATAATTTAATTATTATATGGTTCCTAGGTCCATCTAGGAACTTCATATTTCTTATAGTCAACTTACCTGGAATCTACCCGTCTAATAATATAAGTTTTTATATACTTTTATTTTATTTAGAAGGGTCACCTATATTAGGGCCAATTAATTAGTATAATATTTCAACCAACTATATAAAATAGTGATTAAAACTATTTGGGTTGAATATTTATATTAAAAATAAACTAGTTACTAGTTACTAGTGGTTAATAAATTTAACCAAACCTATAATTCTTATATAAAAATAGGAATGTTACAGCGGCGCTCAACACAACGGCAGCAGCCGCGTCGTACGACGACAGATGGGGGGTATGGTGAGGTTGGGTGGTGTCTCAAGGCGGAGCGGGAACCACTGGAGATGGCAGCAGCAGTAGACGGACGGCAGTGGAGGTCCAGCGACCTCCCCTTTTTTACGGCGACTGTTCACCGGCGGCGGTAATGATTTCAAGTCAAAATCTTTCCCTGGTAAGTTCACAAATTATTATTATTATTTTTTTTTCCTTTCAAAACCCATCATTTCTGGGCATTTTGTTTTGTCTACATTTGGCCACAATGGCCTTGGTTCTGAGTCGTGAGTCTTTGCAGTTAAGATCGGTTAGGTGTGGTGATGACTCGATGGCAAGGATACTTGCGGATTCGGGTTTTTCAAGGATACATAGTGACGGGAGGCGGATTGCTGATAGTTGGAGGTGTTAGTAAGGCTTGGTTTTGTTTGTCTCTATTCTTCGGGTGTATTGGTTCAATTTTGAACACAGGTCAACTCAGGTCCAACACGGGTCCTAGTCAGTCAACTGGTCAGCCTCGGTTCCGGTTCAGTCAACAAGTCAAACCCGGTCGACTCGGGTCAAACCGGGTCGAATCGGTCAACACGCGGTCACTAGTCAACACGGGTCAGACCCGGTCAACGTAGTCAAAGCAGTCAATGCAAGACCCGGTAACTTTTAAACGACGCGAAATTTTGTTTAGATTGATATAGATTTAGTTTTTAGTTAAACGCGAACTGAGCTCAAACCATCGTACTATAGTTTATACGTTTAGTTACTTGTTACATTTTGGCGAATTTGACAAAAGTTATTTATATATTGTTTGTTGACAATTGTTTAAAACAGGAAGAAAATGATTCGGCGTGGTAGCAGAGTCTATCCGAGCGGATGGACGTGGTCCATTCGGACGGATGAACTGTGATTGTTGTGAACCGTTTTGATTTTAGCTGATTTTATCGAAAACGTTGGAGTATTTGTTTAATTTTCTTAGTTTAGTAGATAAGATGTTTTAATTAATGAAAAACAAATGTGATAAAAGAATCCAAAATCAAATTGAAAAATATAAGGTTAAGTCCATCCGGACGGATGGACACAGTCCATTCGGCCGGATGGGTATAGTTCATTCGGATGGGTGGGCATAGCCCATCCGGACGACTGCGCTGTTACTGACGAAAAAATTATGTTTGATCTATTAAACAGATCATTACTTGGTGGAAATTAACCCTAGAGCAGGCTCTTGACTATGAGGTGAGTCGAGAGTCTGATGGATTCCCGATTCCACCACGGTTGTATAGTAATCGAAAGGAAAATCATAGTTGAGTTGTAAAAGGTTATAATTTCTTATAACTTTGATTCAATCTCGATTGAGTGATGCTCCACAACAGTTTGCCTAGGCAAAACTAGTGGAAACCATCTTCGAGATAGTTAGAACCAAGGTTTTGAGAAAGGTTTAAATGTGTGTGTGATTAAAATACAAGAAATGAAATAGAAGTGGAATTGAAATTGAAGGGAAGCGCTTACAAATAATTCTGATCGTAACCGAGCCTCGAGAGTGCTTGCAAGAAGAAATGGCGAGTTGGAACGAGGACACAAGGCCTCTATTTATAGATTTAAAGGGAAATTAGGGTTTCCTTGATTTTCGCCCGGATGGGCTCCATCCGGACGAATGGGCTCCATTCGGACGGATGGGCTTAACTGTGTATTTTTTATTTTTTCCAAATTTGATTTGTTTATGCGTTTTAGTTAGTTTAACGAGTATCAAGTGTCAATGTGTGATAAAGAATTAAGATTCAAGCATAACATAGTGCCCAACATGTGAATTTTGAGTAAAAGTTTGCACATAGTCTAACATAGATAATGCGAATATGATTAAAATAACTTTGTTTTCATTATGATCATTCGTCTCGGAATACAATTAGGGTCGAAAATAGAATACAACAAGAGTACAAGTGTCAAAAATAGAAAGTACAATAAGTCTTGCTAAAAGAGTAAACTGCCATTTTGGTCCCTGTGGTTTGGGCACTTTTGCCATTTTAGTGTAAATCTCAAACTTTTTAAATCTGGGTCCCTATGGTTTCACTTTTATTGCCATTTTGGTCCAAAATTCAAAAAATCTCATTTTTTTACTGTTCCAACATGCCTATTTTGTCTTTTTGTGCAGGGGTATTTTTGTCCAAGTGCTTTTCATTTAACATTTTGTTAATTATAAAACAAAATTAAATACCCTTATTAATTCTCGTTTCCCCATTTACATCATCTTCAACCCCCAAATCTGAAACTCAGTCCCTCTCTCCTCTCTCTCTCTCTAAACTCACCAGCCTTAACATCCATCATCTAACATAGTATCATCTCCGTTAATCATGCCTCTAAACAAAAGACCCAAATGGATCGGAACCGGACGGAGAGTCCGGTGTACACCCGGTAGTGGAGCAGCACCGGTTCATCTTCTCCGACGATGTCACCGGTGAACAGTTAGAGAGAGAAACAAAGGGTTTCGTTTCGCCGGTGAACAGTTAGAGAGAGAAACGAAGGTTTTCGCTTGTACCGGAATCACCCACCACCACCGTCTCCCCTCCACCACGGTACACCTACCACCACCGTCTCCCCTCCACCACCGTACACCCTCCACCACCGTACACCCTCCACCACCGTATACCCTCCACCACCGTACACCCACCACCACCGTCTCCCCTCCACCACGGTACACCTACCACCACCGTCTCCCCTCCACCACCGTACACCCTCCACCACCGTACACCCTCCACCACCGTATACCCTCCACCACCGTACACCCACCACCACCGTACACCCTTAGTACCACAACCTCTACCCTCATCCGGCATTGAAGCCCTAGTACGCCGCCTATATCCTCAGATCTAGTATCAGAAACCGCATCAATCCACCTAAAAATGCACAGGTAGTTGTCGTCATCTAACAACCCCTTATTTTCACATCGAAACCCTTTCAATCCCTGTTTTCTCAGCCAAATAAACCTCCATTGCCGATAAAACCCTGATTGCTGATAAAACCCCCAGTTGCAGATCTGTTTGTTATCGAAAATTGAAGGATTGCAGGTCTGGGATCTTTGCGATTGAACATTCAGAGATGAAGTTGTTGTTGCGTGATAGTAGTTGTAGAGAGAGAGGGGGGATGTGTATGAGAGAGACGGGTTTAGTTGTTTATATATAATTTGATTAGTTATATATATTTATTTTTAATTAATAATTAATAATTACTTATAATAAAAGTATAATGACCAAAATGCCCCTAAAGAAAAGGACAAAACAATCAGCTTTCAACAGTTAAAATAGGGGGTTTTTTGATTTTGGACTAAACTGACAATAAAAGTGAAACCACAGGGACCCAGATTTAAAAAGTTTGAGATTTGGACTAAAATGGCAAAAGTGCCCAAACCACAGGGACCAAAATGGCAGTTTACTCCTTGCTAAAATAGGAAAGTTACAAAAATGCGAAATGTTACAACATACCTGTTACAGCAGAGAGGCCAGTCAGAGAAGCAGCCATTGAGGTTGACATAATTGTCAGCTAGCTTGATCTGGTTCCTCCTTAGGGTGTATGATTATGATGGTGATGATCAAACTCTAGTGTTTGAGTTTGAATATAGAGAGAGAGATGTAGGGGGCGATTTCTATTATGATGTTATTATGATTAGTGTCTAACCCTTTAGCTCTCTAATTATCTCCTTCTATACACACCCAAGAGGAAACCTAATTAGTTAATAAGGGTAATATGGTCGATCAACAATTACCAACCAATTATATAATAGGTTTTAATATATTTTGATCTATATAATATAAATGATTATATGGCTACAAGATTAAATAATAAAACAATAATATATTTAATCTTACATTCTCCCACTTAGCCGATTAATCATTTATCATGAGTATAAGCTTGATCAGGAGTTAACACTCATTTTAGCTCTAAACCAAGAACCGTAGCAGAGAAATACAGCCGTTGAATCATTATGCGATTCAGGACCCCCATTAGTCATACTACAGCCTCAATTTAAAACCTAACAATTATGATCAAAATACGCATAAGCTCTTTAGCGTTCGATTTGTATTTACATTTGTCTATATGTCATTACACCGGCAGAACATATGTTTGAGACATACAAAATCAAACTGAGGAAATTTCATTAATTAAAACATAAGTCAATACAATATGCTAAATAAGGCCTTTAGTAAATCCTATATTCCGAACATATTCTTTGTAAACTTTAGGTGGGAGACCTTTTAATCATCGGATCCGCAAGAATATATTTAGTACTAATATACTCAATACAAAGATTATTTTCCTCAACTCATTCACGAACGAACAGATACTTTGTATTGAGATATAAAGCATCTCCAGTCGAACTTTTACTATTTGAGAAACTAACGGCAGCTGAGTTATCACAATAAAGCTTCAATGGTCTAGAAATGGAATTAACGATTTTGAGTCCAGTGATCAGATTCCTAAGCAACATTCCATGACAAGTTGCGTTATAAACAGCGATATACTCTGCCATCATGGTGGAAGTTGTGGTCAACTGTTGTTTATGACTCTTCCATGAAATAGGTCCGCATGCTAACTGTCACACCCCGATTTCTGGTGGGCCCGGATGGGTACACACGTGACGGTTGGATAACAGTTATCACAATATAATAATATGCAGCAGAAGTATTGGATTGAAATTATTAAAATAAAGCTTGAATGTATAAAAGTATTACAAGCGTTCGATACAAGCCCACAGGCAGGATCCAAATAAACAGAGCTTTAGACATCATAGGCCTTAAGTGTCACACCCTGACTTTTGCGGAAGCGTGATTATGTGTGACTTGTTTAATATCATTGCATTCAACCATAACAAACAACTATATGATAAAACCAAGATGTTCATCCGTAGATAGTTTTTTTTTTTAAAACGTTACATGCTACAGTGTTTTAAATCCTAAAACACAGTCTTCGCGTTCCGAATACAACACCAACAAGTTTTAAGTTTCATAAGGACTCAACAAAAGACACTAATGAAAACTAGGCTTTGAGATATGTATCATATCCAGGATAGGATACACACTCCAAACCAATTGACACCGGACGACATCTTTTATTCCAAACAACCCTTGAAAACTTCAACGCCCGCCAAATCCATACTTAGTTTCCTGAAATACATGTAGTTTGAAAACATCAACAAAAGTTGAGAGAGTTCATGTGTTTAGTGTGTGAGCTCGAATAAACTTTGTAATCATTATAAGAAAGTATGTATTTGTAAACCCTGGTATGAAAGCAACAAGGAATAATAGATCATCAATGGTTTGCAAGGCCATTAATATGTGTGACGTGATGCAGGAAGGCTCAAACCTAGCAGATTTTGCACCGGGCTTCATTTTGAAGACATAGTCACCTCATGGACCAAACCCCGGTCCACATGGGTGTGGGCTCGCTACACCTAAATAGATCTATCACTCATGTCCCTCGGTCCTACAACGAGGATTAATGGTCTTAAGCGTTATACCTACCACTCACATAATCTAGCAGTACCTTTCCTTAGCTAACCGTACCACATATAAACGTTTGTAAACAGTTTGTAACATGTACTTCACCCCCGAAGTTATAAAACTGAAAACAGTTAAAAGAAAAGGGGGACATGAACTCACTGTTTTGCGTTCTTCAACTCAATCCAACGTAACTCACAGCTGATATTCGTGTGCACGACTACCTACAACGTAATACGGTTTATTAGACAAGCGGGTCGTGCCTTGACTTAGTATAAATTGGTGTCTTTGAGTTACGTTTCTTCGTGTCTACAATATTATTCTAAGTTATATAATTATTTGTTAAAATAATAAATATTTTAACTTAAATAATATTTATCAAATTTTGGAATAATAGTTAAAATAATATATTTTAACTTGTTACTTTTTATGTATTTATACATGTATATCCTTCCCAAGGATGGGTGTATTTGTATTCGTATTCTTATACTTGTATATTTTTGCCATGTATTGGTGACGTATTCCGGTGTGTATTTATACGTACGAGAATACGTATTTTCTTGTAATTATTAAGTATCCTTATACTAATTTTGTATTTAACTTTTCCGGAATAATATCTTTAATAAAAATTCACCAATATATATTTCCACAATATATATTTTAAGAAATATTACTTAGAAAAATTATGTATAATTCTCCTTTGGCAAAAATATTTGTATTTTCATATAAGTCCCAAAAATAATATATTTTCAAGTCTAACTTGGAAAATATATATAAACTTATTTTTCTCCCAAAAATAATGTATTTCATGTTTATTCAAGAAAATATATATTTTTTTCCCAAAAATAATATATCTTCTAATAATTCCAAGAAAAATATATATATTTTTACTTGCCAAAAATAATATATTTTCTCCTTGTCAAAAATATGATATATTTTGTAATAATTGTAAAAATCATATTTTCATTCACTTGGTGTCCAAAATATTATTTACCAAAATATACTTATGAATAAATTTCTGGAATATTTTGTAAGTTATATTCTTTTGTTCGGTTCCACCAATAATTTGGGTATTCTTTGTATATTTAGTCATTGGAATTTTTGGTAATATTTTGGATTGTAATTTCTTGGTATTTTGATGAGTTATATTATTTCAAGTCCAAAAATAATATAACTAATACATATAATATACAAATAATCACACACATGGTGTCTTCTAAATATATATTTCCTAAATACATATTTAGTCACTTTTATTTATAAAAACCAACCTCCAATATCTATGATTTTTGTAACAAAAATTATGGCAAACTTTATGTGAAAATCCATGGTTTGAAATATTCTTGTAAATATTTGTTTAGAAATATTTTTCTAAGTGTTTAATTTTTAGAAAAATTTTGCCATAGTTTCCCCTAAAAATGGAGGTTTCCATGCCTTCAAGGCATATCATTTTCTTTTGTAAATCAACACAATCAACAACAAATTAATCTACATTTACCAATTTGCCAAAATCAAGCATAAACTACTAACTCATGAACTTGAAAATTTACAAAAATGTGTAGTAACTTACTAGTGTGTTTAGTAAGCTTAGTTACTGTAACACCCCGAAAATATAAACTTTATATTAGAATTATAAAGTATAAAATAAACAAGAATAAGCTAACTAGGAAATAAGTAAGCCCGTTAGTTATGAGTCTTGTAATAACATGTAATTGGGTTAAAATACCTAAAATAAGAACCAAGTAATTGTTGAGGGACTAAACTTGTTAAATTTGAAACTTAAAATAATAAAACAAAATAAATCACACCAAACACACAAAGGTGTGTGTCTGGTCGATCAAAACACAGGGGCGACACAAGGGTTCCCCACAAAGCCTAGTTCATGCAGCTTTCCCCCAAATTGAAGGTCCTAATCAGCTCTAAATCAATTTTCAGGCACAAATTCATGATCACCTCGTTGAAGGGATCATAAGGTATGCCAAATTAGGTTGTTTTGATTCAACTCAGATTCCTAGTATATGATAAAATTCGAAAATTGGAGCTTGATTACGGATGTTTAGATGAAACTTGAAATAAAAACAAGTTTAGATGTAAACCCTAGCTAATAATTTGTGAGATTGATGCTCAAATAATGAATATTCATGTTTACCCATGTTAGGTGTTAAATGGGTTTTGTGAATATTAAGGAATCCTAATAATGAAATCAGAAAAGCTGATGTTAACGGCTTGCATGAAGCAAATGTGATAATAATATACATGGTAGAAGTAAAGAATTTGCAAAAAAGTACAAAAGTTCGGCTAAATAGTTGAGACATGAACTTGATAATAGTTATTTAAAAACCAAGCTTTTGAAGTGTTTGTTAAAATGCTTAAGAGAAAGCTAACATAGCAAAATTGGAGATAAAAAACGCATATTTGAACGATATGGAAAATTACGCGTGAAATGTTGTGAAAGAGTTCTAAATAATATTTGGCTGAACTCTATAGGCAAGGAACCAGATCGTCAAGTGGACAAGCCGGTGGAGGCACGCGTTTGAAAGGAGCGCTTTAAAGGTACGTGACTTGTCGTCTCGTTACACTTATGTAGATAAACCTAGTCGTAGATATGTTTAATGTTGATATAACGAAAATGATGGTGTTTGGTATGCCAATGAAGTGATGTAACTCACTCGACAACCAAACGGGTCAAAATAGTTAAATAAATATGTTTGTTGATGATAATGTTTAAAATAGTCGTATTGGAACGTCAATGAAGTGATGTAACTCACTCGACAAACCAAACGGGTCAAATATTGGTCGAATTGGTAGTGTTTTAAATGACTTAAACATCACTCATTAAATTGGGTTATAAAGCGTAAACCATGGAATGGAAGTGATATGCTAAGGTTGACAAGCCCGGGAATGGGTAATTATGGTTAGAAACCAACGTTGATAAATTATGCAAGTATGTAACCGTAGTTCGTTACATTATGTTTATTTATTAATTCTAGCTTGTTGAAATTGAAATTAGCGCAAATTGCAAACTCGTTATGTCGCTGAAGTAACGAAGCTCACTAGACAAACAAAGATTACAATACCAACTGAAATAAAATTACACTAATAATAGTAGGCATCCGTTCACACATATTTTATTTTATTTTTATTTTAATATTTTATTATATTATTATTATTACTATTACCATCTCTACCATCACATTACGGATATGGATTCATCCAAAAATCCATATTGCGCTCGTCATATTTTCAGACGAGTCGCTCTCCCACCTGTCTCATTCGTTCACTACTCTCTAAAATTTCCTCGCCAAATGTCCTAAGTTCTTGTACATTGTCTGCACTCATTGGGGGTGCAGGTTCTAGGACTGGGTTCGGAATCTGGGGTGCGGGTTCAAGGTATGGGGGTGTAGGTGCCTGGAATTGGTAAGGATCTTCTAAAATCTCCCTATTGTATTCATCGTGGAAATAGGGATCTAAAGGATACAAACCTAGGTAGGCTCCTACGTCTGGCATGGGCATCTCTTCATGTATCGGGTAACGTTGCACATAGTCCCTATTGTCGTCCCACCAGGGGTCGTAATTTGGGTCTAGGGGATTTGGTGCCGGTACCCTAGGAATTTCTTCCGGATTGAAGTCATGCATCTCTACTTGGTTTTCAGGGTTTTCTATCTCCATTGGTTGATCAGGGATTGGTAGTTGTGGTTGGGGTGCTATTATTTGCTCCAGATTAGGGTCAGCTGCAGTGGTTGCTAGGATGTGGATATTGGCTATAACCCTATTTATCATGTCCTGGGCATAGGCATCTGTCTCTCTCTTGGCTGCTGCTAGTGCTCTCTGGTCTTGTAACTTTTTCATACGTTTTCTACGCTCGTGTGCCCCTCTACTGAACCATCCCCTCTTTTTATGAGGAAATGGCTCTTCTGACTGAGCCTTAAACACAAAGATTCTTTCTTCCGTATCAGCAGAGTACCCCGAGAGGGAAGGCTGAGAAAAGGAGGTGCCTTCGCTTCTAGGCGAACCAGACAATTGACGGTACGTGTCAGATGGTCCTTGGTCGCTCATACTGTAAACTAACAAATAGTCAAATAACACATAACAATTAAATACAATTATGCACGTATTCCCGTAATTTATTTCCTAACAGATTGAATTTTGATGTCAGCAGAACACTTCTGTGGCTGAATCAGTGGCTTAGCTCTAATACCACCCTCTGTCGCAACCCCCGATCCCTGATCCCCGGGAGCGGGCGGCCGCAAGCCAGTTTCGGTGGTATCTCGTATTGTCTAATTTGGCAGCGGAATTTTTCATCAGGACCGTAGTTAGGAAATATTTGATCAGAGTAAAATACCACATTTTCATAACATTAAACATGTGGGATAAAACCCAAGTTTGTAGTACACACGTTTTCATAGGAATAATTCCTATTTTATTTAAGAAAAACATCTATTTCTTTTTAGGTAACTTTATTGCCACTTTTCCAAGCCTTCAGTGCTGTCCAGCTGGCTTCTGTTTGGCTTTCACATTTTGTTACCTGAAACGCGTTTTAAAAACATTTGTCAGTGGGAAATATTGGTGAGTGAATCCCAGTTTAATCAAGTTTCAATGAAAACCATTGTACAGTATTGAGGGCGATCCCGTAATTATATTTGTTTCCAAGACATCACAATTAACATCCATGGTACTGTCGAACCCGACTTGTGGAAATGTTACTCCTTGACCTGGTGGTAACAAATTTTGTATACAAAACCCCAACATACTCATGATAATTGTATTCTTACAAATACTCAATCAACTCACATTACTGTTTTAGATTTTCCATAAGGATTTCCTGGTGATAATCTAAAATTTACACAAATGCACACGCGTTAGTATAATAACATATTTTAACATTAGTAATACCCTCCCCGAGACGACATTCCAACGACTACGTTGGGCAGAACCACGACAGCCGTTACGGAACCCTAGATCAATCGGGTAGCATATCTAATACGTATCCAGGGGTTATAATACTTACAACGGAGCAGAACTTCGCTATTTAGGGGGTATAATACCCGACTATAAAGCCTACTATTCAGAATTTAGAGAAAGGAAATAGTTGTGAGCGAGTTCGACTGAAGATCCGATGGCTTCTATACATAGGTGCTGATCTTGACCTTGTCGTGGCCCGCGTAAAACAAGAGCAGGGCCTACGCGGCCCGCGTTGACCCCAGGTCAATGCGTAGGTGATCCGGGTCGTCAGGTAGGTTCGCCGGGTGTTGGACCACGTGGCCGCACCGGGCTGCGCTACCTTTTAAGTTCACGCGGCCCGCGTGAAGGTTGGGGTGGAGCTTACGCGGCCCGCCTCAACTTAAAAATTCAGATTTTTAATTATTTTAATAATATTTAATGTATTTGGGGTCCGTTTTCACGTATGGGGTGTATTTTGGGACATATTGGGATATTTTAAAATATATTGAGGTGTCGGAAAATATTCGAGGGTGTCGGTTTATTTAGGATTGTTACATCCTCCCCACCTTGTTTTAGAGCTCGTCCTCGAGATCTACTGGAACAAGTGTGGATATTTCCTTTGCATCTCTGATTCAAGCTCCCATGTGTACTCAGGTCCTCTTTTGGAGTCCCACTTCACTTTGACCAGAACTAATCTCTAATGCTTGAGGTTCTTGACTTTCCTGTCTTCAATCTGTAGAGGCCTTTCTACAAATTTGAGTTGTTCATTTACCTCTATATCCTTAAGAGGTACCATTAGCGATTCATCAGCTAGGCATTTCTTGAGATTAGATACATGGAACACATCATGTATTCCAACCATTTCCTCTGGCAGTTGTAGCTGATAGGCTATAGGTCCTATTCTTCTAATAATCTCAGAAGGTCCAATATACCTGGGACTTAGCTTTCCCCGTTTGATGAATCTTACCACTCCTTTCCAAGGAGATACCTTCAATAATACTTTATCTCCTACTTGAAATTCCAATGGTTTGCGTCGGTTATCAGCATAGCTCTTTTGTCGATCACGGGCTGCTTTCAGTCATCCCTTGACTTGAATAATCTTGTCGGTTGTCTCCTGTACTATCTCAGGTCCAGATAGTTGCTTTTCCCCAATATCTGCCCAACAGACTGGGGTGCGGCACTTTCGTCCATAAAGTGCTTCGAATGGTGCAGCATTGATACTTGTGTGATAACTATTATTATAAGAAAAATCTATTAAAGGTAAGTGATCGTCCCAATTACCTCCGAAATCAATTACACAAGCTCTAAGCATGTCCTCCATTGTCTGAATTGTCCTTTCGCTTTGTCCATCCATTTGAGGATGATAAGCTGTACTTAGATTTAACTTGGTTCCCATAGCTTTTTGGAAACTTGACCAAAAATGAGAGGTAAATCGACTGTCTCTATCAGAAACAATTGATAACGGTATTCCATGTAAAGAAACAATTTCATTTACATATAATTTAGCTAACTGTTCCATACTGAAAGTTTCTTTCATTGGTAGGAAATGAGCTGACTTGGTTAGCCTGTCTACAATCACCCAGATTGTATCATTACCTTTCTTTGTTTTGGGTAATTTAGTAACAAAATCCATTGTTATTAGTTCCCATTTCCATACTGTCATTTCTAACTGTTGCAATAAACCTGAGGGTTTCTGATGTTCAGCTTTAACTTGTGAACAAGTTAAACATTTAGAAACATAGACTGCTATGTCCTTTTTCATTCCTATCCACCAGAAATTTTTCCTTAAATCCTGGTACATTTTATCATTTCCTGGGTGCATCGTATACTTAGACTTATGGGCTTCTTCTAATATACGATGACGTAGGTTTCCTAATTTAGGTATCCACATTCTCTTCTTATGGAATCTCCAAATTCCATCTGTTCCTTGTTCTAATTCCTTAATCATCCCTTTTAATTTTTCAGTATCATCCTTGATTACTGATTCTTGTACTTCTCTTATTTAATTATTTAAATCTACTTGTAGATTTAATTTAAGAGAACGTACCCTTTTTGGCTTTTCATGATACTTTCGGCTTAAAGCATCAGCAACTACATTTGCTTTTCCTTCATGATACTGGATATCACAATCATAATCACTAAGCATTTCCATCCAGCATCTTTGTCTCATATTCAATTCCTTTTGCCCGAAAACATACCTTAAACTCTTATGATCTGTGAAGATGGTAAACTTACTACCATAAAGGTAATGTCTCCAAATCTTAAGGGCAAAAATTATAGCTCCTAATTCTAAATCATGGGTTGAATAATTCTCTTCATGATTCTTAGGTTGTCTAGATGCATAAGCTATAACCTTTTGGCGTTGCATCAACACACATCCATAACCTAGTTTGGAAGCGTCACAATAGACTACAAAGTCTTCAGTTCCTTCTGGTAAAGCTAGTATGGGTGTATGGGTTAATCTTTGCTTAAGAATTCTAAATGCTTCTTCTTGTTTTGGTCCCCATTCAAACTTAAAGGATTTACAGGTTAACTTAGTTAAAGGAATGGCTATTCTAGAGAAATTTCGAATAAATCTTCTATAATAACCGACCAATCCTAAGAAACTTCTAACCTCGGTTGGTGACTCAGGGGTTTTCCATTTACTAATCACCTTGATTTTTGTGGGATCCACATGAATTCCTTCATGGTTTACTAAGTGTCCAAGAAACTGTACCTGTTCTAACCAAAATTCACACTTTGAAAACTTAGCATAAAGCTTTTCCTTTCTTAATATACTTAAAAGTGCGTGCAAATGTTTTGCATGATCCTCTTTATTCTTAGAATAAATTAGAATATCATCTATGAAAACAATTATGAATTTATCCAAATATGGCTTACATATTCGGTTCATCATGTCCATAAATGTGGCTGGGGCATTGGTTAAACCAAATGGCATAACAGTAAATTCATAATGACCATACCTTGTTCTAAATGCGGTCTTAGGAATGTCCTCTTCCTGTACCTTTAATTGATGATATCCTGACCTTAAATTGATTTTAGAGAAAAATCGAGCTCCTTGCAGTTGATCGAACAGATCATCGATTCTTGGTAATGGATACCGATTCTTAATCGTGACTTTGTTCAATTCACGATAGTCAATGCACATATGCATTGATCCGTCCTTCTTTTTAATGAACAGTATCGGCGCTCCCCATGGCGACGAACTTGGTTGTATGAATCCTTTTTCCAGCAATTCTTCTAATTGTTTCTTTAATTCCTGCATTTCAGCGGGTGCCAAACGGTAAGGTGCTTTGGCAATCGGTGCTGTTCCTGGTAGTAGATGAATTCTGAATTCCACTTCTCTGTCTGGCGGTAGTCCTGGTAATTCTTCTGGAAAGATATCTGAAAACTGAGACACTACTGGAATGTCTTTTAGTTCTTTTCCTTTAGTGTTAGTGATTATAGAAATCAAATACACTATAGAACATTTTCTTATATAGCTTGCAGTTTTCCTCACAGAGATGAATTTTGTGGGTCTAGAAGTTTTATCTCCTTTAATTGTGATCTTTTTACCTTTTGGTGAATTTACTTGAATTGACTTTTGATCACATAAAATACTGGCTTTGTTGGCTATTAACCAATCCATTCCTAAAACGACATCAAATCCTGCCAGATTCATGGGATACAGGTTGCAATATACTTTTGGTTTAAAATTTCTACTCTTGCTTCCTGCAAGATTTCAGAAATCCTAACAGTTTCTCCATTTGCTAATATCTACTAGGCATTCTTGTGGTAGTTTAGTTAATGACTGATTTAGAAGTTTGCAAAACGAAGTATTAATAAAACTTTGGTTTGCACCAGAGTCAAATAATACTTTAGCAAAAACATCATTAACTAAAAACGTACCAGCTATCACGTCTGGAATCATCTTGGCTTCATCTGCAGTCAGAACAAATGTTCTAGCATTTTTAGTGTTCCTGTTGTTCACAGCTGGAGCCAATTTTGGATAGTTTGGCCTGATATGACCTTTTTCTCCACAGTTGAAGCACAATCCATTACTGGATTTCCTCCTGCAATCTTCTTCCTTGTGTCCTGGCATCTTGCAGAAATTGCAGAGAGTGGAGCATTTTCCCGAATGCTTTTTCTTGCAGACCTTGCAGAATGGTGCAGATGTAGAACCCATATTCCTACGATTGTAATTCCTAGAACGGAATTCTTGGGTAAGCCTTTGGGTTAGGTTTCTCCTCTGGTCTTCCTCTCTAGTACGGATTAACTCATCTGTCAAGGTGTTGGCTAGTTCTACAGTTTCTTCTATGGTTTGGGGTCTAGCTGCCTTGACTACATGTCTAATCTCTCCAATTAATCCCCAGATGTAACGGGAGATTAATACCGGTTCTGGTGATGCAAGGGTTGGTACGATTCTAGCATATTCAAAGAATAACTTTGTGTACCCTTTACTATCTACCCCGGTCATTCTTAAGTTTAGGAACTTATTTGCTATCTGTTCTTTTTCATTGGGAGGGCAGAATTTCCTTTCTACCATATTCTTAAATTCCTCCCATTCCATGTTGTATATCCTATCACTTCCTCTTGACTGGAGGACAGTGTTCCTCCATTCTAAAGCTGAGTTTTTAAACAGATTAGAAGCAAACATTATTTTGTCCTCTTCAGCACACTTGCTTATTTTCTGAACAGCCTCAGTCTTTTCTATCCAGCGTAGAGCTGCAATAGGTTCTTCATTGCTCGAGAATTCTATTGGTTTACAGGACCAGAATTCTTTGTAAGAACAACCATAAGGCATGGTTCTTCTTCTTTTGGGAATGGGCACTTGAAGTACAGGGTCGTTGTTCACGTTGTGTTCTGGTTCAATTGGTCGCTTACTGCTATGTTTACTTTTATTATTCGCTTCTTGAACCATTTGAATAATAAATGGCATTGCATCTATAATTCCTTGTGCCACTACGTGTTGGATAGCACTATTATCCACTTGGTTTCCATTGTTATTGACGCTTGGATTCTCATTAACCAAGTTAATGTTACTCTGGTTATTGTTATTCAGATTTCCTTGATTTCCTTCGTCGGCCATCTGAATTTTAAACAATTACCCCGTATTAATATCACAAAATAATATTTTAATATAGTCAATCACATGACACGCATTTTGGGAAAAGCGTCGATCATTGCGACTTTACTCTATTCATATACTATGCGTCTATTACACACCAGTACTGAAATAAAGATTACAATACCAACTGAAATAAAATTACACTAATAATAGTAGGCATCCGTACACACATATTTTATTTTATTTTTATTTTAATATTTTATTATATTATTATTACTATTACCGTCTCTACCATCACATTACAGATATGGATTCATCCAAAAATCCATATTGCGCTCGTCATATTTCCAGACGAGTCGCTCTCCCACCTGTCTCATTCGTTCACTACTCTCTAAAATTTCCTCGCCAAATATCCTAAGTTCTTGTACATTGTCTGCACTCATTGGGGGTGCAGGTTCTAGGACTGGTTTCAGAATCTGGGGTGCGGGTTCATGGTATGGGGGTGTAGGTGCCTGGAATTGGTAAGGATCCTCTAAAATCTCCCTAATGTATTCATCATGGAAATAGGGATCTAAAGGATCCAAACCTAGGTAGGCTCCTACGTTTGGCATAGGCATGTCTTCATGTATCGGGTAACGTTGCACATAGTCCCTATTGTCGTCCCACCAGGGGTCGTAATTTGGGTCTAGGGGGTTTGGTGCTGGTACCCTAGGGATTTCTTCCGGATTGAAGTCATGCATCTCTACTTGGTTTTCAGGGTTTTCTATCTCCATTGGTTGATCAGGGATTGGTAGTTGTTGTTGGGGTGCTATTATTTGCTCCAGATTAGGGTCAGCTGCAGTGGTTGCTAGGATGTGAATATTGGCTATACCCCTATTTATCATGTCCTGGGCATAGGCATCTGTCTCTCTCTTGGCTGCTGCTAGTGCTCTCTGGTCTTGTAACTTTTTCATACGTTTTCTACGCTCGTGTGCCCCTCTACTGAACCATCCCCTCTTTTTATGAGGAAATGGCTCTTCTGACTGAGCCTTAAACACAAAGATTCCTTCTTCCGTATCAGCAGAGTACCCCGAGAGGGCAGGCTGAGAAGAGGAGGTGCCTTCGCTTCTAGGCGAACCAGACAATTGACGGTACGCGTCAGATGGTCCTTGGTCGCTCATACTGTAAACTAACAAATAGTCAAATAACACATAACAATTAAATACAATTACGCATGTATTCTTGTAATTTATTTCCTAACAGATTGAATTTTGATGTCAGCAGAACACTTCTGTGGCTGAATCAGTGGCTTAGCTCTGATACCACCTTCTGTCGCAACCCCCGATCCCTGATCCCCGGGAGAGGGCGGCCGCGAGCCAGTTTCGGTGGTATCTCATATTGTCTAATTTGGCAGCGGAATTTTTCATCAGAACCGTAGTTAGGAAATATTTGATCAGAGTAAAATACCACATTTTCATAACATTAAACATATGGGATAAAACCCAAGTTTGTAGTACACACGTTTTCATAGGAATAATTCCTATTTTATTTAAGAAAAACATCTATTTCTTTTTAGGTAACTTTATTGCCACTTTTCCAAGCCTTCAGTGCTGTCCAGCTGGCTTCTATTTGGCTTTCACATTTTGTTACCTGAAACGCGTTTTAAAAACATTTGTCAGTGGGAAATACTGGTGAGTGAATCCCAGTTTAATCAAGTTTCAATAAAAACCATTGTACAGTATTGAGGGCGATCCCGCAATTATATTTGTTTCCAAGACATCACAATTAACATCCATGGTACTGTCGAACCCGACTTGTGGAAATGTTACTCCTTGACCAGGTGGTAACAAATTTTGTATACAAAACCCCAATATACTCATGATAATTGTATTCTTACAAATACTCAATCACTGTTTAATATATAATTAATTAAATGTGGTTTTGTAAAAACAGTTAACAAAAAGCGGATCAACTCACATTGTTGTTTTAGATTTTCCGTAAGGATTTCCTGGTGATAATCTAAAATTTACACAAATGCACACGCGTTAGTATAATAACCCATTTTAACATTAGTAATACCCTCCCTGAGACGGCATTCCAACGACTACGTCGGGCAGAACCACGACAGCCGTTACGGAACCCTAGATCAATCGGGCAGCGTATCTAATACGTATCCAGGGGTTATAATACTTACAACGGAGCAGAACTTCGCTATTTAGGGGGGTATAATACCCGACTATAAAGCCTACTATTCAGAATTTAGAGAAAGGAAATAGTTGTGAGCGAGTTCGACTGAAGATCCGATGGCTTCTATATATAGGTGCTGATCTTGACCTTGTCGCGGCCCGCATAAAACAAGAGCAGGGCCTACGCGGCCCGCGTTGACCCCAGGTCAATGCGTAGGTGATCCGGGTCATCAGGTAGGTTCGCCGGGTGTTGGGCCACTTGGCCGCACCGGGCTGCGCCACCTTTTAAGTTCACGCGGCCCGTGTGAAGGTTGGGGTGGAGCTTACGCGGCCCGCCTCAACTTAAAAATTCAGATTTTTAATTATTTTAATAATATTTAATGTATTTGGGGCCCGTTTTCACGTATGAGGTGTATTTTGGGACATATAGGGATATTTTAAAATATATTGAGATGTCGGAAAATATATTGAGCTTAAGAAATAAACCCTCGGGATATTGATAAAAGAGATGGATCTAGGGGTCATTAACAAAAGAAATATGGTGTTTGAATCAAAGTGAACAAAAATCGAAATTGACAATTTAGAAGGTCAAGGCATAAGGACAAAGTTGACTGTCATAAGTGATGGAATTAACACGAACAAGACAAACGAGATGAATGAATGAATAAAAGACTTGGTTAAGTAAAAGCGATGGATTTCGCTAAATATGACCAAATAAATCGAGGAACAAAGTCTTAATGCATGCCGGAATGGTTGCCATGAGAATAATTTCGGTAAAATACCCACTTGATAGGTATGTTATCAGATATATACGTAAACCAATAGACGGGAACGCGGATTAAAAGTCAAAAGACTCGGATTAAGAGTTATGACTAAGAAGACAATAAAATTTTGCAAAACAAAAATTTTGATAGTTATGTTCAACTATTTCAATGTTGGATGGGCTGAATAAAGTATAATACTTGAAATTCCAAGTAAGCGCAACCCGAATAGTGAAAGTGCGAAAAATATTACTGAATCTATGCGATAGGTCGTAAAAGAGTATGGAAAGGAAAACGCAAACTAATAAAACCGGAGTGTTAAAAACGTTAAGATAAAGAACCCGGGTAATGGGTTGAAAGGAATAGGGGCGTAAATCAAATAACGGTATGAGTGAAATAAACCGACGTGAAAGTGACATAAGAAGTCATAGAGTCGGAAAGATAATCCAATAGAAAGCGGGTGCAGCCTTGGACTCCGGTCGAATCAATAAAATTCGAAAAATAAATGAATTTTAGGCTTGAAAGGGGTGCCATGACACCAGGAATGTATTTCTAAGTATACGAAAACTACACAAGCAAAGATGATCTACGGGATCGTCATAACCCTTGGAATTACAAACAAAGTAAAGTTTTAAAGGACTAAATAAATCTAGCATCAGCAATAGAAAGAAATGAACCAAAAGGGATGAAAGTCTAAGAAATAACCTACGAGGCTAAGCAAAAGAACCGTCGGGTCACTCGGGGTACAGTAAGAGGACTGGATACGATTCCCCCCGTAATATAATAGCGGATAAGAATAAATTCTTGTCGTCAATTCCCGGATATGGGTAATTGACATAAGTTAAAAGAGATAAAAGTTAAACAGAAATTCAGCGTTAGTGAGGAACAACGTGTGACACCTGTGCCTCTGCGACCATCAAATAAATACCAAACCAATGAAATATTATGTTTCATGCTTGGGATTTGTATAAATATGTGTATCATGTGCACATATCAATTCATGTTCGATTTCAAGTTTTAAATCGCTTTCTAGAAGGTTATAAGCAAACTGATATGTAAATATAACCAGTTTAATGCAACAAACACTCCGGAATAGTGACATAGGCTTAACATACCTTAAATAACCTTTACATACCTTAGAAATAAGTTTTGGAGGGTTTGGTATGCCGAAATCAAGTTTATTCCTTACAGGGACTAATTTCGACAAACTGCGAAAGTATGCCGATTTGTACTGTAACGAACATTCTGGAACTTGATCATAAGTTAAATATGCCCTAAATATCCATTACATAGCTTAGAAATAGGCTTTGAAGGGTTCAGTATGCTAAAAATAAACTTTATTGATCAATAGGGACTAAAAGCGTCAAAAAGTGCATAAGTTTGCATTTTCGCGCATATCTTACGTTCTGAATATATCCGGACATCCAAAAATTTATGTAATCATTAAAATATTTTATTTTAGTGATTGGCATGATAAAATTCCATTCGTCGCGTAATTTGGATCGTTTTTGCGTTCGTTACGATTTCCGTCATAATTAACCGAACAACGCAACCGTACGACCAAACGAACCGACATCCGAGATATTTTTGAGCACATTTCAACTTCCCCATACTTTAACTTTATTTTATAGCTTTGAAATGGGGTTAACGGGGCTTAAAAGTGCCAAAAATCAAGTTTTACAAGTGCAGGGACCATTTTTGAAATTTCTGGCAGATACATTGAACTTGGTCCATTTTTGAGGTTTTGATGGTTTTAACCCAAGGTTTTGCACTCTATGGGCTGGAATTTGATGGTTTTAAGTATTCCCATGGTTTTGGAAACCATGTGCCCACTTGTAAGGTCAAGATCAAAGCACGATTTGCGAGAAACGATCCTAAAGGTTCTCCGAAATCTATAAATACCTAAGCTCTCATTCCATTTTCCTCACACCTTGATCTAATTTTATTCTCTAAGTTGAAGCTTTATGCTTCATACCTGAGTATTTAGATCAAGTTCTTCTAGCTTGGACCCTTTGTAATTCTTTCGTGCTTTTATGCGTTTTAAGCGTAAAAGTCAAACAGTGTTTGACTTTCTGCTTTGACCAGTCTATGGTCAACACGAAGTTTGTTTGAACTTCATAACGTGAGCGTAAGCACGATGGTTATAGTCTCTTGTCACTATGCCTACTGATTACCACGTTGATTAGGTGTAGTGACGAGTCATAGTTTCGGTCAAAATGCGTATTCTTGCGTATTTTGCAACCAAACTATTCTTGGGTATCAAGACCCTTTGTCTTGTTATCAAACTTGTTTTCTAACTTCGTTAAACATGTTTTAACATGTTTAGCTCATCACTTTAGGTTTAGTGCTTATATAGGGTCGTAAGATAAGCGGTCTAAACAACCGCTTAGACTTTCGAACCCGACCCGTTTGGTCGATCAATAGGATTCGACCAAGCATTTATTGCGACCATAGTTGTATAGGGAATAATCTTCTGAGGTTATACCTTATGGTCACTTCGTTTAGTTAGTTGTATGAAAGGTAATTTATATGCCTTAGGAAAATGACCAAAATGCCCTTTTTACGCATAAATTCATTTAAACATATGAAACATAAATTTTGGCATCTTAACTGATTAGGCAACATTATTAGACATGTTAAGGCATATAATACTTGTCATAGGACTAGTTAGGCGTTCCAAACGCATTTTACGCGAACGACGCGTTAAAGTGGCGTAAGCTACCTTAACGGGTCGTAATGGGTCATAAGCACTTAGGTTAGGTTTCGTTTTAGAATGTAGGCTTTGTTAAACCATATTACATGAGTCCCTACACTCATTTGGTTTACGAAACCTCATTTTATCCAATCCTCCGATTTAGGTCCGGTTTATTAACATAGTTACCTATATTAGGTGCCTTTTGATTTCCGTGATCCCTCTAGCTTGCTTGGTTGTTATTCAAGACTTCTAAGCATTCTCAAGTGAGTACATAGTCCCCTCTTTTACCGTTTTCAACTGTTTTGGGGCGAAACACATGTGCCTACTTGTTACTTTCATGTTTTCATGCTTTTATATTATATACTTGCTATGTTCATTAGTACGTAGATAGTACATGATTTCATTTTGTTTTACTATGTATGTTCACTTAGCATGCTAGCACATTGATTTTCATAATTACATTTTGTTGCATATGCTCATCCAACATATGGACACATTGTTTTACACTTGTATGAACCGTTTGTAACCGTTTGATTTATGTGAACCGTTTGTAACCATTTGATTTGTGTGAACCATTTGTAACCGTTTGATTTGTGTGAACCGTTGTAACCGTTTGAATTATGTGAACCATTTGTAACTGTTTGATTTATGTGAACCGTTTGATACTGTTTGAACCGTTGGGTTAGGGAAGTGATTAGGTAACAGGGCGAGTGTAATGTGTTAAAAGCATGGTGGATACGCTGCTGGTACTTCCTATATATAGTGCTTTTAATACATTATATATCGTTTCGTTATCTAGATCACTTGGGCAAGGTTATCAAAACAAAGTTATATTACAAGGTTTTTCTAACAATATAAAACATTCGAGTTTTATTTCAAAAACGATTTACAATTTGGGTTTACTTAAAAAAATGTTTTGAGTAAGATTCATGGTATCGAGGTTTTATAAATTATAACAAATCTGTTTTAACTTGGTTATTTCAATTCACAATCTAAACATTTTACAAAACTAGTTTTTCTAATATCGAATAACAAAGTTGTTTGAGTTATTTCAAAATGTAAAATGAGCCATGAATCTGACACTCACATAAAACCTATGTACTCACCGGCATTTTTATACATAGTTGATGATGTTTGATGATGATATTGGTGTATGCTCACATTGGAACGGACGAGGCATTAGTGACTTAATAACAATGAAAGTCTATTTGTTCATGTTTTGTTTCTAATTTCAATGTCATGTAATACATTTAATTCAATAAAACAAAACTTCAATCCATGTGTTATGAAACAATGATTCTGTTACAACACTCCCCGACGTTTCCACCACGATTTGTTGTTTTACGTGGTCGGGGTGTGACAGAAAAGTTGGTATCAGAGCTCATGGTTATAGGGAATTAGGTTATTAATAATGCTTTGACCTAGTCTATAACCTTCCTAGGATCCTAACGCAAGTTTACTTGCGTTTAGTCATAAAACAATACCGTCGCCTATCTTTAGGTGACAACCACAATAAGAACACAAATTTCGAATCTGCTTTGAAAACTAATCATCTGTTCTAGGATGATTTATTATAAGGTTTTGAACCTTCAAAGTTTTCAAATTCTCATCAAAGTTTGGTCTAAATAATGTGAACACGTGCAAACTGGAAGGGTGGGTGCCTGTACCCTGAGTTTTCTGTCTAAGGCTAGAGTGTTCGCACAAATCTGCAGTATCGAACCAGTCACTCTTACCTGGGAACTCTTGGGGTGAGTGTCCACTTATAGGCGAGCATGTCTTCGTGATACATTATGAGGACCTATTTACTTTGATTCAGCCTTTTGTTTGCTTCGTGGTTCGAACAAATGACCATCACCCATGCCTCTTTGGTCGGTAATTGTAATATCCTTACCCAAAGCCATTTCATTTGTTTTCTCTCTTGTTTCCCCTTTTAGAATGTCTCCACGACGCGAAAATCAGGTACCCAATGAAGAACTGCCAGCTATCATTACGTAGCAAATGGCTGCTGCAATCCCAAACATCATTGCTCAATGTAACCAAGCTCTCAACAACAATAATGCTCCCTGCAACTTCAAGACGTTCAACTCTGCCAAGCCATCAAAATTTTCTGGGTCTCAAGGAGCGACGGCACTTCTGCAATGGTTCGAGAGTTTAGAGAGCACCTTCAGACATGTTCAGTGTCCAAATGAGTGAGAGGTAGAGTTCGCATCTAGTGTTTTTGAGAAATGAGCATTAACATGGTGGAATGGTGTGTTGAGAGATAGGGGTGCCGAGGTAGCACTGGCTCAAACCTGGGAAGAGATTCAAGCCCTAATGATGAGGGAATTCTGTCCTCGTCATGAGATCAGGGCCTTGGAAAGGGAATTCGACGATCTTAAGCACGATAGCGGTGAGCATCGAGCCTACACGGACCGTTATGAGGAGTTGAGTCTGTAATGCCCGAACATGGTTACGCCCTTGGATAAGGCAATCAAAAAGTACATTGATGGCCTCCCTGACTCAGTACAAGTCATTGTTACTGGTAGCAACCCCACTACCGTTAGACAGGCCATTGAGCTATCTGCTACCTTGACTGAATCTCAGATCAGGAAAGGTAAACTTTTCCTAAAGGGTGACAAGAAACCGATCGAGGAATCGAAACCTAAGGAAGAACAGACTGGATCCCCTAAGAAGTCAAAGAAGCGAAAGGCTTCTCAGAACTTCGCCGTGGTTGCTCATAATGATCAAGCCGTCCCCAACCAACCAGCTCAACCCCCTGCTAGGAAGCCATACAACAGAACTGCGCCCTTGCCAATGTAGCCTTCACCATCATGCCAATGTAAAGTGCCACAAATGCCAAACTTGTGGACTGATAGTCCATACAGCAAGAGTTTGCCCAGCTGCAGCTGCACCAAATCAAGCTGGCAACAATCCTGCTCAAGCTCGTTTTCTACCAGGTTCTTGCTTCAACTGTGGCGAGATGGGCCATTTCCGAAGAAATTGCCCAAAGCTTGCTAATGTGAATCCAGCGCAGGGATGAGCATCTGACCGATTGGAAGACAACGCTGCTTAGAAATTAATCAAGCCTTTTGTATTATTTTCTTTTGTTGTCATGGTATGTGAGACAGTTGTTGTTGTTTATAAATAAATCTTTTATTTACATTGCAATGTATTTTATGTGGTTGCATGTATAAACAACATATCCCCTACAATACCGATAATCAAGGAACTGTATTCCTTGAAGAACAGACTACCCCCAAAAAATTTTTCCATTTTATGATCTCTTAAGTTTTCCACGAAAATCCTAAGTACCCGTTTCTTCCAAGGAAACGAAGTACAAGGCGCAAGTTACAACTCTGGACGAATACCCCATCCTTAATAGAGTACCAAAGGGTATTTCCGTAAGTCCTTAATTGTTGTGTACCTTAATTCGAATGTTATGATTTCTTGTAAAAAAAATCGAATTTTTGGAAGATCACCCTATCTTTTCAGATAGATTCTTGAGAACGTTGAAGTCCATCGACTGGGTTCCTGGTGTACCTTGAATACCCATGTTCAAATCGATATCAAGTTAATAACAATTAATAACAAACTTATAACAAATTAATAACCAAGAAAACAATTATGTGCTTATGTGTTTATGTGTTGACCCAATCAAAGTTGTCTCAAGCTTGTTCAAATTCTATCCCTTTCACATTATGAAATACACTGTGCGGACTGTGCAAGGAATTATGTAATTATGGATGCATACATAATTATGGAATTCAGTGCACAGAAACCACATCAAGTTTTGTTATGTGTCTAGAGTTAATTCTATTCATTCTCATTTCTGATGAAGCACCTGTTGAAAATGACTCCGTCCGTTCATTTTCGTTTCTGAAGATTGTCCGTTGAGGGAAATGAATATCCTTTTGAGTTAACTCTATTCATTTCCATTTCTGATGAAGCACCCATCGAAAATGACTCCGTCCGTTCATTTTCGTTTCTGAAGAATGTCCGTTGAGGAAATGAATATCCTTTTGTTATTCTATTCATTTCCATTTCTGAAGAATACCCGTTGAAAATGACTCCGTCCGTTCATTTTCATTTCTGAAGAATGTTCGTTGAGGAAATGAATATCCTTTTTGATTATTCCTTCATTTCCATTTCTGAAGAATACCCGTTGAAAATAACTCCGCCCGTTCATTTTCATTTCTGAAGAATGTCCGTTGAGGAAAATGAATATCCTTTTGTTTATTCCATCATTTCCATTCCTAAGGAAGCACCCGTTTAAAATGACTCCGTCCGTTCATTTTCATTTCTGAAGAATGTCCGTTGAGGAAATGGCAGGATTATGCCTTGTATATTTTTTGTGGTTATTTAACACAAAGTTAAAGACAGACTCCTACGAATAAATTTCGGGATGAAATTTCCTAAAGTAGGGGAGACTGTGAAACCTGTGCCACTGCGACCATCAAACAAATACCAAATCAATGAAATATTGTGTTTCATGCTTGGGATTTGTATAAATATGTGTATCATGTGCACATATCAATTCATGTTCGATTTCAAGCTTTAAATCGCTTTCTTGAAGGTTATAAGCGAACTGATACGTAAATATAACCAGTTTAATGCAACAAACACTCTGGAACAGTGACATAGGCTTAACATACCTTAAATAACCTTTACATAACTTAGAAATAAGTTTTGGAGGGTTTGGTATGCCGAAATCAAGTTTATTCGCTTACAGGGACTAATTTCGACAAACTTCGAAAGTATGCCGATTCGTACTGTAACGAACATTCCGGAAATTGATCATAAGTTAAATATGCCCTAAATATCCTTTATATAGCTTATAAATAGGCTTTGAAGGGTTCAGTATGCTAAAAATAAACTTTATTGATCAATAGGGACTAAAAGCGTCAAAAAGTGCATAAGTTTGCATTTTCGCGCATATCTTACGTTCTGAATATATCCGGACATCCAAAAATTTATGTAATCATTAAAATATTTTATTTTAGTGATTGGCATGATAAAATTCCATTCGTCGCGTAATTTGGATCGTTTTTGCGTTCGTTACGATTTCCGTCGTAATTAACCGAACAACGCAACCGTACGACCAAACGAACCGACATCCGAGATATTTTTTAGCACATTTCAAGTTCCCTATACTTTAACTTTATTTTAGAGCCTTGAAATGGGGTTAACGGGGCTTAAAAGTGCCAAAAATCAAGTTTTACAAGTGCAGGGACCATTTTTTAAATTTCTGGCAGATACATTGAACTTGGTCCATTTTTGAGGTTTTGATGGTTTTAACCCAAGGTTTTACACTCTATGGGCTGGAATTTGATGGTTTTAAGTATTCCCATGGTTTTGAAAACCATGTGCCCACTTGTAAGGTCAAGATCAAAGCACGATTTGCGAGAAACGATCCTAACGGTTCTCCGAAATCTATAAATACCCAAGCTCTCATTCCATTTTCCTCACACCTTGATCTAATTTTATGCTCTAAGTTGAAGCTTTATGCTTCATACCTGAGTATTTAGATCAAGTTCTTCTAGCTTGGACCCTTTGTAAGTATTCTTAGCATGCTAGCACATTGATAGTACATGATTTCATTTTGTTTTGCTATGTATGTTCACTTAGCATGTTAGCACATTGATTTTCATAATTACATTTTGTTGCATATGCTCATCCAGTATATGGACACATTGTTTTACACTTGTGTGAACCGTTTGTAACCGTTTGATTTATGTGAACCATTTGTAACCGTTTGATTTGTGTGAACCATTTGTAACCATTTGATTTGTGTGAACCGTTGTAACCATTTGAATTATGTGAACCATTTGTAACTGTTTGGTTTATGTGAACCGTTTGATACTGTTTGAACCGTTGGGTTAGGGAAGTGATTAGGTAACGGGGCGGGTGTAATGTGTTAAAAGCATGGTGGATACGCCGCTGGTACTTCCTATATATAAGTGCTTTTAATACATTATATATCATTGCATTATCTAGATCACTTGGGCAAGGTTATCAAAACAAAGTTATATTACAAGGTTTTTCTAACAATATAAAACATTCGAGTTTTATTTCAAAAACGATTTACAATTTGGGTTTACTTAAACAAATGTTTTGAGTAAGATTCATGGTATCGAGGTTTTATAAATTATAACAAATCTGTTTTAACTTGGTTATTTCAATTCACAATCTAAACATTTTACAAAACTAGTTTTTCAAATATCGAATAACAAAGTTGTTTGAGTTATTTCAAAAGGTAAAACGAGCCATGAATCTGACACTCACATAAAACCTATGTACTCGCCGGCATTTTTATGCTGACGTATTTTCACATGTGTTTCAGGTACCATAGTTGATGATGTTTGATGATGATATTGGTGTATGCTCACATAGGAACGGACGAGGCCTTAGTGACTTAATAACAATGAAAGTCTATTTGTTCATGTTTTATTTCTAATTTCAATGTAATGTAATACATTTAATTCAATAAAACAAAACTTCAATCCATGTGTTATGAAACAATGATTTTGTTACAACGCTCCCCGACGTTTCTGCCACGATTTGTTGTTTTACATGGTCGGGGTGTGACACAACGTTTAACAAAAATGAATGTTATGAGACAAATTAGAAAACAGTTAATAATAAAGGACATAGGTCTTAACACCGATGGGTGTAAGACGATACATTAGAAAGAAGATATTGATAACGAAAAGATTATCTAAACTTAAACACGACGTGATACGATCACGGTTAAGAAAAGTGATACAGAATATAGTCATGTTGTAGCATGAGTTACGGGATTGAAGATCATAAACTTACCTAAGTTCGATTATGGCAAAGAGGGGTAGACCCGAAATTAACGGGGCATTAAGTGACGGTGACAAATCAGTCTAGCCGATGGGTCCGTTCGAAGTCAAATTAGTGTTGGGATTTATGCAAAACCCTTGTCAATATAGAGTTAGTATAAAGTAAACATGTGGGCAAGCTCATACTATTGAGTGGTCGAATGACAATTGGGATAAATAGCTGATAAAATAAGAAACACAAGACACAAGTTAAAGTCCATGAGGACTTACATGTGGAAAATGCATGCGTGGAGGCAAATGATAACTTTTGTCTAAAAAAATAAGGTATGAAAAATGAAACTAAAGTAGTTTGGTCCAAACCAAGGAACTACTTAATGAAGGTTTCGGGGACGAAACCTCTTTAAGGGGGTAGACTTGTAACACCCCGAAAATATAAACTTTATATTAGAATTATAAAGTATAAAATAAGCAAGAATAAGCTAACTAGGAAATAAATAAGCCAATTAGTTATGAGTCTTGTAATAACATGTAAGTGGGTTAAAATACCTAAAATAAGAACCAAGTAATTGTTGAGGGACTAAACTTGTTAAATTTGAAACTTAAAATAATAAAACAAAATAAATCACACCAAACACACACAAAGGTGTGTGTCTGGTCGATCAAAACACAGGGGCGACACAAGGGTTCCCCACAAACCCTAGTTCATTCAGCTTTCCCCCAAATTGAAGGTCCTAATCAGCTCTAAATCAATTTTCAAGCACAAATTCATGATCACCTCGTTGAAGGGATCATAAGGTATGCTAAATTATGTTGTTTTGATTCAATTCAGATTCCTAGTATATGATAAAAATCGAAAATTGGAGCTTGATTACGGATGTTTAGATGAAACTTGTAAAAAAACAAGTTTAGATGTAAACCCTAGCTAATAATTTGTGATTGATGCTCAAATTATGAATATTCATGTTTACCCATGTAGGTGTTAAATGGGTTTTGTGAATATTAAGGAATCCTAATAATGAAATCAGAAAAACTAATGTTAACGGCTTGCATGAAGCAAATGTGATAATAATATACATGCTAGAAGTAAAGAATTTTCAAAAAAGTACAAAAGTTCGGCTAAATAGTTGAGACATGAACTTGATAATGGTTATTTAAAAACCACGCTTTTGAAGTGTTTGTTAAAATGCTTAAGAGAAAGCTAACATAGCAAAATTGGAGATAAAAAACGCATATTTGAACGATATGGCAAATTACGCGTGAAATGTTGTGAAAGAGTTCTAAATAATATTTGGTTGAACTCTATAGGCAAGGAACCGGATCGTCAAGTGGACAAGCCGGTGGAGACACGCGTTTGAAAGGACCGCTTTAAAGGTACGTGACTTGTCGTCTCGTTACACTTATGTAGATAAACCTAGTCGTAGATATGTTTAATGTTGATATAGCGAAAATGATGGCGTTTGGTATGCCAATGAAGTGATGTAACTCACTCGACAACCAAACGGGTCAAAATAGTTAAATAAATATGTTTGTTGATGATAATGTTTAAAATAGTCGTATTGGAACGTCAATGAAGTGATGTAACTCACTCGACAAACCAAACGGGTCAAATATTGGTCGAATTGGTAGTGTTTTAAATGACTTAAACATCACTCATTAAATTGGTTTATAAAGCGTAAACCATGGAATGGAAGTGATACGCTAAGGTTGACAAGCCCGGGAATGGGTAATTATGGTTAGAAACCAACGTTGATAAATTATGCAAGTATGTAACCGTAGTATCGTTACATTATGTTTATTTATTAATTCTAGCTTGTTGAAATTGAAATTAGTGCAAATTGCAAACTCGTTATGTCGCTGAAGTGACGAAGCTCACTAGACAAACAAAACGGGTCAAAATGTTGGTTAAAGTAAAGTTTGGTATGTCCAGGATATGGTGGTTTCCATTAGACAACCAGACGGGTCAAAACAATATCGAATTGAAATATTGCAGTGAATGGGTCATCACTCAATGATTAAATAATATTGAATGCGTGAGCCGTGAAGCGAACACGCTAAACTTGTTACAATTAAACCCTTGGTATTGGGTCTAAAGTTCAGAAATTTATACTTGTAAAATTGTTAAAAAGAGCATGCTTAAATCTTTGAAAATAAAGCATGACGTAAATGCGTAAGTAGCCCCCGGTAGAGGAGCGAAACGCTGATGTTAGGTAAACCCGGGAATGGGTAAAATAGTTGAAAACAAGTGACGATAACAAAACAAATTTTAGGACTTGTAGACAAACGGGTCGAACAATCAAATAGCGGAAATATAAGCTAACTGATTATAAACCGGATTTTAATGTGAATAATGTTGTTAGACGGGTCCGTAATTTAATTATGGTCGCGTAGGAAAAAGAATTACGGAAAACGGATTTGTATAACAAAAGTTATGCAAGTTTTAAGTAGATAATTTGGGTTAGATTTTGAGCTGGGCATTTGCAGCAACCAAAAACAAACCTGCTGTGAAAAATAGGCCGTCGCGCTACGCGACGGCGAATCAACAAAATGGTCGCGCGACGCGACACTTGTGGCGGGCCGCGAAAGATGAGTGGAAACCGGTCGCGGGGCGCGACCGACTTATATCTCAGGATTTTGTTTTGTTTTCATTATTGGGCCTTAGAACTTGATTATACGTGTTTAAATGTTGTCAAAACTAACCGTTGATGTGGTTTTGACATTAGGTGAATGCTCACAAGATTTCCGGATGAAGATCATGCGACTTTCAAGAACCGAACACACCGAACAAGCTTCCGCATTGATTTATTTTGTTTTAGTTAATATGTAAACACTAAGAATTCCATTTGAATGTTTAAACTAGATAGAATGATAACTCAAATACTTTGATCATATGTGATCGTTATCCAAGCAAAGTTTTTTTGTAAGCTCGCATTTTTGTATAAAATGTGTGCATAAATATTATAAATGTGATATATCTTGACGGGTGTTACAGTTACCCCTTTAAACTGTGGTTGTTTCTTTAAAAACATCATTTCTAACGAAATTTCTTCTTTACAACTTGTAATCACATTTTCTAAAAATGTTTCTTCTTGGATTTTTCTTGTTACATATGTGTTCATACACTTTATTTGTAACGCCCAGTTATTTCATACTTTCTATATTTGGAAACTATTGTTTATAATCCTATTCTTGGAAACCTTGCGTTTTTATAATCGTCGAAAAACCTTTAACTTTAATTTAATTTGTTATAAATATGGTTATTTACCTATCCTTTTTTATTTAATTAATTAAATTAGATAATGCATTTTAAAAAAGATTATTTTCAGAATATCTAGTTAGTCTCGTTAGCTATTAAAAAAAATTAGTAAACTAAAGGTTCAGGGGTGATTCATGTAATTTCTGAAAGTATAAAGTTGCAGGGACTGGTTTTCTAACTTCTGAAAATATAAGCTTTTAAGTTAAAAAGAATGAATAAATAAAAAGTTGCTGACCGCGGGGATCGAACCCTGGTCAACAGCTTCCCCACACACGCACATAACCAACTGAGTTGCACCTTCACATCGTTCATAATCGGGTTCCAATTAACTTTATACACTCTAACACACACACACTCACACCAGACCTTTCCTCTTCTCCTTTGTTTATAAAAAGAACCCTAACACCATTTTATCAGCCGCACATAATGTTGTTCCCTATTTCTTTTGTCTGCAACTCAAAAGCATCATACACACATAAAACCAAAGCCAAGTCCCTCATCTCCCTCTCTCTAAAAATCCAGCCACCGGATTAGGGTTCCGGCGACCCTTCCGGCGCCGCCTTTCCGGTGAGCCACACCCAAACGAACCGAACAAGACTCCACCTCTCTCTCCACTCTCGCTCATCTCTCTCTCTCTCTCTGTAAATAAACGGCCGACCACCACTCTAGGTGGCGGCGCACCACAAACGGCGACGGCAGCCACATCACGCGACGTCGAAAGGGGGTATGGTGGGGTTTGAGTGGTGGTTTACGACGACGACAACACCATCGGAACCAGCTGCGGCTCCGACGTTCCCGGTAATCTTTCTCCAATCCCTCGTTTCCTTTTGCTTCTTTTTATAAACCGACATTGATGACAGATTATGTTGACGAGGTGATGGTGGTGGCTGACGACGGCGTTGTCCGTCGGAGCCACGACAGTGGCCGTGGTTCAGAGTCGGTTCAAGTCTGACTTGGGTTTGCTTGGCTCGGGTCCGGTCCAAACCGCAGCCTCGGGTTCCCGTTCACTCGGGCCTCATGCTTCGGGTGCACGTCGGTCGGGTGACTCTGGTTCAGCCGGTTTCAGCTCAGGTTAGTCTCAGTTCAAACCTTGGTCTTTGCTTCTATTTGAATACCTTTAATTTGTTGGTACTCAGTAGGTTCGGGTCACGTTGCAATTGGATTCGGTTAGGTTTTTCCGGTCGAATAGTCAACTGTCGGGTACAACCTGGTCAAAGCTGGTCAACCGAGGTCTCGGAGCAGTCTGGCTACGGGTTCGGGCCATCGTGTTAAGAACGAGGCGTGATACTTTAGCGACGCAAATATTTCTATATTATCATTTGTATTTTGTCGTCACGTAACCTTATTATATATAAATTGATTATAAAAATACATATAAATACTCGTTTATTTATTGATTGAATTTTGACAAAAACATTGGCGACTTGTATCGTCGGGATCGTCCAAAAACAGAGGAAACTCTGCCCGATTTTTGTAAAATTCCATAAAATGAAACGCGTTAGTTTATTAAACGAAACCTATCAAATTCGACTAATTTTTATAAAATAGATAAAAATGTATAATTATTTTTATCTTATTATTATTATTTTTATTACATTTTAACAGTACTTTTGAAAGAATTAATTTAGAAATATTACTTAAACTATGTAAAATATATGTGATATTTTTATATATATTTACATTTATATCAACTAGATATACTTTAAATCCCATTTCAAATCCTCCATCATAATCTCGTTTACTCATGCGCTATCGTTTGCCGATATAGGGTGACCGCGGTGTTTCATCCTCCTAAACTCGTACACTCGTCAATACTTGGATAATCGGAAGACTTAGCAATTTTGTGAGTATACTTGACCCATTTTACCGTTTTCACACTTTTTGGGTGTAACATGTTTATTTATACAAAACACACTTATTATACATATTCTTATGCAAATACATAAACCAACAATCCAATACATGCTTACTATTTGTTATGCTTGATTCGTGTTTTCTGGACCATACTTATGTGATGAACTTGTCATTAGCTTCGTACGAGCCTCCATTTAACATGTATAGCGCTATAGGAGTAACGCACCGCCCGTAGACTAGTGGTCATGTTAAATTTCATTCATACTTGCGTAAACAGAGGGTTGACTTGTAAATCTCATGCCAGTTTATACGTTAATCTTGATAACTAGGTTTGCCATGTGGATTGTTCCTTAGTATTTTTATACTTATATACTACGCACCAAACTTGTATGCTCGCCAATACTTTTGTATTGAACTACACTTTTAAAACATGTTGCGGGTTTAGCGATGATGTTGGTGATGCACGGAATCTAGTAGGATGCTTAGATACACACTTTAATTCGTATTCTTATTGTATTGCGTTTCATTATTCATGATGTTGTATTCACTTCAAATTCTTCTAATTGATTCTTTAGAAATGAAATGAAATTTACTATTTAAATACTTGTCACAATTATTAGTGTTATGATGTCTCGAGCAATCTATTTTGTCTCACTCCGATGTTTCCGCCATCGGTTGGGGTGTGACAGATTGGTATCAGAGCCATAACTATAAGGAATTAGGAAAAATTGCCATGCGTTTTACCTAGTCTATAGTTCTAGAGCTTTATTCTTATGTTCGCTTGAACCACTTGCATGATACTTTATTTGCTCCTTATTTATTTTCTTTTGACCTTTTAAACATATATTCCACTTTTGTGTTAATACTTGCTTTATTATTTGTTAATACATGTTGTATTGTCCTATTCTTTAGGTGCTATTCTTGAAATGTCTTTTACGTGTTATTTTGTTTTAATATTTCAAACATACGCCTTCCTAAGGCATTTTACTCGTTTATACTAAAATCAAAACCACTCGTAATACACAGACGAGGCGACTTCACCAAAATAGGCGTGAAACCCACAATTTGGTGAACGACTCTCAATCCATCTATACTTTTTACATGAAATTCGCCACCAAGTTAGGAGTGAAATCCTCACCTTGATGAACAATTTCCATTTCGAATTCTAGTGGACCCTCGTCAAAGTGTTGAAAATTAAATTTTGACCCGACGAGTACCAACCTCACTTAGGGTACGAAATCGTCAAGTTAGGGGTGAAACCCTCACCTTGTCAACTAGTTCCGCTTCTTGATTTTTAAAAATCCCGCAAAGTCTTGAATTTTTGATTGATTTGGAACATGTAGTAACTGGAAGGGTGAATACGGTCAACCGAGATATCGGCGAGAGTATTCCACTTATTAGGCCAAAGCATGTTTCTCAAATTCAAAATAATTTTCGACCACTTTGGTTTAGTCAACGTTCCGTTTTGGAACCATCCAAGTTTATTATTTTTTTTTTTATCAAACTTACGCTTTATTATTTTCGATCTTTTATGATGAAACTCTCCCTTGTCAATTTTGAACCATTTTCGAGATTTCATTCTTGCGTACACATCATGCTCTTACTTTTCATACGATTATACACTATTAGCATGCATAATTTCACGTAACTTCATTTACACTTTTGTAACAAGTGGAGACATATCATCGAGATAGGTGTGATTTCCTTACCTTGACGATTAACTCCGCTACTTTTTCATCTTACAACGACCTCGCCAATGGGTTAGGGGTGATTCCCTTACCTAGGTGATCATTACCGATACTTTATTTTAATAGACTATATTATTTAAACACGATCACATTTATATCTAAACCGTTTATCGTTAGTCAAATCTCCAATTATTTCAACATGCATTGTTTATATGAACAAAATTCTTATTCTACAATCTACTTTCATATAGCACACACACAAAAATTCTTAACTTTTACCATAAACGCTTATTCCTTGATTTTCAAAATTCCACGAAATGCTACTTATCGACCTAGTAGGTCTAATAAATCTATTACCCACAAAAATTTTGTATTCAACGTAACTATATAAACAAGCTCATCACATATCGTTAAATTAGAGATTTTCTATTTTAATTGGAAATCAAACCAACTTTTGCACACACCTATAAAATAGTACAACTATTATTCAACATTTACTAAAACTTCTCTTAAAAGCAATAAAACATTTTATTAAAAGACGCTTTTCAACAATCACTAAGTTCTTATACCAAATACCTTTTTCTAATGATCAATTTTTTTACAAGAATATGTAAGTTTCAAAATTTTCTAATACAAAGTTACTTAAAACGATGCAAACTTATTAGTCTCTAGAACTTTTCAAAACCTCACTCGATACGTCAATTAAATTCAAACCACGTGGGCAAGGAAACTTCATAGGATCCCATAATTTTCAACTATATCAATTCTTCAAAAACCATAGTAGCATTTTCATTCCTTTACAAAGTACCTTTTTACATAACCAATAGATGTTTTATACTCTCTTTACATTCACAAACTAGAGTCTATATTTCGTGACAACTCAATCTATTTTAACTTCACGCTTTGCGCAAACAACTATATATGCATATCATTTTACACGTTTTAGTCAATATCTCACAACAATCTCACACGCGTCACTCGTTTCATTTTTCTTTCATACTTAAAACTTTTAATCTTTTACGCGCACAAACTCGTGTATTTCAATTTATACTATAAACAAAATCATTATTTCCTACATCCATTCTTATACCTTTTATGCCTTCACTCATGTTCACACTTACACATTTAAATTATACTCATGATTCAAAATTCACACGTTTTACGTTTATACATACACTCACAATTATACATTTACGTTGTACTTACATTCATGTTTATACTACATTCATATTCATATTCATGTTCATACATTTTATGTTTTCAAATACACTTATACAACTTTGTTTACACTTATATTCATACACATATATCTTATTCGTATTTAAACCTTCATGTTTTACACCTATATTCACGTTCATATCTGTGCTCATACATCTTATGTTCACACTTATACTCGTATTCATACTCATACGCTTTGTGTTTATACTTAAACTCATGTTTGTACTCACATTTTATACTCACTTTCATACACGTTATACTTATACTTATGCTCATGCTTACATTCATACTCATGATTCATACATTCGTACCCGTACGCGAGCGGAATCCGAGGGATTCGCTTACGTGGGTCCCATACATACTTAAGCATGGACTTGCTTATATACTACATTCTTATACGTACACATTCTTATTTTTAAATTTACGTATACCCTAATTCATACACAACTAGTACAAGCTATGTGGATCATGCGACGATCAAAATAATCGCGGGTGCACACGAGGTTATAATGATAGGCGCATGAGAATCATAGAGTGTACTACTGTGTATGGTAAGACACGAAACGTAACATGACACGAATAATGAAACGAATGTAACATGGTCAAAACATGGTGGATACGCCGCTGGTACTTCCTAAATATAAGTGTTTTTACCATGTTACTAAACTTTTGTAAAGCGTGCCATGAGAAATTCAGTGTTTTTCCGACCTTTTGGACCTAATTCAAGCTTTAAACAATTCATAAACGCATTATATCCGATTATCCACGACGAGACTTCATTCTTAACACGCCACTTTCGACTATCCGATACTTATGCCACTCATACACTTGCATTCATTAGGGGTAAATAGCTCACTTCCATACTCCAATTACTCTCCATTATTCCCTGTCTTTTATACGAACCTCGTTTACAATAAATCAGTTTAAACGTTCGAATTCTAATCTACCTCTAAAACCATTGCGTATAGATGTAAAACCTATCATTCCATCTCTCTTAAAGTCTTTCTCTTAAATAAATTTCAGGACGAAATTTCCTAAAGGAGGGGAGACTGTAACGCCTAGTTATTTCTTACCTTCTATATTTGGAAACTGTTGTTTATAATCCTATTCTTGGAAACCTTGCGTCTTTATAATCGTCGAACAATCTTTAACTTTAATTTAATTTGTTATAAATATGGTTATTTACCTATCCTACTTTATTTAATTAATTAAATTAGATAATGCATTTTAAAAAAGATTATTTTCAGAATATCTAGTTAGTCTCGTTAGCTATTAAAAAAAAATTAGTAAACTAAAGGTTCAGGGGTGATTCATGTAATTTCTGAAAGTAGAAAGTTGCAGGGACTGGTTTTGTAACTTCAGAAAATATAAGGTTTTAAGTCAAAAAGAATGAATAAATAAAAAGTTGCTGACCGCGGGGATCGAACCCGGGTCAACAGCTTCCCCACACACGCACATAACCAACTGAGCTGCACCTTCACGTCATTCATAACCCAGTTCCAGTTAACTTTATACACTCTAATACACACACTCACACCAGACCTTTCCTCTTCTCCTTTGTTTATAAAAAGAACCCTAACACCTTTTTATCAGCCGCACATAATGTTGTTCCCTATTTCTTTTGTCTGCAACTCAAAAGCATCATACACACATAAAACCAAAGCCAAGTCCCTCATCTTCAACCCTCATCTCCCTCTCTCTAAAAATCCGGCCACCGGATTAGGGTTTCGGCGACCCTTCCGGCGCCTCCTTTCCGGTGAGCCACACCCAAACGAACCGAACAAGACTCCACCTCTCTCTCCACTCTCGCTCATCTCTCTCTCTCTGTAAATAAACGGCCGACCACCACTCTAGGTGGCGGCGCACCACAAACGGCGGTGGCAGCCGCATCACGCGACGTCGAAAGGTGGGTATGGTGGGGTTTGAGTGGCGGTTTACGGCGACGACAACACCACCGGAACCAGCGGTGGCTCCGACGTTCCCGGTAATCTTTCTCCAATCCCTCGTTTCCTTTTGGTTCTTTTTATAAACCGACGTTGATGACAGATTATGTTGACGAGGTGATGGTGGTGGCTGACGACGGCGTTGTCCGTCGGAACCACGACAGCGGCCGTAGTTCAGAGTCGGTTCAAGTCTGACTCGGGTTTGCTTGGCTCGGGTCAGGTCCAAACCGCAGCCTCGGGTTCCCGTTCACTCGGGTCTCATGCTTCGGGTTCACGTCGGTCAGGTGACTCTGGTTCAGCCGGTTTCAGCTCAGGTTAGTCTCGGTTCAAATCTTGGTCTTTGCTTCTATTCGAATCCCGTTAATTTGTTGTTACTCAGCAGGTTCGGGTCACGTTGCGATTGGATTCGGTTCGGTTTTTCCGGTCGAATAGTCAACTGTCGGGTACAACCTGGTCAAAGCTGGTCAACTGAGGTCTCGGAGCAGTCTGGCTACGGGTTCGGGCCATCGTGTTAAGAACGAGGCGTGATACTTTAGCGACGCAAATATTTCTATATTATCGTTTGTATTTTGTCGTCACGTAACCTTATTATATATAAATTGATTATAAAAATACATATAAATACTCGTTTATTTATTGATTGAATTTTGATAAAAACATTGGCGACTTGTATCGTCGGGATCGTCCAAAAAAAAGAGGAAACTCTGCCCGATTTTCGTAAAATTCCGTAAAATGAAACGCGTTAGTTTATAAAACGAAACCTATCAAATTCGACTAATTTTTATAAAATAGATAAAAATGTATAATTATTTTTATCTTATTATTATTATTATTATTATTATCTTTTTATTACATTTCAACAATACTTTTGAAAGAATTAATTTAGAAATATTACTTAAACTATGTAAAATATATATACATATATTTTTATATATATTTACATTTATATCAACTAGATATACTTTAAATCCCATTTCAAATCCTCCGTCATAATCCCGTTTACTCATGCGCCATCGTTTGCCCATATAGGGTGACCGCGGTGTTTCATCCTCCAAAACTCGTACACTCGTCAACACTTAGATAATCGGAAGACTTAGCAATTTTGTGAGTATACTTGACCCATTTTACCGTTTTCACACTTTTTGGGTGTAACATGTTTATTTATACAAAACACACTTATTATACATATTCTTATGCAAATACATAAACCAACAATCCAATACATGCTTACTATTTGTTATGCTTGATTCGTGTTTTCTGGACCATACTTATGTGATGAACTTGTCATTAGCTTCGTACGAGCCTCCATTTAACATGTATAGCGCTATAGGCGTAACGTACCGCCCGTAGACTAGTGGTCATGTTAAATTTCATTCATACTTGCGTAAACTGAGGGTTGACTTGCAAATTGCATGCCAATTTATACGTTAATCTTGATAACTAGGTTTGCCATGTGGATTGTTCCTTAGTATTTTTATACTTATATACTACGCACCAAACTTGTATGCTCGCCAATACTTTTGTATTGAACTACACTTTTAAAACATGTTGCAGGTTTAGTGATGATGTTGGTGATGCACGGAATCTAGTAGGATGCTTAGATACACACTTTAATTCGTATTCTTATTGTATTGCATTTCATTATTCATGATGTTGTATTCACTTCAAATTCTTCTAATTGATTCTTTAGAAATGAAATGAAATTTACTATTTAAATACTTGTCACAATTATTAGTGTTATGATGTCTCGAGCAATCTATTTTGTCTCACTCTGATGTTTCCGCCATCGGTTGGGGTGTGACATTATTAACCACCAAAAATGTGGTTTATTTATTTAAGAACCCAGATTAAGTAAACTTTGTATTTTTAACTTGGTTTCTTGAAAAATCATTCTTGAAATCATAGATTTACAAGACTTACATCTTACTTTGATCATCACTTGACAGGAAATCAACTTATTCTTTCAAGTTCATGTTTTATGTGAGGATGATCTATGAATCACTAACATTTTCATCCTCTCATCTTGCTAGATTATGTTTTTAATCATCATCTAGCAAGATCATATGATGATCTACATCATTAACATAAGTAAACAACTATCAACAAGCATAACAACACATAAACATCAAGATTTCTTATGATTTTATGCTTATGTTCATGTTTCATCTTCTTGATTCTTAGTGTTCTTCATGATAATCAACATGTATCATCTTTTAGCCACTTAAACAAGATGTAATATTAAGAGTATGATGTTCTTACCACTAGCTCAAGGCTAGGGATGATCAAGAGAAGAAAAGAAGTGGATAAAAGCAAATGGTGAAGGTTCTTCAACTTTCGAAAGCTCCTAGCTTCTTTATATGTCTTCTAGCACCCCTGAGTGTCACACCCCGACCACGTAAAACAATGAATCATGGCGGAAACATCGGGGAGTGTCGTAACAGAATCATTGTTTCACAACCATGGATTTAATAATTTTGTTTTACTGAAATATTGAACTCATTGTTTTATTACAAATCAAATGAATACAAATATTGTCGTTCAAGTTTTAAAGTCGCTAAGGCACGAGTCCATCCTATGTATAGCATGTATCAACAATCATCACATAGCAGCACCTGAAACATGTGTAAAAATAGGTATGTCAGCATAAAAATGCCTGTGATATACATAGGTTTTATTAATGCATGATTCATGACTTGTAAATTTAAAAGAATGTTTAACAAAAATAGTCATGAACTTAAAAATGTTTTCTTTATAAGTGATAAGAAATCAGATGATATAAAAGGAAGATGCATAATTAAATAATTAAGTAAAATGAGTTTGCATAAAATATGTTGTTTGTAAAACAAGGTTTTGATAAAAAGGTTTGTAGTATACATAAAAATACACTTTGGTTTTAAGAGAGTCGAATAAGTAATATATTAAAATATATTTCAGTTCCAAAATAGTTAAACAGATAGTATATTAAATATATTTAGTCGTCAAAATAATAGTTTTCAGTAGTATATCAAAAGTATACTTTGGTTTTATTAATAACATATTAAACTATGCTTTGGTTTTATGAATAAAATATTAAACTATGTTTTAGTAATTAACAAAATTTATGTTGTTTTGTACAATATCACATATGAGAGCATATCAAACTATACCTTTGGGAGTATAACAAAATATACAACAAAAATGTGATTTTAGAATTCATTCAGATCTTAGTGTATCAAAATACACCTTTGAGACTATAGAAATACCACAAAGGCAATCCCTATTTGGATAAAATATCGGTTTCTGACATTCTATACAACAGGAACGGGGTGTCAAATCCTATAGCACTATATCATACTACCAATCGGTCTGGTGAATGTATAAAATAAGTACAATCCAACAATTAATTTTATAATCTTTGAAAAATTAGTGTTTAAACCATAAATAATCATTCAGTTTGTCAAAAGATAAGTACTAACATGTATAATTGATTTATACTTTGAAATCATGAACATAACAAAGAGGTACACATGTTTCACCCCAAAACAATGAAAACAGTAAAAGATGGGACTATGTACTCACTTAAGGATGCTTAGAAGTCTTGAATAACGACCAAGCAAAGCTAGAGGGATCACGGAATCAAACGGCACCTAATAAAGGTAACTAAGTAAATAAACCGGACCTAAATCGGAAGATCGGATAGAATGAGGTTTTGTAAACCAAATGAGTATAGGAACTCATGTAATATGGTTAAACAAAGCCTACATCCTAAAACGGAACCTATCCTAAGTGCTTATGACCCATTACGACCCGTTTAGGTAGCTTATGCTACTTTAACGCGTCGTTTGCGTAAAACGCGTTCGAACCGCCTAACTAGTCCTATGACAAGTAATATATGCCTTAACATGTCTAATAATGTTGCCTAATCAGTTTAGATGTCAAAATTTATGTTACATATGCTTAAAATGAATTTATGCGTAAAAAGGGCATTTTGGTCATTTACCTAAGGCATATAAACTACCTATCATACAACTATTTAAACGAAGTGACTATAAGGTATAATCTTGAAAGGTTATTCCCTATACAACTATGGTCACAAAACATGTTTGGTCGGATCCTAATGATCGACCAAACTGGTCGGGTTCGAAAGTCTAAGCGGTTGTTTAGACCGCTTATCTTACGACCCTATATAAGCACAAATCTAAAAGTGACGAGATAAACATATTAAAACATGTTTAGAAAGGTTTGAAAACAGGTTTGGTATCAAAACAAAGGGTCTTGATACCTAAGAATAGTTTGGTTGCAAAATACGCAAGAACACGCATTTTGACCGAAACTATGACTCGTCACTACGCCTAAATAACGTGGTAATCAATAGGTATAGTCACAAGAGACTATAACCATCGTGATTACGCTCACGTTATGAAGTTCAACCGAACTTCGTGGTGACCATTGACTGGTCAAAGCAGAAAGTCAAACACTGTTTGACTTTCCCGCTTAAAAACGCATAAAAGAACGAAAGAAGCTTACAAAGGGTCCAAGCTAGGAAGAACTTGATCTAAATACTTAGGTATGAAGCCTAAAGCTTGAACTTAGAGCATAAAATCAGATCAAGGTGTGAGGAAAATGGAATGAGAGCTTGGGTATTTATAGATTTCGGAGAACCGTTAGGATCGTTTCTCGCATTTCGTGCCTTGATCTTGACCCTCCATGTGGGCACATGGTATTGCAATACAAGGGGACATGAAATACCATCAAATTTTAGCCCATAGAATGCAAAACTTGGGGTTAAAACCATTAAAACATCAAAATTGGACTAGATACAATGAATCTAGTCATTTGGGCACTTTTTGACGCTTTTAGTCCCTGTTGATCAATAAGTTTATTTTTGCGCACCAAAATACCTCAAAGCCTATTTATAAGCTATGTAAAGTATATTTAGGGCATGTTTTAACTTATGATCATGTTCCAGAATGTTCGTTACAGTACGAATCGGCATACTTTCGCAGTTTGTTGAAATTAGTCCCTGTAAGCGAATAAACTTGATTTCGACACACCAAACCTTCCAAAACTTATTTATAAGTTATGTAAAGGTTATTTAAGATATGTTAAGCCTATGTCACTGTTCCAGAGTGTTTGTTGTGTTAAACTGGTTATATTTACGCATCAGTTCGCGTATAACCTTCCAGAAAGCGATTTAGAACTCGAAATCGAACAAGAATTGATATGTGCGAACGATGCACATATTTATACAAAATCCAAGTATAAAATACAATATTTCATTGGTTTGGTATTTTTTTGATGGTTGAAGTGACACAGGTGTCACAGTCTCCCCTACTTTAGGAAATTTCGTCCCGAAATTTAATTTTTAGAGGAAACTTGTGAAGACAACTGTGATTGTTTCGCTTTCGAATGAATCCCTCGAACCCTAAGTAAAACTCTGAGTCATGTTCAGATTCTTAGCGAAATTGTCAACTGTCAAAGTGAAGTCCTTGTGGTAACAAAACATGGAGTTTTGAACTACGGACAGAAGAACGTTTCTTATGAAGACTATCATAGGAAACTTGTGTGAGCTCGAAGTCAGAGTCGGAGAGTGTAAGATAAAATGACATTGGTCAAGGTCCAGGACTTCTAGTAACTTAAATAACGCTACGTTCGCAATGTAATAAGGAACACTTATATATAGGAAGTACCAGCGGCGTATCCACCATGCCCCTTTCTACATTGTTCCTGTTTCGTATTCTCATCACTATAGGTCTTAACACATGACAAAACTTGCTGTGGTTTCTGTGCACTGAATTCTATAATTATGTATGCATCCATAATTACGTAACTCCTTGCACAGTCTGCACACTTCATTTCATAATGCGTAGGGGAAAAATCAATTGAATAATCATGAAGTGACTTGATTAGACCACCAAAGGATCTTTTTAACTAGATCAACGAACGATCTTTTTAACTAGATCAACACATGATCTCCTTAACTAGACCGTCGTACGATCTCCTTAAATAGACCACTTAAGGGATCTTTTCAGTTATATCATCACATGATATTCCTAACCAGATTTTTAAATCAATCTGTTTAACTAGACCACTCAAGGGGTCCAATTATAGAATAGTACTTTATAATCCAAGGGACTTAACTATAACGTAGAAGCCCATTTAGGATTCAAGGTAGTACCTTTGGATATCCTACTATGAATCCATCATATGGAGATATGGAAGATTCTACGAGGATCTGGATAATGAACATTCGGATTACACAAAAACACAAGACATAAAAGAAACCACATAATCACATAATTGATTAACTTGATCTTCATTTTGTTAATTTTCTTGTTAGTTGAGCATACTAATATTCAAAGCACACCAGGAATCCAATCCGTGAATTCCGTTTGGCACTTTAAACATTTTCAAGAATCTAACTATGAAGATAGGAAGATCTTAATAGGAATTTGGCTTTGTTTCTTAAAAGAAACGAGTATTTAAGATTTTTGGGGAGATCACAAGTGATCATAAAATGACAGAACCACACGAGTAGTTTGTCTTTGTGCCGGCATCATAGGGTTGTATAAAACATACACACAATCGTATCAGTTTCGTAAAATAAAATTGAAACAACAAATTTTATTTATATAACAACTGATTCGATTCGAACATCCAAAGGATAACATACAAGGAAATACAAAAGACTAATTGTTCACTGCTGCATCATTGTTCGTGTTTGCCTCGTTTATGTTAAACACTCGTCCACGCGCTGGGTTTGCGTTAACAAGTCTTGGGCAATTGTTTCTGTAGTGAGTAAGGTCACCACAGTTATAACATGACCCAGGTGGGAACCGTGCTTGAACAGCAGCAGGATTTGCAGCAGCTTGGTTTTGGTTGGCATAACGGCAAGTATTGATCAAATGTCCCAATCGCCCACAGTGGGTACATTTGTGACACTGCACTTGCTCCAGATGATGACGGTTGCATTTGTTGCACAAGGGTGCGGTACCAACATAATTTCTCCTTTTACGAGGTTTTGCTGGCTGGTTTGGTGCAACCTGATTGTTCTGAGTAGTTATGGCGCAGTTTTGAGAAGCCTTGCGCTTCTTCTTCTTCTTCTTCTTGGATACCTCGGCCTGTTTTTCCTTTGGTTCAGCTTGTGCAGTCTTGTCAGATGGTCTTGGGTCGCCCTTTCAAAAAAGCTTACCCTTCCTGATCTGGGATTCAGTCAGGGTAGCAGACAATTCAATGGCATGTCTGACGGTAGTAGGGTTGCTACCAGTAACGATATCCTGAACTAAGTCAGGAAGACCATCAATGTACTTTTCAATCGCCTTCTCCACAGGTGTAACCATGGCAGGACACAACAGGCTCAGTTCCTCATAACGGTCAGTATAGGCTCGATGTTCACCACTGTCTTGCTTCAGGTCGTCAAATTCCCTTTCCAATGCTCTAAGCTCATGACGAGAACAGAACTCCTTCATCATTAGAGCGCAGAGCTCTTCCCAAGTTTGAGCTAGTGCCACATCAGCACCCCTATCCCTCATCACACCATTCCACCACGTTAAAGCTCGTTTCTCAAAAACACTAGATGCGAACTCTACCTTTCACTCGTTCGGATACTGAACATGTCTGAAGGTGCTCTCTAGACTCTCGAACCATTATAGAAGTGCAGTCGCTCCTTGAGACCCAGAAAACTTTGATGGCTTGGCAGAGTTGAATGTCTTGAAGTTGCATGGGGCATTATTGTTGTTGAGGGCTTGGTTACATTGAGCAATGATGTTTGGGATTGCAGCAGCCATTTGCTGCGTAATGATAGCTTCCAGTTCTTCATTAGGTACCTGATTGTCGCGTCGTGGAGGCATTCTAAAAGGGGAAACAAGAGAAAACAAGTGAAATGGCATTGGGTAAGAATGGGATGTTGCAATTACCAACCAAAAAGCATGGGTGATGGTCATTTGTTCGAACTATGAAGCAAACAAACGACACACAAAAGCTGAATCAAAGTAAATAGGTCCTCATAATGTATCGCGAAGACATGCTCGCCTATAAGTGGACACTCACCCCAAAAGTTCCCAGGTAAGAGTGACTGGTCCGATTCTGCGGATTTGTACGAACACTCTAGCCTTAGACAGAAGACTCAGGGTGCAGGCACCCACCCTTCCAGTTTGCACGTGTTCACATTATTTAGACCAAACTTTGACGAGATTTTGAAAACTTGGAAGGTTCAAAACCTTATAATAAATCATCCTAGAACAGATGATTGGTTTTCAAAGCGGATTCGAAATTTGTGTTCTTATTGTGGTTGTCACCTAAAGATAGGCGACGGTATTGTTTTAAAACTAAACACAAGATAACTTGTGTTAGGGTCCTAGGAAGGTTATAGTCTAGGTCAAAGCTGTTAGTGCACTATGTCTATTGACTTCGTCTTGTATCGAGTCATGTAATAAGATAGGATAGGGTAATCAGTGCTCGAGGTGCTAGAAACTGAGTTTAGTGGATATTAAGGTAATTCCGCTTAAAAGTGTCAAGGACAAGTTCAAGCGAAATCAACTTAACAGATTTCGCTTGAAACTGCCATGTCCATTTCAAGCGGAATCTCAACTACTATATATAGAGCACTTGTCTGTTTCATTTTAAAAGGGAATCAAGGTCTTGTATTCGGTAACGAAGTGCTGCCGGATTGTCTCCAGGTGCTGTAATACTATCAAAATCAATATAAGAGACATTATAATTACATCGAGCATCCGTGTCATTAATTCCGCCTTTGATTCGGATAAACAACTCTTCTGATCGACTCATTCAGGTCGTACAACGATCCTACAAGTGGTATCAGAGCACAGGAAGAAGAGTTTAGCTTGATTGCATTAGTTTTCTGACTTCTACACCTTCTTTTTCAAATTAGACAAGATTTCACGGTCATAATGGATTGAATTTTTCACAGTACATGTGAAATAGTGTTTTAACAAACCCTTGAGAGTTTCAGATCAAAATTCGAAGTAAAAATAACAAAATTGGACCAAAAACCAGATTCCGCTTGAACGAACAATATGATTTCGCTTGAAGATTCTAGCTGATTTCGCTTCAATTCGTCATTTCGCTTGAAATTAGTATCTGATCTCGCTTGAATCAGTGATTTCGCTTGAAAAGAATCAGTTATTTCGCTTGAAAGTCCAGATTCTGCTTGAAGTGCTATTTCGCTTGAAGTATCATTTTGGTATTTCGCTTGAAAGCTGATATTCAGCTTGAACAACTGATTTCGCTTCAACATGTGATTTAATCCTTATTTCGCTTGAAAGTGGAAATTCCACGTCAAGATCATTTCGCGTCTACCGAGTGTCAGTCTGTTTTGGGATATTTGTTATTATTGATTCTGATTGTGTTTGTTTGTTTGTCTCCAGGATCACATCATGGCTGAAGAATTTTTCAATACGTTTTACAACGCGTTTACCTCGGATACAATGGATGCTTCAGAGGTTACACCCAAAGCGATAACAAAAACCATCAAAGACAACATCAAGCATGACAACTTTTATGGAACCTATTCAAAACCTCCGAAGCTGGATAACATTGAGGATTATGTTTGGTAGAAGGAGAGGTTTGTCAATTGGATGAAGGAATATGCACATGAGAGCTGGTTTTGTTTGAAGTTTGGATATGATAGTCCAGTAAATGACAAAGGAGAAGAAATTCTGATCAAAGATTTTTCAGAGGAAGACAAAAAGAAATTTTCATACAAACAGAAGATGATTGCTTTGATCCAGCAATCAGTTCGAGATGATATTTTTTCATTATTAATACATGATGGGTCATCGAAGTCTGTGTGGAAAGCTTTGAAGACGAAAGCTAAGGGGGGTAAACAAATTCAGAAAAACAAAATTGCGTTATTGAAAAAAGAATTTGATTTATTTGACAGTTTAAAAGGAGAGACAGTGAGGCAAATGATTGAGAGGTTTTGTCATTTAAAGATTGAACTAGAAAGATTTAAAATTGTGAAAACTAGAGAAGAAGTTGTTGATAAAGTAATTGAAGCGTTATTACGAGCTGATCAGTGGCAAACGTTTGTTTTTATCTTGAAAAAATGATGCTTTATATGATACGATTTCTCTTGATGTGTTGTTAGAAAAGATTGAGAGTCATGATCTGGAGCTACAAAAGCAAAACAAGATGAGTGGTTCATCGCATCATCAGAATGTTGGTCTATACTACAAAGGCAATGTACCTTCGGAGAAAGTTGGCAGTTCACCAAAGACAACATTCAGTGGTGAGAAGATGAAGGAACCACAAACAACCTCATCAAGTTACCATTCTGGATATCATTCATCTTCAAAATCAAGTTCTGTTGAAGCTGAGGAAATTATGTGCAACATTGCTCTCAAACTGAAGAATTCTCCTGCAATGAGCATCAATGCAGCTAAGCAGCAAATGAGTTTTCTTGCATCAGTTCTGGAATCGTATGAAGGTCTAGTAGCAGGCAAGATTGGAAACTCTGAGTTAACCAAAGAAGACTACGACCAGATTGATCCGGAAGAGATGGAACTCATTGATATCCGCTGGTGTTTAGCTAGTTGCATCCGCAGAGCTCAGAGATATATGGAAATTACTGGGAAACAATCTCTTGGTGGTGCATCAACTAAATTGGGTTTTGATAAATCCAAAGTGACTTGTTTCAGATGCAAGCAAAAAGGTCATTTCAAGAGAGAATGCACTAATTCTGCAGCTGGAGGAAATGAACGTCCTTTTAATGATGATTATTATCGAAAGGCGATCTACCATCGAAGCAAAGAAGAGCTGAAAATGATTGAAGATAAACCCAAATCAAGAGCTTGTGCAGTTTTTCATGATGATGAAGGATATGACTGGAGTGAGATTTGTCTAGAAGAAGATCGTATTGATTATCGATTCAAGATTAGAACAAAGGAAGATTCAGAAATTCCTTTAAAGAAACATGATTATTGTGCTTTTGTTGCTGAAATAAAAGAGGAAAACCAAGAAGAAAAAGGCACAGCTGAGATAAAAAAGAAAACTCGAGAAGAGATTTTAAGAGAGAAGACTGAAAGAGAAAGATTCATTGTGGGGTGTAGAATGGAGAAAATGCAGGAAGAGTATGAAAATGCAGTGGAAAACAAAAGATGGGATAAGAAGCAATAATGTTTTGTCAACAAACAAGGTGAACCGGTTGTTCCCAGAAGTGACATAGTTCACGATGATGTTCTTCTTGTGATTCCTCGATCTGGTGAATATTGTTCTAATGTTGCAAAAGACAAGACACATGTAAAAAGGCTGGATAAAATCATCAAGGATGCTATGACAACAAAACTGAGGAAGAGGAATGAAGAAAGAATGAAGAAGAACATTGAGAATTTAGTTGATGATTTGAAGAAAGCTACTGAGGAGGTCAAGGTTGAAGAAAAAGTGATAGATGAAGCTGTGAAAGTAGAGAATGTGAAGGTAGAAGAAAAAGTTGTTGAAAAGGTTGTGATGAATGAAGAAGTTGTGAAAGAAGCTGTTACTGAAGAACAGCAGGTTGGAGAAGATGTGAAGAAAGCAGAAGAAGAAGAAGAAGTGAAGGTTGAAAGTTCAACAGATGTTGGTGGTGATGTAGTTGAAGAGAAGCAGCAGAAAGATGCTGATCAGACAGATGCAGCAGAAAACACCAAGGTGCCAATCACTTAGGTAAATTCTGATTCTAACATCTTGACTGAAATTGTTGAACAGTGCAAGAAATGCATGGAAACGTGCAGTGCTTGTACTGAAAAAGACGAAAAGATCAGAACAAGAGATCTTGATTTCACAAAACTTGAAGAAGTTTTCAAAAACAAGTGCAAAGAAATGTTTGAAAATGAAAAGGTTTTAAAAGAAAATAATGAAACACTTTCAGATAAATGTAAAAAGTTAGAAAAAGAGAATGAAGTTTTGAAAGAAAATGTTTCTAAAATAACAGAAGAATGTTCTCAAAAAGAAAATATTTGCCAAGAAATGAAAAAGGAATATGATTCAATAAAATTGGCTTATCACATTACAAAAGAATCATATGAAAAAGTAAAAAGTGAAATGAAACTTGTTCAATCAAGATTGAAATACTGTTCTGAAACATCAAAGGAACTAAAACGAATGTATGAAATAAAACAACAAGTTGTGAATTCTTATATTGAAGATGTTGCTAAATTTAAGCGTAAGATTGCTGATTTAGAACAGGATAACAACAAGTTAAAAAGTTATCATGCGTCGTCATATGTGCTTGAACGTATTTTCAACATAAAACCGGATGGGAAAAATTCTGAGCAAAACACGAAAGGTATTGGCTCAGAGTTTCATCAAGTTCCACCACCGGAAAAGTTTGTGTTTTATGATGAAGAAAAGGTTGAAAAAGCTTTCAACATGGTAGATCAATTGCCAGATAATATTGACGTAACCTATTCTATATCTGATGATTCTAGAGATTCAGAGGGGGTAGGTAAAGTTGTTGAAAGTGTGTTGAAAGAAGAGTCGGTTGATAAAGGTAAATCTGAATCACAGGATGAAAATGAAGGTAATTTTCATGATGGATACCTGAAAAACACAAAATCCGAGAAAAATTTGAATGATGATTCAAAAGGATTGGTCTATACCGTGATTGGATCGGACAAATTATTCTTAGATGTTGTATTCCCGATTCAAAATATGATTTCAGAAAAGGTTGATAAAGTTTTCAAGATGATTGAGATTGAGAAATCTGAGATTCAAAAGTTTGTCGGTAAAGGTCACAAAACTTTTTATAACAAACCTGGTTACAAAAAGAAGAACATGAAGGCTGGGTTGGGTTATAAGAAGAAACAAGGTTGGAAACGAAATGTAATGCCGAATTATCAGACAAAAATGAGTTTTGTTCAAGGAAAAAGTTTTGCAGAAGAAAAAGAACTTCAATTTGGACAACAGTCTAATGAAAAGTTTTTTGCTCAAAAGAAAAAGCAACAACCACAGGTCAAAGATGTGTCCAAGAGAACATGTTTTAAGTGTGATCGAATTGGACATCTTGCACGAAAGTGTCCAAATCTGAAACCTGTGGATGTTGACAAAAAGAAGTTTGAAAATGTTGAGAAACATAAATCTGAGGATATGAAACATAGGTCAACCAGATTTGATTCAAAACAAACTTGGAGGTACAACACAAACAAGTTTGTTTTGAACCAAACTTGGAAATCAAACCTGAACAGGTTCGATTCAAGACAGACCTGGAATTCTCACACACCAAGATTAAGAACAACACAAAGTTGGAAAACAACTGTTGATGCTACAAAACCCCAAGAGTTTTGGAAACCAAAAGTTGTTGATCAAAAACAAAATGTTCAAAAGGATTCACATTTTTACAAAAGAGGTACACCGAAAGGTCAAACATGGTCTGTTAAGAAACAAGTGATTTCGGTAAAAGATGAGAAAGTTGAAGTAAAAGTTGAAAAAGTCTTTGATGACAAAGATTTTCCAAAACTGCATGATGTATATTGTGTTGAAATGCCTAAGGTCAAACAGACCTGGGCTAAATTGTTCAAGTAATCAAGTAGTTTGAATGTGCAGGTGCTCAACAAAACCAAAGATTGTGAGAATGGAAGTTGGAGCAGCCTGGCACAACGAGGAGAGGAGGCTGCTGAATCCTGTGTTGGTTGAAACAGGGAGTTTGTTTGTTTTCTGTACATAAATAAACAATATTTCAAAAACCCTAAAAATTGAAAATTTTGAAAAACTAAAAATATGTTTTTGTTTTGTCAAAAATTTGAAAATTACAAAACTATGATGATTGAATACGCCGAAACCCTCACGGCTGAACAAACATGATTAATTTCACAAGATTGAAAAACGGTTTTCAAACTGTAAAATATCAATGTGTTGTAATTCATGGGGGTAATTGTTACTTCTTATGTTAGATTTTCTGCAAAACAGAGCATGAAATGCAGAAAATGGATGGCGAGACAAAGCTATCAGTATTGGTTGTCAAATTTTCTTTAAATGATTTTGCATTTTAGGGGGAGTATTATTGTTAGAAAATCCAAAAACATTGGAAAATTTGAAAAAGTCAAAAACATGATAAAATTGATATTGAGTTTTTGCGCAAAAAGAGGAAATGATAGTACATCAGTAGACAGTTACAGTATGCTAAAGAAATGTATTGATTAAATAAGCGTTAAACAGTCTCACTGATGATATGCCGATAGGTTTTTATACATTTAGTAAACTTTTTCAGGATATAAACATAAATTCAAACTTGCTTATTTCGTGGGGAACACTGCTTGGATATATAGGTAACCCCTGAAATCTTGTTTGAAGGACCCCTCTTTCTGAAATACTAGGTCTTTATACTCAGTGATATCTGGGGTATTATCCCGAGACTTCTGATTTTGCGAAAGCAATGGCCTAGTCCCCGTATAATACTTTCTGCATGCTTGAAATATAGCAAACGCCCTCAGTACAAAAAAAATGATGAAACATTGAAAAATGCTAATCATGTGCTGTTGAAGAAAAGATCCTCTAAAGGGGACACACCAAAAGTCGAAGCCGTCATCTCTCTGCTGAACGGAAGTTCTGCCTGAGCTCTCATGGTTCTTCGCAATTTAACCCCTTATAGATATCATCTAGGTATACTCACCTGTAAGACTGAATATTGGGATCTGGATACGGGAGTATATTCAAGAGGTGGGACACATGAATGAGTTTAAGTTCTTAAAACATCTAATTCGTATCCTGAATCAGTTGAAGTTTGTGTGAAAATTTAAGTGGATCAGTATATCGACAATCTAAGTGAATTGTTTAAATTCTTTATGTGTAACTAAGCTCAACGGTACTTGTGACTTGTTAAAAACTGATATGATCCTCTGACGCGAACTCAAACAAAAATATTGTCTCTAAATATGTTTGTACATATTTCTTTATTGTTTTACATTTCAGAAAATACAAAAAGATTTTGATTTCTGCTTTATTTTCGACAACTGATGTCTGAGTGCTGAGTTTCAAAATCTGAGTATGCTGATTGTGTTTCTGAAAATAAAACAAGTTCATTAATTTGAAACTTGAAATTTTTAAAATCAAAAACTAAAAACAGTTTGTGATATCTCCAAGGTCATTAGTTTGGACTTAGATTATTAACTGTGGGGGATTTGGATGCTTATATTGTTAAAATAGCCAGTTTCCGATCTGTTTCGCTGAAACTGACAAATTCTAGAAGTTTGTTGATAGGGGGAGTGATTTTAGAAAGTTTGAGTGAGTGAGCCAGGTTACAATTCCTGGATAGCTGAAATTTGAAATGCTATTACTTATAAATGCTTGAGTGATTGCAGATATTGTACCAGACTACGATCCCAGAAGCTGAGTCTAAGGGGGAGTCTGAAGACGAGCTCAAAGCAAGGAGGAGCTTGTATACCGAAAAGCAAGGTGTCGATCCCTAAAGCACGGAAGCTTGATGAAAGGGGGAGCCTGAAGACTTGAAGAAAGATTGATAGGATGTTTACAGTGTTAGAGCCAGAGACAGAGTTTGAAGACTGATCAAGACTGTAGATGTGTCATGATAAAGACTCGACACTGAAGACTTCGTTAATATCCAAGGGGGAGTCTGTTAGTGCACTATGTCTCTTGACTTCGTCTTGTATCTTGTCATGTAATAAGATAGGATAGGATAATCAGTGCTCGAGGTGCTAGAAACTGAGTTTTGTGGATATTAAGGTAATTCCGCTTGAAAGTGTCAAGGACAAGTTCAAGCGAAATCAACTTAACAGATTTCGCTTGAAACTGCCATGTCCATTTCAAGCGGAATCTCAACTACTATATATAGAGCACTTGTCTGTTTCATTTTAAAAGGGAATCAAGGTCTTGTATTCGGTAACGAAGTGCTTCCGGATTGTCTCCAGGTGCTGTAATACTATCAAAATCAATATAAGAGACATTATAATTACATCGAGCATCCGTGTCATTGATTCCACCTTTGATTCGGATAAACAACTCTTCTGACCGACTCATTCAGGTCGTACAACGATCCTACAAGTCAAAGCATTACTAATAACTTGATTCCCTATAACTATTGGCTCAGATACCAACTTTTCTGTCACACCCCGACCACGTAAAACAACGAATCGTGGCGGAAACGTCGGGGAGTGTCGTAACAGAATCATTGTTACACAACCATGGATTTAATAATTTTGTTTTACTGAAATATTGAACTCATTGTTTTATTACAAATCAAATGAATACAAATATTGTCTTTCAAGTTTTAAAGTCGCTAAGGCACGAGTCTATCCTATGTATAGCATGTATCAACAATCATCACATAGCAGCACCTGAAACATGTGTAAAAATAGGTACGTCAGCATAAAAATGCCTGTGAGATACATAGGTTTTATTAATGCATGATTCATGACTTGTAAATTTAAAAGAATGTTTAAAAAAATAGTCATGAACTTAAAAATGTTTTCTTTATAAGTGATAAGAAATCAGATGATATAAAAGGAAGATGTATAATTAAATAAAAAAGTAAAATGAGTTTGCATAAAATATGTTGTTTGTAAAACAAGGTTTTGATAAAAAGGTTTGTAGTATACATAAAAATACACTTTGGTTTAAAGAGAGTCGAATAAGTAATATATTAAAAAATATTTCAGTTCCAAAATAGTTAAACAGATAGTATATTAAATATACTTTTGTTGGGATTGAACCCTATCAGAGGAACAGATAATGTAAAGCCAAAACTGGATCAAAGCAGTGGATCTAGAATAAGCAGACGTTTACAGTTGGTTTATGCAAATCTCTCCCCTTGAAAGTGGTTTCATATCTGCTGACCTCCTATCTGCTGATCATACTAAGTGCTGACCTACAACTACTGCTTTATATCTACTGACCAATGTCAAAGACTGATGGAAGATCAAAGCTCTGTTGACTCAATCTACTGCCTTGGGTCAAGTACTGCTGATCCGGACAAGCACTGCTGGGTTCACAGCAGTGGAAGGATGCAGCAGCAGTTTATGTGTCTTTTATGTATTAGATTGTAATAGCAGTAGTTAGTACATCAGTGTTTGTATAGATCAGAGGTTAGAGTTTGTTAGGAGGTTAGATGTCACTTTCATGGTGACGTCAGCTAAGATGCTCAGTGGTTTGCAAGTGCCTATAAATAGTTCAGTACTTTGTACTGTTCTATTAGCTCTTTCACCACATCGTCTTCTTTGCACGAACAAACTACTGAGCTCTGGCTGAGGGGGAGTTTGCATTCTTACATCAATCATTGTAATCGTTGTTGAAATAAATTCAATCTTTCGATTCATTGTGTAAAGATGTTTGATAAAAGTATTACTCTCGTTTGATTGTATGCAAAGTTTGCTTTCATCTTATTTCCGCTACACAACTCTTTCATTTTCATCTTAATTACAAACGAAAATACAATCAAAAAGAAACTCAGATCCAACAATTGGTATCAGAGCTTGGACAGTCAAATTTGATTTAACAATCATTTTGACATAAATAGTTCAGCTCATAACAGTTGATACTAATCGTTTGTTCGTCCGTTGAAAAACAGAGCAAGGATTAATCACCATTAAAGTTGATTTCTCAGTGTCTGTAAAACAACAAGAATGACGTCACAATCTCAGGATGATAAAAACAACATCGGCTCACTTTTTAAACCACCTATGCTAAAAAGAAATGAGTACAACATCTGGCAGAGGAGGATGGGTCACATCCTCGCTCAACAAAGCACAGGTTGTTGGAGGTCTGTCACCTTTGGTCCTCATGTTCCTTCAGTGCCAAGCGCTGAAGATGCTAAAAAGTTCGTTCCAAAACCAGTTGAAAATTACACCGAAACCGATTTTCAAAAGATCGAACTAGATGCTAAAGCGTTTAGCATCATAGCATCAGCGCTGCCAAATGAAATATATGCTGGACTGTTACACTGTAACAGTGCCAAAGAATTGTGGGACGCACTTAAGGAACAGTTTGGAGGTACTGAAGAAGTCATAGAAAACAATAGGGAAATCCTGAACCAACAGTATGAAACATTTTGTCATGTTAGAGGTGAATCACTGACTCAACAATTTGAGCGGTTTAGTTGTCTCATCAGTGAACTGAGGCTTGTTAATACTACCTTTACAAACTCGACTCAAAACAGCAGGTTCCTCAGGTCACTGCCCGAAAAATGGGACACTATAGCCTTTGTCACCAGAAATTCACCTGAGTTCAAGGATCTGACCTTGACCCAACTCCATGGTCGACTCCTGACCTACGAAAGGGAGTTGAACCAGAAAAGGAAGTTACAAGAGTCAGGAAAAGCCGTTGATGATTACACATTCGGTAATACTGCTCTTCTGGGTCAAGAAGAATCTGGGAGCAGTGGTAAGGACCAGGGTTATGATCACTTCATTGACATAACTGCTGGTGCAAATTTTAACAACCCTGATCCTCACTCTGCAAGTTATGCATTCACTGCAAACGAAAACCAGATGTCAGATAATTTAAGCTTTGAACTAAATGATTTGCAACATTTTGATCCCACTGATTTAGAGGAAATGGACATCCTGCACCAACTGGCTTTGCTAAGTGTTAGAACTAGCAAGTTCTACAAAAGAACAGGGAGAAAATTCCCAGGTTTGCATGGGAATCTAAGGGTTGGGTTGGATAAATCGAAAATCAAGTGCTACAAGTGTAATAGGTTGGGACATTTCGCTAGGGAATGTAGGAGTCAAAATACTGGTCCCATAATTACTCATCCTAGCTCAAATCCTAGACCTCAAAACCAAAACACTGTGCACTATGCCCAATATGCCCCAGCAGCTCAAGTGAACACTGCTCACTATGCTGCTGCCCCTGTGCCAGTACATTATGTCCAAACTACTGTTCCACAAATCCAATATGTTCAAACCCCTGTTCCACAGGTACAAGTGCAACCTGTTGCACCTCAAACCACTGCTCCAGCAGCAGCACAACCAGATCAACAAAGTTTTTTTACTCAAGGGTTTGTTGACTGGAGCAGTATGCCTGAAGACCTTAATGATGAAAATTTTGCACTCTATGCTTTTAATGAACCCTCACATGATGAGTTTTGTTTGATGGCATTAGAGTCAATACAGGAGGGGATTGAAGCTGAGGAGGAACAGCAGTGCTTTGAAACAGTGGAAGAGGTGACTGAAGCAGTGGTTACTGCTGTGGCTGGTGAACTACTGTTGGGAGAAAGTTCAGGTATTCTGATCGAACCAATGACAGATCCATGGTCCATAGAGGACAAAGAAGAAGAGAAAGAAGAAAAGGCTGGTGAAAAGAAGGTAAAAGCTGATGATGATGAAGATCATCAATGTGATTGTGCAATGATGGCAGCTGCCAAGGTATCTCCTCAAGTTCTTGAAAAACTGTGTTCAGACAATTGCATAATTGCTTTTGCTAACATCAAATAGGTGAATGAAAACCTTCGGGATAAAATCTTAACTGATGAGGTCAAATTTGAAAGCTCTTTAAAAGAACTTAAAAACAAATTGACTGAAAAGGAAAAAGAAATCAGCTGTTTAAAAGAAGAGCAAAGTATAACCAAAACCCAACTTCAAACTATGGTAGAAAAATACCAAGTTTGCAAAAAGGAGTTGGAGTCTGCCCAGATTACTTGTGAAAGATGGGTGGAATCCTGCAAAGGATATGAGGTTATGCTTGAAAAACAGAGAAAAAGCAATGTGAAGTTTGGGGTTGGGTATAGAAAATATGATGATGAAAACACTGCTTTTGAAAACTCTGTTCAAACCACTGATGAAGCTACTGAGCTTATCCCCACAAACAAGAATGGCCAAGAAGTGAAAATCACTGACAAACTTGGTAACAAAATCACACTTAACAGACCAATGGGTTCCTCCACTTTCAAGGAGCTTGAAGATCATCAGTTTAAACCAAAATGGTCTGATGAGTGTGATATTCTTGAAAATTTCAAGCCAATGGACTTTACATCAATTGATGGTGCTAAAGCTCCAAAAGCTAAAGTCATACCTCTCAAAGATATCCCAGCAGTGGTTAAAACCTCTGCTGCAAAGGAATCTGAAAAGAGAAAGAAGAAAGAAAAAATTGATAACTTGTTTTGTGAATTCTGTGAGAAAAGGAATCATCTAACAAAAGACTGTTTCCACTTAAAAGCTTATGATCTAAACAAAACAAGTGTCATTGTTTCAGCAGAAAGCTGCATTGTCTGTGGGAAAACAAACCACAAAACTCAAGCATGTGTGTACCTCAAAAACTTTGATGTGAAAAAGAATGAGTACATTGCTAAAACATCCTTGAGTCCATCATCATCATCAACATCTGTCAAATTCACCAAGAAACAACCACTGTTTGTGCCAGTACAAACAGCTGTTACAAAACAGCTGAACCAAACATCTGTCAAAAGAGATGTTCAGGTTACTGATGCTCCCCCTGCCAATCAGTTCAGAAAAGGCAGAGAAAAACAGTCTTACCAAAGGATTCCACACGTTTATGAGGCCTACAAAAGGCCCTCTAAACCCAAAGTGAACAGGCATCCTTTTGGTTACCAGCAGATGATTGGTCAGGACCCACAACAGTGGTTAGAGAAAAACTGTTCTAAAACAGTTCAAACCTCTGACCAAACCACTGTCCATCATTCTGCATCCATCCCAGACACTGTTGAGACCCCATCCAAAGCCCTGCTGGCTTTGGAGACCTTAATGAACTAATCCTTTTACTTCATGTGCAGGGAGCTTCTGCATGCTTTGATAGTCTTTGGTATGTAGACAGTGGAGGCTCCAGGCACATGACAGGATGTAAAGCCCTCCTCAAAGACTTTAAAATCCATGGTGGGGGTGATATATCCTTTGGGAATAATAGTAAAGGGAAAGTGTTGGGGTCTGGAACAGTGCAATCTGGAAATGTAAAATTTGAAAATGTCAATCTAATAGACAATCTAAAATTCAACCTTCTGAGTGTGTCCCAAATGAGTGACAAGGGATTTGGGTCATTCTTCACAAAAGACTGTTGTAGGATTGTTGGACCAGAAATGGTCAAAAAGATTGAAGCAATAATCAAAACTGGTCAAACTAAACTTGTTGCTCAAAGAAGTGGCAATGTTTATGTTGTTGACATGTCAAAAGAGTGTCCCAGAGCTGATGCATGTCTGTTCTCAGCTGCCTCTAACAAAGAGACAGAACTTTGGCACAGAAGGCTGGGACACACAAATCTTAAGACAATCACAGAAATTTCAAAAAATGGTTTGGTGAGAGGCCTACCACAAAAATTGTTTTCATGTCCTGAACATTGCATTTCCTGTTTAAAAGGAAAACAGCATAAAAGTTCTTATAAGTCCATTGAAGAGTCCAAAACAACCCAGTGTTTGCAAATGCTACACATGGATTTGTTTGGCCCAGTTCAAGTCATGAGCCTTAAAAAGAAAAGATATTGTTTGGTTATTGTTGATGACTTTTCTAGGTTCACATGGACTTTCTTTTTGCACTCAAAAGATGAAACTGCAGGCATTTTGCAAGACTTTGTAATACAGGTTGAAAAGCAATTTGACCTTCCAGTAAAAAGCTTCAGGAGTGACAATGGCACAGAATTCAAAAATAGGGAGTTGGATGCCTTCTGTGTGAAGAAAGGGATTGTAAGGCAGTACAGCATCCCAAGAACACCAGAGCAGAATGGGGTAGTGGAAAGGAAGAACAGAACTCTGATTGAGGCTGCCAGAACCATGCTTGCAGATTCAGGTTTGCCATTAACATTCTGGGCAGAGGCAGTAAACACTGCTTGCTATGTTCAGAACAGAGTTTTAATAAACCCCAGGCACAAAAAGACTGCCTATGAAATTCTGTATAAAATTAAACCACTGATCTCATATTTCAAAGTGTTTGGCTGCCCATGTTTTATTTTGAACTTAAAAGATTCCATTTCAAAATTTGCAGCCAAAATTGATTGTGGTTATCATCTGGGATACTCAACCACTGCCAAGGCCTACAAAGTGTTCAATACATGGACCAAGGCAGTGGAGGAGACTTTGAATGTTAAGTTCAATGAACTTTCATCAATGAAAATCCCAGCAAATCCTGCAGATCTGTTTGATCTTGAAAAATTCACTTTTGAAAATACTGCTGTCAAGACTAACAGTGCAGATCCATCAGAGGATACAACACCAGACTATGGGTATGAAATCATCATCCCTCAAAGGTCTGCCACAAAGGGAAAAGCATCAGCTGTTCAAAACAGTTGTCAAAGCTCTACCACTGCTACCTCAACAGTTGTTGAACAAAGTAGCCCATCAACCACTGTTTCCACAACCTCAAACACTGCTGACAAAAGTCCTCAAACAGTGGATAAAAGTCAGCAGTTGTCCACTTCATTACCTCCTATACCACCACCTTTTGAAGCCACTGCTGGATCATCAAAGTCCCCAGCAGTGGTTAGCTCAGATGATACACATTTGCAGCCTTCACCAACCAATGCCATCATACCATACCAAGGAGATTTAATCTTCTTGAGATCTCATCCACCTGATCAAATCATTGGCAACATAAATGAAGGGGTGCTCACAAGAAGCCAAACCCAAAACATTTGTCTTTTTGCTGGTTTTCTATCACTCCATCAGCCAGTCAAGTACCAAGAGGCACTGAAAGACAACAGCTGGGTCGAAGCCATGCAAGAGGAGCTCCAACAGTTTAAAAGACAACAAGTATGGGAGCTTGTACCACTGCCAGAAGAGGTTAGTCCCATTGGCACAAAGTGGGTCTTCAAGAACAAAACTGATGAAAGGGGTATTGTTGTCAAGAATAAAGCCAGGCTTGTGGTTCAAGGTTACAGACAGGAAGAGGGGATTGATTATGATGAAACATTTGCCCCTGTTGCAAGATTAGAAGCAATTAGACTGTTCCTGGCCTTTGCTGTCAACCACAATATGAAGGTGTTTCAAATGGATATCAAAAGTGCTTTCCTCTATGGTACAATTCAAGAAGATGTGTATGTTTGTCAACCTCCAGGTTTTGAGGATCCATTTTATCCAGATCATGTCTACAGGCTAAACAAAGCCTTGTATGGCTTGAAACAAGCACCAAGGGCCTGGTTTCTCAGACAGTGACTTTGCTGGATGTCACACCACAAGGAAGTCCACATCAGGAGGGTGCCAGTTTCTAGGTGACTGCTTAGTTTCTTGGCAAAGCAAAAAGCAAGCAGCTGTTTCAACATCCACTGCTGAAGCTGAATACATTGCTGCTGCAAGCTGTACAGCCCAACTCCTGTGGCTTCAAAATCAGTTGCTGGATTTTGGTATCACTGCCTTAAAGACACCACTCATGTTGGACAGTCAGGCAGCAGAAAATATCATCAAAAATCCAGTTTCCCATTCAACCACCAAACATATTGACATCAGACATCACTTTGTGAGGGACTGCTATGAAAAAGGTTTGATTTCTCTGCATCATGTCCCAACTAAAGACCAGCTGGCTGATGTGCTCACAAAAGCACTTGATACAGCCACTTTTGAAAGTTTGGTCTCTAGGATTGGGATGCTGAACATGGAATAACAAGCAACATCTTGTTTTTCTATGAATAAAAGCAATAAAATGTTTTCAGGAAATCAAAACTCCATCCTTAAAAATAGTTAAAAATGAAATTTTTTCATTAAGTCCTTAAAAGTCTGCCATTAACCACTGATTGTTCAAAAGTCTGCTATACTTCAAAAGTCTGTCCACTGCTGAAAGTCAACCCCTGCTCTCTCATTATTTTGACAAACTCTGTTGTTCAAAAGCAGTGTCTTATCCACTGATATGCTATCCACTGATAGTAAAAATCATCCACTGCTTTCATACCACTGCCTTCATCAGTCACTTTCAACAAAAGTACTGTCCTTCACTTTCAACAGGGGTTGTCACGTGGACAGTACATATTGGTCAGACCTTTTGTAACGGCTGCCACCTCAGCATTCACTTTCTTCCCTATAAAATCCCCCACTCACCATCAAAACAGGGTTTTACTGTCGAATTGAATTCTTAAAAATTCTCTTCTCAAAGCAGTTTTTCTTCACATTTCTTCACAAATTTCTTCGATCAATCATCCTCAAAATGACAAAATCAAAGAAATCTTCAAAACCCTCATCCAAATCTTCATCGAAAACAGCCTCTCAAAAGGCAATCTCCACTGAAATTCCACACAAACCATCTCACAATCTCCTGGGTCTTCTCACAAAACCAGGAACCACCAAAGTTTTCGATTCCATCATTGATCTCATGGCAAAATCAAAGTACAAAACTTTGATCACTGCCGATGCACCAATCTATTTGGCAACCCAAAGGGAGTTCTGGAAAAATGCAACCCTTGAAAAACAAGGCGACACTGCAACCACCATAAACTCTTCTATAAAGGGTAAAGCTGTCCAAATCACGCCACAATCCATTTCAGAGGTCTTTCAACTCGGTGATCAGGAAGGTAAAATTTCTTTCACTAAAAACGAGTTACAAACTGACTTCATTGAGAGAGGGTATGAAGCCACAATGATGAAGAAAATTACCTTAGAAAAAGGTTATTTTCCTTCTGCAACCAGATTTTTATTTCATACCCTCCTACTATGTGTTTCAAACAAAACCACTTCTTTTAATGAAATCCCTTTAAAGATTCAAAATCTGGGTTATGCTATTCTTCAAGGAGAAAATTTTAACTATTCTCGGGAACTTTTTAAAGATTTGGTTAATAATGTTGAAACAAAATCATTCTTACTGTTTCCAAGGTTTTTAAGTTACTATTTTTCAAAGAAATTCAGTAAGGATGATTTAGCTGTCATAAACCAGGGTGATCCTACTCAAATAAACAGTTTAACTACTGAAATTTTTTCAAGGATGTTAGCACCTTGCAAAACACAAGCAGAGGTGCCTGAGCAGATTTTAGCAGTTACAACTGCTCCTCAGGTATCTGCTGCTGAGCCCACTGCTCAAGGTGATCAAAGCAGCAGCACAACTGTTTTGAAACCCACACCTACAATCACCAAAAAGCCAACAAAAAGAAAAACACAAAAACCCCCCAAAACCCTCAAAAAGGCATCTCTGGAGGATGAGATACCAGAGCTCCTGCCAGTGACAACACAAAAGTCACAAGAAACCACTGCTGCTACTTCCTCACAGCAGTTGGTACAAATATCTCAAACCATAACCGAAACTCCTCCTGTTTCTTCACAAAAAGAACAGGTTGTACAAATAGGGTCTCCACATCATGATGCTCTGGAAACACTCGTTTCTATCATCCACAGTCCAATGCCCGGGACACATCCTATTTCTACACCAACCATCACATCCACATTTCCCTCACCAATAAAACCACTGTTGGATGCAATTGATTTGAACCAGGCATTATCCAGTCCTTCTCAATCACCTATTAATGAGAATATACCTCAACAACTGACTGGGTCTGATGTATCAATCTTTGCTAACCCACCAACACAACCTGAGGAGGTTACACCCCTTGAGTTACAAGTAACTCTTGGTGGTAATCCAAGTGAAGCAGCCACTACAACTGTTACACCCACTGGGTTACATTTGGACAGTGGTTACATTCATAAGACTTCCTTGGAGGCAATTCCTTTTATAGCACCTCTGCCAACCACCAGTGGATTTATTTATCCTACTGGCAACATCAAAAGGTTGTCAAGTGTTGAAGGAAGAAGACCCCAGTACCAAGAAAAAGGGGCATCAGTGGTTAATGTTTGGAGGATATTCCCTACATCTACCACTGATAAAACCACTGCTAGTGGGAAATCAGATGATCCCATTAACTTGGGTGATGGTTTAAAGTACCAGAAATTGACGGATCGTATTGCAAAGCTTGATAACTCTGTTGCAGAACTCAAAGATATGCTACAACAGGTGTTACAAGTTCAGAAGGTACAATCAACTACTATTCCACCTCAAGCACCTGCTCCACAAAGGGCACCTGCTACAAATGAGCTCTGGAATCTATTTCAATCTTTTCTCCAACAACAAGCACAATTAGCAGATCAGCAACATGAAAAACATGTACAACAGCTGAGAAATGCAATGGAGTCAAGATTCAAGAACACTCAGGCTGACTTAAAGGCTCTCAAAACTCAGATCTTGCACACCACTGGCACTGCTCCTCCAAACGTACGCTTCATTTATGACCTCCCAGAAGATAATGCCAAAAAGGGGGAGAAAATTAAGGAGTGGAAAAAGAAGGGTATAGAAGATGGTCTTTATCTTGAACCAGAGAATTCAAACATGACCAAAAAGATCCCTTTGCCAGATGGCAGCAAGAAGATTGATGTGACAACAAATGCACTAGCAGAAGCAGTTGCAAGTGTGAAAAGAGATAGAGAGGCCAAAAGGAAAGCCAGGGTGGACAGAATGGATCATCCAGATCAGGGTACTTCTGGGTCAAGGGATCATGAAAATCCTGTTGAGGAAAAGAAGAGGCCTACTAGAAAAGTAAGGCAACCCAAATCCATTCCAACCAGACGTTCAAAGTCTGCTCAAAAACCACCATACAAAACAGCTGATGCAGCAGGAGTTACAAAAACTACTGCTTGCCAAACAGTTGTTCCATCAACACACACCACTTCAACACACACAACATCCACCGCTTTACCATCATCACCACCAAAAACAACACCTGCTGACATACAGCAGAAGACAGCAGATGTTATAACATCTGTTGTAATGACAACAGTGGTTGAAACACCAGTTGTTTCAACAGCTGTTAGTCAATCACAATCCACTGCCACAACATCTACCACCACTGTTCCATCCAAAACATCATCAGTCACTCCTAAACCAAAAAGGAGAAGGCTAATTTTAAAAGATGATGACACATTACCACCACAAACATCTTCAAAATCTTTAGCTCTTGTCACAATACCAAAACCTGTTCCTCTCTCTTCAGTTCCAATGTACAAGCCCTTACCTCCTGCAGGTGTTCAATTTCCTCTTGAACTAGCAGCTGTTAGAGATGAAATAAAATCCTTCTATTATGAGGATGACCCTGCCAAAAGGAGTTTGCCATCAATAAAGGGATATCCTTGGCCTAAAAATGTTGATGAATACTTGGAAATCAAAGCCAAGCAAGCAGAGGATATCTCAAAAAGAAACACACAAGGGAAGTCTGACAAAGAAATTTCAAGAAATTTTCAATATCTGCTCACACAAGTCAGATCCCTAGAGCAATTTGCAAAAAATGTTAGTCAACAAATTTCTGAAAGATCAGCTGAAAATCTGAAGAAAGACTACATTGAAAGCATCATGGCTCACAAGAAGTACAAAGGAGAGAGATACATGTACAAAGAGTGGACTATTCCTGAACTTGAAAATGAAGCAGCAAGAATTCAAGACATGATAAAAAGGAAAGTCACTCACACTCCTCCTAACTGGGCAGAGTTTAGGAAGAATGTACCTGACAAACAGGAAGAGCTGAAGAGAATGAAAGAGGAACTGGTAGCAGCTGATTATGGAAACAAAAGACAAGTTGCTAGATGGAAAGAAGATGTTGTCAGGGCTACTTACAAAAAGTTGGAACAATTAAGAAAGAAAGATCCTTCAGTTCCTCAAAAGCCTGACTATTCTAAAGCAGAGGTTTCAAAAAGACCACCAAAGCTGCAAGTCAAAAGAACCACTGCTCCAGCTGGTGCTGCCATCTACAAAAGAAGGAGCAAAAACCAGTTTAGCATGGAAACAATTCAAGATCTTTTAGCCGGAGATGCCGTTGTAAAAGTTGGCACAGAAGTAATGATAAAGGAAGATCTTGAATTGGAACAATCTGCAACCGCTGCTCAGCCAGCTTTGATCAGGCCAGCCTCTCCAAATACTTCTGCAAATAAACATCTCCCAAGAAACCCTCCAGGCTCAAAAATACAAAAGTGGGAAACTGACAAACAGACCTGCGTATTGACTTTGCTCAGGTCTGGTGGAGGAGTGGAGAAAATATCAAGGGAACAAGCTCTTGGCCTGAGTCTTGAAGATTTGCAGGATCTCCTTGATCTTCCACTCAGCAGGGATGATGAAGATACAGATGCCCTAGACTTTGAATTACAATTTAAAGGTCAGATAAGGGAGCTGTTGTTGAGGCAATAAAGATTTCCACAAATAATGAAGAGTTTTGGCATTATCTGTTCCAGGGGGAGATTGTTGGGATTGAACCCTATCAGAGGAACAGATACTGTAAAGCCAAAACTGGATCAAAGCAGTAGACGTTTACAGTTGGTTTATGCAAATCTCTCCCCTTGAAAGTGGTTTCATATCTGCTGACCTCCTATATGCTGATCATACTAAGTGCTGACCTACAACTACTGCTTTATATCTACTGACCAATGTCAAAGACTGATGGAAGATCAAAGCTCTGTTGACTCAATCTACTGCCTTGGGTCAAGTATTGCTGATCCGGACAAGCACTGCTGGGTTCACAGCAGTGGAAGGATGCAGCAGCAGTTTATGTGTCTTTTATGTATTAGATTGTAATAGCAGTAGTTAGTACATCAGTGTTTGTATAGATCAGAGGTTAGAGTTTGTTAGGAGGTTAGATGTCACTTTCATGGTGACGTCAGCTAAGATGCTCAGTGGTTTGCAAGTGCCTATAAATAGTTCAGTACTTTGTACTGTTCTATTAGCTCTTTCACCACATCATCTTCTTTGCACGAACAAACTACTGAGCTCTGGCTGAGGGGGAGTTTGCATTCTTACATCAATCATTGTAATCGTTGTTGAAATAAATTCAATCTTTCGATTCATTGTGTAAAGATGTTTGATAAAAGTATTACTCTCGTTTGATTGTATGCAAAGTTTGCTTTCATCTTATTTCCGCTGCACAACTCTTTCATTTTCATCTTAATTACAAACGAAAATACAATCAAAAAGAAACTCAGATCCAACAACTTTAGTCGTCAAAATAATAGTTTTCAGTAGTATATCAAAAGTATACTTTGGTTTTATTAACAACATATTAAACTATGCTTTGGTTTTATGAATAACATATTAAACTATGTTTTAGTAATTAACAAAATTTATGTTGTTTTGTACAATATCACATATGAGAGCATATCAAACTATACCTTTGGGAGAATAACAAAATATACAACAAAAATGTGATTTTAGAATTCATTCAGACCTTAGTGTATCAAAATACACCTTTGAGACTATAGAAATACCACAAAGGCAATCCCTATTTGGATAAAATATCGGTTTCTGACATTCTATACAACAGGAATGGGGTGTCAAATCCTATAGTGCTATATCATACTACCAATCGGTCTGGTGAATGTATAAAATAAGTACAATCCAACAATTAATTTTATAATCTTTAAAAAATTAGTGTTTAAACCATAAATAATCATTCAGTTTGTCAAAAGATAAGTACTAACATGTATAATTAATTTATACTTTGAAATCATGAACATAACAAATAGGTACACATGTTTCACCCCAAAACAATGAAAACAGTAAAAGAGGGGACTATGTACTCACTTGAGGATGCTTAGAAGTCTTGAATAACGACCAAGCAAAGCTAGAGGGATCACGGAATCAAACGGCACCTAATATAGGTAACTAAGTAAATAAACCGGACCTAAATCGAAAGATCGGATAGAATGAGGTTTTGCAAACCAAATGAGTATAGGAACTCATGTAATATGGTTAAACAAAGCCTACATCCTAAAACGGAACCTATCCTAAGTGCTTATGACCCATTACGACCCGTTTAGGTAGCTTATGCTACTTTAACGCGTCGTTTGCGTAAAACGCGTTCGGACCGCCTAACTAGTCCTAGGACAAGTAATATATGCCTTAACATGTCTAATAATGTTTCCTAATCAGTTTAGATGTCAAAATTTATGTTACATATGCTTAAAATGAATTTATGCGTAAAAAGGGCATTTTGGTCATTTACCTAAGGCATATAAACTACCTATCATACAACTATTTAAACGAAGTGACCATAAGGTATAACCTTGAAAGGTTATTCCCTATACAACTATGGTCACAAAACATGTTTGGTCGGATCCTAATGATCGACCAAACTGGTCGGGTTCGAAAGTCTAAGCGGTTGTTTAGACCGCTTATCTTACGACCCTATATAAGCACAAATCTAAAAGTGACGAGTTAAACATGTTAAAACATGTTTAACAAGGTTTGAAAACAGGTTTGGTATCAAAATAAAGGGCCTTGATACCTAAGAATAGTTTGGTTGCAAAATACGCAAGAACACGCATTTTGACCGAAACTATGACTCGTCACTACGCCTAAATAACGTGGTAATCAGTAGGTATAGTCACAAGAGACTATAACCATCATGATTACGCTCACGTTATGAAGTTCAAATGAACTTCGTGTTGACCATTGACTGGTCAAAGCAGAAAGTCAAACACTGTTTGACTTTCCCGCTTAAAAACGCATAAAAGAACGAAAGAAGCTTACAAAGGGTCCAAACTAGGAAGAACTTGATCTAAATACTCAGGTATGAAACCTAAAGCTTGAACTTAGAGCATAAAATCAGATCAAGGTGTGAGGAAAATGGAATGAGAGCTTGGGTATTTATAGATTTCGGAGAACCGTTAGGATCATTTCTCGCATTTCGTGCCTTGATCTTGACCCTCCATGTGGGCACATGGTATTGCAATACAAGGGGACATGAAATACCCTTCAAATTTTAGCCCATAGAATGCAAAACTTGGGGTTAAAACCATCAAAACATCAAAATTGGACTAGATACAATGAATCTGGTCATTTGGGCACTTTTCACGCTTTTAGTCCCTGTTGATCAATAAGTTTATTTTTGCGCACCAAGACACCTCAAAGCCTATTTCTAAGCTATGTAAAGTATATTTAGGGCATGTTTTAACTTATGATCATGTTCCGGAATGTTCATTACACTACGAATCGGCATACTTTCACAGTTTGTCGAAATTAGTCCCTGTAAGCGAATAAACTTGATTTCGACATACCAAACCTTCCAAAACTTATTTCTAAGTTATGTAAAGGTTATTTAAGATATATTAAGCCTATGTCAGTGTTCTAGAATGTTTGTTACGTTAAACTGGTTATATTTACGCATCAGTTCGCGTATAACCTTCCAGAAAGCGATTTAGAGCTCGAAATCGAACAAGAATTGATATGTGCGAACGATGCACATATTTATACAAAATCCAAGTATGAAATACAATATTTCATTGGTTTGGCATTTGTTTGATGGTTGAAGTGACACAGGTGTCACACTGAGTATGTATGGAATTGGATGAAGATGAATGAATGATGATGATGGAGTGGGGGTGGTGTTCGGCCGAAGCTATGGGAAGGAGGAAGGAGAGAAGTGTGTTGGTGTGGTGAATGAGAAATGAAGGTTATGATTCTAGGAGTAATACTTATAACCATCTTCACTTGATTTTCCATTGGTTTTTATGTTATATAAAGAGAAAACAAGATCTATTATTTTAACAAAATAAAATCACAAGTGGGCCCTTGGTGTTGGCCGATTACTAGGTGGGGGGTATAGGCTAGGTTTAAACCATAAGTTAGTTATTTAGTTAGAAATCAAGTGTCTAGTTAGGGATTTAGTTATTAGATACTTATATAGTGTGTAATGATAATAGGGTAGTGTCCGGTTGTTCGGTTGGTTACCGGTTCATTAAGGTGCTAAACTACGCAGTTTAGTGTGCTTTATGTTACCTTTTGTGACAGTTTTGATTCCCGATACTTAGGAAAGTATTCTGGACCATTTAACCATGTTTCTGCATGATATTAAAGTGTTTAAATGCTGAATTTGCTGATTTTCTGCAGAATTCTGCAGTTTATGTGAGTTTTAGGCACCTTCCAGCACTTAAACTATCTCTAGGAAGGCAGTTTTGTGATCCTTACTTTCCTACACACTATACTAGTGTAATACTTTGTTTCTGGCTCATTCTGTGTCTCAACACAATGTCTGTCTATATACTGAAATCCGTCAGCAATTTTTCTGATTTGTCTGATAACTGTGCTGCCGGTGTTTCGTGCATCATTCGAATCAACAAAGTTTGTATACAATAATGATATGTCAATTGCAATATATGATGCACATGTATGTATATGGTAATAATCAGAAAGCAATTCAAGTAATTAATTGTGTTTCAGCACATTCATTAAGCACTAATCATTATTTAATAACTGTACGGATACACGGACTTTTGACAGTTTCACATTCTCCCCCTATTAAGAAAATTTCGTCCTCGAAATTTAAACTACATTAACTCTTTAGGGTTACGTTATGCGCGTATGGATATAAATAATACCAATGTAAATAACCACGAAACCGAATCAAAACTTATTCGAATCAGGTGAATCCAAGGACATATTACAACAACAAGAACCCATTGGTTAAAAGGTATGTGTTCCAGAATTTGATGTCAAGAGATATGAGACGTATAGATGTATAACCTAGTGTAACTTAGTAAATAGGGGTTCAACAAAAGAGGAGTTTCGACCGATAGAATTCCAGATGATCGTTCAGATATGCAAATGAGTTCTAGAAACAATAACATCTGCTAGATGAACTCAGAATCAGCAAGCTCAAAGGTAATTGTAACGTGAAAGTGATCCGTCAACTTTCGAACAAATAAATGAATAAAATTAGTGTGTTGACATTATTGAATTGCGAGAATACACCAAAATGAAACACAATCGAATCTGGCGTATCATTGTCTTAATTCGTAGTTGCATTAAGAATGTTTAAGTGACGAGTCAAACAAAAGTATGTGTAGTATCGGGTGAAACGGTTGACCATGATTAGCAAAAGCTACAAGTTTGTACTGACACCACAAGGTGTCGTAATAACATAATTCAATAATAGCGGTGACCGAACAAGTTCACCGTGTTTGAATTCAAATGAAAGTGTAATGAAGCAAACCTGAAAATTTGATTCAAATGGCATCGTAGGATTTTTCAATTGAATATAGAACACCAAAGAGCTACTGTTTCCGATCGAAGATGAAATATAATGAATACCGCAAGGCATTCGATTGATAATGAAAGAACCGTTAGGAGGTACATTGGGATATAAAATGAATTTATGTACCATTGTCTTAACACACGATTGTGTTAAGACTGCTTTAATCATGATCAAACAGAACAGATTTAGAGCAAGTCAGTAATTAAACAATTAAATCCGTGTATGAGATGCGTAAACGAGATTAGCGCAGGCTTCAAATTAATGAGACACCACCACAAGGTGTGGGAACCAACATGCGTTTCAATGGAGTCGTAGACCAAACAAGTCTACTACGAATCGGAATAGAAGGGACACTTGCAAAAATGAATTTGAATATGATGCTCTCAATACATCATATGGTGTCTTGAATTAAACATGCGAAATGGGCAAGTTCAAGCAATTGAACTTGGTTTTAGCACAGTCTGACAATAAATATATGTATCGACATGGAAATTTCGGCATGGTTACAAAGACAAACCATGTATGTAACTGGAAAGGAAAAGAAGTTCCAAGAAAGTGTGTTGACCTAATAACAAGGGAGTCAACACTTACAATAATGCAGGTTATCTGAGTCACTAAGTAATATCTGGATATAGCGAAATAGTGTTTGAAACTTTGATGGAAACAATCATTCAAAGGGAAGCCACATGCGTAACAAATGAGGCATGTGTAACATATGAAATGATCAAGAAATGAAGCAAATAAGTGTTCGCTCAAATGAAGAAAATTGTCATGATGCAACTACCATTGAGAGGAGTAGAGATGCAAAAATCTACTTGCTAGAAGCAAAAGTGGGAATTTCAATATAAGAATTTCGAATACTTCGTCTGTTCGGTTAACTAAAGTAGCATATACGACTGAATACTGGTGTTTGCCCGAGTTAATAGACGCGGTTCCTAAGTGATAATCTTTAATGAGTTTCGGTATAAGTTCCCGAAGGTCCTAAATACATGTTTACTAGGTTCTCAAAGTTTTATATTCTGTGTATAACTATTTTGTGCATTGCGTAGAAAACACAATATTAGCGTATGTTTAAAACAAATTGTTGACTCAATGTACTTTGGTATACTTTCTTCCTAAATCCGCAGCTAGCGATAACCTTATCGAAGATCGATCTTGGAATAGTAACTTGAACCCTGAAGTTGGTCGAATAAATCATCAATCCTCGGCAAGGGATACCAATTCTTGATGGTTAGCTTGTTCAGCTCCTGGTAGTCGATACACGTACGAAAACTACCGTCCTTCGTCTTAACGAACAGTAGTGGAGCTCCCCAAGGCGAGAAGCTTGGTCTAATGAATCCCTTGTCCAGTAGCTCCTGGAGCTGCGTTGACAACTCTCGCATCTCTGAAGGCATGAGTCGATAAGGTGCATTGGCTACAGGCGCGATGCCTGGAACCAAGTCAATGTGGAATTCGACTTGTCGTTGAGGAGGTAATCCTGGCAAGTCTTTAGGGAAGACTTCAGGATATTCCCTTACCACAGGGATATCTTCGAGCTCAGGTTTTTCGGCTTCTTTGTCCATGACATGAGCCAAGGAGGCAACACATCCTTTACGCAAAAACTTCCGTGCCTTCAAACAACTAATAATCCATAGAGGCGTATCCTGCTTCTCCCCATGAATCACGATTGTCTCTCCATTCGCCAACGGAATACGGATAATCTTCTCATGACTTACGACCTCAGCTCGGTTACTCGACAACCAATCCATTCTAACTGCTACGTCGAAGCTTCCCAATTCCACTGGCAGCAGATCAAGCAAAAACTCACGTTCTCCAAGCTCTATCACACAGTCTCTAATCACCTCACTAGCTTCTACTAGCTTCCCATTAGCTAGTCTATCGAGTATGGGATATCTAACTTACTTTCTACTAAACCAAGTATATTCTTAAACTCTAGAGATACGAAGCTATAGTCGGCACTGGTATTAAATAGCACAGATGTAAAGTAGGGAACGTACTAGTGACTTTGTTCGGACCCTGGCGTGCTTCATGAGCTCCAATGTTTAACGCTCTTCCACGGTCTTAGTTATTCTTCCTAGGGCAATCTTCCCTAAAGTGCCCCATGTCCCCACATTTGTAGCAGCCTGGAAGTCTACCACTATCGTTTCTGTCTTGGTTGCCGTCATCATTTCCTCCTTGTCTGGGATACTTCGCCCAACAGGCATCCTTGTTGTGTCCTTCCTTTCCGCACCTATCGCACTTAGACCTCAGACATCGACCTTCATGGTGAAACTTGCACTCATCACATTTCGGCTTAGTCCCCAAGTAAATCTTACCACCAGCCTGATTTTTTTAGGGCAATACTTCCTGAAATGCCCTATGTCGCCACAGTCAAAACAATCTTGACCTAGTTCTTGATCATTGCCATTTTCGCCTTGATAGTTGTTGTTGTTGTTGTTTTCTCCGCGATTTCCGCTACCATCTTGACCTCCATTTCCACGTTCAGTACCACGCCAAAACGTCTTCTTGTCATGCCCTACTTTGCCACAGTTATCACATTTTCCATACCTGCATGGCCCGGTATGATGACGTCGACAATTGCCGCACTTAGGTAGTTTACCCATGTACTCTTTCCCCTTCTTGGCATTGTTGTTGTTATTCGCCTAAGTACCCTTTTGGAATTCAATGAGCTTCCTTTTTTTCTTTCCAGATGACTCCACATGAGTCTCCTTCTTCTCGTCCGGGGTTGAAAGTTTTTCCAATCTAATTGCTTCTTTCGTGAGCGCCACACTTAAGTCAATCGCATCGGTACTTGTTGGAGGCATTGATGCTGTCATCAAGCTCAGAATCTGAGGCGCCGATCCCTAGATGAATTGTTCTATCCTCTTGGACTCTGGTTCCACCAGATACGAAACAACTCGCGACAAATCGTGAAGTCTTTGCACATATTCCACCACCTTTAGACCTTCCATCTTCAGGTCCCAAAATTCAATTTCCAGCTTCTGGATTTCCGTCTGAGAACAATACTCCCTACGCATTAACTCTTTCAGCTCGTCCCATGTCAAAGCATACGCAGCAGCCTCGCCCAACGTCTGAACCTGAAGGTTCCACCATGACAGAGCCCCATCTTGAAACAGTCCAGAAATATACGTGACTTGTTTCTTTGGAGTACAATCGCTCATTCGTAGAACAGAATCCGTATTCTCGATCCATCTCACAAAAGCTACGGCACCTCCAGTGCCGTCAAAGTTCAGAGGCTTACAGTCCAGGAACTGCTAGTAAGTACAGCCTGTATAAGCAACATCATTCACATAAGGCATTAACAAAGCACACTTGTAAATGTCCAAACGTATTGTAATGTGTCTTAGGTGACTTAAACATTACCGTTAGGTGGCTTATTTACTGAGGTACCTCTGCTGTGTCTGTAGCGAAGAACCTCGTGCCGTGCGATGGCCTGTGTGATGTGCGCTTGTAATTCTGCCTCGATCATGGGCAGCCGAATGATCTATTGAGGAGGCATCTTTTAAGAAGGAGGTCAGATTGGTCAGGTCTTATTTGCTAAACAGATGTATATAATTGTCTAGAGGTCGCATGTACATGCACATAATAAATCATCATATCAAACAATCATGCAACGACACAATCATAACATGAACAAGTAAATCAACAATGTGTTTAGTGCAAACATGACGATTGAGCTTTCATTAATCATCGACCATAGTTACATTGTTTACAAGGTGTATCACATCAAAAGGGACATAGGGTCACACTACCCTTGTCTAATAAGTCTGTCAATGTACATAAATCTCATAGTTAAAAGGTGGTCTTCATAAGTCTTCGCTACCTTTGCTCAATAGTAATGCTCTTACTGAAAGTAATGCAATATGCATCAAACCAAAAACCTACTGTACTGATGGCGGAGGAGGAGGAGGGAGGAAAATCAAACTGAGAACATGTGCGAGCTCCTCCTCGAGCTTGCTCACATGACGAAGCAAGTAACAGACCTGCTGCTCGACGGAGAGGAATCGAGCATCAAATTCTGGGAAAGGAGTAAAAGGCGCAGGTGGACGTACAAAAGGGGACGGTGATGAATGTGGGGGAATAAAAGTAGGCTGACAAGGACACGATAGGGGACGCGGTGTCGACTCAAGCTCCAAAATTCTACGACTCATAACTTCAAATCGAAACTGAAGCGAGTAAAGTAACTCATCCTGTGTATAGCCAACAAAATGCGGGGAATGGTAGGGGTCTGAGGTCGGCATGGAATACGGTGGGGACCATCGGAATGGCTCATCAAGTGGTGAAGAAGTAAATGGAGCAAACGGTGCAGACTGAGGGATCTGTGGAAAAGCTGCTGAAACAAAAGGATCGTCACGCGGGTGCTGACCAAAAGTACTTTCCCCTGGACGGGGTGCAGGGATGTCCTGAAGGAAAATGATCGGTATGTCAGTGTGATGGACATCGGTCTCCACATGTGGAAGAGAAACAGCATCAACGGGTGCGGGTAGAGGAATAAATAACTCAACAAAAGGAGGGTCAACAGTTGCAGTAACTGGGCCAGGGATAAGTGGTGCAATGCCAGGTATGCCAAAAGGAATAGGGTCATGATCAGGTAAGGGCTCAGGATCAGCAGGTGCAGCATCAGGCTGATCAACAGGAACAAAATCTAGCTCAAGACCAGGCTCAGGGCCGTGTGGAGGAGATGGTGCAGCTGACATGGCCGTATCATCATCAGAATCAGTGGCATAGCGTTGTAAGCCAACTGCCTGCAAGGCTGAGGACGTCACAGACTCAAAGGAATCTGAGACAGAGTGCAAGCTGGAGTCAGAGGAAATCTCAATAACGGGAATCTCAAGAAGTGGAATAGCAACAATGTCCTCGGCTAGCTCTCCATCACCATGGGCATCATCAGGAGGACCATCAACAAACAAATCAACGTCATCATCAAACAGATCATCGAAAGGCCAATCCTCAGGAGGGATGACCACTAAAGGAACAGGAGCGAGGATCGGTGCCACAGTATGCTCACCATCAGGATGCTCGATGATAAGATGATTGTGGACTGGAATGGGAATAACAAAAGGATCCTCGTCTAGAATACCATCAGCAAGTGGTAAGTCGTCTCCAAAATCAGGCAATGCAAATGGCTGAAAGTCGTCGTCGTTGTCTGATAGCATATCTAGGTCGCTCTCAGTATCGGATGTAAAGATCTCTGGCTCTGGGGCGATCTCATCGTCAGAAACAATAGCCATGGGGTCATCGGCATCGGACGATCCGCTCTCGGATGAAGACATAGTGTCTGTAATAGAACAATCACAACATATGCACCTATATTAACCACTAACATTTGGTAGGCAAGCAAAGCTAACGTATCATGAAATCATGTATCCTCGTGATTCCTCACGAACCCTTTCTATCTTTCCTAGTCTCCCAGACTAAACCACCTAGTCTCCCATACTAAACCACCTAGTCTCCCAGACTAAACCACAAATGTAAACCTTGCAATCGTGTTTCTCGTCTTTCTTTTGTAAAAATGTTTCTTCCATGGATCTGGGCGTCTTGTGTATGCAATGAAAACATGTTGTAAAAATATTTTCGTGAGAGCCATAATGATTGTAGTCTAGACTCGAGAAAGAATCCTAGTTCGCTATAATCGAAGCTCTGATACCAAACTGTCACACCCTGACTTTTGCGGAAGCGTGATTATGTGTGACTTGCTTAATATCATTGCATTCAACCATAACAAACAACTATATGATAAAACCAAGATGTTCATCCGTAGATAGTTTTTTTTTAAACATTACATGCTACATTGTTTTAAATCCCAAAACACAGTCTTCGCGCTCCGAATACAACACCAACAAGTTTTAAGTTTCATAAGGACTCAACAAAAGACACTAATGAAAACTAGGCTTTGAGATATGTATCCTATCCAGGATAGGATACACACTCCAAACCAATCGACACCGGATGACATCTTTTATTCCAAACAACCCTTGAAAACTTCAACGCCCGCCAGCTCCATACTTAGTTTCCTGAAATACATGTAGTTTGAAAACATCAACAAAAGTTAAGCGAGTTCATGTGTTTAGTGTGTGAGCTCGAATAAACTTTGTAATCATTATAAGTAAGTATGTATTTGTAAACCCTGGTATGAAAGCAACAAGGAATAACATATCATTAATGGTTTGCAAGGCCATTAATATGTGTGACGTGATGCAGGAAGGCTCAAACCTAGCAGATTTTGCACCGGGCTTCAGTTTGAAGACATAGTCACCTCATGGGCCAAACCCCGGTCCACATGGGTGTGGGCTCGCTACACCCAAATAGATCTATCACTCATGTCCCTCGGTCGTACAACGAGGATTAATGGTCTTAAGCGTTATACCCACCACTCACATGATCTAGCGGTACCTTTCCTTAGCTAACCATACCACATATAAACGTTTGTAAACAGTTTGTAACATGTACTTCACCCCCGAAGTTATAAAACCGAAAACAGTTAAAAGAAAAGGGGGACATGAACTCACTGTTTTGCGTTCTTCAATTCAATCCAACGTAACTCACAGCTGATATTCGTGTGCACGACTACCTACAACGTACTACGGTTTATTAGACGAGCGGGTCGTGCCTTGACTTAGTATAAATTGGTGTCTTTGAGTTACGTTTCTTCGTGTCTTCAATATTATTCCAAGTTATATAATTATTTGTTAAAATAATAAATATTTTAACTTAAATTATATTTATCAAATTTTGGAATAATAGTTAAAATAATATATTTTAACTTGTTACTTTTTATGTATTTATACATGTATATCCTTCCCAAGGATGGGTGTATTTGTATTTGTATTCTTATACTTGTATATTTTTGCCATGTATTGGTGACGTATTCCGGTGTGTATTTATACGTACGAGAATACGTATTTTCTTGTAATTATTAAGTATCCTTATACTTAATTTTGTATTTAACTTTTCCGGAATAATATCTTTAATAAAAATTCACCAATATATATTTCCACAATATATATTTTAAGAAATATTACTTAGAAAAATTATGTATAATTCTCCTTTGGCAAAAATATTTGTATTTTCATATAAGTCCCAAAAATAATATATTTTCAAGTCTAACTTGGAAAATATATATAAACTTATTTTTCTCCCAAAAATAATGTATTTCATGTTTATTCAAGAAAATATATATTTTTTTCCCAAAAATAATATATCTTCTAATAATTCCAAGAAAAATATATATATTTTAACTTGCCAAAAATAATATATTTTCTCCTTGTAAAAAATATGATATATTTTGTAATAATTGTAAAAATCATATTTTCATTCACTTGGTGTCCAAAATATTATTTACCAAAATATACTTATGAATAAATTTTTGGAATATTTTGTAAGTTATATTCTTTTGTTCGGTTCCACCAATAATTTGGGTATTCTTTGTATATTTAGTCCTTGGAATTTTTGGTAATATTTTGGATTGTAATTTCTTGGTATTTTGATGAGTTATATTATTTCAAGTCCTAAAATAATATAACTAATACACATAATATACAAATAATCACACACATGGTGTCTTCTAAATAAATATTTCCTAAATACATATTTAGTCACTTTTATTTATAAAAACCAACCTCCAATATCTATGATTTTTGTAACAAAGATTATGGCAAACTTTATGTGAAAATCCATGGTTTGAAATATTCTTGTAAATATTTGTTTAGAAATATTTTTCTAAGTGTTTAATTTTTAGAAAACTTTTGCCATAGTTTCACCTAAAAATGGAGGTTTCCATGCCTTCAAGGCATATCATTTTCTTTTGTAAATCAACACAATCAACAACAAATCAATCTACACTTACCAATTTGCCAAAATCAAGCATAAACTACTAACTCATGAACTTGAAAATTTACAAAAATGTGTAGTAACTTACTAGTGTGTTTAGTAAGCTTAGTTACCCCTTTAAAGTGTGGTTGTTTCTTTAAAAACATCATTTCTAACGAAATTGGTTCTTTACAACTTGTAATCACATTTTCTAAAAATGTTTCTTCTTGGATTTTTCTTGTTACATATGTGTTCCTACACTTTATTAACCACCAAAAATGTGGTTTATTTATTTAAGAACCAAGATTAAGTAAACTTTGTATTTTTAACTTGGTTTCTTGAAAAAACATTTTGAAATCATAGATTTACAAGACTTACATCTTACTTTGATCATCACTTTACAAGAAATCAACATATTCTTTCAAGTTCATGTTTTATGTGAGGATGATCTATGAATCTCTAACATTTTCATCCTCTCATCTTGCTAGATTATGTTTTTAATCATCATCTAGCAAGATCATATGATGATCTACATCATTAACATAAGTAAACAACTATCAACAAGCATAACAACACATAAACATCAAGATTTCTTATGATTTCACGCTTATGTTCATGTTTCATCTTCTTGATTCTTAGTGTTCTTCATGATAATCAACATGTATCTTCTTTTAACCACTTAAACAAGATGTAATATGAAGAGTATGATGTTCTTACCACTAGCTCAAGGCTATGGATGATCAAGAGAAGAAAAGAAGTGGATAAAAGCAAATGGTGAAGGTTCTTCAACTTTCGAAAGCTCCTAGCTTCTTTATATGTCTTCTAGCACCCCTGAGTATGTATGGAAGTGGATGAAGATGAATGAATGATGATGATGGAGTGGGGGTGGTGTTCGGTCGTAGCTATGGGGAGGAGGAAGGAGGGAAGTGTGTCGGTGTGGTGAATGAGAAATGAAGGTTATGATTCTAGGAGTAATACTTATAACCATCTTCACTTGATTTTCCATTGGTTTTTATGTTATATAAAGAGAAAACAAGATCTATTATTTTAACAAAATAAAATCACAAGTGGGCCCTTGGTGTTGGCCGATTACTAGGTGGGGGGTATAGGCTAGGTTTAAACCATAAGTTAGTTATTTAGTTAGAAATCAAGTGTCTAGTTAGGGATTTAGTTATTAGATACTTATATAGTGTGTTATGATATTCGGAGACCATAACTAGCTTAGAAATGTTAAAACAATGCTTCTAGTGAAAATTTAGTGTTTCGGGTAGTGTCCGGTTGTTCGGTTGGTTACCGGTTCGTTAAGGTGCTAAACTACGCAGTTTAGTGTGCTTTATGTTACCTTTTGTGACAGTTTTGATTCCCGATACTTAGGAAAGTATTCTGGACCATTTAACCATGTTTCTGCATGATATTAAAGTGTTTAAATGCTGAATTTGCTTATTTTCTGCAGAATTCTGCAGTTTATGTGAGTTTTAGGCACCTTCCGGTACTTAAACTATCTCTAGGAATGCAGTTTTGTGATCCTTACTTTCCTACACACTATACTAGTGTAATACTTGGTTTCTGGCTCATTCTGTGTCTCAACACAATGTCTGTCTATATACTGAAATCCGTCAGCAATTTTTCTTATTTGTCTGATAACTGTGCTGCCGGTGTTTCGTGCATCATTCGAATCAACAAAGTTTGTATGCAGTAATGATATGTCAATTGCAATATATGATGCACATGTATGTATATGGTAATAATCAGAAAGCAATTCAAGTAATTAATTGTATTTCAGCACAGTCATTAAGCACTAATCATTATTTAATAACTGTATGGATACCCAGAAGTTTGACAGTTGTCACATTAAGCATCAGGAGTGCAAATTCCTTATCCTTCATTCTAGCCGACCCGTAATCCCAGCCTATAATGAGGTTTGGTACCTGCTGTTCAATCTTTTGAAAATACGTCAGCCCCAAAGCTGGTAAATACAATTAGCTGACTCTTTAGAAAAATAGTTTTTCAAAAAGAGTTTTATACATATAGATAACCCGTAGGTAATCTTTTAAATATATCTTGGGATTTTTCTTGTTACGAAATTATATGCTTGATTAACCCATTAGGTTGTCCGGACATGGTATCAATAACCCCCAATAACAGTAATTATCAAGTAAACGGAATAAAACCGTATTCATACACTTTTGCTCAATCATAGGCGACTTACTTGTGTAATAATCATCCCAAGAGGCATATTTGCCATCCCAAGTTTACACTAAAATAAGTCAAGAGTATTTACCTTTTCGCTAGGGTCCAATCAACAAGACTATATTTGGCAAGGAGCCGCAAGTCTAAGTATTATTGACCCAAGTCCGATTATCTGGGGGGTACTATAGTCTGGAATGAACAGATTTATTATTTGTTAGAGTATATGCGGGCCAAAGGTAGTTCCTTTAGATATGACCCGATACTTAAGAATAGGTTCGCTAGATTAAGCGTATACCGAATAGAATGTGGTTTAAACCCAACAAGTACTAGGACTTGTATAATGTGGGTAAACAAAGTACATTCTAGATTTTGAGATCAAAACAATAAGGTTAAACCCTTTTCGGTAAACTTAAGTAAACTGATTACGTAAGTCTAACCGTACGCGTATAAGCAATATCGGGTAACTGGATGAGTCATGAACAAGTTTTATATGCCAATATATTTTAAACAAGTTATAATATCAGTAGAATATCAACTTGTATGCTCGTTAAGGTTTTAAAATCAAACTATGCCTCATAAGGGCATTTTGGTAATTTTACAACTTATAAAAGGAGCTTGCAAGTAAATTGATGCCCTGTTCATAAGCATTCTGTAAAAATGTTTAAATTATGATATCATATCAGTAGGATATCAAATATATGTGTGGTTTATGCTTTATGACCAAACTATGCACCGTAGGGGCATTTTGGTCATTTCACACATAGTTTTGAGACTTTATTTGGGATTCTGAGTTCATGACTTATACCTACTGTAAAAACATTTAAAATGGTTTATAAAATCAGTAGGTAACAATTCTTGATTCATAAATATGGTTTAAAACCATACTACGCGTCTAAACGGTGTTAAAGTCGTTAAATGACGATTTATGCGATGGTTTATGAAATCTGATGCTATAAACAGATTTGAATAGTTAAAATATTTTATCTGTCATAACAAATCAGTAAGCAAAAGGTTTGGTTTGAATATTATGCTTAAAACGCATTTTATGTGCCATAAGGGCATTATCGTCATTTATCGGCATTGTATACGAAACTGAAGTTAAAGTCAGTTTACAATCTGACTTAGCATCCCAAATAATTCTAATTATAATATCATATCAGTACATAATGAGTTTTGCCAAGAATTTATTGTTTAAAATCATTTTAGATGGAAAAGGGCATTTTAGTCCTTTTAAAAGCATACTTTACGATCATACCCGTAAACTCAGTTTATGACCAGGTTTTAATCATCAAAATATCCTAAACATGTTTACTCATCAGTACATAACTCATTTTCATGCTCATTTATATTTAAAACCTTATTTTTAAACAAAAGGGCAATTTAGTCAAAGTACGGCATAATAACGGAACATGTGCATAAACTCAGATTCCTAGTCCGATCGTATAGTATAACTTTATGGGGCTATACTACATTAAATTACGATCATAACGGAACCTAAAATCAGTAGCATACTAGTCTAATTCGGTTTATAACCAAAAGTCAACGTAGAAGTCAAACTACGCGACTTTCGGTTGCGAACCGACCCTAAAACGGGAATTGACGAGCCGAACATGTTTACACATGTTCTAATAATTATTACCGAGTTGTTTAAGTGATAAAATATATTTTGAACGCTTTTAAACTCATATCGCAATTATTTTAAAATCTGACTCGTTGACTTTTTAAATTAATATTACGTTGACTCGTCAATTGACCAAGCAAACGCGATTCTTAGGAGGTGCCCTTTTGAGGGATTAAAACCTACCTAATTACGATCGCATAGCCATGTTCGTTGCGAACAATGGCTTGACCGTTTAAGGTCTAACTAAAAGTCAAAGCGTTATTACGATAACGCTTGACTTTTGGCTTAAAAGCCCATAAAATGAAAACTAGTGGCTAAGGACACTTACAAAGGGTCCTAGCTTGAACTTTGAACGGAGGTGGAGTCCCCTTTATGCTAGGAGTCTCCAAGAATGAGATAGAAAGAAGAATGGTGCAAGTTGGAAATGAATTCTAAGGCCTTTATATAGTTTTCAAGAATTGCTAGGATTGTGCCAAGTGTTATGTGTGTTCTCCAAGTATTAATAGGATTGTAACATGTGTATTACCAGGTATTAAAACCATTTAAGGCCCCTATAATCGATTAAACATGGTTTAGAATGGTTTTGGTTTGGAGAGCAAGCAAAATAAAATAAAATAAAAAAATTTAGTCTGCAGACTTGGGCCTGGCTGCCCGCGAACGAGGCAGCCCAGGCCTACGCGGCCCGCGAGCCGGCCCAACTCCGTCAAACTTGATTCTGCTTTGGCAGTTTTGGTCCCTTGAGTTTTGTTATCCATATTTTAACTTTCGTATTTGTCGTATATGGCACAAAACTTTGTGTTTTCTTATTGGATGATAATATAAGGTATGAAAGTCATTAGTGGCGATGCTTAGGCACACCCGAGAGTACGACCAAGCGTTACGGAGCTCCCGGTTCGTATAAGGGGTCATTAAATAGCGTAGTTTCACACATTGACGTATTTAGTCCTTTTAACGCACAAAGGTGTGCGTAATAGTGTTTAATGACATCAAAGCCTTAAACGGCCAACATAGACATTCCCGAGAGTATGAACGAATATTATGAAGCACCCGTTTCGTTAAAAGGTCACTCAGAGGTAAGAATTAATATGTTGACACTTTTAACCCTTCGATGCACAACTTTTGAATTATATTGCAAATGGTTTCGATTATCCAACAATTGGCTTAATATGAGAATACGGATACCGTGTAGGGTCATTCAGAGGCTTAGTTTAAGCATGTTGACACTTTTAGTCCTCTCACATTCAAAGTTTTAATCGTTTGGCGATAATAGTCCCTCGTAGTCAACGTTTGACATAATTAGGATTAGGAACACGTGTCGATACATTATTGGACACGTTTTTACGAGGTGTTACACTAACATAAAGATATAGCCCGAAGTGGATTTCTTGTCATCTTTTCATTTTGCAAAGTCAGAATCAGAATAGCCTACCACTTCTAAATGATCACTTCTTCTATAGGTCAGTTTATAGTCTTTCGTCCCTTGCAGATATCGAAGTACCTTCTTAGCTGCTTTTCAGTGATCTAAGTCAGGATTAGTCTGATAACAGCCTAGCATTCCAGCAATATAAGCGATATCTGGGCGAGTACAGACTTGAGCATACATCAGGCCCCCGACTACTGACGCGTAAGGTATCTGGCTCATTTGCTCCTTTTCTACCTCTGTTGTCGGACACTGGAACGAACCGAAAACATCTCCCTTAACTACTTGAGCGACTGAGGGTTTGCACTGTTGCATGTTGTAACGTGTAAGGACACGAAAAAAATTGTCCCAACTCGCGTGGGATCAAAAAGTTCTCACGGTTCTCACAACTCGTAGTGGTTCTCATTTTAACCCATATTAAAATGAGAACCACTACGAGTTGTGAGAACCGTGAGAACTTTTTGATCCTGCGCGAGTTGAACCAAATTTTTTTTGCACAAACGTAGATGCAAACATTATAAACACCTCTATAAAAAAAGTAAAAAAAAAATTTCGAGTCGTTAGTTTTTTACTGAAGCAAGTTTTTTTTACGCCCTAATAAAAAAATAGTTATCAACTGTAAAATTTTACACCAGCGCGCAAAAAAAACTTGCATCAGTCAAAACTAACGCCTCGACACTTTTTTACTTTTTTTACAAATGTGTTTATAATGTTTTCATCTATGTTTGTGCAAAAAAAAAAAAAAAATTGGCCCAACTCGCGCGGGATTAAAAAGTTCTCACGGTTCTCACAACTCATGGTAGTTTTCACTTGAACCGAATCCTATATATATATATTATTACACTAGGAACTTGTACATGGCGTACTTCATTAATAAAGAAAGGAAAATTAATAGTATATCTTATGTTAGCAAATCTAAATGATGAGCATTTGTTAAATCATATTGTCACTAACCAGTCCTATGGTCGTTGTGCATCATCCTTGAATCCATGACTATAAGGATTGATCATTTTGTCCCGCTTTTGATCTCAAATCACTGGTTTTGTTCTGTCTTGAAGTAACGAGGGAGTGGCCCCAAAGGCCATAGAACATTCGGCAATCTAGTATCATTATGTATGAAGATAACTAAACAAGTCATTGTGGTAGGAATCAATTTTGAATTTATGACAACATTATCTCTTTCTTCTCCGAGCTCATGTAATGAAAGGTGAAGAAGAAGTCGAGAAGTAGGTATCGACTAGAAAGAAACTAGTTAATGACATACTTTTTACGAGTGTATAAAGCGGTATACTAGGTATTTATATTCTTTATAAAATCCGATACTACCAATAACAACTTTAGCCCATGACATTATAGACTAGTGGTATCTTAGGGATGGGATAAGGCTTAGGGACCATTAAGTTCTGGATTTGATTCCTAAAAAGGGAGGTTTTCCCAAATTTATTAGGTTCCTCCTGAATTGGTGTATAGGTTCCTCCCAAATTTATTGCATAGTGGATATGGATATGATCGGGTGGTTCCGCTCGTAGCATGATGATATTTTAGTAGTCTGCTAGTGATCCAAATTTGCCGTTAATAAAAAAAAAACAATAACAACTTTAGAACCATTATGCCATGCCTTTCAGAGTTTTCGTCAGATTAGTTGCATGACAAGTTTCTTTATAAAAAAAAAACAAAAAAAAAACAAACCTTTTAAGGAAATTCGGTAAAGTATGATCATTATTTATTATCAGGATTCTAAATCCTCTTTTTAAAAGACTCTGAATTTTATATATTTATTTTGCGTATCAATTTGGTGGTTTACATACATATAATATTGGATATATTAGATGTATTATTGAGAAATGGTTTTTTTTAGAGTTAATTGCCAAAATCGTCCCTGAGGTTTGGGCACGTTTGTCATTTTCGTTCAAAATGACACTTTTGTACCAAATTGCCCCCAACGTTTGTAACTTTTTGTCATTTTCATCCAAATCACTAACTTAGTTTATTTTTTCTGTTAAGTTGAAGATATTTGGATGACACTGGCAAATATAAAACCACATGGATGATTTTTGCAATTTACTCAAACCCTTTTTAATTTCTTTATTTAATTTTTTTGTTACATATATAATAAAAAAAATATACATGGAGTTTTTAGAAAAAAAATTAATAGTTTTGTCATATAATTTTTATAAATTTTCATCCAAATCACTAACTCGGTTTATTTTTTCTGTTAAGGTGAAGGATGTTTTAAATTTCATAAATTATGACAAAAATTAATTTACAGCTTCTTTATATAAATCAGTTTTATAAAGAGAAAACGTCATTGGTGTGCAACACATAACAATCGATTACAACTTTTAGTATTTATCAGTTGTAGAGATAGAAAAAAGAGTAAATTACAAGTTTTGTCCTTTATGTTTGTCCCAAATTTCAGGCGCTGTCCTTTACCTTTAAAATTGATGAGTTTTGTCCTTAATGTTTTCAAATCTTGCACGTTATGTCCTTTAGGGCAAACCCAGTTAATTTTTTTTGTTAAAACTGATAATGTGCAAGGCACATGAGGGCATTTTTGACATTTTACCATATTATTTAAATAAATATCTTAAAAGAAAATATAAAAAAATATATATATTAGCAATTTTCATTCTCTGCTCTCATCTCTTTCCTTCTGTTCATCTCTTTCCTTCTGTTCATCTCTCTCCTCGTTCCCAGCCACCACAACCACCACCACCATCACCTCCTGCAATTTCCGGCCACCTGAACAAAACCAACCAAACTTCACCCCCTCCTGCAATTTCCGGCCACCTAAGGCAATCGATTTGGGACTCGATCAACAAGAACATCATCGATTTAGGGGATGTGACGATAACAAATCTTAGCAAAAAGGGCGTTTGGATTATATACAGGGATTTGGATTTCTTTGTTTTTCTAAGGTCTCTGTTGAAGATTAATAGCTATTTGGGTAAGAATTTGGTAGAATGAGATCTGGTTATTTTGTTTTTGGTGATGGTGGATCGAAGGTTGTGATGGGTGTGACGGTGGTGAAGGACGACGGTCCGATGGGTGGTAGTAGAGGTGCGGGTTTAGGGTGTAAAGTGTTGACCGATTGTTTAGGTGAACGGAGGTGGTGGTTGTGGTGAACAGAGGTGGTGGTGATGGTGCTGAATCTGTTCTATCCAAAGGTTTACACGTACCTGAATTCTCTTTCAACGATTGAAGATTCCGATTTCACGAACCTCGTTTCAAACAAACCAAACGTCGTCGTTCTTAGCCTGGATGATGAGCAGATGATTCTGGATGATGACCTCTGGTCGGCAACCGACCAATTCTTTTTGGCAATCCATTCGAGTGAAACCGCTGCTATGGATTTTTTTCTCTTGATCATCAATTGTTGTTGGGGGTTTTTGATATTTTTGGTTTTGGGGATTTTTGGGGGTTTTTGATTTGGTATTTAGGTTTTTGATTTTTAGGGGTTTTTGATGCAAGTAGCAGTGAGCAGAGGAGGTGGAGGTGGAGGTGGAGGGTGGTAGTGGCGGTGGTGGCGGTGGCGGTGGAGGGTGCTGGTGGTGGTGAAGGGTGGTGGTGATGGAGGTTATATATATATATAGTTAAAATAATAATAATATTTTTAATTATTTTGTTTTATTTTTTAAATACTATTAAATAAATGAGGTAAAAAGACTAAAATGCCCTTGAGTGACCAGATTTAACAAAAACAATTAACTGGTTTGCCCTAAAGGACATAACGTGCAAGATTTGAAAACATTAAGGACAAAACTCATCAATTTTAAAGGTAAAGGACAACGCCTGAAATTTGGGACAAACATAAAGGACAAAACTTGTAATTTACTCTAGAAAAAAATTGTAAAACGTTACATATTTTTTAAATGTGTTGAGCACCTAGGAAATATGTTGGTAGAAATAAAACATTTATTTAATTAAGATTATGAGTCTAACTAACTAATACTTATTCTGAGTGTCTTGAGTAAATAAACTTTTGGTTCATAGCATTATAATTACAATTTGGTGGGTAATTTTAAGGTTTGGTAACAATACGTTATTTGATAGGGGGGGGGGGGGGGAACTGCCTTCTGTTTTTTCCTTATGAGTGAATTTAAAAGAGTAAAAAATAAATTAAAAACTTGGTACATATGATAAGATTTTTTTATTTGACCTTTTTCAATAAGGTTATCAGCATTTTAGTTTTATAAAATTTAGAGGTTTGAGTAGATTTTATTTTTATAAAGCTGATCTATATAAAAAATTAGAAATTAATTCTTGTCTTAGTTTATAAACATCCTTCACCTTAATAGAAAAATTAACTTAGTTAGTGGTTGGATGAAAAATTATAAAAATTATGTGACAAAGCTATTATTTTTTTCATATAAAAATTGCAAGTATATTCTTTTTTATTATATATGTAACAAAATTAATTAAATAAAAGAAATTTAAAAGAGTTTGAGTAAATTGCCAAAATCGTCCCTGTGGTTTTATATTTGCCAGTTACATCCGAATATCCTCAACTTAACAGAAAAAAATAAACTAAGTTAGTAGTTTGGATGAAAATGGCAAAAAGTTACAAACGTTGGGAGCAATTTGGTATAAAAGTGTCATTTTGGACGAAAATGGCAAACGTGCCCAAACCTCAGGGACGATTTTGGCAATTAACTCTTTTTTTTTATTTCTGCAATGTTTACTTCTAACAAAATACATTTTCATGTAAATATCAAAACAAAAATAGCCAATATTATTCTTTTATATAAATATCAAAACAAAAAGAGACAATATTATTCTTTTAAAACAAGAATAAAACTTTAAGATAATATAAAGTATTACTCATCACATTCTAACATTTATTCCCCCACTTGTGGTCTAGTGGTATGAGACTTGGGTTTTTCAATGGAGACTCAAGCTTAATCTCACATGTGTCATATTGGGGTGGATATTGGGCAATGATGGTGACAAACCCGCCGAGGGGGGTTCGATCCTGAGCCGCACCCCGGTTTTCATCCGGCTGTTACTTCAGCGAGGCATCTCGTGTGGAGGTAGAGTACGGTTTCCGGGAGAACGCCGTAACCAAGTCTGACCACCTCAGCGCGGGCCCGGTTAAGATAACGTAGTCTGGGCAGATCTTGGCTAGGGTCGTCGTTTAGGCGGTGTAACATTGAGTCAATCAAAAAGAAAGTCATCGTTAAAAAAAAAAACATTCTAACATTTATTATTATTTTCTCATTTGTCTCTACACATAACCAATTAACACCATTTACCTTCTATAATTGGAATTCAAAGTTAAAGTATGCTATTTTAACTGATGCTCCCAAAATGGCAAGATAAGCCTTCAAATTTAATACTAGAAATAGGATGCAAAAGAGTTGTCAAATAATAAGAGCCGGCACTAAGAGGCCCCCCATTCAACCTTCTTCCTAACGTGACACAAAATAAAAATAAAATAAAATTTAAAAAAAAAAAGTTACCAACGCACTAAAAAATAAAAGATAATTATAATAATTATGCGAGTCCTTCAAACCAGGCTCCGTACAGTCGAGTCATATCACAGTGTAAGGGTACATGGTATGGCTTCGGTGAACCCTTCGGGGACTTGGTTTCACCAATCGGCTGCTGATGATGTTTCGGTGAGCGTTGATGGCTTATTTCGGTGTATACTCACCGATGATGTTTGAGTGGTGATGGCTTATTATGCATAATTTATAAATTCTAGAAATAAAAAATATATAACTCAAACACCCCAATAGTGTTTGAACCATTGCCAGTGATTGAGTGCAAAATGCGGAGTGGAATGGAGACTTGACATGACATAATATTATTGGCTAGAGAATGACTCAAACGCCCTAAAGTGATTGAACGATACCCTCCACCCTAATGTTTAGAAAGTGCGTATTTCTCAAAACACATCCGAATTTAAATTAAAAATAGTGCATGATTATTTTTAAAACTCAAATTAATACTGTTTAACTCGAGACGAAACAAATGTCTTCAACCATCAGCACAAGTGACTTCATCTGCTAGCCAAGACCTCCACAACAAAACCCGTCTACTTGCAAGCAATCTAACATACACGCAACGGTCAGTTATGCCGAGTAAGTTCTGACACTTAAATCTAAGTCACGTTTAAACACTTTATTTTAAACTCGAATATCGGTATATATAAAATCCCCAACATCGTCTTTAGACTACATCTAATTTCCCAACCAATAATCACCAACACAAACTCCTCACCCAATTCGACCCATAACTCTAACTCGTAATACCCACATGCAATCCCCTTCCTTGGGACAGATTCCTTGGGACCGATCTAATGTTTCTTTTAGTGTTTTAAAACATAATATCTATACTTTGGCCCTCCTAATTCTAATTCCCACACCTTGTTCCCAAAGTTTCACTAATAACCCTTCGTGTAATTACAAATGGGTCCCTCCAAGTCCACTAAATCAAAATCCATCACGTTAAAAAACGTTTACCACGTGAATAAAATTCCGTCAAAATAATACGTTAAAATACTTTAATGGTAAAATTGGGATGTTACAAATTAGAATTATATTATAATAATAATGAAAATGAAATATAGAGGTTCTGGATGAGATCTAGCAATATTAGTTTTTGATTCTATGGCAGATCAAGTAAATTTTTTACTAGCGTAATTAGGATTTTAGATGAACTTTTTTATGACATCAGTCTTGGTCACTGGAATAAAAAGAAACCCTAATATTGAGAAATACAAATAAACAATGTCTTAGTTATTAAACATATGTTTAATAACTAACTAAGATATTAAATTCAGCATTTTAATAAAATGTATATTTAAATAATACACTAGATTCTAAAATGTTAAATTTGTGTAAGTAACGATTTTACAAAGTTTTATTTTTTTGGAAATTAGTTATAAATTTAACAAACTAGATTCTAAAATGTTAAATTTGTGTAGGTTAACGATTTTACAAAGTTTCATTTTTGGAAATTAGTTATAAATTTAACAAACTAGACTCTAAAATGTTAAATTTGCACAGTTACACGGTTTTATTTTTTGGTTATATGATTTCAATTTCGTGTTTCTTATGATTTGTCAATATACCATCGCAACGATTTATTTATCTACAATTCGATATTTAAAACTATGCATTTAACCATGTCAATGTCACCGCTACAACGTGTAGCCCCCACCAACCAGTTATAATTAATATTTAGGAATATACATGATAGTTATTTTACTAAATGACCATGCCTTAATCTTGACCATGATAATGTGTTTAATCCATAATTAACTTTGCTCAAAACAACATTTTCATAAATTAATCTTGGTTAGGCGCATCAAACAAAAGACTAAAACATCAAAATTATCTCTGTTTTACACTCGCAGTGTTATTGTATACCCGACTACTGCTAGATACAAATATAACACAAGATTTTTTTACCCAAGTCCTCTCAACCAAGATCCGCACCGATTGGTGAATAACTGAATATCAATCCAAACAAAATCCAATCAGACACTGTTAAACTTTGAGAAATATAAATTGAATCTTTTTGGGGTCAACAACCATGATATGAACCAATCAAAGATAGATACATATACCACCATCACCTCCACACTGACTTCTCTCTTATCACTCAAAGATCAAAAGCCCCTTGAAATCTGGACAACAGTATCTTCACTTTTACCCTTTTCCTTCACCAACAATTTCACCTCATTACCTAAAAACGGGACGACTTGAGTTTTTTTAAGATCTCCAAATGGGTCAAAATTTTAACCCGCAACCAAGATGTCTAATAAAATGTGTATGACCAGACGTAACAAGAAAGAATTACGGGTCGTTTTGTCAAGACCGATGGGAACTTAACATATTACTATATTAGCAAACTCGAGTCCCTATGACAAAAAGATGCAAAGATAATTATACTTGAAGATTTGAAACTATTCTTTGTACAAATGTAGTTTAAAAAGGGTGGAGAAATATCAAGCAACCAACCAGCTTATTTCGGATCTTATAATACAGCAGCTGATGCTTAACTTAACTGGCAGAGTGACTCTTCCTTGAAGCATAGGCTCGGTATGCCGCCAATGCAACTACAGCTGCAGCCGCACCAACTGCAAAATTTGTGTAGGTAAATTAAACAACCCATTCGACTTAGTTAATTATATAAACTAGACAATACAGGTTGTGTTTTACCTCCAAAACAGATCAAACGGATAAAATTTAAAGAAATAGCTTCATAGATCATTTTATTCGGAAAAATAAATTATTTTCTAATAATACAACTACTGTAACATATTGGAAAACTAACAGTTCATAAAAAAGATTACTGCGTAAAATAGCATACTTTCTGATATACATACGGTCAAACAATCCACTTTGATCCGACCCATGTATGTCGCTCCGTAACCCGGAATAAACCCATACAGATGCATTCACCTCATGCCTATGTGAAGAATGGGCCACCTTGAGCCAACTGCCCACGATTCCCATTTTACCCATTTAAAGTATTTTAGTTTCTTTTAGTTTATGCTATTTTCTCACTTTTAATTAATTTATTTAGTAGTGGTCTAGGTAGTTAGTAGAAGTTATTTTGTAATTGCTATATGTATGGGTTCGTGATAGGAATCGATATATGATAATTGTGATCGATTGAATTGAAATACAAATCGAAGATAAACAATCACCGAAGTGATCCCGGGCTAAGCCCTTCTCCACAAGGGAGCCTCTCCACAATGGAGCCCTAACCGAATAACAAACTCAATCCCCCCTCACTACTAACTATTCCATACTTATTTATAAGAGAGAAAGTTACAAATACCCCCTCCCTAATACTAGAAATAGCAAAGTAAACATATGATTCCTAACAATACTCCCCCCTTCGAGAAAGTCTTGTCCTCAAGACTTTGATCAGAAAGCCTATCCCGATTTCCCAGTATAGGCGTCCTCAGATGCGTCATCCGGTGGCCGAGGCTGCCCATGCACAACCCATAAATGCCACGTAGCCGAAAACGTCACTCGCGTTCCAATGAGAGGACGGTGAAACAAGGACTTCTTTCCCCTGTCAAATGGAGCTTTTCCCTTCTCACACAAGTCCAAATCAGAAAAAATCAGGCCCACAACCAATTTCTGCTCCACACCTTGGCCCGGATATGGATAATCCAGATCCACAATTGTGTGCAGCTCCACATCGTGGCCCACCACTGGTTCTGAGCCCAAATTCCACTTAAGAATATCTGATAAGGCCCAATTGACACCTATCATCTCTAATTTGGTTTGGTCGGCTGGAGACTGAAATTGCGCCCTTGATTTTTCTTCAGATCTGGAACGTATAGCCTTCAAGTGTTCGTCAGATCTGGAGACGATTGCCTCCAGTTGATCTATTAGAGATGGAAGACCACTACACACATCCCTATCAGAAGCTGATTTGGGACCAGAATCCTTATCAGAAGCCGTTTTAGGATGAGAATATGTAAATACCTCGCCGGAAAACCCCGATTCCGACGAACCATCGCCGGTCTTCGTCTCTTGCGACTTCATAAACCCAGCATCATCGTACGAAATTCCGCGTTCTCCACCCGATCCGCTTCCAAGGTAGCAGCGATGGAATCCAGTCGAGAAGACTGATTTGCCATATCACTCTGAAGCTTCTAAATCAATTGATCCTGAATGTCCAGACGAGTAGAGGTGTTTATCATATTGGAGGAACAGAAACAGATGAGAAATTGAAATTAAATCAGATATGGACCAGAGCTTAGTAACAGAAATCAGATCTGAGTAACAGAAACTGGAATCGATGGAGAGCAGAGGTCCGGCAATTGAACAGGGGCAATAACAAAGTGGAATGAAGAACTGGAATCGAGCGATTGAAATTGAGGCGATAATTGCGGAAGTTGAACTGAAATCGAAAACTGAAATTGAAACAGAACCGTGAAATTGATGAGTAGAGGGAGGCAGATCGGACCAATGATAGGAATCGATATATGATAATTGTGATCGATTGAATTGAAATAAAAATCGAAGATAAACAATCACCGAAGTGATCCCGGGCTAAGCCCTTCTCCACAAGGGAGCCCTAACCGAATAACAAACTCAATCCCCCCTCACTGCTAACTATTCCATACTTATTTATAAGAGAGAAAGTTACAAATACCCCCTCCTTAATACTAGAAATAGCAAAGTAAACATATGATTCCTAACAGTTCGACACTAATGAAAAAGGGGGAGTTATGAGTTTGAAAATATGTGTTTTAATTTTCTCAATGGATTTTGAGAGTAATTAATTCTTCCATGCTAGTTCAAGTGTGGCAACTTGAATGGTGTTCTTGGAGCCTAGATTAGAATCAAGTAGTGTATCTGTGTCTTGATTCTCGTTTAGCTTGCCCTAATCGATTTCTTGTGTGGTGTGTCTGTATCACAAGAGACCGTTAGATCTATCCATTTTATTTAGAGTTTTAATTTCATAGCCATTACCGAACCGTTTGCTATCACTTTCACCCATAGGCTAACGAAGTACTTTAAAAATTACAAGATATACAACATAGCTTCATGTTTTTACCAATCATACTTTTACCTATAATAGTAACTTACTTTAAGATTTAAAAAAAAAAAAAGTTAGGTTGCGGTCTATAATATTTTTCTAAGTATGTTGCTGTCTAACACAATAATCCTTTGAAGTGTTAGGGATCAGCTCGGGCTGTTTCAAAAACTATCTGTTTTGACTGGAGCCCAAGCGGCCCATTTGGCCATGTCTATTACTATTTTCTTTTGGGTGACCCTGAGAACCCATTAGGGATAACTCATGGGGCCCACCAATACGCGGTGGATCTGAGCAGGTGGCCTTCAAGGGGTTAAGGTATTATTGTGTTTTAACTTTTAAGTGAAAGTGATGTTGAAACCATACCAGAAGCAAACACGAGGGAGCGATTAACAATGCGACGATACTGCTTCATGTTTCTTCCATATTCGGTTTCAGGGACACTCAAATGACAACGTTCAGCTGCATTTACAATTCTCCAAAAGATATTATTCATCTCCCTTTTCTTTACGCTGATACGAATGGGTGCATCTATTTTCAATTCCCGACAGATCTAAAGCAGAACGAAATGAGTGTAAAGTTGAGGGAAATAAATTTTAAACAACAAAGTTAATTACAATTACCGCTTCTGAATCTCTGGTTGCCATTGGGTAAGAACCTAAGTCATCCTTAGCGGCAACAAAGAGACATGGCACACCATAACCAGTGTCTTCACCTCGCCTAGCTACATCCATGAGAAATTCTGATGCTCTTTTTAAGGAATATTCATCCGAACTATAACAACCAAAAGCAACCAATTATGATTTAAATATATCAATATCGTTATGACCAGAGGCGGTTGGTAATTTTAATTGTTAATAATAGTGTTTTCTAAATCATAATCAACACATACATGTTTTCGGAATAATATATTGCACTTCAATGATAATAAGTCACTTCGTTTAAGAAAGATTAAATTGTTTTTAATATAGTTTTTGTTATAAAAACATTAGTAATTCGTGAAAAAGGCATGGATGCGTCAGCACATGAAAGTTACATGTTTTGAACTGAACCCAATTTAACCCGATAACCAACCTGCTCGTTTATTATTGCTCCGTACTTGTAGCTAGGGGTACAAATGAGCCGAGCCCGAGCTCGAGCCTGATCGAGCTCGATTAACTTACGAGAGCTCGAGCTCGGCTCATTGGTAGTTTCTCGAGCTCAGCTCAGCTCGGCTCGTTTATTATCTATTCATTAATAGATTAAAACATAATATAAATAATAGACTCGTTTAGGCTCGCGAGCTTGATAAGTGAAGCTCTGGCTCATTTACTAAACAAGCTTATTTTTAGGTTCGGGTTTGGCTCATAAACATTTAAATAAGCTCGGCTCGACTCGTTTGCTAGAAAACCTTATGGGGTAAATGTTATTAGATATAAATAAAAACTGATATTACACTAAGGCTCGATAAGGCTCGACAAGCCTAACGAGCTTCACATGTCAGGCTCGAGCTCGATAAATAAACGAGCTTTATTTTAGGCTCAATCTCGGCTCGGTCTCGATAAGGCTCCGCTCGTTTGCACCCCTAGTTGTAGCAAGGATTTTTCATGTTTCAATTCATAACATAGTATTGAAACCATATACTTTTATGTAGTGTCAAACAGAAATCATTGTAAGTTCATCAAACCGCAAGATTGAAACGACTTAAGGTCATTGTTATGTAAATACAGCAATTTCAATATTAGAATTGTAAGGTTATGAATATGTACTTTTTTCTAGACATTTTCAACAAATACATGAACAGTATGAAGCTCACCTGTCATAAACAAAAACTGCAACATCACAGGCAGCCAAGGATTCCTTACTAGATAGAAACTGTTTGACATCATCTTCTAGGATTTCATGCAATATAAGAGTCTTCTTAGTTCCCTGAAAAAAGCATATGGCTGACCGTAAAGAGATGTTTAAAATTTTATTATATGTTAGCAGAAGCTATTAGTATACTTCCTCTGATTCTCTAGTGATATAGAAAAGTTGAAGATAACAGGTCGATAATATCTCTAACAGGTCAAACATGTAGCATTAGGAAAGTTGCCTAAAAGGGAACGGGTCAAAAGTCGCACAAAGTTCGCTTCAAATGCATAAAATCTCCTATATCAGTTTACATAAAATAAGGTTACTGAAATAAAATAAACATGTCTTCATATTCCATACTTGACACTATTTACAGAAAAGAAAATGTAAAAGATTTAGACAAAAAGCGTTCTGAGTTTTGACCCAACTCGTTACATTTTGGCCCATACAAAAAGTTGCCCGTTTTGACCTATTACCCCCAACTATCCCTGCCAAAAGCAATTGTAATTTCATTAAACAAAAGATGAAATATTTTACACTATTATCAAATATACTTCTAACATCACAATTATAAGAGTAAACACTCACCCGAAGCTGATCAACGGCATTGACTGTATAAGATTGATAGCTACTTGAACCATGTGAGTTTTGGAAAGGCCTGAAAGTAAACATGCTTCATAAGGTGTGACAGAAAATATAAACTTTATAAAGAACATTTAGCAAATCTTTTGAAATGGCAAAATCTTTAGAGATGCACCTTCCAACAAACGAACTTAATAGGGAAGACTTGCCAGCGTTTTTGGGTCCAAACACAAAGCATTGGAAAACATGTCTGTCTGATTGTTGTTTTTTAACATCTACGGTTCTTTTCCTAGTAACACGGAGTGCTGTTGCAGGATCATTAGTATATCCCAGGTAAATCAGATAGGCCAAACTTTTTGTTGAATCGAGTAATGTCATTAACGCCCACTGAAACCATGAATTTATTGTCAGTATACGCTTAGGCAAATATCGACCTATATACAAACAATACAACTCATGAAAGCCAATATAATCACCATTAAGCTATTCAACCAAGAAACGGGACTTTATGGTTTAATGTGGGAGGGGTTGTGTCGACCCTAAACACTTTCTTCAAAAAATTAGATTACAAAGATTATAGTATTTCAGTAATGTTGAATAAAATGATCTGGAAGGTTTTATTGATTAAAAATTAACTATTAACATTTTCCACAATTGACCAGTTTCCTTCTACACTTTTATACGGTCCCTGTGGTTTACCAAAATTTTGGATTTGGTCCCTAACTTTCCAAAAATACACGGATGGTCCTCGTGGTTTGCACTTTGTAACGCATTTAGTCCCCAACTTTGCCAAAATTCACATGGATGGTCTCTATGGTTTGCACTTTGTAACGCATTTAGTCCCCAACTATTGAGTAACATTTTCCACAATTGACCACCAGGACCATCCGTGTATGTTTGGAAAGATAAGAGACTAAATCCAAAATTTTGGAAAACCATGGGGACCATCTTTGTACTTCACTCTTTACCTGATTTTAGTCATTTGACCTGTTACAGGTAAAATCATAACCTGAATGGACTTACATTATTAAACCTATACCCATCCAAGTTTCTTTTCTATATATCTTACTTTTAGATGTGGCTGTAAATAACATACATGTAGACATTTCCTGAAACTCTGAAAGTGGTTTCCTTGCAATAATTTACTGATAGCAGCAAGATTGACTAAAAAAGCATCCAAATGTAAGTTGAAATAATACATACACATATGTACGCTTGGGGCAGAATTAAATGAGAAGACAGTAATTTACTGGGATGATGTGTAATTTTTGTTAACATAATAAATGAAAAGACAGTACATGTTGGATCCATTAATTTGCTACACAGTATAGCAATTGATCTTCATTCTCATACATATATAGTAATTAGTCTTTGTGTTATGGAAATTTGGAAGAATATGGCAAACTGGTAATTACTCTCATTCAATAAAGTTTCATTTAAATAAATGTATAGACAACCGATCAGGGGATTTTGCACTGGTATGTACTTAGTAGACCACTTAAGGTTAGATATGTGTGTACATGTTCAAACATACAGATGTCGATACAATAAACGATCTTATTAATACCTAGTAACTTAGTAAGCCATTTAGGTATATTCAACTATTGCATCCCCTTGTAGTATAAGTAAGATGTTATCACACGCACCTGAGAGAGAAACGCAGAAAGTCTTATATCCCCTGATTCGGTTCTCTCCACGCTATTCTTGTACGGAGCTTCATCCCAAGGACTGAGAGAACATAGATTACGCAAGCATTAGATATTGTTATACTTATACTACATATCAGAATCAATAATTAAATGTTTGAGCCTATAGCTAGTCAATCGAGTGAGTCACAAACTCACAACAAAAGACTAATTGACTAACAGAGTAACAAACACCATGAAAGCATGAAAAAGATAAATCAATACACCATGAAGAATTAAATCAATACAAAGAAGTGGAAAGCCAACTAACCTTTCAGGTGCAGTTGAAAACAGCTCATTAAGCTCAGAATCTTGTAGAGCTCCATCCTAGAAGATGAAAGCATTTATGCATTTATATATGAGATATATGAATGTATATAAGATAAAAGCTTCAGTATGTAACATTCACTTTAAAAAATAATAATAGAAACAGATAACCTTAAAAGCTAAAAAAAACACGGAGTTCACTACAATGACACGGGTCATAGTAAATGTAGACAGTTAAATGCTTACACGCCTGACAATATTATCAAAAAAAGTGTTTCACTTTGCTTATGCTCCATTAAATTTAGAAAAAGAAAATATTTCTTCAGACAAAAGTGAAAGACATGAACTTGTTAACTAGGTTAAATCAAAATAGAAATTGAGATATTTTCCAGTATGACTTTATATTCCCTTTAACCAACATAAAAAACATGGTTCTAGCAGTATAACAAGAAACGCATACTACGTAAGGACGGAGATTACAGTTTTTTTGGGAAAATGTGCGGTTATACACTGAGGTATGTTGTACAAGCATGTACAAGTCTCAAATTCTCTAAAGCTGTTTCCTTTATTATTCATACTGCTATAGTATAACAGGTTTTCTACATTCATGTGACAAAAATATACTTACGATCGCTGGAAAAAGCAACAGTTGTACTATTTGAAATTGGATCATTTGAACAAGCTTAACCTCCGGACAACTAAATAGTGAAGCGCAAGGCCAAAAAGCATGAACCACATAATATCAAGTTTTTCCAAATTCCAAGTGAAAATCTACGATTAGCTACTTGAAGAGAATGATCATAGTTTTTAAGCTATTTCAACATACAAGAATAAAAAGAATCACTGAACAACTAAAGCACTTATTGAGTAAAGATCCACAATGTAGTTAATAACCAATTAACCACTGAATAGAATACGTACATTGTTAGAATCGAACAAACTGAAGATCCCCATAAGGAAGTCCAGAGCTTCATTAGTCAACTCAACACTCTACATGGATACAAAATAATAAATATATTATTGCCAACATTAGACATTATATACGAATTAGCATATCCGCAAAACTGATCACGTATACATTATACAAGATTTTCGATGCCAAAGCATCACATTTCCTAAAAGCCCAACCCTGTATGCTTGCATAATGGGTCGTCTGTGGTCTCACAGATGCTAAATACACATGTATTTATTTAAAATAATTATAGAGAAAGGTTAATTATAGAAACATAACCTGGTCAGGAGCCCTTTTAGATGGAACTGGAAGATTCTCCTTACGGAGTTCAATGTCATCATTGTATCCAAATTTACGCAAGACGGTCCATGTTGTCTCAAGGCGACCTTTTTCAATAAAAAGGGCATGAAGAAAAAGGAATCCTGTTAGGGTAAGCCCGAGGTTATTGACCCCTTCTGGAACCTTCTCCTGCACAACTCTCTTAACACCCACTATTTCAGCAGGTTGTAGAGGAGCATTGAAACACTTAACCTGTCATTAGGAACACAAAAACACTAAAACTCTTAACTTCAAGATCTCCATCACTGAAAAGATCTATACCAACTATCTTATCATGCAACATAGCAGAAGAAAATTACCTGAAATTCGTTTAACTCGCTATCATTTAGGGCACCATCCATATCTTGATCACAAAGAATAAATATCCTTTTTAGTGCTCTTATACATCGGGGTCTCAGAGTTTGAGATTCCTGATCAAACAAGGGGGCCGTTGGATGAAGCACGGCTTTTTGTGCATAATAAAACACCTCAGGTACCTACAAAACAAGATAAAATAAGGTTGTGCATCTGCTCATGAGAAAAAGTGATGGCTAGTCTAAACATGATGCAGCAACGAAACTTGTGCATTTAATTCTCCAAATGCACGCGGGAATGATATAGGATAAAACATAACACAAAAATGTTCTTACTTTACTAGTACAACAAGCTCAATCTGGTGTAACTGTCTTTATGATCTAGACGTTTTCAAAAGAAACTCCACCGAAAGGAACACGAATACAAGAGAGGCAAAGCAGAAGGGTGTTACATAGTATGACAAAATAGGGTTATTGTTGAATTAAACCAGAAAACATCAAAACACATTGCATAGTGTCGTAATGGTTACATGAACAATACATGCTTTTACTTGGAATATTTTCAAAAGAAGAAAGGGGATACATCATACATGACACTATAACTTCATATTTCACGAAAGAGGAAGCAATTAATACCAACATAGCGCAATAAATAGAACTTTTACGTAGTAAAATAACACATTTGAGTAACACAAAACAGACCTTGAATAACCTACTTATCTCTTTATAGTAAGAACTAGCATTAAACTTATACACTTGAAGAACTTCATATCATTAATTGAAGTTCAAACAAATACCTGCACAAGGTTAGCTGCAGAACACTCTATGCAAGTTTCAATCTCCCTAAACTGTTGCATTATTGGAGCCATCACCTGCTCTAGACTCACCGGGTAGTGTTCATCACGCAAATCTAGCTTGCAACCAACCACAATCACCGGTGCCTTCACCTAGACACACACATATATATACACACAAAACATTATTAAACTCTTACAATCTCCATTCAAGCAACTAAACACATTTATCATTGAATACGAACAGATAGAAATTAAACCTTCAGACGACGAACTTCCGGAATCCAGAACGTTTGAAGCCGACTAAGCGTCTCCGGTTTATCACAAGCATAAGTCAACACAACAGCATCCGCTCGCTTCAATTCTTCCTCTAACTTAGCTTTACCTTCCAGACTACATCAACAATTAATTCAAAAACCTAATAAACAACAGCACAACTCAAAACAATCAAACAAATCAACAAAAAATACACAATCCAGACCTAGACGCCGTATCGATAATCGTAACAGGAACCGCATCCGGATAATAATCCGCAGGAAGACGAGTCGGAGGAAGCACCGGAGAAACACTCTCCGGAAACCTCTCCGATGCAGCTGCCGCAATTAGGCTCGATTTACCGGTGCCGCGGTCACCGGCCACCACAACGCGGACTGTAGTCCGGCGACCGGGAATCGGTGCTCCAGTTACTGAACTGCCGGACATTTAACAACTACAGATACAAAAAATCACATATATAAGCTGAAAATGAAGCAAAAAAAAAAAAAAAAAAAAAACACTTCGTTTTGTGAGATCAAAACGATTAGCGATACCTGTATGAGAATTACGCTAACTAATGAACAGATTTTGTGGAATTAGGTCTGGTTTTTGATCGCTACTGAACCGCCGGAGATTTAACAACTATTAATGCAAAAAAAACGCATATATAAGCTGAAAATTGAGCATGAAAAAAAGTAAAAAGCACTTGGTTTGGGGAGATCTAAACGATTAGCAATACCTGTGAGATGAAAACAGGAATCAATCGGTGAATATTGATGAATATTCTAGAAGTAATCTGGTAGTGATTTGTAAATGTGAGAAATCTGCTGAAATGGCGAAGTTGTTGTGCTTTACGCTATTGACTACAGGAAGATGATAAACAAAAAGATTATAATTAAAATACGGTTGAGCTGTTACAATCATAGACTGACAACAGGAGTCATGACTTTTCCTTATATTTTGTGTGTTGCCTTTTCGAATGTAACCAGAAGATTGACCAGCGCGCGTTCCGCCGCGATCAACGAAATTGACATGCTGTTGATTAGATTCATATTTATGATGTGTTAAAGAAGTTTTTGTCGGTTAACTTTGTATTACTATCTTAGAGTTGAGATCATGTACAAACAGTGCTAACGTTAAAGAAGTTTTTGTCGGTTAACTTTGTATACTATCTTAGAGTTGAGATCCTGTACAAACAGTGCTAACTATAAGAACCGTAAGAACAGATCTGAGTCATTGATAATTTAAATCAATAGTTGATGTTGATTATAAATAAAACACTTATAATTAAAAATTAGTACTAACAAGTTAGGGGTAATTTTGTAAAATTGCTAGTCATTTGACCATTTTCCATTAAATACAAATTTCACCAAGGTTTTTTAAACTAAAATAACTTTTATATACTTCATTATTTTTTAAAAAGAAATATACCATAAAATCAAGTATTTTTTTATCTTTAATATGAGTACCATATTGCTATACCTTTTTTGTATTTATAAAAATGATTTTTAAAAAAAGTTAACAAAAGGTGTTTTATAATTGTGCTGATAACGTGCTGATTATGTGTTAATTACAAAAATAATAAAAACAAACACCAAAAATAGATATAATCAGCACATTTGGTGTGCTAATAATGGAGAACGATTGAGGATGTTGTGCTAATGTTGTTTATGTTGATAATGGAGAACGATTGAGGATGATGTGCTGATAATGGAGAACGATTAAGGATGTTATGCTAATTATATAGTGTTGTGCTGATTATAAATTTTTTGTAATTATTTTTAATTAGTTATAAATAAATATGGTCAAAAGGTCTAAATTACCCCTAAACTAATTTTTTATTGATTGACACTTGTCAATTATGTGTTGGTTCTTACGGTTCTTACAAACTTAAGTGTTTGTATTTGATCATATTCCTACTATTATCTTATACAAATAAGTAATTCACCAAATAAGCTCAATACAATTAATAGTATCATAATTACTACGTTACATGACTTGTATCCATATAAATAACCTATCGTATTAAGCTCCCCGCGTTGCGGCGGGGGCGTAAAACCGTGACAAATAGCACCAATGCCACACTATAGTCAACGACCACCAACAATGAAGTTGCGGCGTCTTAACGTGGAAAAATTAGACCGACATATAAAATGTAGAAAATAACTAACTCGATTTAGGACTCGCACGTTGTGACAAACTTATTAAACGGGAAAAAATAGACGACGTAAACACACTAAACCACACCTACGTTGCCCCATGTTAACTCGCAAAATTTAGAACGAAGCGTATAACAAAACGTAAAATCATTGAACCACACACACACATTGTGCTAAGTCGCAAAATTTAGATCTAATCGTAAAACGAAAAATTTTGAAAAATATGAAAAACATAGGGGATCAAAGTTGAAAGTAAAAAGGTTGTGAGGTTAAATTGGAAAAACTAAAAACTTTTGGGTTAAAACTACAAAATCAAGTAGTTTTGGGTTTAAAGTGAAAGGTCAATTTTCTTTTTAAAACCCCAAAAGATGGGGTACAATACCCCAATGCCTCAACTTGTTGTAAATTTATATAAGAGTAAAATGCACGGATAGTCCCTGTGGTTTTGCAAAGTTTCAGCTATAGTCCCCAGATTTTGGAAATTACACTCATAGTCCCTGTGGTTTGACAGTTTGTTTCGCTGATAGTCCCTGGAGTGGATGTGGGTTAGTTTTCTCAGTTAAGTCCATGTGAAATTACAAAATTACCCTTGCTTTTATTATATTCATCAACATCATCATCATCATCATTCATCAGTTCTACTCTCTCTCTCTCTCTCACTAAAAACCACCACCACCGTCACCTCCCCTGCCGCCATCACCACTCCCCACCACCGCCATCCCCTTCCACCACCACTCCTCTGCCTCCTAAACCCATACCCGCCTCCACCATCAACCACCCATCCCCAAATCAACCAGCAAACATCGAGATCGGAACTCCATCCAAATCAGCAAACATCGGAACTCTTCCTGCTTCAAATCAGAACTCTTCCTGTTTCAAATCGGAACTCTTCCTGCTTCAAATCGGATCTAAATCAGCAAACATCGAGATCGGAACTCCATCCACCGATGAAATTCCGGCAACAATGGCGGAATTGCTGCCAATCAGAGCTCCATTCGCCGACAAATCGTTGGCAACAATGGCGGAATTGCTGCTGTTAGCCTCCGTTTTCAACAATCGTACGTCTCCGAACTCCTTTCCTTCACTCTCGAATCGTCGGCAACAATGGCGGAATGGATGTTAAAAACCATTGTTCATTCATTTATCGTTGGTAAACCATTTCTATCTGATTACAAGGAGTTTGTTTCTTTGTAAATTTGATGTAAGTTGCTGCTACTGATGAGGATTTGCAGATTTGTAGTCAATTAGATTCATAGGTTTCTATGTGTATATTTGATGGCAAAGGATTTTTTTATTACAAGGACTCTGTTTATGTGTGAATTTGAAGTAAATTGCTGCTAGGGCTGGAGATTTACAAATTACAAATATATATCAATGAGATTCATAGGTTTATATATGTTGATTGATAGGGGTGGTTGATTTGGGGATGGGTGGTTGATGGTGGAGGCGGGGTATGGGTTTAGGAGGCGGAGGTGTGGTGGTGGAAGGGGATGGCGGGTGGCGGTGGTGGGGAGTGGTGATGGCGGCAGGGGAGGTGACGGTGGTGGTGGTTTTTAGTGAGAGAGAGAGAGAGAGTAGAACTGATGAATGATGATGATGATGATGTTGATGAATATAATAAAAGCAAGGGTAATTTTGTAATTTCACATGGACTTAACTGAGAAAACTAACCCACATCCACTCCAGGGACTATCAGCGAAACAAACTGTCAAACCACAGGGACTATGAGTGTAATTTCCAAAATCTGGGGACTATAGCTGAAACTTTGCAAAACCACAGGGACTATCCGTGCATTTTACTCTTTATATAATGTAAATTTATAATATAATCACCACACATGGCAAACTCTAAATAACTTACAAAGTACAACAATTAGATGCATAAAACATACATAAAGCCAAATGTATAACTCAGTTAAGCTCTATAATGTTATAAATTAATAGTATATAATATATAATGTAGGAACTCGTTGGTGTTAGTTTGTTTTTTCTGAAAAACTCTGCGCAAGCTCTTCTGTTTGCGTTGCGCAGACCACGTGTCAACTGTTTGTTTTTTGGAATACGTTTCATTAAAAAATGTATGCGCGAGTTATTCTTGGTGCAGACTTGGCCCAACCACTTCTAAGATCTTCTAAGGCCTGCAGAGAGTTAAACACCACCACTCACCACCACCGCCCATCACCACCACTACCACCGTCCACCACTACCACCACCACCACAGTCCACCACCCACTACCTTCCATCACCACCACCACCGTCCACCACCCACCACCTTCTACCATCATCACCATCCAACACCACTACCCACCACCACCACCACCGTCCGTACACCACCACCAGTTTATTTTAGAAGTCTGCATACGTTAAAAAACAAACAACCTTCTTCTTGCAGACTGCAGAGGTTTGGTCCAGTTCTTCTTCTACAGATGTCTGCAGATGTGGTCCGTAGACTACAGATATTTTATCTCTTAAAAAACAAACAACACCTTAGTAGTAAATTGTTGGAGGTGGGGATAACATGCAGGAGACTAGGTGGAAGGGACACAAAGGAGAGGTGCGTAATGGGTATAAGTTATTGTACTTGGGGACGGATGGGGCATGGGGTAGGTTTTCTAGTGGCTTTGGAACAGTACAAAAATGTGATTGAGGTGATACGACACAACGATAGGATTATGGTAGTGAGGTTGGTACTAGGAGGAGAGGTGGTGGCAGTGGTCTGTGCTTACGCACCACAAGTTGGACTAGGGGAGCAGGAGAAGGGGGACTTTTGAGATTGTTTAGACGCAGTTGTGAGGGCCATACCAAGGGATGAAAAATTATATATAGGAGGCGATTTTAATGGTTACATTGGTAAAGGTAGTGATGGCTTCCAGTCAGTGCATGGGGGTTTTGGGTTTGGTGATAGGAATGACCTTAGTAGGGATCTTCTAGACTTTGTAGTAGCTCACTACCTAGGTATTATAAACTCTTTTTTTAAGAAGAGAGATTCGCATTTGATTACTTATAGTAGTGGAGGACGTAACACACAAATTGAATATCTTTTGATGAGACAATGCGATCTACGATGGTGTAGGGATTGCAAGGTTATACCAGGGGAGACAATAGTGGCTCAACACCGTTTACTAGTCGCTGATATAGTCATGAGAGAAATTTTGACTAAGGGGAAGGGGAATATGCGACCTAGGATACGATGGGGTAATTTGAAAGGCGACAAGATTGCACTATTCAGAGATAAGGTCATCTCGACAACATCGGCCCGACTGGATGGGGACTCAAACCGGGTGTGGGAGGCTATGGCGACCACAATTGTGACACCCCAGGAAAACCAGGAAACCAACGCAACATAACTAGCTTCCTCAGTAACCACGAGCTAAATTTCGGGATGAAATTTTCTTAACAGGGGGAGAATGTGACAACCCTCGTAATTCCATGTATCCGTACAATTTATTAATTGATAATTAAAGTGCTTGATGACTGTGCTGAATCACTTAATTGCTTTCTGATTACTGTGTTATACTTACATGTGTTTGTTAACATACTAGTAGTGTACAGAAAAGTTACTAAATAGTCTTGTGTGCTTTTTTGAGTGTTGAAAATTAAAAACGTTACAAAAATATATATATATAGGACGCTTTACGGATTAATTAAGCACTTTAATAGAACAACACTGAATCGAACAACCGGACTTTACCCGGAACACAAAAATATTGCCAAACACATTGTCTTTATTTTTCTGAGCTAGTTAGGGTCCCCGAACACCCTAACACACCTTATATTATAACACACATAATAATATGCTAACTAAACACTTTCAACCTAACTAGATTGTAACTAGTTTCATCACAACCCAACTAAACCAACCCCCCCCCCCCCCATCCGGTTCTAGAAGTGGCCCCCATCCCTTTGATTTGCTTGATTTGTTTAAGGGATTCGCAAGTACTTAAGGGGGACATATAGACTAGAGGATAAGGGAGTGTTGGGAAGACATTCTTATAAACCAAGAGACCACCATTCTCTTTCGTCTCAACCATTCCACAACTTCATCTCCTCTCTTCTTCCTTCCCCCATTCTCGGCTCAACCTACATCCATACATACATCCATTCTCATTCTAATATCAAGCATTCTAAGGTGATCTAAGGGTGCAAGGAACATAGTTAAGAAGCTTGGAAGCTTTGGAAGTTGAAGGACCACTCTCATCTTCTTTTATCCACCACTTTTCTACTCTTGAACTTCCCTAGTCTTGAACTAGTGGTAAGAACTTAGATCTTTGCTTCTTACATCTTGTTTAGGTGGTTAAATATGTGTAGTGATCAAAATGATAAGAAACTCTAAAGAACCTTAAACAAGTCTTGAACATAAACTAGTCTAGTGATGAAGTGATGTTAATATGATGTTGTTATGATTCTTGTTGATTTCCTGATGATTTGCTGATTAATATTGATGCTTGATGTTGTTGTGATCGCTAAACATGTTAACGAAATCAATCGAACACAAGCTAGAAAGTTAAAAGTTGAAACAGTAGGCTGTTTGGTGATTACAGCCAACTGAAGTTGGCTGTAACAGGACTGTAACTTAACGAAAAATGTATTTTCTAAAGTCTAGAGTTATCTATTATGAGATATGATTCTAATGGCACTGGAATCATAATTTTTGGACTCCGTTTACTATTTTTAAAGTGTCATTTTGTAACAGCAGCTAGAGCTGCATTTTTACTGCTGAAAATATGCGTTCTGTTTTCTGTCATAACTTGAGTTCTGTGTAGAGTTAGATCATGAAATTTGTACTGTAGATGACCACCGATGTATTTGTAATTCTCTTACCAGAATTTCGTAAATCGTACTCTCGATGAATTTTAAATAAATTATTCCGTGGACTGCAGTCAGAAAAAGATAAATCTGAGTTCAGTCCGGAAAATGAATTTTTATAAAATATTGGTAATGAACTGGACCCCAATATTTTTACACAATAATATTTGGATAGTTTAAGATACTCTGTAAAAAGATGGGAATTTTTGGAATAAGTTAACTATTTTATTAAAATGCTCGAAAATAACCCAGTTTTGGATATTTAAGTTGGAATGACATAAGTAGTAATTTGCGTGTCTAAATGTCGGATATGTTATCTGTGAGCGATCTAACATGTTATATGTCAATAAAAGTGTTATGTGCAATATCGTATACTTGTTATTGAGTAGCTATAGGTGGAATGTTTATATGAGCGTGAACTATTAAAATGAATGCATGTTATGTAGTAGATGCGTGTAGGAACTTTGTGCTCTATTTGAAACCACTAAATGACTAACTGGTAATCATATTAGGACGTGATTTACCGACCTTGACTGTTAGCTATATTTGAGAATCTAACCGAGCAAACCGAGGTGAGTTCACACACTTTCTAAGGCATGGGATTCCCGGTGGTTTGGGAATGGGTTAAAGAATTAAAACGGAATCTACATATCTTACTTAGGTAGGATATGTACGGCCATCCTCCTTGGATAGGATGCCAATATTAATCCTGCGTATTCTCTTTGGGGAGAACTACGTACGTTCGTCCTCCTTGGGTAGGACAACAACCTTAAAACTTACTAGACAAAACTCTATCATAAGTCCCTCATTTTATATCGACTTAATCGCCGAGGCCTATGGCGAGCGGGTCATTAGTTAATAGCGCTATTAGGTTTAACAAACCTCACACCGTGTCGTTCGAACGGGCGTGTACTAATGGACTATGGCAAACTGTCAGTGATGATAGACACTGATGTAGGGCACAACTATTGTTCGTAGTAGTCGATATCATACCGTCTAGTAGTTCACATGGGGAAGCCCCCACTGATTATGGATATGGTTTGGGTAAAGAAAAGGAACTGGTTAAACATACTTTCAACTACGGGGTAACCCCCACGGCAAATAAGCCAACGAAAGTCAAACCACGTTTTTCAGAAACAACTTAAAACTAAACAACCAAACGTGAACTCACTCAGCTTTGTTTTTGACTCGTTGTTACATGCCTTACAGGTCGCTAGACGCTTATGGAGCTTGCACGAGGAGGAGGTTGTTGTGGGATAAGGACTGTTATGTCCCGTACTTAATAATTAAACTTTATAAACTTATGGAACTTATGTTTTGAAGTCTTTAAACTTATGAACTACGAACTTGTGTTTTGAACTTACGTTTTATGCTTCCGCTGTTTAAATCTGAACTTGGTTAACTTAAAGTCGGTTTACCTTCTTTTGGTCACCAATCGAATTGTTGTTGGTTTTATTTACTTAATTGTGATGTTCAATATGATTGGTGGCTCGATCCTGGTCATGTCACGCCTCCAAGCGGTGATACTCCGCATGGTGGATTTTGGGGGTGTGACAACAATAACTTATGTGGCTAAGGAGACTCTAGGGGTAACAACAGGAAAGACAGATAGGCGTAAAGAGTCTTGGTGGTGGACTGATGAAGTACAAACCAAAATAAAGGATAAGCAAGAGAGCTTTAGGGATCTTTTGAGATGCACGGATGACGGTGACCGTGTGAGATTGAGGGAGAGATACACAAAGGCCAAAAGGGAGGCTAAAAAAGCAGTGACTGAAGTAAAGAACACAACCTATAAGAAGATGTATGAACACCTAGAAACATAATATTAGGGGCGACAATTCTTGACACGACCCATTAACCCGACCTTAACCCGACACGAAAAAAATAGGCTTGGGTCGACTAACACGACCCGTTTAAAAAATGGGTCGTGTTCGGGTTGACCCGTATTAAAAACGGGTCGGATTCGGGTTGACCCATTAACCCGTTTAACTATTTAGATAAAAAAATCCTCTATATTTTTGTTTTTGTTTTTTCGGTTTCTATTTTACATGGTTAGTTATAATAATGTTATTTTTGACACATTATATTATTTATTTATCACACTCATACTCATTATTAAATATGTTATCGATAACCCGCTTAAAACCGAACAACTCGTTTATAAATCGTCAACTTATATCACTCATTTAAAAATATGGGTTAAACGGGCCGGGTTCGGGTTAACTCGAATTAATATGGGTCGGGTTAGGGTTGAAATCTTTGACCCGAATAATAATATGGGTCGGGTTCGGGTTCGGGTTGAACATTTCAATCCACCAACCCGCCAACCCTAACCCGTCAACCCGACATGATTGCCACCCCTACATAATATGCATGGGAGATATAGAGAGACAAAAGAACTTAAAAGAAGTACATGTATTTTTGGATTTGAGATGTGTTTTGGATCTTTGCTCCCCTTTTTAAGTTTTTGTTCTTCAAGTTAGAATTATTATTGTTGAAATATAACTTGTCATTCATTTATTATGCAAGTGATGGGCTGATAACTTCTCAATGGATCTGTTGGTTATATGGTTCGGTTGGGCCTATTTATTTATTGGGCTTGTGATTGGTTCATTCGGTTATAACAAACTTCTCAATAGATTGGTATTATTGTTCAAGTTTAAGGGTGCAAAGTGTAATTGTGTATTTTGCAGGTATAAAAGATCTCTTTGAGATTTAGGGTTTCCAGAATATTCATTTTCATCTTATCGCACACTTTCTCTCTCTGTGTTTTTGGAGTCTTGTTCGTTCCAGTTGAAGACGGCTCAGAGACTGTTCGTTTCAGTTCTTGTTTGTTCTATCTGCTGGTGATATGTTGAAGGTTTATTGAAGATTAAGTTCTTCGTTTGTTTAGTGTTGTATTCCAGATCCTGCAGATTTTCTTTGTTCAGGTTGTATCATTTCATTCTAGTTATTTTTTGTTTCGTTTAATCAACTGATTGTTATCATTTGATTATGTACTTTGTATTGTTTGATTTCTAATCTTACAGTTTAGTAAGATCTTGGGCGGTTTGGGTGTTTTCGGGGTTGGTAAACATAATAAAAGTTTTATGTCACCGTTTTGTTGCTATATCTGGTGCTATTGTATTGTTTGTATTAGATCTATACCATTTTAACATGGTATCAGGCCTAGTGGCTCTTGTTGAGTTCGATCTGCTTTTTTCCGCTGTGTACTGTTACTGATCTTTTCTTGTCTGTTGTATCTAGGGTTTCTGATTTTGGAAACTGCTGAGTTGAGATCTGGTAGGATTTGCGATATTGGAGAGGTATTCTTCATAGTTGAAGACGAAACCCTAACTTAGGGTTTGGTGTTCTGTTTGAAGATTTGTTGCTCAGATCTGCGTTGGTCTTTGTAATCCAAGAAGTTTACAGGGTAAACCAACCAGTCTGATTAGCTTAGAGTTTGCACCCATTGTGAGATCTTTCCTTTCCTTTTTCTTTTTAGTTTTTTGTCTCCGCATCATTTATTTTCTGCGTCTAGGCATACCTGTTTACCGGACTAGTCGGGCCGGCACTTGATCAAGTCTATTTGCTATTTGTTGCATTCTCTGGTCTTGTTGAGTTTTGTTTGGTCAGTTTATTATTTGTTCTGTGTTTATTTCTGTTCTTGTGTTCTTGCTTATTTGTTGTTTCATTTACTAGTTTTTGGCTCCTGTGTAAAGGCTTGTCCAGGCACCATAGAGTGACGAACCTGAAATCTAGTCCCTGACACAGCTTCGCCTTATGGTATTGGTTATGTTGTGTTTCTTTTTATCTGTGCTTGTTGTCTGTTTGTTCTTGTTTACTGTTCATTATGGGTGACACTTGTAGTACTTCTCAGACCTTAATAGGTAAACTAGATATTGGTGATCCATTATACTTACATCCTAGTGATTCTAGTGCATTAACAATTGTTAGTGTTAAGTTGAAAGGTACAGAAAACTATTCTGTCTGGTCTAGTTCTTTGAAGTTAGCATTAAAAGCCAAGAATAAGTTTGGCTTTATAGATGGTAAATGTGAGAGATCTACTGATGATCATGTGCTAGCGAGTCAGTGGGATAGATGTAATTCAGTTGTTTTAACATGGCTTTTAAATTCTATATCTGAAGAACTGTTCTTAGGTCAAGTTTTTTCTAAGTTTGCCTCAGAAGTATGGGATGATCTGAGGGAAACTTATGATAAGGTGGATGGTTCTGTTGTATATGATTTATATAAAAATATTAACAGTATATCTCAAAATGGAAGCACAGTTGCAGATTATTATAACAGATTAACAACTATGTGGAAGCAGTTTGATGCTATGCTCAAACTGCCCACCTATTCTTGTAAAGCGGCTAAAGATTACAATGATTTTTCTGTGTTAATAAAACTCATGCAGTTTCTCATGGGGCTTGATGACGTTTATCAGCCTGTGAGAACAAATTTACTTACAAGAGAATCATTTCCATCTGTTAAAGTTGCTTTTTCTGTGGTGTCAAGAGAGGAGTCTCATAGGTTATTAGTGGAGGTTCTAAAAGTCAGAATGTGTCTTTTGCTTCAAAATCAAATCAGTCTTTTGATTCTAGGAAGAAAAATGTTAGAGGTCCAAATCCTAATCTAAAATGCACACATTGCAACATGATAGGACACACAGTTGATAGGTGTTTTAAGTTGATTGGTTATCCTCCTGGTATGAAAAGGAGATTAGGAGGACAGTTTGTTAAAAGAGATAATAATACTAGTTTTAATAATAAATCAAATGCTATTGTGGGTGCTTCTAGTTCTTCTCTTCCTTTTACTCCTGAACAGATTTCTAGGTTATTGAGTTTGGTGAGTGATAAGTCTGTAGGGGATCAGTCAAAGTCAAACATGGGAGGTGAGTCATCTAGTATGCATTGTGTTGTTAATTCTTTTGTTAGTTGTTCAAGTGTTGCTAGTCTTGAACATGAGTATAATTGGATTGTTGATTCAGGGGCGGATCAATATATGATTAAAACAGATAAAGATATGTTTAATTGTGTAGATGTCTCTGAATGTGGTTTAAAAGTTAGTCATCCTAATGGAACAAGTGTTAAAGTTTAAAAAATAGGAGAGTTAAAATTGATCAACAATGTTGTTTTAAAAGATGTGTTCTATGTTCCTGATTATAGTGTTAATCTTCTATCTATACTGTTTTGTTTAATGAGAATAATTGTATGCTTAAGGATTTGAACACAAAGAAAATCCTGCTGATTGGTAGTTAGGATAATGGTCTGTATCTAATTGGTAAAAATGGTAATTTTGCTAATTTGTGTTTTAATAGTGTATTGAAATCTAATATGTGGCATACTAGACTAGGTCATCCGTCTGATCAGGTTCTGGCTATTTTAAAAGAAAGTCTAGGTGTTGGTTCAGTTGAACATGATCCCTGTGAGGTTTGTCATAGGTCTAAACAGGTTAGGGTACCATTTCCTTTAAGTGAACATAAATCAAAACATGTAGGTGATTCGGTTCATTTAGATCTATGGGGACCTTATAAAGTAAGTAGCTATGAAGGATATAAATACTTTCTAACTGTGGTTGATGATTTTTCAAGGTCTGTTTGGTGTTTTTTGTTAAAGTCTAAAATGGATGTCTTAGAAAATCTAAGAGATTTTTATGAATTGATTCTTACTTAGTTTAAGTGCAAAATAAAAGTTTTTAGAAGCGATAATGGAACTGAATTTGTCAATAGTCAAATGGATTTTTTTTTTCCAAAACTAAGGGTATAATACATCAAACCTCATGTGTTTATACTCCACAACAGAATGGTGTTGTGGAGCGTAAACACAGACATCTTTTAATTACTGCCAGAGCTTTGATGTTCCAAGGTGGATTGCCACTTAAATTTTGGTCTGATTATATATTAACTGCCGTATATTTAATCAACAGGTTACCCTCTTCTGTGTTAGGTGGTAGGAGTCCGTATGAGGTTATGTTCGGTTTTAAACCCTCTTTATCACATTTGAGGAACTTTGGGTGTTTGGCTTTTAGTACTGTTTTAAATGGTACGGATAAGTTTGCTTATCATGCTGATAAGTGTGCGTTAATTGGGTATTTAAATGCTAAAAAAGGATATAAGTTGTGGAATCTGGATGAGAAGAAGGTCTTCTTTTCCAGAGATGTAAAATTTTATGAACATGTATATCCTTTTAAAACCAAACAGTTTGATGATCAAATTATATTTGATAAAACATTAAATCATATAAATTTTTTTGATGAAACATATACACCTGAAGTTCCACCTGTTCCCAATGATGAAGAGGGTGTTGATAGATCTCAAGATACTTCTTGTGATGATCAGCAATCAACTCCTTCTACGTCTGCCACTCCTGGACAAACTAAGTCAGGCCCCTGCTTAGAATCTAGAGGTGTTAGTAGTAGTAGAGAGGAGGTTGATAGGGTAGAGGACACAAGAATATCATATGTTGATTCTAACCAATCTGAGGGACAAGGAATTAATTTTAGAAGATCTACTAGAAATACTAATCTACCTAAAAGGTTAAATGATTTTGTGTTAGATGATAAAATAAAATATAGTATTAACAAGGTTGTCAATTACTCTTGTTTGTCACATGATAATTTGTGTTTTGTGAGTAGTTCAAATAAAATGGTTGAACCAAATTCTTATGAGGAAGCTTCTAAAGATCCTTTATGGGTTGAAGCGATGAATGCTGAAATGGAAGCTTTATATAGGAATAATACATGGGAATTAACTGAATTGCCTATAGGTAGAAAACCTATAGGATGTAAGTGGGTGTTTAAAATCAAATATAAATCAAATGGATAAGTAGAACGATATAAGGCAAGACTTGTTGCCAAAGGTTATAATCAGAAAGAGGGTGTTGATTTTGGTGAAACATTTTCATCAGTGGTGAAAATGGTGACTGTTAGGTGCGTAATTAGGTTAGTTGTTGAAAATAACTGGACATTACATCACTTAGATATAAATAATGCTTTTTTGTATGGTTCTATAATAGAGGATGTATATATGTCTTTACCTCAGGGTTATTTTTCTAATAATGAAACCAAAGTGTGTAAATTAGTTAAATTGTTAGTGTATGTGGATGACATAGTTATTACCGGTAACAGCGTTGATGAAATTGATAGGATTAAAAAACTGTTGAGTGAAAATTTTAAAATAAAAGACTTAGGGAAGTTAAAACATTTCTTAGGAATTGAAGTGTTATATGATAACAATGATATTTGTCTAAATCAAAGGAAATACTGTATGGAGCTGTTACTTGAGTTTGGTTATTTGGGCTGTAAACCGGTGAATATTCCGATAGAGTTAAGTTTTGTTCTAAATCATAAAATAGACAAAAATAGTCTTGCATTAAAAAACATAACAAATTTTCAAAAACTGGTTGGTAAATTGATATATCTGTCCTTAACCAGACCGGATATTAGTTATACTGTCCAGTTTCTGAGTCAATTTATGCATTGCCCTTTAGAAAGTCATCTGGAAATTGCTTTAAGATTGCTTAGGTATCTAAAGCAGTCTCCTGGTAGTGGTTTGAGTTTCAAAAAAGGTGAGAATTTTGAGTTGATTAGTTATGTTGATTCAGACTGGGCTAAATGTCTGAACACTAGAAATTCTATAACAGGGTATTGTGTATTCTTGGGGGGAACATTGGTTTCTTGGAAAAGCAAGAAACAAAGTGTGGTTTCTAGATCAACAGCATAAGCAGAATACAGGGCGAAGTGTTCTGCTACATGTGAGTTGATATGGATTAAAAATTTGTTAAGTGAACTGGGAGTTGAATGTAATTTACCATTAAAGGTGTTTTGTGATAGTCAAAGTGCAATATCAATTGCAATGAATCCTGTATTTCATGAGAGGACAAAACACTTTGAAATTGATCTTCACTTTCTTAGAGAAAAAATTGCGAATGGGTTAATTGTTCCTGTTAAGGTTGGGGCTGAAAGTCAAACAGCTGATGGTTTGACTAAAGGTTTGAGTGCTGCACAACATTTGCAGTTTTATAAATCTCTTGGAATTATAGACTTGTATAATAAATGAATGATGGGGGGATGTTGAAATATAACTTGTCATTCATTTATTATGCAAGTGATGGGCTGATAACTTCTCAATGGATCTGTTGGTTATATGGTTCGGTTGGGCCTATTTATTTACTGGGCTTGTGATTGGTTCATTCGGTTATAACAAACTTCTCAATAGATTGGTATTATTGTTCAAGTTCAAAGGTGCAAAGTGTAATTGTGTATTTTGCAGGTATAAAAGATCTCTTTGAGATCTAGGGTTTCCAGAATATTCATTTTCATCTTATCGCACACTTTCACTCTCTACGTTTTTGGAGTCTTGTTCGTTCCAGTTGAAGACGGTTCCGAGATTGTTCGGTTCAGTTCATGTTTGTTCTATCTGCTGGTGATATGTTGAAGGTTTATTGAAGATTAAGTTCTTCGTTTGTTTAGTGTTGTATTCCAGATCCTGCAGATTGTCTTTGTTCAGGTTGTATCGTTTCATTCTAGTTGTTTTTTGTTTCGTTTAATCAACTGATTGTTATCAGCTGATTATGTACTTTGTATTGTTTAATTTCTGATCTTACAGTTTAGTAAGATCTTGGGCGGTTTGGGTGTTTTCTGGGTTGGTAAACATAATAAAAGTTTTATGTCACCGTTTTGTCGCTATATCTGGTGCTATTGTATTGTTTGTATTAGATCTATACCATTTTAACAATTATGCCTTATATTTCGACAACTGATAATTTCAAATCGAAAAGTGATAATTTCAAATGAAAATATGTGTATCCGTTGTTGAAGGTGTGGTTTCCCATGGTGGGTTTCCCTATAATTTTCTTGTTAATTTGCAATGACTTGTAGGGAAAGGATCAAATAGGAAGTTTATTTTGGCTAGGAAGTGTAGGAAGCAATAGGATTAGGACATGTGGCAACATTTAAAATAAAGAAAAAGGGTATTTTAGTCAATCCAACCCTTTCTTCTTCCTTTTCAAAACCCAGTAACTTCAAAACCCACCATTTTCAAAACACACCATCTTCAACCATTTCTTCACTTTCTATCTCAATAATCACTACATTATAGTGCGATTTTCATCATCAATCAATGATTCAAACACCCGATCAACGTGTTCTTCAGCTTTTTTGAAGAAAACCCAGTTTAATTTCATACAAAATCTCGTTTTTTCCGGTGATTTTGAAGATAATCACTCGATCCGTTCGATTCGAGCGCTGATAAGTGTTTCAATCATTCAAAATTCGTCAATTGTTGAAGAAATCACTTCGATCCATGTAAGAAATTCTTTAATTTCATTTTTACGATCTGGGTTTTTGATTTAGTCATTGCGTTTTACGATCTTGGCGGGGGTCCGGGGGCAGCGCCCCTGGTTGTGGGGTCCCAGGGGCGGCAGCCCCTGGCGGGGTCCAAGGGGCAGAGCCCCTGGCTGGGGTGGAGCTGCATTCGTAAACTGCATTGGTTCAGACAGTTCACAGCACAGACAAAACTATTGTCATGGTTCAATGCGTTTTAGAGAGAACACTTTCTTTGGTGTTTTTAGGCAATTGCGTTTTAGAACTAAAACATTTTTATGTGTTTTCTGGCCATTGCGTTTTAGAAAAACACATTCTTGAAGTGTTTTTGGTGCATTGCGTTTTAGGTAAAACACTTTTTTAGGTGTTTTCAGTCCATTGCGTTTTACAGAGAACACTTTCTTTTGTTTTTTAGGCAATTGCGTTTTAGAATGAGTCATTTTTAAGTGTTTTCTGGCCATTGCGTTTTACAAATAAGACATTTTTTTTGTGTTTTTGGTGCATTGCGTTTTAGGTAAAACACTTTTTATGTGTTTTCAGTCCATTGCGTTTTAGAAAACAGACATTTTAAGTGTTTTCTGGCCATTGCGTTTTAGAAATAAGACATTTGTACGTGTTTTTGGTGCATTGCGTTTTAGGTAAAACACATTTTTATGTTAAAACGTCCAGATTAAGCATATAGCAATTAATCTTAAGAGTCCTAATACCTCTTAATGGAACATCATGTGACTCAATATGTCATATGAGGTCTTAATATATTAGATTGCATTGTATTGATTCACGAAGTGATAATGGCTCATTAAAAAGTCATGAAAAGGGCATATTGGACCTTAATGTCATATTTGCTCTTAATATATTAAATTGTGTTGCAATGACTTATGTTAGGTCGTAAAAAGTGATAATGTCTCATACATGACTTGGTCTTAAGAGTTTTGCTACCTCTTAATAGGGCATGAATGGCCTTAATATGTCCTATTAGGTCTTAAAAGGTTATAGCATGTTGAATAATTTATATTGTCGTAATGAGTTATAATGGTTCAGACACATGTTAATGAGTGGTATTGTGTTTTAAGAGTCATTATTTTTTTTAATGGATATCATGTGTCTTAAGTCCTATTAGGGGCTGTTTGTTTATCTCTTAATGGGTCTCAGATCTCTTAATGGTTCAACACTTAATGTTCAGACCGTTTGTTTTGTGAGTAGATGTGTGAATGGTTCAGACATTTGCCACTGAATGGTTAAGCATTATACTAAATCTGAATGGTTAAGACAACTAATCTGAATTGGTTAGACATTTGCCTCTAAACGGTTAACATTATACAAGCTCTTAATGGTTTAGACCTCTTACTGGTTCAGCAGTTAATGGTTCAGACCTCTTACTAATTCAGCACTTAATCATTCAGAAGTTGCCAAACAGCCCCTTGGTCCAAATGGTGCTGTATTTTTCATTTTTTAAGTAACAAGATATAGACGGTGACAAATCGAAGATTCCTGGTGAATGGGTTTAAAGAAGAGATGGTGACAAATCGGAGATTCCTGGTGAATGGGTATAAAGAAGATAGAGTCTCATGCTTCTAGAATTTTTATAACGGGGGGTGGGGGGGGGGGGGTGGGGGGAGGGTACTCCTTTCATCTACCCTACCCCCTACAATCTTGCAGTATCATGTTATTTTTACCATAAACTACCCTAACATCACTAAGGTTCTGTTTGTTTTTTGTTAAAAGAGCTTCAAGACCTCTTTTGTCTTCACCAAGCAGACCACGCGCAGACATAGGGCTCTGAAGCTTGTTTGTTTTTCTGAAGACAATTCATTAAAAAACCACTTCAGAAACTCTTCCTCGGGCAGATTTTGATTTACCTCTTCACATATCTGTCCATCCTCTTCCAAACACACAACTCTCAAACCCTATCCCTTCTCCATTCAAGACCTCCTCCCCTGCTCCTCCACCTCACGCCGCCGACCTCCTCCCCTGCTCCTCCACCTCACGCCGCCGACCCTGCTCCTCCACCTCACGCCGAGCACCACCGAGCCGAGCACCACCGGGCCGAGCACCACGTCACGCCGCCGACCCTGCTCCTCCACCTCACGCCGAGCACCACCTCACGCCGCCGACCTCCTCCCCCTTCTTCTCCACTGGATTCATCGATTTCCTTTGCTTTGCAAGATCAAAGACTCCGGTAATTTTATGTTAGCTTTAATTTACTTTGCTTACAAGGTTGATTATTTGTTAGAACTAGATTTCAATTGGTTAATTGTTTGTTTATCTGTGGTTAAATGAACAAGGCCCCATAATTGGGTTGAAGTTTTGTTGAGGAATTTCCTTGTCTGCATAATTGGGTTGAACTAGCTTTAATTTAATTGTTTGTTTATTTGTGGTTTTTTTTTTTTGCTTAATTTATTTGCTGAAGGGCGGCGGTGTAGTGGTGACGACGGTGGTTGTGTAAGGCGGTGGTGCTTGGTGGTGGTGAGGAAGGCAGAGAGAGAGAGAGAGCAGAGGTGTCTGTGTGTGAAGATGTTTTTATATAAAAAAAAACAAACCCTCTTCTCCTTGCAGACTGCAGACATTTGGTCCACCTCTTCTCCTGCAGATGCCTGCAGATGTGGTCCGCAGACTGCAGACCTTTTCCCGCAGAAAAAACAAACAGTACCTAAATCACTGGCCACGCTCTTTTATCTATGAAAGAACCAAGGGCCAAACCTCTTACTCTATCCACCAACTACACGCATAATTTCTTTCATAACCTTTCTTCGGATAGATGTATCCTTGATTTTAACCTGCCCAAAATACCCTAGGTGGTGCCAGTGGTGTATCCGCTTAGGGTTGCTAACCCCTTACCCGTAGAACACCCCCACCACTCTAAGGCCGTGGAAATTGATTTTTGTGTGTTCAATGAGTCAGTTTCTTGTGGTGGCTCACATAGAACCAATTTGTATTGGCTTTTGCTGTCACACTTGTTTTATATTTACTAGGTTATAACCATGTGTATTACACGAGTTAAGTAAATAAAAAATTAAATAGTTAATAACGAAGATTTAACAATTAGAAAAAAGATATTTTTTAAGACGTGTTTCTGATATACAAACAAAATTCTGTGTCATGTATGATCAAAACGTGTGATGTTTGTCAAGTTTGCAAATATTAAAGCATTTGAACCATCGATTAGAAGAAAACCTTTATCATCGACTTTCTCACGAGTTTTAACAGTCATGTGAACATAAATTTAATAACCCAAGTTTTATTTAAATAATAGTGGTCTTAATTTATTAGTTCTAAAAAAATGTTGAAACGTCCAGATTAAGCATATAGCAATTAGCCAAACAGATAAACTTATAGCTACAAAATAATATTTAAATTTAAATTAATTAGATAAGTATAAATTATCGGTAATTATTAAATTATATAACTTTAAAATTTAATATTTTATGAAACTTTATCCGTAATTTATTAAAGGGAAATTGGCCTGTAATAATCTCACCTAGACCTTATTGGCCATTAATAATCCTACCTCAGAATATTCCTCCCACCAGTCCCACCTTTCACCTATTTTTCCTACAATGGTCCCCCATTAAAAAAAACTTAACGGAGTTAAGCTTTTTTCCAAATTACAAACAGATTTTTTAGGGCTTTTGATTAGAACGACGACACGAGTCCATTGATGTAAAACTTGCCTCGAAACGGTGCTCCAAACGATGAAAACGGCGCTTCAATTCGGGTGTTTAAATTTCCAATTAACCAAAATCAAGTCACTTGGAGCATCATTTCGAAGTAAGTTTTACTTCAATGGACTCGTATCATCGTTCAGATCAAAAGCCCTAAAAATTCTATTTGTAATTTGGAAAAAAGCTTAACTCCGTTAAGTTTTTTTAACGGGGGACCATTGTAGGGAAAATAGGTGAAAGGTGGGACTGGTGGGGGAATATTCTAAGGTAGGATTATTAATGGCCAATAAAGTCTAGGTGAGATTATTACAGGCCAATTCCCCTTTATTAAATGTTTGAAACATATATTAAATTTAATTATTTAAATTTAATATAATTATCTACAATTAATGATAGTCTAGAATGATGACAAGTGTCCTTTTATTGGTTTCTTTTTATTATATAGTAAGATAAGATAAGATTTATATTCTTTTGTGTACGTTGAATAGGATATATATGCTACATAATGTTTTTTTAAAAACAAAATAAAACAACTTAAAAGTGGATAAAATGGATATTTTATAACTCAAGAAAACATATTAATGACTTAGCCAAAACGAATTTTCGCAATCTCAAACCAACATGGTAACATTGTTTTGGAAGAGAAAAGAAGTAACAAATTTTGAGTAAAAATACTCCGATTTAACAAAACAACAAATCACCATTTCATTCATTCTTTTTAAGACACTTGCACATCACATGTACATCCTAGTGGGAAGAAGGTCGTCCCACTAGGTGATGTGGGGACAGGTTTTTCTTTGAGCTTTTGCAGGGAAAGATAGGTGATGGTAGTAGCATTCGGTTTTGGGAGGATGTTTGGTTGCTAGATGTGCCTCTCATGTTTAAATTTCCTCTTCTTTACCGTGATGCTAAGTCCAAACGAGCGCTGATTAGTTCTTGCAGATCGAATGACAACTGGTCTCCTGTGGATTATTCTCGGCCCATGGGGATTCTAGAGGTTCAAGAATGGACTGTTCTATCTTCGCTGCTAGGCCAGGTTCATTTGTCTGCTGATAAAGACTCTTGGGAGTGGGCTGGGTCATCCTGTTTCACCGTAGCAGATGTCAAGAATAAGCTGCAGGTTAGTTCGAGTAGCGCTGGCTGTTTTAAGCTTAAATGGGTTGCGTGGGTTCCCTTAAAGTGTCATATTTTCGCCTGGCGGGCAGATATGGACAGGATTCCCACTGTCGAAGCGCTAAGCAAAAGAAATGTGTTTGTTCCGAATGACCGATGCAAGCTTTGCGATGTCGATCTTGAAACTTCGGGTCACATCTTCACTGGTTGTGGCTTTTCATTTGGTGTGTGGACCAATATTTGGAAATGGTGTGGGCTGTATACAGGTTATGTTCTTCATACTAAAGACCTTCTTCTTTTGTATAAACAAGCGCAAGGAGGTAAGTGGGGGAAGAGGATTGTCCATGGTATTATCTTGCTGGCGCTTTGGATGATTTGGAAAGCTCGAAACGACAAGACTTTTAACAAGAAGGAGCCAAAGGTTAAGTGCGTGATTGGTAGTATAAAGTCTATTTCGTTTTTGTGGTTAAAGAATAGGTCCCATTTCAAAGATCTCCGATGGGAGGATTGGTGTATTAACCCCTTGTACATGTTATAGTTTTTGGGTGTTTGTCCTTGATTTGAGGTCTTCCCCTTGTGTTTAATGAAAGTTAACGTTCAAAAAAAAAAGAAGGTCGTCCAACCACATGGATTGTTTCTTGATGACTCAAGGTTCATGATTCCTAAGATACACTTGGGTCGGTCTCCACAACTTTAAAGTATAGTAACTTAAAACATTAAATCTGGTGAAGCGATCAACCAACTCCAAAGAATAGTTAAAATCAATGTTTTTATATTTGAATTTGTAATCGATTGTCGTCTTACTGGTTCACTGGTCATATCAGTTGGATTGTTACGAACAATGAATCATGATTAGATCGATACTTTATTAATATATAACAATACTTTTTTTTATTTATATAACTGTTGTTACAACAAATACAAGACCAAGGCCTGTAGCAATATCTCCGGGGTAAAAGGGTTCAAGGCAGTGGCGGATCCAGAATTTTTTCTGGCTGGGTTCACTGTTTTTAGATGCTCTAATACTATATAACCGGACATAAAATTTTCGGGTTGGTTCCACAATTCGGGTCGGGTAAGGTTCTTCACACAAATACATAATCACATATTCCATTAGGCATTAGCAAATTAACAATATATAGAATCATATTAACAATTTCTAACCTAAGAGGATATTAAAGAATTGAAAGTTTACTTAATTCACGGTTTTATTAGCAAATTAAGAAATTGGAAACTAATACACAATTTTAAACTAATTCAAAAATCTGATAACAAAAAGAAAGGAAAGAACTAAAAGAGAGAAGAATTGATTTCAATGTCTGCATAACCTTCATAACAAACTGTGTTAGTTAAATTTGATAGAAAGAAAAAACTAAAAGAACTTAATAACTAACTGTGTTAGTTAAATTTGATAGAAAGAAAAAACTAAAAGAACTTAAAGAGGAGAAGAATTAGATTAAATTTCTACATAACCTTCATTAACAACTAACTATGTTCTTTATACAGATTGTTAACAAAGTTTGAGTAGTTAGCTGGTATGTACTATTTGGCCCCTTAGCTTCCACAAGTGGAAGTATCAGTCCCCACACTAGTACAACAGGTAACAAAATCATAATTAAAATTAACATTGCAAAAAATGTTGGGCGTGAGACTCGAACCGGTAGCTTCCACAAGTGGAAGTATCATTCCCCACACTAGTACAACAGGTAACAAAATCACAATTAAAATTAACATTGCAAAAAATGTTGGGCGTGAGACTCGAACCGGTGAATCTTTGTATTCTTAGCAATAGTCTTAACAACTGAACTGTGAATAGTTTTGGTTATGCGTTCACAAACAATAATATTTATGGGTTCATACTTGTTTTCCATATATCATCTCTATTAGAATTTCGAAACGTCGTGGGTTCGCGTGAACCCGTACCAATTAATATAGATCCGCCCCTAGTTCAAGGTTTCGATTAGCCTAACGCAGGCCGTGGGGTCCCCCCACGTTTGCAAGACGTGGAGAGAGGTTCACTAGTATTATTGTTATTCTCCTTAGATTCTGAACTGATTAGAAATCAGCCCAGGAAGCAATCGTTGGAGAAGATGAATTATTTAGTGTGAAAAAGAGAAGCAAGCATGAAGCTAGTTCTCATGGGAGAAGAAGAAGAGAAACAAGCATGAAGCTAGTTCTCGAGAGGGAGAGGAAGATTCAGAGAGTTGGAATGATCTCTGCTCCTCCTGGAGTCCCTTTGCATGTTTGTCATGGCTTGCACTTTATAGGGAAGAGGTTTCTCAAAGGAGAAACCTTTGACTAGTGAACCTGGCTTGCAGTGAGGGACTTACCCTTTTAGGGGTTGAAGGGTTTGGACCTGCGGACAAAAGGGTGTGCTCTCCCACATGTTCTGGTTGCGGCTGAGCAGGAGGTTTCACACGCAAATGGTGATGTGACAAGGCTCTGACTTGTCCTTTTTACTGTTCATGATAGCTGACCATTTCCGAATCTTTTAACCTTTTAACCTTTTAAGCTGTTGTGTCTCTAATCAGTTTATTAAGGTTTGAGCTACCCCCGTCATCAGCCCCCCAAGTCAGAGGTATTTGGGGTGTAAGCTCAAATGCTTCTGACTTTTGTACACGATTTTTATTGCTTAAAGGTTTCAAGGCTTGAAAGGTTATCAGGCGTCTAAGTTTTTTGGATTTGAATTTTGAAATGATAGTTAATGTGATGGATGGCAGGTTTTTGCCTTTTGCGTAATAATAACTGCATAGACTTCACTTTCTTTTTTCTTTCGATCGTCTCTCCTGGGTGCTAGCAAAGATCTGTATGTGAGTTATTGTTGTCTCACTCGAGAGGAAGTTGAGGCTTTTTGTAAAGAATGGGGGATCGATCTAAAGTTTAATCCGGTGGCTCCGGGTTTTAGATAAATCGATCGATCAGTGTCCCGCTGGTTCGATTGCTCTTTATTGCTGTCATTTCGAGTTTTCCAACTTGTATCATCCGTTTTCGGTCTTTGTTCTGAATATTTTAGAGTATTATCATGTGTCGTTTGGTCAGTTGCGTCCTCAAGGTCTTGCTGGGATTTTACACTTTGAGGTTTTGTGATAGGGTATGACCCATCGTTGTTGTTCTGATGTTTATTCCGGTTGACCAAGAACGACGATTGGGTCACGTTTGAGACATCCCCAGTTGATGTTTATTTGATTTCTTCAATGGTTACCACCTTTGGTTATTGGAAGGACCGATTTTTCTGGATTTCTGAGTCCATTGTTCCCTTCAAGCTTGTTTGGAGGCACCCCGATGCTGTGTTAAACGAACTTGAGCCATTTGAGTCTAACTAGGTAGTTGGTTGTTAAAAGCCATTAGGAAATTTCCTTCGAGGCTTCGTCCCTTTCCTGAACACCTTTTAGTGTTGATGGGTGTGAGCACCTTGTGGGACAAGCCAGATCGTGACCCTGTGCTCATGAGGGATGATCAGGGTATGATGTTTTGCTTTATCAATAGTGACGGTACCTCTGATGTTGTGTTTGGGGATGCTGAGGCCACGCCCGGTGAAGATGTTGTTGCCAGGAACACTGAACATAGGTTCGAGGGTTCAGGCTACGTGAACGTCCCAAACGTCAAGGGTTTTACCATGGTTGCTGCTTCCAAAGTCTCTATTCGCCGTTCAAACCGTCGTTTGATAAAGGTTGCCGACCTACCATCGGCTTTTGAGCCGGTGGAACTGAGCGATGACATAGAGGCTTCGGACGACTTGGAAGTTGTGGTTGAGGGAAAATAAAAAAACGACAAGGAGTTGCCCTTGGTGATTGGTACGGAGAGTAAGGCAGCAGGTAAGAAGGTTGTGAGCTTGAAGGGTTTCAGGAAGGGTGGTGAAGGTTCCACCAATGTTAATCCAGAAGAGGTTTATATGCTGGATTGGAGGGTCACAGTTGGTGACAGCTTCAAGTCTTCATCCGTTTGTGAGGATGTTCTTACCCATTTTGCTCCTCCTACTGTTCGATGTTCTTGCTCATCTATGGACGATGAATTGATGATTTCAAAAATGATGATGGGTGCTTGCAACCTTGCTTTTTGAGGGTGTATCCCGATTTAGCAAAAGGATGCAAGAATATGAAGTCTTTTCGAAGAAGAGGGATGGGATGAAAGCTTCAATGGTTGCTTTGAAAGAAGCTGAGGGCTACGCTGAGAAGGAGAAAGCATTGTTGTTTGAAGATTTGAGGAGTTTTCTTCCTGCACAAGACTGATATGGTTGAGTTGGAAAAACTCTTGGGGACTGACAAGGTTCAAGTCAGGGTCGATAAGGCTGCCTTGGAGGTTCAGAAAAAGGCCTTCTTGGAGGAGAAAGAAGGGTTAAAGGCTTCACTTTCCCAGGCAACTAGTGATAATAAATGACTCATTGAGCATGGATTTCAGCAAGTGGTTACCTATTTTCTCCATTCGTCGGAGTTCAACAAAGTCTTGGGTGATGTGTACACCGAGCTTCTTGCTCATGTGAGACACCAAGGTTTGTTTGCTGGTTACAAAGCTTTGTGAACCTGGGGAGCCTTGGGAAAAGTCTTCTCTTTTTTAACCCAAAGCCTTCAAAGTTTTCAAGGGAACAGTTTTTGAGATTGAGCATATGATTTACCCTTATGTGAGTGAAGTCTCCAAGTGTTTTGGTAAACCTTTGCCTGTTTTGCAGGAGCTAAAACCCCAGGGCATTAATGAGGCTGTTTGTAACGAAGTGTTGAAGTCCCACTCGAAGAAACATCCTTGCTCCGGAGATAGCGAGGAAACATGTTCTGAAGGTGGTGAGGGCTCAGAGGGTTCAAGCCTTGAAGCCTCCAAGACAGCGGGTGTCGTAGGGAGGAAAAAGAGGATGGCTAAAAATACCCAAGATGATGGGGTTTCGAATAAGAATGATGCAGCAAAGTCTATCATTTCTGATGCTGCCAAATGAAGAAGAAACTTTAATTCATAGCTTTCTTAGCATGTCGAACAATGTTATGGGTTGTTTGCTTAAACATCTTTTTGTTTTAAGGGAACCGTTTAGGTCCTTTGGTGGTTTAACCCTGGAAGGCTTGTGGACAATGTTTTATGTTTAATGGCCAGTATGGCCCTTGCTATCTTTAACTTATCTTGCTATGTTTATTGTGTTGTTTTGTTTACTCCCTTGTGTTTTCATTGGTTTTGTATGTTGTCTTTGTTTTGGGCGGTGCATCTTATGTTACTTATACCTTAAAGGGTTCAGTACTACAGTCACTTAGCCTTAGGATATTTTTAACAAGAAGATACAACCTCTATCCTATGTATGACATTCACTTAGAGTCTTTTTGGTTCATAAGCCAATGTTGGGGCTTAAGCAACATTTGGTGTAGGCTATTCAAACCCGTCTATGAGACATGATTTTTAAGATTTCTCTGAGTCTCATGGAGTTGTATTGATTTAGGAACTCACCCCTTATATAGGTCCATTCAACCCTTGAACCTATTGAGCGATGTGGCCTGGGAGCTCATCCCCTTACATGGCCCTTTCCATGGAGTTTCTTGCTAGGCTCTCAACCTGATTATAGGATAGAAAGACAAAATTTTGATTCATCGTTCATTCATTTCAAAGTACTTTGATTACTATGGGAATAGAACAACTTTTGGGAACTATTTGTAACACGTTTTGGTTAAACATGGAACCTTTTAAGGTTTTTGCCATTCCAATGGCGGGGAAGCTTTTTGCCTTGCGGACCTGCCAGCTTGTATGATCCCCCTTTGTGGGCTTTAAGGATAGTGTATGGCCCTTCCTACTTAGGGCCAAGCTTTCCTTGGCTTTCTTTCTTGCAGGCCTCATTACTTCGAAGCACAAGGTCCCCAGGCTTGAAGCGTTCATGTTTCACCCGTGTATTGTAATACAATTCCATGTTTTGCTTGTACCTTGCTTTTTGTATGGCTGCTTGATCACGAGCCTATTCGAGGAGTTCCAAATTCAACATCGTCTCTTTCTTATTTGGCTCGAGGTCGATGTTGAATTTTCTTTGTGTTACTCCGATTTCAGCTAGGATTACAGCCTCTGATCCAAACACTAGGCTGTAGGGTGTTTTCTTGTGGCTCGTTTTCTCGGTTGTTCGAATTTCCCATAGCACATTGGGAAGTTATTCTAGCCAGTTGTTATCGTATCTTCCCAATCGAGATTTAATTCCTTCAACAATGTTGCGGTTTGTCCTATCAACCTGGCAATTGGATTGTGGGTAAGCTACTGAGCTGAATACTTGAGTTATTCTTAACTCCTTACACCAGGAGCTAGAAGGCTTCTCGGCAAACTACTTCCCGTTATCCGTGACTAGTACCCCTGGGAGCCTAAAACAATAGATTATGTTTTCCTAAACGAAATCAATGACCTGTTTCCCTGAGATTTTTGCCAATGGTTTTACTTCTGGCCACTTGGTGAAGTAGCCCACGGCTACCAATAAGAACTTGACTCCTCCTTTGAACAATGTCCATTCCCCGCTTGCGAAATGGCCAAGCCGAGGAGGTGGGAACGGGGTCATGTTTGGGGCTTTTGGGTACCGGAGCATGTAACTGACAAGCTTCACATTTTCGCAGTTGTTCGAAGGTATCTCGATGGATGGAAGGCCAAAAGTATCTGTGGTTCATCAGCTTTGATACTACCGATCTTGGGCCACAATGAGCCCCACATATCCCTTCGTGAACCTCTTTGATCAGATATTGGCTTTGTTTTGGGCCAACGCATCGAAGTAGTGGTGCAAGGTATCCTTTTTTGTAAAGGATATCTCCTTGTAACACGTACTTCCTTGACTTGGTACAAACCCTTTCTGCCTTAGTCTGGTCATCAGGTAATTCACCATTTTTAGGAACTTTTCAATGGGAGTCATCCAATTTGGCCCTTCTTTAGTGATCACATCTTGAACCTCAAGTTTTTGGATGGATGGGGTTTTTAATACCTCAATTAGTACCTTCTTGGTGAGGTGGGCAAACGTAGGAGATACAAGTTTGCTTGGTGCATTAGTTATTTTGTTTTGAAATCTTGGAACTTTTTTGATGGAACATGTTTGAAATGTGTTCATCAATTCCTTTGATTTCTCTCGGTACTAATACATGTTGGGTTCTTTTGCTATGTAGCTGTTATTGTCTTAGCTTGAGAGAGTCACTGAGGACTTGAAGCTTTTGGACCCCCACTTGGCTATGTAGTTGTCACTTACTTGGTTTGAAACAAGCAACGAGTCTGTGAAGACTTGAAGCCTTTTGACACCCATATTTTTTGCAAGCTTGAGCCCAGCAATCAATGCTTCATACTCAGCTTCGTTGTTTGTAGTCTGAAATTCAAGACGAAGGGCATACGTGAATTCCAATTCGTTAGGAACAATTAGAACTAGCCCTGCTCCCGACCTGTAACACCCCAAAAAGATTTACTAGACATAAAAGTTAAATCAATTAAAGATTTAACTTAGTTAATGGAAATGATACAAATATTAGTAATGTAATGAAAAAGGTATAAGATAATAAGTAAATAAACTAGAAGGGCCAAAGGTGTAAATTACTAAAACTCAATTTATAAAAAAGAATTAAACCCAAAACACACACAGTGTGTGTGTCTGGGGATCGAACAAGAACAGGAGCACAAGGGGAAACCCTTGTATCAAAGAATCAACCAATTAAACTTGAAATTGAAGGATAATCCACTGCATGAACATCAAATAACGCTCTACTGAACTTGATTATTGAAGTGGTAAGTTCAATTCTTTGAAATTTTGATTTTGTAGGAAGTGGGTTACAACCCTATATTGAGTTCATGTAACAAAATGTGTAAATTGGAGTTAGGAATGCCATCTAGAACAAGAATCATGCTTGATTTTAGGTCATTGAATTATTTAGTATAAACCCATTTGATAAAAATATGTTATGAATGAGATGATCAAAAATATAAGTAATCATTTGTAATTCTAACATATGATGTTGTTGTAATACTTGAAATGTTAAATAAATCAGTGAAGGTTAAGAAGGATTTATGAATTTGGTTGATTGTTGGTAAGTTACTAAATGAACTAGTAGGATTATGTCTTTGAATATTGTACAAAATGTCATATCAATGCGAAACCCGCCAAGTGTTCGATGAAATGTCTAAGAGAACAAATATGTGAAATTTGTTCATTTATGATAATGTTGTCATATGAGGAATTATATGAATGATGGAATGATACAGTTTGGGCTAAAAGAGTGAATGTATTAATGTAGGCGTAAAAGAAGAAAGCTCAAACGCTAGGAAATTGGAAAGCTCGCAAGATCGAGGTATGTTGTTTTATGCATACAAACTTTATTTTGTAACTTGTCGTTTTATATGTCGCAACCCCCGATCCCTGATCCCCGGGAACGGGCGGACGCGATCACAGAGTTTCAGTGGTATCAGGTTTATTTAATCTTGCAGCGGAATTTACATCAGGACCGTAGTTAGGAAATATTTATCAGAGTAAAAACCACCTCATTTAATATTAATAATCACATGGGTAAAACCCAAGTTTCTTATTACAATACATTTATAGGGACAAACCCTATTTTATTGAATTTAAAACATCGTTTATTAGGTAACTTTTATAGCCACATTTTCCCCAAGCCTTCAGTGCTCTCCAGCTGGCTTTTTACTAATTGGCTTTCACATTTGGTTACCTAAAACGCGTTTTAAAAACATTTGTCAGTCGGAAATACTGGTGAGTGTATCCCAATTTAATCAAGAAACCTTTTATTGATTAAAACAGTATTGAGGATGATTACAATGTTTATGTCTACACAATTACTCCATTTGGTACTATCAATCCACTGACTTGTGGGTCATATTACACATTGGCTAACTCATTGTCCAATGGTAACGTACTGTCAACCTTGACTTACTACTCACAAGTAGTACATTTTGTATACAAAGCCCCAACATACCGGCAGTAATTGAAGAACTACAAAGACTCAATCACCGCTTAATCACATTGTAAAACAATTAAGGTTTTGTAAATTATTCCAAAAACGTTAACAAAAAGAGGATAAACTCACTTTGCTGTCTTAGGCTTTTCGTAAGGGTTTCCTGGATATAATCTATAATTTATACAAATGTACATTGGTTAGTATCATAACCCTTTGAAAATATTAATAATACCCTCCCCGAGACGACATTCCAACAACTACGTCGGGTAGAACCACGACAGTTGTTACGGAACCCTAAATCAATCGGGCAGCGTAACTATTATGAAACTGGGGTTATAATACTTACAACGGAGCAAAACCTCGCTAATTAGGGGTATAATACCCATGTATTATAACTTCTCTACAGAAATTGTGATTTGAGATTGAAATGTGAGCGACGAAAAACGTAAACTGATGCTATCTATTTATATGGTCTGATTCTGGTTTCCAGGCGGCCCGCGTAAGGTAAGGCTAAGCCTTACACGGCCCGCGTCAACACACGGTCAACATATAGCTTAGCTGATTCGATACGTAGGTCCGCCATGATGATGACACGTGTCATCACCGGGCTGCGCCATGTTTCTTGATCTATCGCGGCCCGCGTCGACTATCAAAGACTCTTACGCGGCCCGCTTTAACTTAATAAATCAGCGGAGTCAACTTCAGTCTTAATACAACCCGCGTGAGAGTTTGGGGTGGGTCTACGCGGCCCGCCTCAACTCCATTTTTCTTATTTTTATTTTATTTTATATGTTATAATCTATTTAGGGCTCAGTTTTCACATACGGGGTATAATATAAGACATATTGGGACATTTTATAATATATTAGAGGGTCGGAAATATTATGAGGGTGTTGGTTTTACCGAGGGTTGTTACATTCTCCCCACCTTATTTTAGAACTCGTCCTCGAGATCTTACTGGAATAAATGCGGATATTTCTTTTGCATTTATGATTCGAGCTCCCATGTGTACTCAGGTCCTCTTTTGGAGTCCCACTTCACTTTGACTAGAACTAGTCTCTTGTGTTTGAGATTCTTGATTTTCCTATCTTCAATCTGTAGAGGTCTTTCTACAAATTTGAGTTGTTCATTTACCTCTATATCCTTAAGAGATACTATCAGTGATTCATCAGCTAAACACTTTTTGAGATTAGATACATGAAACACATCATGTATTCCTGCCATTTCCTCTGGCAGTTGTAGCTGATAGGCTACAGGTCCTATTTTTCTAATAATCGTGAAGGGTCCAACATACCTGGGACTTAGCTTTCCTCTTTTGATGAATCTTACCACTCCTTTCCAAGGAGAGACTTTTAACAATACTTTATCTCCTACTTGAAATTCCAATGGCTTGCGTTGGTTATTGGCATAACTCTTTTGTCGATCATGTACGGCTTTTAGTCGTTCCTTGACTTGAATAATCTTGTCAGTTGTTTCTTGTACTATCTCAGGTCCAGATAGTTGCTTTTCCCCAATTTCTGCCCAACAGACTGGGGTTCGGCACTTTCGTCCATAAAGTGCTTCGAATGGTGCAGCATTGATACTTGTGTGATAGCTATTATTATAAGAAAATTCTATTAAAGGTAAGTGATCGTCTCAATTACCTCCAAAGTCAATTACACAAGCTCTAAGCATATCTTCCATTGTCTTAATTGTCCTTTCACTTTGTCCATCTGTTTGTGGATGATAAGCCGTACTTAATTTTAACTTAGTTCCCATAGCCTTTTGGAAACTTGACCAAAAATGAGATGTAAAGCGGCTATCCCTATCAGAAACAATTGATAAAGGAATACCATGTAAAGAAACAATTTCATTTACATACAATTTAGATAATTGTTCCATACTATTTGTTTTCTTCATTGGTAGAAAATGAGCTGACTTAGTTAGTCTATCTACAATCACCCAGATTGTATCATTTCCTTTCATAGTTTTGGGTAATTTAGTGACAAAATCCATTGTTATCAATTCCCATTTCCAAACGGGCATTTCTAATTGTTGTAACAAACCTGAGGGTTTCTGATGTTCAGCTTTAACTTGTGAACAGGTCAAACATTTAGAAACATAGACTGCTGTGTCCTTTTTCATTCCTATCCACCAGAAATTTTTCCTTAAATCCTGGTACATTTTATCACTTCCTGGATGCATCGTATACTTAGACTTATGGGCTTCTTCTAATATACGATGACGTAGATTTCCTAATTTAGGTATCCACATTCTCTTTCCATGGAATCTCCATATTCCATATGTTCCTTGTTCTAATTCTTTTAGCATGCCTTTTAATTTTTCAGAATCCTCCTTGATTACTGATTCTTGTGCTTCTCTTATTTGATCATTTAAATCTACTTGTAGATTTAATTTAAGAGAACGTACCCTTTTTGGCTTTTCATAATATTTTCGGCTTAAAGCATCTGCTACTACATTTGCTTTTCCTTCATGATACTGGATATCACAATCATAATCACTAAGAAATTCTATCCAGCGTCTTTGCCTCATATTCAATTCTTTTTGCTTGAAAACATACCTTAGACTCTTATGATCAGTGAATATAGTAAACTTACTACCATAAAGGTAATGTCTCCAAATCTTAAGAGCAAAAATTATAGCTCCTAATTCTAGATCATGGGTTGAATAATTTTCTTCATGATTCTTAAGTTGTCTAGATGCATAAGCTATAACCTTTTGGCGTTGCATCAACACACATCCATAACCTAACTTAGAAGCATCACAATAGACTACGAAGTCTTCAGTTCCTTTTGGTAATGCTAGTATGGGTGTATGGGTTAATCTTTGCTTAAGGATTCTAAATGCTTCTTCTTGTTTTATTCCCCATTCAAACTTAACAGTTTTACAAGTTAACTTAGTTAAGGGAATGGCTATTCTAGAGAAATCTTTAATAAATCTTCTATAATAACCGGCCAATCCTAAGAAACTTCTAACCTCAGTTGGTGATTCAGGGGTTTTCCATTTAGTAATTGCCTCGATTTTTGTTGGATCTACATGAATTCCTTCATGATTGACTAGGTGTCCAAGGAATTGTACCTGTTCTAACCAAAATTCGCACTTTGAAAACTTAGCATAAAGCTTTTCTTTTCTTAATAAACTTAAAAGTGCGTGCAAATGTCTTGCATGATCCTCTTTACTCTTAGAGTAAATAAGAATATCATCTATGAATACAATTATAAATTTATCCAAATATGGCTTACATATTCGGTTCATCATGTCCATAAATGCAGCTGGGGCATTGGTTAAACCAAATGGCATGACAGTAAATTCTTAATGACCATACCTTGTTCTAAATGCAGTCTTAGGAATATCCTCTTCTTGTACCTTTAATTGATGATATCCTGACCTTAAATCGATCTTAGAGAAAAATCGAACTCCTTGCAATTGATCAAACAAATCATCGATTCTCGGTAATGGATACCGATTCTTAATCGTAACTTTGTTTAATTCACGGTAATCAATGCACATACGCATTGATCCGTCCTTCTTTTTAACAAACAATATTGGCGCTCCCCATGGCGACGAACTTGGCTAAATAAATCCTTTTTCTAACAATTCATCTAGTTGTTTCTTCAATTCTTGCATTTCGGCAGGTGCCAAACGGTAAGGTGCTTTAGCAATTGGTGATGTTCCTGGTAGCAGGTGAATTCTGAATTCAACTTCTCTGTTTGGAGGTAGTCCTGGTAATTCTTCTGGAAAGACATCTGAAAACTGTGACACTATTGGAATATCTTTTAGTTCTTTTCCTTTAGTGTTAGTGATTATAGAAATCAAATACACTATAGAACCTTTTCTTATACAACTTGCAGTTTTCATCACAGAGATAAATTTAGTGGACTTAGAAGACTTATCTCCTTTAATTGTGATCGTTTTACCTTTTGGTGAATTTACTTGAATTAACTTTTGATCACATAAAATACTAGCTTTATTGGCTATTAACCAATCCATTCCTAAAACAACATCGAATCCTGGCAGATTCATGGGATATAGATTTGCTATAAATTTCTGATTCAAAATTTCTACGCTTGCTCCCTGCAAGATTTCAGAAATCCTAACAGTTTCTCCATTAGCTGTTTATACTAGACATTCTTGTGGTAGTTTAGTTAATGACTGATTTAAAATTTTGCAAAATGAAGTATTAATAAACTTTGGTTCGCACCAGAGTCAAATAATACTTTAGCAAATATATCATTAACTAAAAACGTACCAGCTATAACGTCTGGGATCATCTTGGCTTCATCTGCAGTCAGAACAAATGCTCTAGCATTTTTAGTATTCTTGTTATCTGTGGCTGGAGCTAATTTTGGGCAGTTTGGCCTGATATGACCTTTTTCTCCACTGTTATAGCATAATCCATTACTGGATTTTCTCTTGCAATTTTCTTCCTTATGTCCTGGCATCTTGCAATAATTGCAGAGATTGGAGCATTTTCCCGAATGCTTTTTCTTGCATACCTTGCAGTAGGTTGCAGAGGTAGAACCCATATTCCTACGATTATAATTTCCGGAACGAAATTCTTGTGTAAGCCTTTGAGTTAAGTTCCTCCTCTGATCCTCTTCTCTAGTACGGACTAATTCATCAGTCAAGGTATTTGTTAATTCTACAGCTTCTTCTATGGTTTGAGGTCTAGCTGCCTTGACTATGTGTCTAATCTCCCCAATTAATCCCCAAATATAATGAGAAATTAACACTGGTTCTGGTGAAGCAAGAGTTGGTACTATTCTAGCATATTCAAAGAATATCTTAGTATACCCCTTACTATCTACACCAGTCATCCTAAGATTTAGGAATTTGTTTGCTATCTGTTCCTTCTCATTGGGTGGGCAGAATTTCCTTTCTACCTTATTCTTAAATTCTTCCCATTCCATATTATAGGTTTGATCACTTCCTCTTGTCTGGAGGATAGTGTTCCACCATTCTAGTGCTGCATTCTTAAATAGATTAGAAGCAAACAATATTCTATCTTCTTCAGCACACTTGCTTATCCTTAATATTGCCTCAGTTTTCTCTATCCAGCGTAAAGTTGCAATGGCCCCTTCATTGCCCGAGAATTCCATTGGTTTACAAGACCAGAATTCTTTATAAAAACAACCATAAGGCATGGTTCTTCTTCTTTTGGGAATAGGCAATTGAAGTACCGGTCCATTGTTTACACTGTTTTCTGGTTCAACGGGTCGCTTACTGCTATGTTTACTTTTATTATCAGCATCTTTAACAGTTTGAAGAATAAATGGTATTGCATCTATAATTCCCTGTGCTACTATATGTTGGATAGCACTATTGTCCACTTGGTTTCCATTGTTATTGATACTCAGATTATCATTAACCACGTTAATGTTACTCTGATTATCGTTATTCAGATTTCCTTGATTTTCTTCGTCGGCCATCTGAATTTTAAACATTTATCCCATATTAATATCTCAATTAATATTTAATATAGTTAATCACATAACACACAATCTAGCCAAAAACGTAGATCATTGCTACTATACTCTTTTCATATACTTATGCGTCTATTACACACTAGTACAGAAATAAAGATTACAATACCAACAGAAATAAAATAGTAATATTCATCCGTACACACATATTTTATTTTATTTTTATTATATTATTATTACTACCGCTTCCTTCATTCTAACATTCACGGATATGGATTCATCCAAAAATCCATATTGCGCTCATCGTATTTCCATACGAGACGCTCTCCCACCTGACGCATCCTCTCACTGCTTTCTAAAATTTCCTCCCCAAAAGTCCTAAGTTCTTGGACGTTTTCTGCACTCATTGGGGGTGCAGGTTCTAAGACTGGGTTTTGAATCTGGGGTGCGGGTTCCTGATATGGAGGTAAAAGTGCCTGAAATTGGTAAGGATCTTCCAAGATTCCCCTAATGTAGTTATCATGGTAATAGGGATCTAAAGGGTCCATACCTGAATAAGCTCCTATAGGTGTGTCTTCAGGAATAGAGTAACGTTGCACATAGTCCCTATTCTCGTCCCACCATGGGTCGTAATTTGGGTCTAGGGGATTTGGTGCAGGTACCCTAGGAATTTCGTCAGGGTTAAAGTCATGCATTTCCACTTGGTTTTCCTGGTTTTCTATTTCCATGAGTTGTTTTGGGTTTTGTGGTTGTGGGGCTACTAGTTGTTCCAGACTTGGGTCAGCAGCAGTTGTAGCTAAGATATGGAAATTAGCTAGGCTTCTATTAAGCATATCTTGCGTATGAGCATCTGTCTCTCGCTTAATAGCTGCTAAGGCCCTTTGCTGTTACAATTTTCGCATTCTCTTTCTACGAGCAAAAGCTTCTTTACTGAACCATCCTCGTTTCTTATTAGGAAATGGTTCCTCCGACTTAGCTCTAAAGGCAAATATTCCTTCCTCCTGATCAGCAGAATACCCCGAAAGGGCAGGCTGTGATGAGGTACCTTTACTCTTAGGTGAATCAGACAACTGACGACTCATTTCTGAGGGTCCTTGATCACTCATTCTGTAAACTATCAAATAGTCAAATAACACATAACAAATAAATACAGTTATGCACTTATTTACATAATTTTATTTCCTAACACAAATTTCAGAATTTTAAGTGTCAGCAGAACACTTCTTTGGCTCAGACCAGTGGCTAGGCTCTGATACCACCTTCTGTCGCAACCCCCGATCCCTGATCCCTGGGAACAGGCGGACGCGATCACAGAGTTTCAGTGGTATCAGGTTTATTTAATCTTGCAGCGGAATTTACATCAGGACCGTAGTTAGGAAATATTTATCAGAGTAAAAACCACCTCATTTAATATTAATAATCACATGGGTAAAACCCAAGTTTCTTATTACAATACATTTATAGGGACAAACCCTATTTTATTGAATTTAAAACATCGTTTATTAGGTAACTTTTATAGCCACATTTTCCCCAAGCCTTCAGTGCTCTCCAGCTGGCTTTTTACTAATTGGCTTTCACATTTGGTTACCTGAAACGCGTTTTAAAAACATTTGTCAGTCGGAAATACTGGTGAGTGTATCCCAATTTAATCAAGAAACCTTTTATTGATTAAAACAGTATTGAGGACGATTACAATGTTTATGTGTACACAATTACTCCATTTGGTACTATCAATCCACTGACTTGTGGGTCATGTTACACATTGGCTAACTCATTGTCCAATGGTAACGTACTGTCAACCTTGACTTACTACTCACAAGTAGTACATTTTGTATACAAAACCCCAACATACCGGCAGTAATTGAAGAACTACAAAGACTCAATCACCGCTTAATCACATTGTAAAACAATTAAGGTTTTGTAAATTATTCCAAAAACGTTAACAAAAAGAGGATAAACTCACTTTGCTGTCTTAGGCTTTTCGTAAGGGTTTCCTGGATATAATCTATAATTTATACAAATGTACATTGGTTAGTATCATAACCCTTTGAAAATATTAATAATACCCTCCCCAAGACGGCATTCCAACAACTACGTCGGGTAGAACCACGACAGTTGTTACGGAACCCTAAATCAATCGGGCAGCGTAACTATTATGAAACTGGGGTTATAATACTTACAACGGAGCAGAACCTCGCTAATTAGGGGTATAATACCCGTGTATTATAACTTCTCTACAGAAATTGTGATTTGAGATTGAAATGTGAGCGACGAAAAACGTAAACTGATGCTATCTATTTATATGGTCTGATTCTGGTTTCCAGGCGGCCCGCGTAAGGTAAGGCTAAGCCTTACGCGGCCCGCGTCAACACACGGTCAACATATAGCTTAGCTGATTCGATACGTAGGTCCGCCACGATGATGACAAGTGTCATCACCGGGCTGCGCCATGTTTCTTGATCTATCGCGGCCCGCGTCGACTATCAAAGACTCTTACGCGGCCCGCTTTAACTTAATAAATCAGCGGAGTCAACTTCAGTCTTAATACCGCCCGCGTGAGAGTTTGGGGTGGGTGTACGCGGCCCGCCTCAACTCCATTTTTCTTATTTTTATTTTATTTTATATGTTATAATCTATTTAGGGCTCGGTTTTCACATACGGGGTATAATATAAGACATATTGGGACATTTTATAATATATTAGAGGGTCGGAAATATTATGAGAGTGTTGGTTTTACCGAGGGTTGTTACATTATATCAAAATCATAACTATGGTAGTCCGTAGTAGTTATGTTATAGATAGCATGACCCGTCATAAACGGGTCATATGAAAAGAAAGTTTATGAATGATATTGTGTTATGATCGGTTTGTCTCGAATAAACCGTATATTGGAAAGTTATGTAAGAAAGGATTGTTATTACTCGAACCATTATAAACGGATTGGAGTTGATGAAAGTACAAAAGATGAAGGGAATGTATTCATCCGTGGTAAAATGACCGAATGGAAGTTTATGTTACGAATGTAATTACCCGTTTCTAGCGGGTTAATAAATGTATGTTTTATCTCAGTAATGAGATAGTATGTTTTGACCCGTTTTAGCGGGAAAGTAATGAATGGTATGTTTTACTCTATTTTGAGATAAGTATGTTTGACCCGTTTCGATGGATAGTAAGTACAAGAATAATGTAAAGACACAAAATAGATGAATTGGTTTATTAGATAAAATGCAACATAGTTAATGGAATTTAACTCTTCAAGTTTGTTGTTTGATGTAGGTAAATCCTCTACATAATGGCTTGGCGACTTGGAATGAACACACACAAATCATGTCCATCATGGGCTTCTGCTACTTTGTAATTATATTATGGGTCAAAAATACTTTTGTGGTATATAACTTTTGTTTAGTAGCTAGACCTTAAAGCTTAAACATGTTATGTCTTTTGAACGTGTCGTAGAATTTCTTGAAATGATGAAGATTGTTAAAAACAGGGAATCGCTCATGTTACGGACGGCTCATGCCCAATTTTTGTTAGAAATAGTATGTCATTAATAATATTTCCGAATGTGCATTAAGGGTGTTTCAAATACTTTTGTTACAAATAATTTATGTTTAGTTGTTAAACTTTAAATCTTAGTATGCCACGTGTTACGTATAAACCTAGTTGGTTTCGAATGTCTAAACGGAAATGATTTTTGTATGAACAATTAAGTTTATTTCTAATGGTATGTAAAAAGTTCAAGCTGGGTCGTGATTTTCGACAAGAAAGTATTGAGTTTAGACCTTATGGAAAGTGGACATTACAAGTTGGTATCAGAGCCGAGGTTTGAGGGATTCGAGCACAAGTTAGAGTGCTTGAACTCAAACTGACGGCTCACTCGAAGGTGTGTTCGCTCCAAGATCGCGCACGAGGTAAAAGTTAAGTTTTCGGTAGATGTAAACTATGTATGATGTGCTAGCAATATAATTTTAAGTATTGTATGCGGGGGAGTAATAATGGGGGTGAAATGGGAAGTTCCCGGGCCCGTATGATTGGAAACAGGCCTGAGAAAATGATTAAAACACCCAAAATAGGACCTGCAGCGAAACGACAGCAGACATACCGTCGCCGACGGCAGTCTTGTGTGTCGCCGACGCCACCATTTGGGCTGACGCCCTAATCTCCTGCCTACGGGGGTTTTCAGCCGACGCCGCCTTTTTAGGCACCGTTTCCGACGGGCTGTCCGGCCATCGCCGACGCCATGTGTGGTTTCAGTGCACTGTTTTGTTTCATTTTACATACTAAGGGACCCCGTGTTATCCGAAGGCCTATTTTATGTTCCCGTAGAGTCCTTAATAGGTATAATAAGATATATGTGACCACAATGGTGTGGTAATGAAGAAATGAAATTCGTAAAAGTCGAATGTAACATATGGAATGCCATGAAATAAATGATGAACCCATAAAGTGGAGTTTGAAACGTATGATTATGAATAATGAAAGAAGTAAATGTAGACTAAAGTACTTAGATATGTGAAGGAACCTGAATTGTTAATAAATGAATATAAAAATGATGAGATTAGTGGTGATAATAATTTGAAGAATGTGAGTTAGATGGAATTCGTATGAGAATTCGAATAAATGTATGCTTTGATCAGAATTATGCATTAGAGGCTTGTCCCCTGTGCTTGAATGGTGTGATACTTATGTGTATTTAATGATTTGCTTTAGTATGATTGAGAGGCGAATATGTGCTAAATGTGAATCCTTCGAGCTTACTAGTAAAGGATATGTTGAAATTATGTTATATAGTTGCTTTAAATGAAATTTGTTATTTGTAGAATCATGGAGCATTAGCATGTGAAAGTACGTGTATGTGAAAGTATATGTGTATTGTTTAGAGGGTCACGTAAATTGTATATGTCATACAATACAAGTATGAAATGCGTAGGATATTAATATTATGGCCTACCATACTTAGATGAATACATGTTCAAAAGTTTAAAGTGTGTAAGCAAGGCAGTTGACTTTCTAAAAGTCAACAGTATAGGGATATCATGGAATGGCCATTGACGTAATTGTTAAAGTAAAGAGTTAATGTGTTATGTACTAGATGAATTACGTGTTATGCTTGATGATAGTTTAGTTGTATGGAATTGAAATGAGATAACTATTAATAAATGTCCCATTTATACGAAATTTGACTAACGAAAGTCAATTAACGTATGAATAGACAAAAAGTGAACAGTTGTATGTATGCTCACATAAGCTAATAATATTACGAAGTAATGATATGTAAGGATGGAAATCTTGTCAATTGACTTGAGCATGATGGCAAACGGGTTAAGAGGAAGCAATGAGACAAGCATGAACTTGGACGCTAAAGGAAGATGATTTCGCAATCACTTCGAAATTATTTACATGAAGATGTATACGTGTTTGAATATTCGAAATCAAGTGGAACGTATAAATAAATGAGAAATGTTAAGGTACGTCTTGTTGAAATGGTTGGCATAATGTTAAACCGGTAAGACCTCATAATTAGGGGTAAACCGGTCATAAATTTTAGTTGAGAAGTTTTAAGATGGAAATGAGAACTTGGTAATGTTAATGAAAGGTATGGAAAGAATATTAGTTAAGATGTTAGCTAAAAACGTTTTGTAAGTATGTACGAAATGAAAGTAAGTACAACGCGTACTACAATACTTATATACAAAAGTACTAAGTGGTGGTTGACTTTAAAAGGTTAAATTGCAGAAGTCAGTAAATAATAATTATTTACAAATATTGAAAGTATTACGTAAGAAATGCAACGTGTAATGTAGGACACTCATTAGTAAGGGATCTGTGAGAGAATGTAGGTGAATTTAACACCAAATACAGTGAATGAACAAATGAAAATGGTATATTAAGGGATGGTCATGTATTGACCCGTTGAGTATGGGTCAAACGAGTGGAAATGATACATTAGGAAACGGTCATGTATTAACCCGTTGTGAATGGTTCAGAATGAGTTGATAAACGCCACACTTGAAGGAATTTGAACGAAATATGCTAATCCTAAATTTTATAGATGAAGGAGGTAGAACGCTCGATGTGATAAAACTGGCAATGTCGAGAAAGGATGTGCACGAGCAGAAGTTCATCACACGGATGAATGAGGTTAATCCGGTTATGGTGAGAACTCATGAAGGAGCGGGACGATACGGGCCGCGGATCATTGGTCTATGTAATGAAATCAAGGTTAGTAAAATATTTAGTTCTTGACTGATGAGTAAGAATCTGTAGATTGATTTGTACGTGTGAACGAAATAAAGGGTAGAATAATTATGGTATGGTATGAAATGTTTGACCTTTAATGGTCAACATAAGAAGATATTTATATCACTATGAGGAAGATCTAAAGGTCTTGAATGAAAGTTTAGACTAATTGTTTAAACGCTCGTATGATGCTTTTGCACGACATACCCGATTAGTATAATAAGTAGTGCATGCAAAGAGTAAATAATAAAGTGATACGAAAGATTAAATTTGAGGCTAGACTAAAAGTTGTAAGTAGTTCAAGGAACAGTAGAAAATGTAGATTGATGCTTAAACCTCGTGACGAGTATGGATAAGTGAGTATGGAAATGGTAATTATGATGGTGTATCAATATTTGAATGTTTATAGTAGTGCGTGCTATCATATGCTAACCTTCCATGAGGATATGAAAGAAATTAGGAGTAACGTTAGTAATGGAATGTAGTGGTTTGCTCAGCGGGAATGAAATAATAGTTATCCGGTGGTAACGTTTAACTCAAATGAATGTTAGTAAAATAAGTATGTAAATGGTCCAAATTATAATGTGAGCGAAAGTACCTAGAATGGATGCTAATAATAGAACACCAAGGTAAACTCACGACAGGTATTCGTGGGGCTAATGTTAGAATGTAATATCTTCTATGGTGTATGAGTGAGGTGGAAATAGAATGACCCATTGCGAATGGTAAATGCATGAAAGTTCAACTCCTTATTTTAAGACGAGAACAAGATATATACTTATGATTGTAAATGAATACTACCTCTTAAATAAGTCACGGTATTCAATTCACCCCGGGGCAACAAAAATGTACCGGAACTTGAAGGCAAACTATTGGTGGCTGGGTATGAAACGAGATATTGTTAAGTATGTCGCGAAATGCTTAACATGTTTCAAAGAGAAGGCAGAACATCAGAAACCGTACGAAGAATTAGAACCCTTAGAAATTCCGGTATGGAAATGGGAAGAGATAACAATGGATCTGGTGACAAAGCTACCTAGAATGAAGAAGGGGCACGACACAATATGGGTAATAGTGGACCGACTCACAAAAAGTGTCCACTTTTTACCTATTTGAGAGACTTAATCATCGGAAAGAATGGCGGAAGTTTATATGAACGAGATAATTTCTCGACACGGGGTGCCTGTGTCAGTCATCTCAGATCGGGATACGAGATTCACCTCTCGTTACTGGCAAAAGTTTCAAGTAAATATGGGTACGAAGCTACACATAAGCACCGCCTATCACCCCCAAACCGACGGCCAATCAGAAAGAACCATCCAAACCCTTGTTGATATGTTGAGGGCGTGCGCTTTAGACTTTGGGGGAAATTGGGATAACCATTTACCACTCATGGAATTCTCTTATACTAATAGTTACCATAGTGGTATCCAAATGGCCCCGTATGAATTATTATACGGAAGGAAGTGTAGGACTCTTGTATGTTAGGGGAAGTAGGACAAAGGAACGTGCACCTAATGATTTAATAGCAATGACTAACGAAAAGATCGATCTTATTAGAGCTCGACTGAAAGCAGCTCAAGATCGGCAAAAAGCCTAAGCGGACAAGAGAAGACGTCCTATCGCGTTTCAAGTCGGAGATTATGTTTTACTGAAAGTATCTCCATGGAAGGGCATAATACGGTTTCGTAAATGGGGTAAATTGGGTCCTCATTATATTGGACCGTTTAATATTGTAGCCCGAGTCAGGAAGGTTGCTTATCACTTAGAATTGCCGTCTACTCTAGATGAGATTCACAATACTTTTCATGTATCACAATTGAGAAAGTGCTTTGCGGATGAAACGGCGTTCGTGCCTCTTGACGACATTGAATTGGATAAGGGATTAAACTATGTTGAAAGACTGATAGCCATTAAAAATGTTGAAGTAAAGAACCTTCACAATAAAGCCGTTAGACAAGTCCTTGTACAACGGCAACATCAGAAAGGATCGGAACTTACATGGGAAGCGGAAGATGAAATGCGAAAGCACTACCCCTTTTCTCTTTGGTACATAAATAATTAATTTGTTATGTGTACAGGTTTCAGGGACGAAACCACTTTTAAGGGGGGGGGTAGACTTGTAACACCCCAAAAAGATTTACGAGACATAAAAGTTAAATCAATTAAAGATTTAACTTAGTTAATGGAAATGATACAAATATTAGTAATGTAATGAAAAAGGTATAAGATAATAAGTAAATAAACTAGAAGGGCCAAAGGTGTAAATTACTAAAACTCAATTTATAAAAAAGAATTAAACCCAAAACACACACAGTGTGTGTGTCTAGGGATCGAACAAGAACAGGAGCACAAGGGGAAACCCTTGTTTAAAAGAATCAACCAATTAAACTTGAAATTGAAGGATAATCCACTGCATGAACATCAAATAACGCTCTACTGAACTCGATTATTGAAGTGGTAAGTTCAATTCTTTGAAATTTTGATTTTGTAGGAAGTGGGTTACAACCCTATATTGAGTTCATGTAACAAAATGTGTAAATTGGAGTTAGGAATGCCCTCTAGAACAAGAATCATGCTTGATTTTAGGGCATTGAATGATTTAGTATAAACCCATTTGATAAAAATATGTTATGAATGAGATGATCAAAATAGAAGTAATCATTTGTAATTCTAACATATGATGTTGTTGTAATACTTGAAATGTTAAATAAATAAGTGAAGGTTAAGAAGGATTTATGAATTTGGTTGATTGTTGGTAAGTTACTAAATGAACTAGTAGGATTATGTCTTTGAATATTGTACAAAATGTCATATCAATGCGAAACCCGCCAAGTGTTCGATGAAATGTCTAAGAGAACAAATATGTGAAATTTGTTCATTTATGATAATGTTGTCATATGAGGAATTATATGAATGATGGAATGATATAGTTTGGGCTAAAAGAGTGAATGTATTAATGTAGGCGTAAAAGAAGAAAGCTTAAACGCTAGGAAATTGGAAAGCTCGCAAGATCGAGGTATGTTGTTTTATGCATACAAACTTTATTTTGTAACTTGTCGTTTTATATCAAAATCATAATTATGGTAGTCCGTAGTAGTTATGCTATAGATAGCATGACCCGTCATAAACGTGTCATATGAAAAGAAAGTTTATGAATGATATTGTGTTATGATCGGTTTGTCTCGAATAAACCGTATATTGGAAAGTTATGTAAGAAAGGAATGTAATTACTCGAACCATTATAAACGGATTGGAGTTGATGAAAGTATAAAAGATGAAAGGAATGTAGTCATCTGTGGTAAACGGACCGAATGGAAGTTTATGTTACGAATGTAATTACCTGTTTCTAGCAGGTTAATAAATGTATGTTTTATCTCAGTAATGAGATAGTATGTTTTGACCCGTTTCAGCGGGAAAGTAATGAATGGTATGTTTTATCTCTATTTTGCGATAAGTATGTTTGACCCGTTTCGATGGGTAGTAAGTACAAGAATAATGTAAAGACACAAAATAGATGAATTGGTTTATTAGATAAAATGTAACATAGTTAATGGAATTTAACTCTTCAAGTTTGTTGTTTGATGTAGGTAAATCCTCTACATAATGGCTTGGCAACTTGGAACGAACACACACGAATCATGTCCATCATGCGCTTCCGCTACTTTGTAATTATATTATGGGTCAAAAATACTTTTGTGGTATATAACTTTTGTTTAGTAGCTAGACCTTAAAGCTTAAACATGTTATGTCTTTTGAACGTGTCGTAGAATTTCTTGAAATGATGATGATTGTTAAAAACAGGGAACTGCCCATGTTACGGACGGGTCATGCCCAATTTTTGTTAGAAATAGTATGTCATTAATAATATTTCCGAATGTGCATTAAGGGTGTTTAAAATACTTTTGTTACAAATAATTTATGTTTAGTTGTTAAACTTTAAATCTTAGTATGCCACGTTTTACGTATAAACCTTGTTGGTTGCGAATGTCTAAACGGAAATGATTTTTGTATGGACAATTAAGTTTATTTCTAATGGTATGTAAAAAGTTCAAATTGGGTCGTGATTTTCGACAAGAAAGTATTGAGTTTAGACCTTATGGAAAGTGAACGTTACACGACCCACCCTTCAATGCTGGAAGCTCCGTCGGTAAAGAGTTTCCAGGTATGGGGGTCGGAGGGTTCAGTGGAGGCTGTATTGACTTTTGTTGTGACTTCTTTAGGGACTTCTATGATGAAGTCAGTTGGGACTTGGGCTTTGACAGCTTTTCTTGGGACATAGGTGATTTTGTGTTCACCTAGTTTTCACAACCCATTTGGCTAATCGTCCGGAATTTTCTTGTTTTTCAAGCACATTCTTAATAGGTTAGTCAGTGACCACTTGTATCGGGTGTGACTAAAAGTACCTTCGAAGCCTTCTATCCGTTTGGAATAGGGCTAGAGCAAGTTTTTCCAAAGAAGAATATTTGATTTCTACTAATTTTGAAGTTTGAAAAAGTAAACGGGTATCTGAACTTTGTTTCGTTCAATGATCAGAGCCGTACTTATGGTCTTTTCAGCAATCAAAAGGTAGATAGAGGTCGTTCCTCCTGTTTCCAGAGCCAAAATGGCTGGGAGTGAAGCCAAGTGTTGCTTCATTTGGTTGAAGGCTTCCTTTTGAGGTAAAATGCTTCAAAGCTGTAAGCTTTCCATTGAAAGTCTTTCTTGTTAGCACATCCCTTGAGGGTTGGCTTTTATGCTTTGTTTCCCCATGATGTGCCCTAGAAACGAGCACTTGACTGGATTAAGCTTCATGTTGATCTTTCTCGAGTTTTGGAAGGTTTCTTGTATGTCATCAAGCATTTGGTATTCCGTTTTGCTCTTGATCACCAATTCGCCAACATAAGCTTTAATGTTCTTGCCGATTTGTCCGGCAAACGCTTTGTCAACCAGACGTTGATAAGTGGCACCTGCATTTCTTAAACCAAAAGGCATTTTTTGATAGCAAGATATACCTTTATCAGTGTGGAATGTGGTTTTTTCCTCATCTTCTTTTTTCATTAGGATCTGATGGTAACCCTTTTAGGCGTCAAGAAAACACTTGTAGGGGAAGCCTGTGAGTGAGTTATCCTTGAGGTCTATCTGGGGCAGCGGGTAGCAATCCTTTGGGCATGCTTTGTTCAAGTCTTTAAACTCGATACACATTCTCCAAGACTTGTCAGGTTTTCGAACCATTACGGGATTGGCCACCCATGATTGATACTTGACCTCTCGAAGGATTCCAGCTAGAACAAGTTTTTCCATCTCTTGGCACTCTGCAAGGCTTCTTTCAGGGGATTGACTCCGTTTCTTTTATATAATAGGCTTAACATCAGGTGGGATCCATAACTCATGTTCAACAATGCTACGAGGGATGCCGGTCATATCTTCCGGGCACCAAGCAAAGACATAGTGCAAGAGCAGCTTTTCAAGGTATGAGAGGGTTTCCTTGGAAAGGTTAGTGTTTACCCTTATCCCCTGTTGAGGATATTTTGAGTTTATGTCTAACCCTTGTTCATCGTCTTCGTCCTTTCTTGAGCTTTCCCCGTCAACCACAAAAGCTTCTTGGGTAGGTTGAAGGGTTGCTATCCCTTTTTCAGTGGGAAACTTCACAGTGTCTTGACCAACTGAAACTGCCATTCCGAACACACTTTGCCCTGGCCTTCTTGTGATGATATCATAGTTGGAAGGGATATTGATCACCGCAAAAGTGAGTTGTTTGGTTCGTCCCTTCGTTGAACAAACATTATGGGTTATTTGGCCTAAATGCTTGATAGGCATGTCTGCGATACCTTCGATGGAGGATTCAGAGTGTTGAAGCTTTGAACGTTCATCGTCGCTGAGAGGGTTAAAGCATTTCTCAAACATGATGTTGGTGATTGCACCGGTGTTAATGTAAGCCTTTTGTGTCTTTATGGTTCCTATGTTGGATTCCATCACCAGAGGGTTTGAAAGCAACTCTCCTTTCGGTGGCGGGAAGCAAACATATTGACGTTCCCATGCCTTGGAATGATGGCGTTTGTGTGAAGCTTCGTTTTCAAGGTCGACCATGTTCACTTCCTACTTTTTTTTTCAACCATCTTGTCCTTAACCCCTTTAACCAAGTGAGCTAGTTCGGACATGACGGCTTTTTCGATCCTCTTTTTGGGTTGGAAGCCATCATTGGTATGGTGACGTTTCTATTCGTGAAACTCACAATACTAGCTTGATTTTTCCAATCTTTTGTTTTTTGGCAAAGGTTGAGGAGGGCGGAAGCTGTGTTTTACCTCTTTGGTTGCCAAGATCTCTTACAGAGTCTTAGTTAAGGCTGTAAAGTTTATGGTTTTTTCTCGGCTTGGAGGGTTCTGTCACACCCCGACCGCGTAAAACAACAAACCGCGGCGGAAACGTCGGGGAGTCGAGCAACAAAATTATTATTTCACAACCATGGCAATTAAAGTTTTGTTTTATTTATTAACAAAAGGGGTTACATTGTCTTAAAACAAGGAAACAAGGAGTACATAACAAAATTTAAACTAGTCCAGCTTCATTTTATGTCACTAAGGCACAGGTCCGCCTAAGTGTATCTTGATCATTCCTACGCATCAGTTCCTGAAAACACATGTGAAAATAGGTACGTCAGCATAAAAATGTCTGTGAGATACATAGGTTTATTGATTAAGGATTCATGTTGGGATTGAACCCTACCAGAGGAACAGATAATTAAAGCCAAAACTGGATCAGTGCAGTGGATCCAGAATAAGCAGATGTTATGTATACAAGTCTCTCCCCTTGAAAGTGGTTTCAACATCTGCTGACCTCCTATCTACTGATCGTACAAACTGCTGACCTTCAAACTACTGATCAAGTAAAAGACAGATGAAAGACTAAAGCTCTACTGTTCAATCTACTGCCTTGAGTCAAGCTCTGCTGATCCGGACAAGTACTGTTGGGTTCACATCAGTGGAAGGATGCAACAGTAGTTTAGATGTCTTAATGTAATGAAATGTAATAACAGTAGTTAGCATAGCAGAGGTTGTTGTCACACCCCAACCGATGGCGGAATCATCGGGGTATGGCACTGAGCGAAACAGATTGTCCAGAAGTTTCCATAACAACTATCATTACCTTTCGATTAAATAATACGTCCCATACCGTATCTCAAATAGTTAAACAATTATTACAGTCAAACATCAAGACAAATATTCTGTTCCGACAACTCAGATTTAAACATAATTAATTTATTTGTTGGTTTCTAGGACTCCATCCCTAGCCTCAATTTCATCACCAGCAAGCTAAGCACAGAAACAACCTAAGCACCTGTCACATACGTTAAAATAAAGTCAATACATATAATGTAAAGGTGAGCATACAAGTTTGTTAATAGCATATAGAGTTCGAATTCGTTTACGCATAACCAGCACGTACACATAGTGAAATGAAGCACGTTAGTTATCGACATAGATCCATCGATACCAATGACTGCGGGTTGACTGCCCGAGGCAGTTCGCAATACATGATTACCACCGTAATCCATGCAAGTAATTGATCCTTAACAACCCCCGTGTGTACGGGTGCTGAGTCCAAACTATAGTACTATCGTTGCTAAGGCAGGTAGACAGCATTCCATGTGTAAACATAACAAACAAGCATTCATAAGCCACGTATAACATGCATTAATGGTTTAGCGTTAAAATAGCTTGAGTAGTGTGATAAATGTAGTTTGAATATTCGTAACGTATGTAACACCCAAAAGTGCTAAAAGCAAAAAGGGTTCGAGTATACTCACAGCGATTATGGATTGAAGGGAGCGCTTTTCAGCGAGTACGGTTAGCCTGAATAGATTCGATAACGTAACGATAAGTGACGCGTAAAACAGTACATAGTGAGAGTGGGTAGGATGACTGATCGTGCGGATTGGTCATCCGTGCGGATTGACTATCCGTGCGGACTGGCAGTCCGTGCGGATGAGTAGTCCGTGCGAGTGGTAATCCGTCCGGATTAGTCACTCGTGCGGGTTGTTATCCGTGCGGACAAGTTATTCGTGCGGACAAGTAATCCGTGCGGATTAGCAATTCGTCCGGACTAGTCACTCGCGCGGATAACATGTTCGTGCGGATAATTATTCGAGTGGATTGTTTCTTCCTAAGAATGTGTTTGTGTATGATGGCTTGTGCTTTGAAGTTTTCGTTGTAGCATTTAGAAAACATTTAAGTATCTCTACCCTTCAAGCCGGTCGCGCGGACAACGATCCGTCCGGATGGTAGTCCGTGCGGACACGTCTCTGAGGCAGGGTCACTTGGTGAAGATGGTGCAACCCGTCCGGATGGTCTGTCTGTGCGGAGGACGACAATCCGTCCGGATAGTCTGTCCGTGTGGACAACAACATTCCGTCCGGATAGCCTTCTCGTGCGGACAACTTGTCCGTGCGGATGAACATGTTGGTAATTGTTTAGGGTCTTAGTATCTCACGATCCGAAGAGTAATCCATTCAGAGCGTCTTCCGTACGGATTATTCCTTCATCGATACTCAAACCTTGGTTGATTGTGGGTTCCAAGCGCAGTTCGTCCGGATGACAACCCGTCTGGATAGCCTGTCCGTGCGAACAGCTTGTCCGTGCGGACAACTTACTCGTGCGGACAACTTACTCGTTCTGGTTGTTCCGTTCGTCTACTCTTGGTTTCTGTTGTCGTTTTATCGAGACGTTCTGATTATGTGGCAACCACTTGGAATTGTATTCTTACTCGCATGACTAAGCCGGCTAGGAATCACCCTAACTCGACCTGTCGGCGGTTTAGAATGGTCATTCCGGTCTAACCCGAAATCAGGTGTCTTGCGGGTAGAATCCAGATCTAGGACTAGTGCACCACTATTATCGAGTAGAAGACTAGAACTGATCTGATTCATACCGTTTTTGAGGGTAAAAGAAGGAGAAAACTTGTTTATTTCTTTCAACTCTTTTATCCTTTAGAAAAGTTTAGATTTAGGTGAAGTTGTTGTGAAATCTTGTGGAAATCGTTCAGATCTGAGTTATTCTTGGTGGAATGAGGTCACACTTGAAGTTCATGAGAACTTCAAGATGACGTCACCCGAGAATACCTCAAATCTTGATGATTTCACGGTTAAAAGTTGAGATTGAAAGATAGAAAGGTGTAGAAGTGTGCATAGATCAAGAATGTACAAGATTTAGAGCAAGATCTTACCTGGATTGAGAGAAATCGAAGAAAAGGTGAAGAATGCGTGCAGGTCGGACGTCACTTGCCAAAAGTGGAAAGTTTGGAGAGTGACCCGGGTATTTATAGGATGCCAAAAGGGGAAAGGGTGGTCCGTGCGGATTGCAGGTCACCAGATTGTTTATCCGTGCGGATTGGTCATCCGTGCGGATTGACAATCCGTGCGGATGGACCTTCCGTCCGGATGTAGACTGAACGGTGCGTTCGGTGCGACGATGCTTCGGTTTCGATTGCGAGCGATTCGATAGGGTTTCCTAGTCAAATTACTTTTAGTCCCAACTACTTCGTATATAACATGGTTCGATTCGGAATTCGGGTTCGGGTTCGATTACATTCGAGTTAGACTTCGAGTTCGATTGAGTTCGCTTGATTACCACAACATAGCATAAATAAACATGCACAGGTAACACGTAAGGTACACACACACGTATAAACGACAAGTAAAAATACATAGCTCGGGTTACGATTTGATGTCGATTCGATTAACATAGCTTGATTATTAGTTGATTAACTTTATCGCATTGTTACTTCCTATCATTCACAGTCGTAGGTCGATTGAAATACGGTTAACACGATTCGATTATTGCAATGAACGACACTTACTCCACATAATATAAATAAAATAAAAACATTTCTACGAGTCAAGTTGCGCGAAATCAGTCGTTGACTTTGACCTTGACTTTGACTTTCACTTATGAAAACACAGGGTGTTACAGCCTCCCCTTGTTTAGGGAATTTCGTCCCGAAATTAAGCTGAAAGCCGTAACAAAGCCGTGAATCGTGTGAGAGGCATTCGTTTAGACCGATTTTGACTCGTGTAACGTGCGGATTCCATACACGATCGTGACCATTGTAGGATCGGTTTTGACACCGTACGATTCCGTAATGTTCGTTCGACGTGCGGAATCCGTGATCGTGCGTGGATTGTGTAGGTCCCGGTTTTGACTCCGTTTCGATTGCGAACCTACCGTGTGACGTGCGGAATCCGTGCATGAACAAGATCAAACACACGAACAGTAATTATAACTGTGATTCTTACTGATTAACTTGAAATCGTACAAAACACTAGAATCACAAAGCCATTTTCTTTCCAACGCTTTCCTAACTAAACAACTGTGGATACTTTGTCTTCATGTCGCCTTCGAGTTCCCAAGTGAACTCTGCGCCGCGTTTGCCTTCCCATCGGACTTTCACAATAGGAATGCGTGAGCGCCTGAGCTGCTTGGTTTGGCGATCCATGATTTCGACATGCTTTTCCACGAAGTGTAATGTTTCGTTCACTTGTAGATCATCTAGAGAGACATGTAAATCGTGGTCGGCGATGCACTTTCGGAGGTTTGACACGTGGAAAGTCGGGTGGACATTGCTAAGTTCTTCCGGTAATTCGAGTCTGTAGGCGACTTTTCCGATCCTTTCCAGAATCTTAAAAGGTCCAGCATATCGAGGCGCGAGTTTTCCCTTCTTGCCGAATCAGACTACACCCTTCCAAGGCGATACCTTTAGGAGTACGTAGTCACCAACGCCAAATTCACGGGGCTTGCGCTTTTTATCGGCGTAAACTTTCTGTCGATCCCGAGCTTTCGCTAGGTTGTCTCGAATTTGGAAAATTTTGTTTGTCGTTTCTTGTAGCAGCTCCGGACCGGTTAGTTGCGAGTGACCGATCTCGTGCCACACAATAGGCGATCGACATCTTCTTCCATATAACGCCTCGAAAGGTGCCATCTGGATGCTAGCCTGGTAGCTGTTGTTATACGAGAATTCGACTAACGGCAGGTGTTTATCCCAATTACCACCGAAGTCCAAAACATACGAACGGAGCATGTCTTCAAGAGTACGAATCGTTCTTTTAGTCTGACCGTCGGTTTGTGGGTGGAAGGCGGTACTTAGATTAAGCATTGTACCGAGCGCCGTTTGAAACGTTTCCCACAACCGTGAAGTAAACCGAGCATCACGATCAGAGATGATGTCACGAGGCGTCCCATGTCTACAAATGATCTCGTCGGTGTAGATTCGGGCTAATCGTTCCACCTTGTAGTCTTCTCGTATTGGCAGAAAGTGAGCTGATTTAGTCAAATGGTCAACAACAACCCAAACGCTGTCGTGACCTGATGACGTGGTAGGGAGCTTGGTTACGAAATCCATAGCTATACTCTCCCACTTCCACATAGGAATTGGTGGTTGTTCGAGTAAGCCAGAGGGTCTTTGATGTTCAGCCTTGATTCTAGCACAGGTTAGGCATTTTCCGACGTAGAGGGCGATATCCCGTTTCATACCCGGCCACCAGTACCTATAACGAAGATCCTGGTACATTTTGTCGGCACCGGGATGAATAGAGTACCGAGATTTGTGGGCTTCGTCCATCAGAATCTGTCGTAAATCGGTTCGCTTGGGAATCCAAATTCGGTCTAAAAAGTGGAATATCCCATTCGATTTGCTCACAAGCTGGGGTCCATCGTTGTAGATTCGTTCCTTCTTCAAAGTGCGTTCGTTGAAACATGCATGTTGAGCGTCGCGGATGAGGGTTTCAAGGTTGTGTTGGGCTTGAACATTACGAGTGCTAAGCAGGTAGCTTCGTCTGCTAAGTGCGTCGGCAACAACATTTGCTTTGCCTGGGTGATAACGAATCTCACAGTCGTAATCGTTGAGAAGTTCTACCCATCGGCGTTGACGCATATTTAGTTCCCTTTGATTAAAGATGTGTTGTAGGCTCCTATGATCGGTGAAGATCGTACACTTGGTACCATACAGGTAGTGTCGCCAAATCTTTAATGCAAAAACAACCGCGCCTAGCTCGAGATCATGGGTTGTATAGTTCTTCTCGTGGATTTTGAGCTGTCGAGATGCGTATGCTATGACCTTGTCCTGTTGCATGAGGACACAACCAAGACCAAGGTTGGAAGCATCACAGTAGACAATGAAATCATTGTTTCCGTCGGGTAGTGTGAGAACAGGAGCATTGCAAAGCATGTGCTTGAGGGTTCGAAAGGCAGACTCTTGTTTGGTTCCCCAGACAAAAGGCTGATCCTTATGCGTGAGAGAGGTAAGTGGTACCGCAATCTTCGAGAATCCTTCGATAAATCGTCGATAATAGCCCGCTAGCCCGAGAAAGGAGCGGACTTCAGACGGGTTCTTAGGCGTAACCCAACTCTTGACAGCTTCAATCTTCGCAGGATCAACGTGGATGCCCTGACTATTTACAATGTGACCCCAGAAACTGAACCTCCCCCAACCAAAATTCGCACTTGGAGAATTTGGCGTAGAGTTGGTTCCCCTGGAGTAACTCGAGAACCAAACGTAGATGTTGCGCGTGTTCGGCTCTCGATTTGGAATAGATTAAGACATCGTCGATGAACACGATGACGAATCGGTCGAGATATGGTTTACACACGCGATTCATCAGATCCATGAAAACCGCTGGTGCGTTTGTTAGGCCAAACGGCATGACAACGAATTCGTAGTGGCCGTAGCGAGTTCGAAATGCGGTTTTGGGTACATCCTCCCCTTGAATGCGTAGCTAATGGTAACCTGAGCGTAGATCGATCTTCGAGAAACACGTAGCGCCTTGTAGCTGATCAAACAAATCATCGATTCGAGGCAGAGGATAGCGGTTCTTGATAGTCAACTTATTCAATTCTCGATAGTCAATGCACATCCGGAACGACCCATCCTTTTTTTTGACGAAGAGGACCGGCGCGCCCCAGGGAGAGGTGCTCGGGCGAATAAAGCCTTTTTCAAGTAATTCCTGAAGTTGGGTTGAGAGTTCGCGCATTTCGGACGGCGCGAGTCGATAAGGAGCTTTGGCAATAGGATTAGCTCCTGGAATGAGGTCAATACGAAAGTCGATATCACGACTTGGAGGTAATCCGGGAAGATCCTCTAGAAAAACGTTAGGAAATTCTCGAACCACGGGAACGTCTTTCACTTCCTTCTTCTCTTTCTTTTCCTTCTCTGCTGCTACGACGTTAGCCAAGAAAGCTCTGTACTCCTTGCGGAGATACTTGCTAGCTTGGAGGCATGACATAAGTTTGAGACCTTTCGAAGTAGTATCACCGTAAACACATAATAATTCACCATTCGCGAGCAAAAAACGAATCATTTTATCAAAGCACACAACTTCAGCATGGTTTTCTCGAAGAAAGTCCATGCCTACTATGACGTCAAAGCTTCCGAGTTGCATCGGAATAAGGTCAATTGGGAAGATGTGATTGTTGAGTTCGAGAGTACAATCATGGATAACAGAATTAACAGCGACGGTTCTTCCGGTAGCGACTTCAACATCGAATGCAGAGGAGAGTCGGGAACGTTTACGACTAAGGAGTTTCTCAAATTCGAGCGACACAAAGCAACTATCGGCTCCAGTATCAAATAAACATGAAGCATAAATACCATTCACAAGGAACGTACCATTGACCACGTTGTTGTCGGCCTGGGCTTGACGCACATTGAGGTTGAAAGTTCTGGTGCGCGCGGCCTGTTGTTGCTGCTGCTGTTGCTGCTGCTGTGGTTGCTGCGGTTGCGGTTCTTGTTTCACTACCCTGTTCGGGCACATGTTGGCGAAATGATTCGGGTCGCCACATGAGAAGCAGGCTCTGGCTTTGACTGCGGGTGCCGGAGGAGCTAGTTGACCCTGTGGGGCAGTGAGTAGAACTTGGTTGGCAGGAGCTTGACGAATGCGGCAATTGGCAGTAAAGTGGCCGTATACATTGCAGTGAGCACAGAAGCGGCATTGAATAGCTGTCGGGTGGTGGTAGGTGCAAGTAGGGCAGAGCGGTTGTGGTCCAGTATATGCACGCTTTGCAGGCGGTGCATTGGCCACTGGCGCCGCTACTTGACGCTGTTGGGCAGGTACAGCTTGGATCGGTGCAGCAGTAATCGCACAGTTCTTGCTGGTGGAGCTGTTCTTTCTCTTGTTCTTTCTCTTGTTGCTTGATGAGGTGGGTTCAACAGTTGGTGCAGTAGCGGTAGCTTGATGCAGATGCTTGGAGGTCTTATCCCATACCCCAGCCTTAACCCTTTTGTCATTGATTTCAGCGGCTAGCAGATAGGTTTCCTCGATCGTGGTAGTCTTAGCCGCTTGCACGAAATCAGCAACGCAATCGGGCAAAGCTCGGATATACTTCTTGATGGTCATGTCGGGAGTCTTGACCTGGTCGGGACAGATAATGCTGAGCTGTTTGAAATGAGCAGTGAGACCAGCATTGTCTCCATCCTTCTGATGTATGTGCCAAAATTCATCTTCAAGCTTTTGACGTTCGTGAGGAGGGCAGAATTCCTCTAGCATGACTTCCTTGAGCTCATCCCACGACAGTCCGTAGGCTGCATCATTCCCTCGCTTGTTCCTCTCGGCCGTCCACCAGTCTAGAGCACGGGACTGAAAGACGCCGGTAGCGTTCAGAGTTCGAAGGTCGTCAGGGCAACCACTTTGTCGCAGAGTAACCTCGATAGAGTCAAACCAGTGGAATAGTGCAGTAGGACCTCCTTCGCCTGTGAATTCTTTCGGCCCACATGACTTGAATTGTTTGAAACTGAAAGGCCTTGCGTTAGCTTTGGGAGCTTCGGTTCTCGATTCCTCGGATGATTTGCTGGCATTCTCGTAAACATCACTCACGGCCTTAGCTACACTCTTCGCGATGATGGAAGCAAGGCGTATGTCCCTCTTTTCCTGATGAGAGAGTGCATGATGGGATCCAGACAACATTGTCTGCAATAGACATCGCCATGGAACTCAACACATTGTATTCGAATCTCACCTCACACGTAATTTACCACTAAAGCTCAGGAACACGTATACTTACGAAATCACAGAATCACATAAGGCACATAGACACAAAATTCCTAGACACGTAGAGCAAAGAAGCGTTTTCACACAAGAGGCAGTCAGAATACAGAAACCTATCATTCAAAGTTCGCGAGTGTTCGAATGTAGTATAGTGCGAGCGATTTGTTAACGATGTGTAGTGTGTTGTGTGGGTAGCAAAAGCAAAAGTCATTAGATCGAAACCAGTAGTGTCTCAAAATGCTAACAAATAAGCATAAAACACGTAATTAACATAAAATCGACGAATCGTCAGAGTCTATAGTTTGGACTCAAAACTTGAAACACATAAAAATCAAGAGATAGATTGTCTGCGGCTAGTACACTTCGACTATCCAAGGTGGTTCAATTATTCACAGGGGATCTGTTATGCACTTTCAACTTTCAGGATTGTGCCTTGGCCTCGATTCTTGGGCGTTTGGTGTGAATCCCGTTAGTTTTATGGTGTCTACAGATCGTCTGTTGAGACCTTGGTGAGAGTTTTGTAAAATGCGTGGAACAAGTTATCAAGGTTAGGGTTTCATCCCTGGCTTAACAACTTCGTCCCTATTTGATAAAATGGAGGAGATTATTCATCAAAATGTGGATTTCACTCCTAATTTGGCATAATTTTCCTCGTTTATAGTCAAAATGCAAGTTGATTAAGCGACTTTAGCCGAGAGTTTGCGGTTTTCACACCTATTCTCGGCCTCCGTGCTTGCTCATAATTAAAATTTCGAGTGCAATGATAGTGTAGAATAAGCGTAAAGAGCGAGTGATAGTGGCGAGTTTATGCATACGCGCGAGTTGGTCTGTTGGTTCCTAACTATAGTCTAGGTCTCTAAGACTTTGACCCGGACTAGGTCAAGTCTTGCCTAATTCCCTATAGTTATGGCTCTGATACCAATCTGTCACACCCCAACCGATGGCGGAATCATCGGGGTATGGCACTGAGCGAAACAGATTGTCCAGAAGTTTCCATAACAACAATCATTACCGTTCAATTAAATAATACGTCCCATACCGTATCTCAAATAGTTAAACAATTATTACAGTCAAACATCAAGACAAATATTCTGTTCCGACAACTCAGATTTAAACATAATTAATTTATTTGTTGGTTTCTAGGACTCCATCCCTAGCCTCAATTTCATCACCAGCAAGCTAAGCACAGAAACAACCTAAGCACCTGTCACATACGTTAAAATAAAGTCAATACATATAATGTAAAGGTGAGCATACAAGTTTGTTAATAGCATATAGAGTTCGAATTCGTTTACGCATAACCAGCACGTACACATAGTGAAATGAAGCACGTTAGTTATCGACATAGATCCATCGATACCAATGACTGCGGGTTGACTGTCCGAGGCAGTTCGCAATACATGATTACCACCGTAATCCATGCAAGTAATTGATCCTTAACAACCCCCGTGTGAACGGGTGCTGAGTCCAAACTATAGTACTATCGTTGCTAAGGCAGGTAGACAGCATTCCATGTGTAAACATAACAAACAAGCATTCATAAGCCACGTATAACATGCATTAATGGTTTAGCGTTAAAATAGCTTGAGTAGTGTGATAAATGTAGTTTGAATATTCGTAACGTATGTAACACCCAAAAGTGCTAAAAGCAAAAACGGTTCGAGTATACTCACAGCGATTATGGATTGAAGGGAGCGCTTTTCAGCGAGTACGGTTAGCCTGAATAGATTCGATAACGTAACAATAAGTGACGCGTAAAACAGTACATAGTGAGAGTGGGTAGGATGACTGATCGTGCGGATTGGTCATCCGTGCGGATTGACTATCCGTATGGACTGGCAGTCCGTGCGGATGAGTAGTCCGTGCGAGTGGTAATCCGTCCGGATTAGTCACTCGTGCGGGTTGTTATCCGTGCGGATAAGTTATTCGTGCGGACAAGTAATCCGTGCGGATTAGCAATTCGTCCGGACTAGTCACTCGCGCGGATAACATGTTCGTACGGATAATTATTCGAGTGGATTGTTTCTTCCTAAGAATGTGTTTGTGTATGATGGCTTTTGCTTTGAAGTTTTCGTTATATCATTTAGAAAACATTTAAGTATCTCTACCCTTCAAGCCGGTCGCGCGGACAACGATCCGTCCGGATGGTAGTCCGTGCGGACACGTCTCTGAGGCAGGGTCACTTGGTGAAGATGGTGCAACCCGTCCGGATGGTCTGTCCGTGCGGAGGACGATAATCCGTCCGGATAGTCTGTCCGTGCGGACAACAACATTCCGTCCGGATAGCCTTCTCGTGCGGACAACTTGTCCGTGCGGATGAACATTTTGGTAATTGTTTAGGGTCTTAGTATCTCATGATCCGAAGAGTAATCCATTCAGAGCGTCGTCCGTACGGATTATTCCTTCGTCGATACTCAAACCTTGGTTGATTGTGGGTTCAAGCGCAGTTCGTCTGGATGACAACCCGTCCGGATAGCCTGTCCGTGCGAACAGCTTGTCCGTGCGGACAACTTACTCGTGCGGACAACTTACTCGTTCTGGTTTTTCCGTTCGTCTACTCTTGGTTTCTGTTGTCGTTTTATCGAGACGTTCTGATTACGTGGCAACCACTTGGAATTGTATTCTTACTCGCATGACTAAGCCGGCTAGGAATCACCCTAACTCGACCTGTCGGCGGTTTAGAATGGTCATTCCGGTCTAATCCGAAATCAGGTGTCTTGCGGGTAGAATCCAGATCTAGGACTAGTGCACCACCATTATCGAGTAGAAGACTAGAACTGATCCGATTCATACCGTTTTTTAGGGTAAAAGAAGGAGAAAACTTGTTTATTTCTTTCAACTCTTTTATCCTTTAGAAAATTTTAGATTTAGGTGAAGTTGTTGTGAAATCTTGTGGAAATCGTTCAGATCTGAGTTATTCTTGGTGGAATGAGGTCACACTTGAAGTTCATGAGAACTTCAGGATGACGTCACCCGAGAATACCTCAAATCTTGATGATTTCATGGTTAAAAGTTGAGGTTGAAAGATAGAAAGGTGTAGAAGTGTGCATAGATCAAGAATGTACAAGATTTAGAGCAAGATCTTATCTGGATTGAGAGAAATCGAAGAAAAGGTGAAGAATGCGTGCAGGTCGGACGTCACTTGCCAAAAGTGGAAAGTTTGGAGAGTGACCCGGGTATTTATAGGATGCCAAAAGGGGAAAGGGTGGTCCGTGCGGATTGCAGGTCACCCGGATTGTTTATCTGTGCGGATTGGTCATCCGTGCGGATGGACCTTCCGTTCGGATGTCGACTGAACGGGCGTTCGGTGCGACGACGCTTCGGTTTCGATTGCGAGCGATTCGATTGGGTTTCCTAGTCAAATTACTTTTAGTCCCAACTACTTCGTATATAACATGGTTCGATTCGGAATTCGGGTTCGGGTTCGATTACATTCGAGTTAGACTTCGAGTTCGATTGAGTTCGCTTGATTACCACAACATAGCATAAATAAACATGCACAGGTAACACGTAAGGTACACACACACGTATAAACGACAAGTAAAAATACATAGCTCGGGTTACGATTCGATGTCGATTCGATTAACATAGCTTGATTATTAGTTGATTAACTTTATCGCATTGTTACTTCCTATCATTCACAGTCGTAGGTCGATTGAAACACGGTTAACACGATTCGGTTATTGCAATGAACGACACTTACTCCACATAATATAAATAAAATAAAAACATTTCTACGAGTCAAGTTGCGCGAAATCGGTCGTTGACTTTGACCTTGACTTTGACTTTCACTTATGAAAACACGGGGTGTTACAGTTGTATAGATCAGAGGTTAGAGTTTGTTAGGAGGTTAGATGTCACTTTCATGGTGACGTCAGCTTAGATGCTTCAGTGGTTTGCTCGTGCCTATAAATAGAACAGTGCTCTGTACTGTTCTATTAGCTCTTTGCAAAATCTTCTTCCTGCAAGGGGGAGTTTGTATTCATACATTGCATTGTAATCGTTATTGAAATAAATTCAATCTTTCGGTTCTTTGTGGAAAATGTGTGATTAAAGCAATTCTCTCGTTTGATTGTGTGCAAAGTTTGTCTCCATCTTAATTCCGCTGCACAACTCATCCATCTTCATCTTAATTCAAACGTAAAACACAATCAAAACCAAACTCAGATCCTAACAATTGGTATCAGAGCTTGGACAGTCAAATTTGATTTAACAATCATTTTGGCGTAAATAGTTCAGCTCA